>CM032664.1:51792604-51908520 GCA_019095985.1 Streblospio benedicti | reverse complement strand
GATCTGTGCAATAATCTGCAAGTAGTTGACATGACCACATGTGACTGCTGTACTAATTGAAGATGCACATCACTGTACATTACATGCACATACTTTTAACAGTCTATTCACAAGGCTTCTTCCACTGCCTGTTGACAGCGCGCGATGATTGATAACCTGTGCTACTAACCTTCGCCGACGACTCCGAGCACCTCGTACTTGTTCATCACATAGTCTGCTAGATGGCGCTGCTGCAGCGGCTACACACCAATGCACACCTGGAGGAGCAAAAAGTCACAATCTATCATCAGCCGTATCAGTGAAAATAATCTTCATTTAAGCCTATTCTTTAATGACTTTTATATGGAATATATATGGAGTTGCCAGCTGTGCTCCTTTACTACCAGTGTGTGGAAAAAGAAGAACTCCAATAGGTCATCTATCACAGTATAAATATGCATTCAGGGTACCCGGTAAACATCTCTAGAGGTCCACATTAATACATAACATGATATAATTCACTCTTAGGTAATCATAATACACACCCAACAAGCTGTTAATGTATTTAATTCATCTATTTTCTTAGCAAAAGGACATTGCATAATCATTAATGCATAAACTTGCAGATTCTGCAAAGGTCTACTATCCACAAATTACATTTGTATGTTTAATATGCTGTAAACCACATTCATCTGCAAATCTTTATATCAAGAGCCAATTACAGTATGTACTACACTTGATCTCATGTCATTAATAAAATTAAAGTATTTTGATTTTTTGATATTTTTTAAACTCTGAATTCTAATCCTATCCACCTTATGACCAAAGCATTTCTACACAGGGGGAAACCTTGTTATCACACATTCAGTTTACTTTCATGTCTGACGAGTTCTGTTCTATCTTCATAACTTTCCTCTCAATAATGATGATGCTTCATTTTCACCAATCACAAATGTACACAGTTTCTCATTTCATGATGAAAACGAATGTATTTATACCAAATGTAAATGAAACATTAAAAAAATTATAGTTATTATATATCAAAAACATGGTTTTGATTGCTGTAACCAGCATAAGGGTCAAGTTAATGACAAACTCTTTCAAGTATCAACAAACAACTTGTACAAACTACAACACATTAACTGTTCTCAATGCCTGTCACATACAACTTGCGATAATCAAGACAAGTTTTTGTGTATATTAGGTACGTGGCATCAGACATGGATATCAACAAAAACTATGGGTTGATAAAAACTGAAATATTCATTCGTACTCACATACTGGTATCTCTTACTGAAATCATGGTTGACCATGTCAACTTTGAGTGCTCAAAATGTAAAAAATATGGTTTCCATTATCCCATGCCACATAATTGGACAATTACAGGATAAAGGCCCCGTTGCATCAGAGTTCTGCAGTACTTAAATCACAATGACAGCTAAACAGGGATATATTTCCAAATGAAACTCAACTAATCTAATTGAGGATAAAATTTCAGTCGTAAAACTAACTTTGTATATAATTAACTTAATAATGCACATAGTGTACATTGTAATTACGCTAGTAGTCCCATATACGTGCTGAATTACATGATACAGTTGTAAGTCTCATGTTACACACAACACACGACCAACATACAACCTTAATGAATATACAGGACAACCTACTTTAGTAGAATACAGTACAACACTTTGAGAACAAAGAGGACACAACTTGAGCTATGAGATCTGGCACAGATTCATATGGCTTGATATTAGAGAATTCTTAATCAAATAACCATTTATCTCTTCATTATAAAATTACTATGGTATGTGAAAAATGTACAGTAAAACATCTACTAACCAAAATATCAATTATACCACATCAGCCATTGTTTTCTTAGGGTTTTGGGGTATCAGGTATGTAATGTGCGTTGAGCTGTACATATTGACTTTCTGGATCCCTTATGGATTGAGGATCTCTGATCCATGCCAATAACCAATAACATAGATCCAAACAGACGGCGCCCTCAGATATGTGAACTCATTCAAATGTTCACAACATTTGTTCATAACCCTCTTTCATGTTCAAATTTCACCAAAGTTGTTGAATTCTAAATTTAAAAAAATATATATATTTCTCTCAAGTTGATTTTTAATGCCTTATTTAAATTTGATCATATATAAATATATATAGCACTGATATATAGAAAATATGTTCAAGGTTTAAGATTTTATAAATGCAATTAATTAGGGTCATTTCCCCGCTAAAATATTCCAAGTTCCAACAACTTATTAATTTACACTCCAGAATTGGTACAAACTTGTTACAGAGAATCGTTTTTTAGACAATTATCACATTGTTTTTCCAAGATTCTGATCTAAATGGGACATAATTTTTTGTCATGCTTACTTAATTTTAAAATGAGCGCACTATCTGATATTTTTCTTTTCACCCCATGATATTCAATGCATGTAATATAGTCTAAAATCTGGTTTATAGCACACAGAATCCATGCACCATAGCTTCATAAAAAATACCAGGAATTTATACAATGCTATTCATGAAAATACCAGTGGACTGACCACGCAACAATCATCAAAGTACAATTTCCAGACTAATCAGCATATGGTCAGCATGATTACATCGATTTATCATAAAGAATAACTCCACATGGACTCAATAATTGGTTACAAGCTCGATGGTCAGTCTGGCCTTTTTATATATACCATAAATTACTGCCATGCCTGGTAGTGATAATACATGGTATGATTTGCTCCTCTGTTTGTGGTTGTCACTCTGTGGTTGTCTGTTATTTATATACAAGCCTCCCTGGGCGGTCTTTATTCACAAGGTTTCCAGGTGTTTATTAGCTTGATTAGGTCTTGTATAAGCTTACTTGAACAAGTTTATCTATTTATGTAAACATTCTTTGGGCTCAGGGTTAGCCTTAAGTAAAAGTGGTATTCAAAATATATAGAAACTGACAAATATACAGAGATCATGTTTCTGCATATAATAGTATGTTCTGTAAGCATAGACACCAGTGTGCAGACTGTACATTAAATAGTCAAACAGCTCATCTGTATCTACAATGAACCTGCAACCTCCATAACAATCCAAAATCGTTTATTTAAAATATCTTAAATCTACTAAATTGATAATTGTATCTATGCGTAACTACTACAAGATGTTTTATATTTTGAGGGATGTACAATACTTTGCTTTGTTCCTGTTTTTAGCTTGCAATAGTAAATGCAACGATGCTGTATATGATATAGGCATCATTGATGCAAACAGCCTCATTTTATTTCAATTTAATTATAACAACATAACAATTTTCATCACATATCAAATGAAAACAAATAATGGATTTTACTTCTGAAAATCTCTACAGCTAAAGGTGATGGGATGGGTGTTAAAAGATCTATTGGTTAGCTGATTTATACATTGAAGATAAGAGAAATTTGCCAGGTGGCATATATACTAGCATCTGTACTCTATAGGCAGATACCAGCTTACACCAAACACAATATTTGCTCATCAGATCTCATCAAATGTAGCCTTGAGTCAATGTTCATCAAAATTGAAGAAGTGAATTCATATCACAATGTTGGTCCTGGTTTGGATCATCACAGTAACTATCAGCTACGGGGAAATAAAACCAGCATTTTAGTATTCATAAGTTATCGACTTCTTTGAAAAACACTGTTTTCTTATCAAAGCATTTCACATAGTTTACAAACTAAAACATATATTCATGAACACACTGATAACATTTCCATATATTTGAAAACAAACATTAAAAAGTGCCTGAGTTAATTATTTATATGCAAAAATCTGTGGCTGATGGATATAGAGTTGGACACATGACCAGAAGGTTGTGGGTTTTTGATTTCCAAACAGGTCAAGTGGTAGAAGTTGAGCAAACTCAACCAATTAATTAGTTGGATACACCTCCTTGGTATATACTCAGTAATAAGGTACAAGTCATTGGGTTGAAAAAGAGTGGTGAGTGATTATGTGACTGATAACCATTGTGGCTGAATGAGCTGCTGATGCAAGTATGTGAGAAATGATCAATTGGATAACAAGTGTGCCGCTGACCTGGTGTAAAATGTCATGAGAGCAAGACTTGGATAACAACTATAAACCACCACATTTATTTACATTTTACATAAAATTGGACAATTATGCACGGCTGTAAAGAACTACTGTTGAACGATTACCAAACTTGAATGCATTGAAATAAACTTTTTGAGCTATCTGAAATTTCATAAGTATTACGATAATTGTTTTTAAATGTAAAGCAACATTAAAAGACACATTGATTTTTTCTACTTAATTCAACTGAATATGTTACAGTGTCTACTATACAGCAACAAGAAACTTTATAAATTGACGGTATAACATGAACAATGATGAGGTAGTAAGGAGAGATGTCAACATGAAGGAAAATCCCCAACTGAGTAGTAATTTACAAGCAGAGTTCTTAGATCATCATCCAAATAGCTTAACATTCATTTGTCAATGTTTCAGAAATTACACTATTGATTTATCTCAAAGTTTTTGGTCCATATGCATAGCAAAGACTTGATATCAAATTAAATTTTTCGGCGTAAAAACTGCCTTTTTACAATTATTGCGCAGTCTACGTTGCTATAACAAATACAGCAACACAGAAACGACATTCTCAAACACCGATACCACTTTATTTCAACAGATTGTGGAATCAAATCATTGTTGGTGTTTTTTTTTTTGATTTCTAACTTACTGTATGATAATGTGTATTATCCTTGTATCCACTATGTCCTTAGCACACTCTAGCTGTACTGGAGAGTTTGTCCTAGAATGAGCTCACCTCAATAGCTAGCGGCATTAGCAGAATTTTATTACTTATTTATACATTTTGTATGAACGTGCCCTTTAGAGTAATTTATATATATTTCTCCTCAACTTATTATCTTTATTTAAAACACTCAGAACTTCAAATGCTATAGCACTGATATAGAAAATTTGTGTTATTTAAGATTTTATAAATGCAATTAATTAGGGTCATTTCCCCCGCTAAAATATTCCAAGTTCCAACAACATTAATTTACACTCCAGAATTGGTACAAACTTGTTACAGAGAATCGTTTTTTAGACAATTATCACATTGTTTTTCCAAGATTCTGATCTAAATGGGACATAATTTTTTGTCATGCTTACTTAATTTTAAAATGAGCGCACTATCTGATATTTTTCTTTTCACCCCATGATATTCAATGCATGTAATATAGTCTAAAATCTGGTTTTTTATAGCACACAGAATCCATGCACCATAGCTTCCTTCCCACACTCTGATTTCATAAAATATCATAAAAAAATACCAGGAATTTATACAATGCTTATTCATGAAAATACCAGTGGACTGACCACGCAACAATCATCAAAGTACAATTTCCAGACTAATCAGCATATGGTCAGCATGATTACATCGATTTATCATAAAGAATAACTCCACATGGACTCAATAATTGGTTACAAGCTCGATGGTCAGTCTGGCCTTTTATATATACCATAAATTACTGCCATGCCTGGTAG
Organism: Streblospio benedicti; assembly: GCA_019095985.1. Taxonomy (NCBI): domain Eukaryota; kingdom Metazoa; phylum Annelida; class Polychaeta; order Spionida; family Spionidae; genus Streblospio; species Streblospio benedicti. Next base: position 51,902,976 of record CM032664.1, on the reverse strand, counting down.
TGATAATACATGGTATGATTTGCTCTCCTCTGTTTGTGAAGTTTGTCACCTCTGTGGTTGTCTGTTATTTATATACAAGCCTCCCTGGGCGGTCTTTATTCACAAAGGTTTCCAGGTGTTTATTGGCTTGATTAGGTCTTGTATAAGCTTACTTGAACAAGTTTATCTATTTATGTAAACATTCTTTGGGCTCAGGGTTAGCCTTAAGTAAAAGTGGTATTCAAAATATATAGAAACTGACAAATATACAGAGATCATGTTTCTGCATATAATAGTATGTTCTGTAAGCATAGACACCAGTGTGCAGACTGTACATTAAATAGTCAAACAGCTCATCTGTATCTACAATGAACCTGCAACCTCCATAACAATCCAAAATCGTTTATTTAAAATATCTTAAATCTACTAAATTGTCCCAATCTATGCGTAAATACTACAAGAGGCGTACTTATATTTTGAGGGATGTACAAGTACTTTGCTTTGTTCCTGTTTATTGGCGGTGCAATAGAAATGCAAAGAGGCTGTACGCAAGAGTCGACGATGCCTATATGATATAGGCATCATTGACTCTTGCGAACAGCCTCTTTGCATTTCAATTTAATTATAACAACATAACAATTTTCATCACATATCAAATGAAAACAAATAATGGATTTTACTTCTGAAAATCTCTACAGCTAAAGGTGATGGGATGGGTGTTAAAAGATCTATTGGTTAGCTGATTTATACATTGAAGATAAGAGAAATTTGCCAGGTGGCATATATACTAGCATCTGTACTCTATAGGCAGATACCAGCTTACACCAAACACAATATTTGCTCATCAGATCTCATCAAATGTAGCCTTGAGTCAATGTTCATCAAAATTCGAAGAAGTGAATTCATATCACAATGTTGGTCCTGGTTTGGATCATCACAGTAACTATCAGCTACGGGGAAATAAAACCAGCATTTTAGTATTCATAAGTTATCGACTTCTTTGAAAAACACTGTTTTCTTATCAAAGCATTTCACATAGTCACAAACTAAAACATATATTCATAACACACTGATAACATTTCCATATATTTGAAAACAAACAACAAAAAGTGCCTGAGTTAATTATTCTATAAGCTTTAATCTGTGGCTGATGGATATAGAGTTGGACACATGACCAGAAGGTTGTGGGTTTGATTTCCAAACAGGTCTGGTGGTAGAAGTTGAGCAAACTCATGCCTAATTAGTACTGTTGGATACACCTCCTTGGTATATACTCAGTAATAAGGTACAAGTCATTGGGTTGAAAGAGTGGTGAGTGATTATGTGACTGATAACCATTGTGGCTGAATGAGCTGCTGATGCAAGTATGTGAGAAATGATCAATTGGATAACAAAGTGTGCGCTGACCTGGTGTAAAATGTCATGAGAGCAAGACTTGGATAACAACTATAAACCACCACATTTATTTACATTTTACATAAAATTTGAGGGTGTTGTTATGCACGGCTGTAGTGAACTACTGTTGAACGCATTACCAAACTTGAATGCATTGAAATAAACTTTTGAGCTATCTGAAATTTCATAAGTATTACGATAATTGTTTTTAAATGTAAAGCAACATTAAAAGACACATTGATTTTTTCTACTTAATTCAACTGAATATGTTACAGTGTCTACTATACAGCAACAAGAAACTTTATAAATTGACGGTATAACATGAACAATGATGAGGTAGTAAGGAGAGATGTCAACATGAAGGAAAATCCCCAACTGAGTAGTAATTTACAAGCAGAGTTCTTAGATCATCATCCAAATAGCTTAACATTCATTTGTCAATGTTTCAGAAATTACACTATTGATTTATCTCAAAGTTTTTGGTCCATATGCATAGCAAAGACTTGATATCAAATTAAATTTTTCGGCGTAAAAACTGCCTTTTTACAATTATTGCGCAGTCTACGTTGCTATAACAAATACAGCAACACAGAAACGACATTCTCAAACACCGATACCACTTTATTTCAACAGATTGTGGAATCAAATCATTGTTGGTGTTTTTCTTTTTGATTTCTAACTTACTGTATGATAATGTGTATTATCCTGTATCCACTATGTCCTTAGCACACTCTAGCTGTACTGGAGAGTTTGTCCTAGAATGAGCTCACCTCAATAGCTAGCGGCATTAGCAGAATTTTATTACTTATTTATACATTTTGTATGAACGTGCCCCTTTAGAGTAATTCTAATGAGTCTGGTTGTCCATCAACTTATTATCTTTAGTTAAAACACTCAGAACTTCAAATATGCCATTATTCTCATCTCAATTTGTTATTTAAATGATAGCTTTTTTACACAATAGTCAATTTTCTTTCAGATTCAAATACATGATATACACATTATACAGACTATACAGTCTCACCTTTTATTTTGTAATTGAATAGTTTTGTCACAAAAAAAATATAGTTATATATAGTTTCTTTTAATCTCAAATTAATTTCTTAATTCATGCCATAGGGATTTTTCTACAGATTTATTGTAACAATTTATTATATTTGATAAGAGAATCTGCACTTCATCACAAGTTGACAGTAACTTATCTCCTGTATGATAGCGAATATTCACTTCTGGATATTTATGCTTTGATTCGATATTTAATGTACAAGTAACACTAGCATTCTTGTACTGGGTCCATATGAATGTTTTTGAAAGGTCTTTAATATCTATTGAAAGTTCAGCTATTAACAAATAATGTTACAAAATTCTATTTTACCAAATGTAAATAGGGAGAATGTTCATTTCCAATTTTGACATTTTTATCTTAACAGAATTTGAAATTCTAAAAATAAATCTGAGTTCAAAATTTACTCCTGAAATTGAAAACCTATATATCAAAGTTTTGATAGAAATCCAATACTTACAACTGTTGGAATATTACTAATAAATACAACTGGTATAAGTGCTTTAAAGTTTTATCTATTGGAACATTGTAATAGTGATATTATTGCTAATTTCACTGTTTCAAACACACACAAAGTTACTATGACTGATAGACAAGAAGGAACATAAGTGTTTAAGTAAACTAAAGTAATCAATAACCACAGGTCAATATACTTCACGTGTTAACATGGACGCAACGCCATGCTGTAAATATTTATCACGCTACAATAACATGAACGGCATTCCAACATAAAAATATTCTTAAAATCTGAAGAGTGATACACCAATTATAATGCTCATAATTTTCAAGCATGATCAAACCAGTTGAATATTTCTGTTTTGAATAAGCAGCACGTAAAAGACGATTGTGTGCTGCCAGGAGTCTATGTAAAGCACTTGAGAGTGGCCAAGGTACTTGGGATCCTTCTACTTTCCCATCTGATTACTGCTTTAAACTTAATGGATGTTCTAGAGTTTTCATACAAGTGCCCATAAAACATTAAATTTTTAGTTTTATTTAGGACAAAAATACATTTATTAGCTCATTTATACACAAGTAGTTAGTCAAAATGTAAACTAACATCAGATTTAAAAATATTGCTCAGTGGGCGAACACGTATCCTTTGATAGAAGCACAATGTTGTGTATAGTGCGTTCTAAACAATCCTATTATTAAAACGCCACTAAGAGAATAACCAGAACAATTTAAATACCTAGCCCTAAAAGGCCAGCCATGAAGGCTGCCAAAACACCATAGGCAAGAAATGTAAACCGAATGATTTTCGTTATACCAAACTTCACAGTGCACGTAACAAACTTGTGGCCCATCTCCTCAATGTTAAATATGACATCTACCGTTGAAACTCCATGGTACGTCTGGCGAAAATCATTCAATTAACATCCTCAAATGACCTCCTGTTTTAGTTAACACGACAGCATGGCATTTTCTCCTTGACTTCAATATAAAATATTTATTACATATGAAAACTATAAGTCTTATTTTCCTTACACTTACACGGGAAAAGGCATAATTCATCCATACTAGTATTTATAAAACAAACATGTTTTTTGGCTGAGCATTATCTTTAAATAAAATCATGTGGTGCTGTAACCTATTGGTTTGATCTCAACATCTTCAACAACAAATTGGAAACAGATTGTAAAGATTGTACAATCGTTTGCAAGATGTGTGACAAAATGTATTGTAATGTTGGGCTTCCAGAGCACGTATTCATCAGAGAATGAGGCATGACCATAGTTAGTTGCATTGGACAAAGTATTACTGATCTTCATGTTACACACGCATGGTAGGCATTTGTCCTCTTCACTGTGGCCAATGTAGGATTAGGGAGCCAGTACTCTTTGGTACTAGTCTTGTGGTAAAATAGCTTCCACTTTACTTTAGAAGCTGGATATACAGCATTTAGGATTTTTTAGGGTTTGCAACCTATGGACCTTTTCGAGCTCCGCCCACGTTTTCAAATTGACCAGGCAGAATGAAGCATACATGTGCGTATCACAAACAAAAGCCATGTGGCAGTACGTATCTGGTGTGCATGAATTGTAGCCGTCACGTTCAAGAACTCTGGTTATGAAACAGACTACAGCACTATATTGACATTTGTAAGGGTGTATGGAAAACGATTGTCTGACATTCATACAAAGATTCAGTATTGTAGTGCGTACTTAAAGCAGTTATAAAGTACCACAAAATTGCTTGTAATTTTTGTGAACATGATTTGAAACTGTGTGTTGGAAAGCGATAGAATGTCATCTTAAATGATAAGTACGTGATTGCACGTAGCAATGTAAAAAAGATGAGAGGATTATATAGGTATACTACAAATTGTGGAAAATTTGACATCAATTGAAAGAAGGATATTTTAACTCAATGTATTTAACATTCAAAACAGAATTTCTTCCATGAGGAATTAAATGCATGTTATTATGTGTATGCTTAGTAGGTTTGGCGGGGAAATATCAATATTGCATTTATTACTAAGTGGCGTATCAAACGCAAACTTTGCCCTCTGTTTTGCTCACATTTGTGTCCCCCGGCAAACCTTACATTTGTAAGTGAGAATTATAAGGTTATAACTGCATTATGCATTCTTATCAGTATGTCTGTAAGACAGCTAGAGTAAGCAATTAATAAATCATTTAAGTTCATTTATTCGTTTACACAAGAAACTTGTCATATTCTTTAACAAACGCAAAATCATGCAGTAAATCATTGTTTGTGAGAACGTACCTCCGCACACGAACGTGGCTATTTTTACGTCAGATGTATGATGTAAAAATTGGAAAGATCCATGCCCTGTTGGAATGGACCTCTAGGCTACTTCATTTTATCCTCCTCTATAATTTTGTACTAGTATTTTATCTTTTGATTGGTATGTACGTTTATCTTTTGTCCTCTTATCATGTTGATGTTTTTGTACTTTTTGCTTTTCTTCCACCACCTCCTCAAGCTAAGGGTTCAGGACCTACAAACTTGTCCTCCGAGATCTTTTCAAAAGCAGTTCATATGGTGTGCGTCCGGTCATCGTTTGGGGTGTTGTTCTAAATGTTGGTAAGAAACTGGAAAGTCTATGTTACAACGACTGCAGGGATTTTTTTGCATCCACTACATCTCAACGAATTATAGTAACAACGGATTTTATCTTTGTTTCCCCTAATTGTCCGCCCCATAACATACTAACTAACGCTATTTTATTTTCTCTTGCGCACACAACCTTCGCCATCAAATTTGATGCTTTTGCCCACAGGGTCCGTAATTCGTGGATGATTTCCTCAGTGTTAAGCTTATATTTTAGACTATAAATTGACCCTGTGCTTTCGCCGACTACCCAGCTCAGATTCTGGTCATTCAAGAGTCCGCTGAGTAAACACCTGAGCCCATAGAAGGCACTGCCCCATCATTGTGATACCCCGATCGAGGCTCCTTGATTGGGGTCCTGCCAACTATCATCCAGATGTACATCCAGACTGTACTAAAAGTACTGCTAATGGCCTAAGGCACTGCGATCACATCAAACCACCTGCTTTGATGATGCAAGTCTTGTAAACATTGTTATTTATCTTTGTTTATTCCTTAAATTTAACTACACAAGGGTTAAAAGCTACAAAATCATACTCACTAATAGATTCTACATTAGTGCAAAATACATAATCCGTCATGAAAATATCCTTTTATCCACACATGAATACACTTTTATCAACGTTATTTTTAAAATGTCAAAATTTAAGTTTCATGTCCGCCATAATTTTCCTTGCCAACGTACCCACAATTCCACGTAATGACGTAATTTGTCTACAATACGGAGCCACATAAGTCTTCATCCGCATTTTCATTTCTCGTGATACGCGACGGCTCGCCAACGACAGATCTGTATGTAGTCTGATATGGGCAGGTGGGACTGGTTGGGTGCGGGGGGGCGGAGTGGAGCGGCGGCTACGATGAATTATAATTTTGGCCAGGTCCTGTAACTGCTAGATTTATGGGTGCATCTTGCTCCCCCCAAAAAATGTAAACTAAATGTGATGTGAAAGTGTTCGATTGCACTTGAATTCAAATGATTCAGATACCAAATATAATGAGGTAAAATTTGACCTTCTGGAACATTAGTATATTACCTCTCCTTTACACACACCTTAGGTGCCTTTCTAGACATTTTTTGTTTATTTCTGGGTCTTTTTTTCACATTATTTGTATATTTATGTCACATTTTGGTCAGATATTGGTATATTTAGATGCATGTTACATTTTTGTCAGGTATTGGTGTATTATGTCACATTTTTGTCAGATATTGGTATAGTATATCACATTTTCCTGAAATAATGATATATTGTGGGTACCATTTTCAACCTGTCCATGGTAGGTCTGTACCTATTTTCTAACCCCAGAACCCCCTAGTAACAAAAAAAGTTCTTGGAGCTGCTCATACCATATCATATATTAAAACAGAACAGATTATAAAATCAAAAAGGTACGAAATGTTATCAAAAATACAAATTTTCTCATCATTGAAGCTCATTTCTCAAGTGAAAAATGTTATTTTGGTGGAACGTTGTAAGTGTATACTGTCCATAATGTATGTCAATCTCCCTTCCATCAATTTTTTTCACACACTTTTGAGGCTGGGCTATCAATTTTTTCACTCCAACGTACACCAATTTTTGAGACATTAGATGGACTAAAATTTACTTATTTTCATATGTTGATATTGATCAAATAGAATGTTATTTAACTGACAATGATTGTGCTAACTGTTGAGAGGGTCATCAATTTTTATTACATGAAATTGAGGAGGATCACCAATGTTTTCATAGAGCTTCGAGGGGGGGGGGGCTATTAATTTTTTCACAGCATTTTTTGAAAATCCTCCTACCCCACCCTATCATAAATACTGAATCGTCCCCGGGATTGTCCCTAAGTAAGAAACGGGACAGGATACAATTACGGTTATTGATTTTATTTGCTACATAATTCTACTAAATTCTTCCATTTAAAAAGCATAAACCAGCCCTATGAAAGATATTTTAACACTGCATTAATGGCCGCATTAATTACAGTTAGTACTATGTAGTGTACAGTGCAAGAGCAAACCGACGATGTAAAAAATAAATAATAAAAAATAATATTTATAGCTGTAGTAGAATATAAGCAGGTGAGTTATCACTAGCTCTAAGCGCAAACTACACTTCATTTGATGTAATTGTTTGCGTGAAAGGTGTATTCTGTTAACCAGCCTATACGCCATCTAGCGAGCATCAATGAAAACATTGGCGCCATTTTCCCGGCAAAAGTTGATGCTGCAAAACACGTTATAAATATTTAGTTATTTATACAACAAATACTTTCACAATGTCTGATTCAGGTTCGGCAAGTGAGAGTGAAGATAACCAACAAATGGTACTTAAGTGTTTAGTTTAAATATATTTGTTTCCACTTCACAATGAAACCTTACTATCAATAACATAATTTCATTGTTTTCGTGCAATTGACAAGATGTCATATTTCTAAGCGTTGTATGCCGTCGGTGTTTTTACTTTTCCTAGCACATTTTTTAAGTGCAGCAACGAAATAAATATTGGCTTATTCGAGAGTTAGTGAATGCCAGTCCACATGCAAGTAGTGGAGCATTTCTATGCGCTCTTCAAATTCGAAGTAGAACACTGATCATACAATTGTGTTATTTCAGCCGGCAACTCATCAGAGTTGCAAGGCTATACTAACGCTGTCCGCTTTCTCGGAAGTTGACTGCTCAACTGCAATCCCTGAATCGGCAATCAGTGCTCAATCGCCCTGCCGTCAACTCAATCCACGCATTGATATGGGGGGTGTTTCGACTCGTATTGTATTGCCAGTTCCAGTGCTAGACACACTATAGTAGTAATACGTCATTGGAGAGGGCTCGTCAAGGCGGACAATGAGAGATATGTCTGGTTCAAATCCATCTTTCGAAGGCCGAGAAATCAAACCTCAATGTTAAAACCTTTCTGTTTTCGTTTTTTGGGAATTCCCATGATGAAATCACGACGTTAGTAGCAAAACATCGGTTATGTTGTATTCGTTCACTCCCAATTGTGTTATGAACATCACTGTGACATTTTCAAAATGCGGGTTTGGTAATTAAAACTGCCACAGTAGTTTTAAATATCTCATTTCATACTTTGTTGGCTTCTCAGTAAGCTCCGTACTTTGATTTTCTATATATGTCCGCAGCAAAAAAAATAGATAAAAGATTCTGTGGAGGTCATTGCCTCACCTTCTTACAGTTTTAACCATTCATTTCGGACATCAAATGTGCCCAAAGGTTTCAATGCGGCCAAGGTTGGCCCGCCTGAATACTAAGTTCGGACAAATTTTTGTAGTGCTCATAGAGATGTGCTATTAGACAAACGAACGGAAAACTGAATGAACGTTATTCGGATATTGTGGTTTTAAAAATTTCACATTGATACACTGAAGTTTGTCTATTGATATTAGTTTTGACAGAAAATTATGAGTATTTTTATGAAGGATATTAAACCTTCATAGTTGGCAGACATCTATTTTTGGTACCACACTTCAATAGCATTGAGTGAAAATGCCGCCTTCTGAAACAACTCTTTGCTATTATGAGCTGCATGTTCTTACCTCAACACATTTGTTGCAAATATTAGCTGTCAAATTTTTGACAGACTCGGAATGGAAAATTGAATTTGACAACTGTCAATTTTAACCATGATTGTTCAAATTTAATACTGTCTGATTTAGTATATAATGTGAAAATAACATTATGAAATTGCTTTTAGGAAACTGATTCTCCCACTGGTTTGAAATCTCCTCCAAAGCCAAAAAATGATCATGAATTCGAAGCTAAAATGGTGAGTTGTTAATTGAGGTGATAATTCTGAATAAACTGGTAGAATGTTGCTACTGAAGCACTCCATCATATTTCTTACTTGGTAGTTAAATGGTTAATGCACTACCAGTGATAAGTCATTATGGCATTATCTGTCTTATGTATGTATTTCCCCCACAGTGTTTACTTTGGTACTACTGTGCACATTGTTTGCCTCTAAAAAGGGGTGGGGGTGGGGTTGCTATTAAAGGTGAAATCTTATTACATTATCCAGTACATGACTACAAGACTTGGACTCAAGTAATAGGCATATTCTTCTTATGGACGAGTAAGTGGGGACCCTAATCTATATTGCTTTTCCAGTAAATTTAGTTCAGTTAAACTGATGTTTATTATTCTGATCACAATATTTGTTGGTGAAAAAAATGTTTTCCTTGTCCGCTGTTCCTTATCATACATTTTGTTTTATTAAGTCTATCGCATGATCAACTAAATTTTTCTTGCAATTTGTTTTGTAGGACCAGGATCGGTCTAACCGATTTGGTTTCTTGCTCAAACAGACAGAACTTTTTGCTCATTTTATGACATCTGGAGGAATGCAGGTAAAAGATGTAATCATGATTCAATGAAGTAGAGAATGTAGACAATTTGATAACCAAGCAATTAGGATACTTTGCACATGAACATTATGATATTGATTATTATTTCTCCAGCCTGGAAAATCAGGAGCTCCTACCAGCCCGCTGAAAATGAAGGGTGGCCGTCCTAGGATGAGGAAAGATGAGAAGACTAAGACCATTGAAGCTGGAGAGTAAGTTTGTTAATTTTACAATTTCATGCAAGTGCTTGACTAGCCAAATGCTTACTTTCTGCGAAACATGTTTTTATTCAAATAATAACCTGCATGTTGATGTCTACAACATTTTTACATTTTTATTTCGTTGATGGGGCAGGGTTAGAAATTAACTTTTAAATCTTGAGCGAGTTGTGAGTGTTCAAGATTTTAATTTGTAAACTGGCTTATTCTAATGGCAGGTTTTTCAATTTGTGCACCGCAAGTTTTGTTTGAATACCTGAAGTGCTAATTGTTGGCACCCTACAGTACCTTCATCACAATTAGTGGCAAAAATGTGTAACCAAATGGCAGGTTGTCAGTGTCAAGCTTGAGCAACTGCTGTTGCAAAGGAAAAGATTCTATCATTCTTTTGAAAGTGCTTGTGTGATCTTTGTTTTACTTTTAAATGTTTTGTGAGGCCAATGTTTTCTTATTAATAATGTCAATTACTATTTTTTCAGCATTTTTTAAGTGACTTATTTTAAGGAAAACAATTATTTTTTATTTATTTTTGGTTAGGTGGGAGATGGATAGCAGTTTGTCTTCTACCTTGGGTCCTGAAAAATTTGAATAATTAACTTATTTACATGATTACAGCTGATAGTGAAAGTTATATGTGACTAACACAAATTTATATAAAATACAAATGCATCAATATTTTTATTTAAATAGTTAATTTCCCTCCGATGTTGTTTGTATTTCAAATTTTCTGTGCATTGAATATTTCAGGTTGTAAGTGAATCACAGCTTAACTGCATGGGCAAAGTGGTTCTTAAAGTGCAATAAAATCATATGAAAATCTATAAATAGAAATACTTGTATTACTAATGTCACAACCCTCACCCCCATTATAGTAACCACTATGCTCTGGTTTTAACTTAGGATAATTTGCATGATCTAAGTTATTCCAGTTTTGCTTGTATTCCTTTTGATTGAACTAAGCAGATAATCTGTGTTAAAAAATGAATTGGAAGACTGGGCACAAGCTTAAGACCTGTCAAGAGTCCATGAACAGCTACAAATTTCTTGTAGTTTTGCTATAATAGAAAGCTGCTAAATAAAATTTTTAATAGGCTAGCACAAAATGTGAGGCTCAAATAGTCTTTCCAAAACAAATATTGGCCATGATTTTTTAAATTAAATTATGTTTTTAATTTTAAATATGGCTGAAAAGCAGAAATTAATACATTAATTGAAGATATGGCTTTGTTCCATATCTTTGATACCAAATTTGATAGATATGGTATTTATCAAAAGAATTGAGTTGATATTCAATGTTTCAAAACTGAATAGTTTTGTGGGTTTGGAAAGACATGTGTAATGCAGCCTGTGCTACTTTGTATTTAGAGTTCGCACTCAGAAGTCTTCAGATGGTGGAACTGATGCTGAGTAAGTATCATGAAAGGAGAGTGTGAAAGGCTCAACAAATACACGCTCACCAGAAGTTTGTTCTCAGCTCTCATTTGATTATTTTAATGATTTCAATTTTGATGTTTATCAAAAACACTCATGAATCTATCTATGGTTATTGTTAATTTTAATGGAGTCAACCTTACTTGAAGCTTGAGCGTGTGTTTGGTGGGTTGAGTAAGTGAATTGGCACAGTTTTTGCTTTTTATGCACCACATATATTCATGTGATTGGGTTGTATCAAGTACATTGTATACCTCTTGCTGGAATCTTTTTGCTGTTGTATCATTTTCTTAACTTTTCATGTTGATGATACCACATTGAGTAACTGTGATGGAATTTAATATTCCATTATGGTTTAATCATAACATTTACCATTAGGAGTAATTTCAAACTTGCAGGAGATTCAGAACAAACTGTGTTCATGTTTGTTATCTTTTTTTTTCAGCTGTTCATTTTATGTCGTCTATACATCACCATATAATCAATGCTATATGTATTCATAATGTTTCCAAAATTTGTTCATTAGTCTAAATCATACATATTTACATCCATAGCAAAATGCGGTATCTTGGTTCCTCCCCCTTTTTGTGTGATCAGACATTAAAATTAAAATATTGTGGTAATGGTTTTATTGTCAATTTGTTTGGTTAATTTTCTATGGTTTAAAATTGTTCAAAACCTGATTCAAAGTTCTTGAAATTGAAGATACTGTAAAATGATGTAATTCCTATATATTAGAACAGCTTTTTTGTTTCTTGAAGCATACACAAAGGGATTTTTCTTTAATATGAACTTTTTATCTAATGATTTTTCATCATTTTTATTTAAACTTATTGTAAATATGTAAATTCTCAACTTAAAAGTGGATTATATGTTATGATACTTAAAAAAGGGTAATTGTGTCAGAGATTTGTTGTGTATCAGGTATATGTCTTTTCAGTCATCGTCATCGGCGCACAGAACAGGAAGAGGATGAGGAACTGTTACAGGAGGCTAAAAAAAGTGGTGGGATAGTCACTCGCTTTGATGAGTCGCCATGGTGTAAGTGAGCTAAATTAAATTTGAAATTTCAATTCTATTGCTATACCAAGGGTGCAGTTGAATTTTATGAAAGTTGTGTGCTTGTCATTGTTGAAACCATAACTATTCGGTATCGTTTTTTAACAAAAGCAGAAAAACAATATTATCTTGCTGTGAGTGTCTGTAGTAAGGGAATGTGAGTTTCTTCGGGTGTTACAAAAAGCAACCTTAACATATTCATCTCAATTTAATTAATTAGTTTGCAAAGAAAGATGTAAAGTGTAAGAAATGTTAGTTTAGATAGCTAGCCATCGAAAAAAGTAGTATACAATTTATGAAGCAAAAGAAATATTAATTTAAAATCGTATAACATCATTCATTCAGCTCTCTTGAAGTTAGGTGTGCCGGTCTAGCTACCAAAGGCTGGTTGATGGGAGACTAAAAATTAGCACATCACCAGACACATGATATTGTTCTATATTCATAATTTTTCATCTACTTCTATTCACATTTTACTGGCCTTTAATCAATTGCTTTCATTGGATTTTCAATCAAAACAAATTGTACTTAAATACTGATGATGACAAAGCATACTGTTATGTCCATGTCATTTCTCAGTTCTGAATATACGTTGTAGATGTGAAGGGCGGTGAGATGCGAGACTACCAGGTGCGCGGCCTCAATTGGATGATCTCCCTGTATGAGCATGGCATCAATGGCATCCTTGCCGATGAAATGGTATGATTACCAGACGGCAGGGTTGTGTTTCCCCCTCCCCAAGGGGTTAAGGGTTTTTTCCTGTCAGAAAGTGGGGAGAAACTCATATTACAGAATTAGTGTGGAAGTTTTGCAATGGCACTTATATATCCAAACATTTATTCCTGTAATTTCCAATTTTTCCAATTTCTAATTATTTTTATATAAGTCGAAATGTAGTGCCACTTAGCTAAAATATATCTTCTTTTTTATGAAGCATAAGTCATGCAAATTTTGAGAATTTATGAGCATGAATTCATTGTCCATTGTGGCACATTTATACTATAATTTTAACAGTACCATACCTGAAGGTTGATAAAAGAAATATCCAATGCTTGTGTTTCCAGGGTTTGGGAAAGACGCTGCAAACAATTTCACTGTTGGGCTACATGAAGCATTACCGGAACATTGCGTCGCCGCATCTCATCATCACGCCCAAGTCCACACTGCAAAACTGGATGAATGAGATCAAGCGCTGGGTGCCCTCGCTCAAAGCCATCTGTCTCATTGGCAACCAGGACACCAGGGTGAGCAATGGCTTAATCAAACTGAAAATGTGTATTTGAAATGGATGTTTATATTTCATCAATTTATCCTTTATGTTTTGATGTGGTATTGCAGACGGCCCTGATCCGTGATGTGGTGATTCCGGGAGAGTGGGATGTGTGTGTTACCTCCTATGAGATCTGCATCAAGGAGAAGGCTGTTTTCAAGAAGTTCAACTGGCGGTACCTTTGTATTGATGAGGCTCATCGTATCAAGAATGAAAAGTCAAAGGTATCAATAGTGTAAACAGACTATTCATTTCAATTTTTCAATTAACAACTAATCTAAAAAATTTAAAAAAAAAAAACAATTTTCACGCTCTGTTAGTTGGAGTCTAGATTCAGATTTTTTATTATATACTTCCTAGATCTTCCAGATTGGATTTTATTTTCTGTTTTAAACCACATCCGATTGAATGTTTTCAGCTGTCAGAGATTGTGCGCGAGTTTAAATCTGCAAACCGGCTGCTGCTGACAGGAACCCCACTGCAGAACAACCTGCACGAGCTGTGGGCCCTGCTCAACTTCTTGTTGCCAGACGTCTTCAACTCCTCTGACGTATGTACTTGAAGTATATAATAAAGATATACATAAGCAATCACATCTGTACTCGTCAGACTGACCTTTCATCCTACATTCCGTCTAGACTTATTCTGAACGATGACGTGTAGTCGTAAAATTAAACGAAAAACCAAACCTAATATTTACGAGCTTATAACTTATCTCACATTTTGGCCACTACAGTAAGGTCCTATAGAGCGACTGATTGTTGCGCTAACAAACAAATCATTTCAAACCACAGGACTTTGACTCATGGTTCAACACGAACTCGTGTCTGGAGAACACGCAGCTGGTGGAGCGTCTGCACGCTGTGCTGCAGCCCTTCCTGCTGCGCCGCCTCAAGACCGACGTTGAGAAGCGACTCCTGCCCAAGAAGGAGACCAAGATCTACGTCGGCCTCAGCAAGATGCAGCGCGAATGGTACGTCCTAGCCGAGTGGAAGTCAGAGCTCATGTGATTTTGCTTGTATGGTAGTAGTAACTTAGTTAGCTGTAATGTTCGTCTACAGGTTTGGATAGCTTTGTTGCTAAGTGATTGCTGATGCCAGGATTTCCTGAGTGTAGGATGTCTTTTCCATTGTCATCATTTTAAAGTTGCTGAATATTTTTTCGAGATTGGTTTATTTTTGCAACAATTTTTTTGTTCTTTTTTTTTAATGTAAAGTACATTGAAACACATAAGTCACGAGTGATGATTGCATAATCCATGATTTAGAGACTACTGTCGTCCATGTCATTAGGACTGAATTGAGATAGTTGTGCCTTTTAAATGATGAAAGTGGGTGAACAAATGTTATGAGCCGCCTTTAGCCAGGGAATATCATTCATTTCAAACATTTTGCTTCACATGTTTTGGTGGGTTTCTAGCCCACTGTTTATGTCGTCATTGGTGTGGTATTTAGATTGCTCTTCATACTTTAATACGCTGTTTAAATGAAAGAAACTTCTCTGGTGCATTCCTTTTCTTGAATGATTTTTTTACACCATGAAATGGAGGTATTTCTATATTAAGTTTTGTTGTTCGGCCATTTGAGCATAACCTTTAAGTATTCTGTAGTTGTAGCGTGTACAGGTTTGGATGAGCTTTTTTGGCTAACTGATTGCGGATACCTTTAATTTCATGAGTGTAGGTATTGAGCAAGTCGTTTTAAAGTTGCTGACATGGTTTTAATCAAGATTTGTTTTGGTAGGACTTGTTTTGTGAGAATTTCTTATTTGGAAATAGGAAACAAAACATGCCGTTTATTTCGTACATTTCTATTTCAACAGTTTTTTGGTCATGCAGGTACACCAAGATCCTGATGAAGGACATTGATGTTGTCAATGGTGCTGGAAAAACAGACAAGATGAGGCTGATGAACATTCTCATGCAGCTGCGAAAGGTAAGAGGCTCTCAAAGTTGAATATGGGTTTGGAAAATAAAAAAAGAAGATAACAAAGAAATACATGTTTTCAATGACTCTTTATCACGTTTATTGCCTGCATACAGATTTGTGTTTATCTACTCAGTGTGCCAACCACCCGTACCTGTTTGACGGTGCTGAGCCGGGTCCCCCTTACACCACTGATCAACATCTTATGGACAACTCTGGCAAAATGATCGTCCTTGACAAACTTCTGCCTAAATTACAGGAGCAAGGTAGGAAAGGCTCCCTATTGTAAGGGGACAGAAAAGTTTAAAAGGAAGTTTTTTTGTTATGAAATGCCAATATTCAGTTGAATGATTTGATCCTTAATGTCTTGAATTCATGCAATACAATCCCAATTCTAAGTTATACAAATGACCTAGTGTGTCCCATTTCAGGTTCGCGTGTGCTGATTTTCAGCCAGATGACCCGTATGTTGGACATCCTTGAGGATTATGCATTGTGGAAACAGTACAAGTACTGTCGGCTAGATGGACAAACGCCGCATGAGGAGAGACAGGTTAGACAGCAGGCTGTGTATTTTGATACCACATGTACAATGAGAAAACGTTCAAGTCTTTGATGAAGTTTTTTTTTCAAGTATAATTTTTTGTAATCTGAGTAATTAGTTAAGTCATAAAGAATTGTTTAAGTTTCGCAAACAGCCTCTTTAACCCATCGCCCCCTCAAATATTTATAACATTACAGCCCTTTGTATATTTTTATTTTTCAAAATATATATGAAAATCTTTCCATTTGTCGTCACCTGAGTTTGCCAACTTTAAACTACCACAATTTATTTAAAAATGCTCGTATTTCAACTATTTTTTCAGCATAATACAAAACAGCCATTTGGGCTTACCCCAGTCTCAATTTCACAAATGTTTTGAAACAACACAACACATTTCCAATGGCCATGTTCGGATCGGTTAGGGACTGCGGTAAATAAAAGGTATTTGCAGCCGGTAGGCCCAATAAATAAATCACAGTAGTTTAGAAAATAAACAAAAAAATATTTATCGGTCTTTTTGGAACTCATTTCTATATCATAATAAAGCTTAAGCTTTTAGAAACGCGAATATGTATTTCTCATCATGATTGAACCATTATGAGAGCAACGAAATCAAACATTGAGGTTTTTCCATTTTAGGTGGGGATATGCGCAAAACATGGTGCCCATGTAAGTGCGAATTAATGCTGTCAAATGGAACTTTTGTATATTCTCTTAAAATAAAAGCTAAACATTAAAATAAATTATACACGACGATTCCTCATACGGTTTTACATATAGTTATCTAGTTTTAATCACGGTGGCACCGCTGCTATGCCCCAAACGAATGACTCGAGGCTTTTGACACCCAAATTTTTTGAAATCAGCCGGCCGGTTTAGGCCGATTTGAGGGAGAGGGCCCAAGGCCGGTTTAGGCCGTTTTGAGGGGTAAAGGGTTAAATCACCTTAGAATATATTTTGAGATTACTTGATGAGTGATCACATAGTTTTTTTGTTTTTTTTCATATCAATGAAATATCTACCACGATTTTTTTTTGTATTGTAGGAGTCAATTGACTCGTTTAATGCCCCGAACAGCGACAAGTTCATGTTCATGCTGAGCACCCGCGCAGGAGGCTTGGGCATCAACCTCAACACAGCAGACATCGTCGTCCTCTTCGATTCTGATTGGAACCCTCAGGTGAGAAACATCACACAGGAAGGCACGCGGGGGACTCATAGATGCATACCAATGTATAATAAAGCTCATTACTCATTGCTCATAGGTAAACATGGCTTCAAATTAACACCAAGAATGTTGGCACTTCGAATGGAATAAATTCATTGCATTTCTTTTGTACTATGACAATAACATTAATATTTTCGACCTTGTCTGTCAGACAATCTTTTTCATCCTTTGTGATTAGCTTGAAAAAGACGTCTGACTGACAAGGTAAAAAATATTTGCTATGGCAAAAAACGTATGGCTTTACCAAAATAGTAATGTTTTTGTCATGTTGCCACTTTGTTGTACAATTTTGCCATCATAGAATTCGTGGCGCCAGCAAACATTTAACCGTTACCATTTTCACCCTAACTTGCACATTTCGAAAAGCTGTGGAAGAACAAAGGCAGTTGCAGTGAGAATTTTTAGCAGTACCCCATCAGCAGCCGAGCATGTTGTTTTCAGATGGATCTGCAGGCGCAGGACCGCGCGCATCGTATCGGGCAGCAGAAGCAGGTGCGCGTGTTCCGCCTCATCACCGAGAACACCGTGGAGGAGCGCATCATCGAGCGCGCAGA
This sequence comes from Streblospio benedicti, assembly GCA_019095985.1. Lineage (NCBI taxonomy): Eukaryota > Metazoa > Annelida > Polychaeta > Spionida > Spionidae > Streblospio > Streblospio benedicti. The sequence goes on along the minus strand of CM032664.1, from coordinate 51,884,882 downwards.
CATGAAGCTCAGGCTCGACAACCTCGTCATTCAGCAGGGTGAGGGGGCATACTAATCACACCGCCATACGTCATTTTACTGGCGTTTATACTAATATTCTATATCATGGTGTGACTTGTTCAAGAGATGTGTAAATGTTGGGAGTGGGCGCTTTCACCTTTGTAGTGATTTTTTTTTTAACAATGTTGACCGTCATCTTTTTGAATGATGACTTGTGGTGTTTAAAGTTGCGTTTCTGCAAGTATGTCATTTCATGCGGACATTTTGCACTGATCCACTTAGTGTCTGCTACATGATGTGATGTGTCTGTAATTGTATCCTGTTAGGCATAACCTCTTATATATAATTGTATGTGTAGGCCGTCTAGTGGATGAGAAGACTAACAAGCTGGGCAAGGATGAGGTGCTCAACATGATCCGGCATGGTGCAGACACCATCTTTGCCGCCAAGGACTCCACCATTACAGACGAGGTACGGCACAATGACATAGGATTACATATGTACACAGTAAATTGACACAGCATTCTGCAATCACTGACGTCAGTGATAGTGAAGGCACTTCGAAAGCAGGCTACAAAATGTGTAACATTCGCACACCTATAGACTCGGATGTTTCCAGAAATGCTGACTAAAGGCTTCATTCATTGTCCAAGAAATGAGCATATAATCTCGCTTGTTATTGACGATACACACATATTACAGAATGCATACATTTGCTGCATTTAGTTTTGTATGCTGGACTGAAAAGCAACCATAGGCTCTTACATGTGACATTGCTACGTTGCAGGACATTGACACGATTCTGGAGCGTGGAGAGCAGAAGACTGAAGAGATGAACAAGAAGCTGCAGAATCTCGGCGAGAGCTCGCTCAAGGGATTCTCTTTGGACCACGGTAAGTAGAAGTATCAAAGTGCTCCTCTCGACCACAGTAATTATAGAGCAATCTTATAAATAGCCGAATTGTGGCCTGATCAAAGTTAATAGAAAGATAAATATTAATGATATCTGAGTTTTTTAGAAGAGGCTTTTTCCATTTAACCATGATTAATTATTCCTTTAACAAGCACTGGTAAATGTAGACTAAGCAAGATATTGTCCTGATCAATTAGACCATATTAAAGGGGGTGCTGTATTTTATAGAGCCGTCGTCTGTGTACCAGTTTGAAGGCAAAGATTACCGTGACAAGGCTCAGATGGGTGGCATCGGCCACTGGATTGAGCCACCCAAACGTGAACGCAAGGTAAGCCCTGGGAAAAATTACATGCTTTCTGCAAAATAAAACATCTCGTATTGATTACAAAAAGCAGCACTTGAAATCCTGCTAAATAAGATCATTTATTGAAATAATTGAGATGAATATCAATTGTTTAATGTTTAGTTAACAAACAAGTTACCTGAAAGCTATTTACTTGTCTTTGCTCTGGGGTAGCATAAAGTGATTGGACAGCAACATTTTCAATAGAAACGACTTCTCACCATATTAATTTCCGTGATGTAGGCGAACTACGCAGTGGACGCGTATTTCCGCGAGGCCCTGCGTGTCAATGAGCCCAAAGCTCCCCGAGCCCCGCGCCCACCCAAGCAGCCCTCCGTGCAGGACTTCCAGTTCTTTCCACCACGACTCTTTGAACTGCTTGACCAGGAGATCTACATGTACAGAAAATCAATCGGGTGAGTCAGTCTAAGATACAGATAGGAAGTGCAGTAATCATATCATGGTTACTGAGACTACATCATGCCATTAGCTAACCTATAATATATATATGAGCTTATTAAGTGTTTATCAGTAAATCTAGCAGTGTGACCAGTATTAGTAAATAGGGTTACGTGCGATAGCCAGACGGCATAGATTGTGATGTACAAGTGACCAAAAGCCTGACAACGTTTCATCAACTAGTACTAGATCTTCGAACAATCACATGACCTGGGCCTGAATGTCATGTGCGTCAGCCGATGGTTTAAAGTGAAACGTAAACCTCAGTGACCAGTAAAGCACTATGTACGTCGTGTTGTAAGTGAGAGTGGTGTTTTAGTTACCGTGTGCCGCGCGACCCGGACCTGGGCTCAGACGCGGAGCGCGTGAGAAAGGAGGAGCAGAAGAAGATCGATGAGGCAGAGGCCCTCAGCGAGGAGGAGCTGACAGAGAAGGAGGACCTGCTCAAGGTGAGCTGGGAAGGAAAGCTGAGAGGCTGCAAGGATAGATCAATGGGGATGAGGGATCTGATCCAAGTCAGTGGGGGCACGAGTGTGGGTGGGGTGTATGGAAGGGACTTCACTCACACATTTGTGGTGGTCACACTAGTTGGGAAACCTGGATCTTCCAGTCAAACATGTTGCAATGTGGCAAGGAGGGGTGGAGGAGAGACCTAAAGGTGCGAAGGAAGATACGTGAATGGAATTGATCTATGTATAACATGTTTCCGAGGTCTTGTACTTTAACTTTGAATCATTGTTTTTGACTTGAAAAAATGCGTGAGAACGTACAAGTAGATTTGTGAACATATTTTATAAGTGCTATTCCAAAACTTATTGATTGGAAATTATTTTGAAAAAATTTCTCATTACACTATCTATGAATTGTTTGGTTATAATTTTCAGTCTGATGAAAGGGGACAGTATGAAGGATAGATAAAGCAATGCACTGATCCATGTCCCTGTGTTGTTTGTAGCAAGGGTTCTGCACGTGGAACAAGCGCGACTTCAACCAGTTCATCAAGGCCAACGAGAAGTATGGTAGGGACGACCTGGAGAGCATCAGCAAGGAGGTGGAGGGCAAGACCGCCGAGGAGGTATGTGCACAACCAGAATATGGCTTTTTCAAAAGCATCCCTTCATATAACAGACTGGAAAAACAGCAGAAGCATAACAAAATAATGCAACTGGTTTTCTTATCCTCACACATTTCACTGGAACATATTGTTTTATACAGTACAAATTTCCCTTTTCTGCTGTAGGTGATTGAGTATGCAGGTGTGTTCTGGGACCGGTGCAGTGAGCTGCAGGACATAGAGCGCATTATGGCCCAGATCGAGAGAGGAGAGGCCAAAATCCAGCGGCGAATCAGCATCAAGAAAGCTCTGGATGCAAAGGTTGGTGTACAATGCCAGGCTATGGCTTGTATAATGCAATTAGGATTTGTCAATTTGATCCTTGCTGCAATCAGGAGGCATGGAGGCCTTGGAGGGACTAGTTTTCTTTGTTTCTTCTTTTTCATATGTTCAGATTTGAAGTGTTAATGCCAACCGAATAACAATTAGATTATTACAAATCAAATGAAAGTATCGTATTTTCATCATAGAAGATTCGCTGATTTTCTTCCATCTTTGAAATTAATAGTAACTGAAAGAAAGAACAATAACAATTTTATACGTAATCCACTATTCTTCTGTGTGATTCCCCAGATGGCACGCTACAAGGCCCCGTTCCACCAGCTGCGCATCCAGTATGGTACCAACAAGGGCAAGAACTACACGGAGGAGGAGGACCGCTTCCTCATCTGCATGCTGCACAAGCTCGGCTTCGACAAGGAGAATGTCTACGATGAACTACGGTATAATCTGAATTACACAATTGGACAAATGAGCCTGCGTTCTGCTGGGCGTTTAATAATACTAAAATGATTAATATTGATATGATAACATCAATTGCTGTGTTGTGACATCTTACCTCAAAAGTTACTGATATCATTGCTGCCTTGTGGAAACTGTTGCTTCAGTACGGCGACCAATAGTTAAAAAAATTGATGCTTCAGAAGTGTGATAATAGAAGTAGAACATGATTTTTCTAATGTTTACGAATTCGACGGTGCAGAGCGTCAGTGCGGCAGGCGCCCCAGTTCCGGTTCGACTGGTTCATCAAGTCGCGGACAGCGCTCGAGCTGCAGCGGCGCTGCAACACGCTCATCACGCTCATTGAGCGCGAGAACATGGAGCTGGAGGAGCGCGAGAAGCAGGAGAAGAGCAAGAAGGGCAAGAGCACCAAGGCGGCTGGCGGCGGGGGTGGCGGAGGGAGCTCGGCCACGCCAAAGGTACGTGGTGAAACAGGGGTGGCGGGCATGAGAAACGTCTAGGGCCGATTGGAACATGTTTTTTGGGGGGTTAGGTGATGATGTTCTCAGATTTCAGTTGAGACGGAGGTGTTCGAATTAAATGTCGTTTACTTTTATGTTGAGAATCTTTTTCTTGATTGTGTCGTAGAGTGTTGCAACGTTGTAACTCAACTCAATGTTTTATGTTAAAATTTCGTGTTGTATTGCAGTCTGCTCAGAAGAGGAAATCCGATGCGCCAGCCAGCAAAGCTGCTGGAGCATCAGCGGCCAAGAAGAAGAAATGAGCTAGAAGGCTAGTTTCATGAACAGTTCTATCGAGGCTGATGCGACCAACAATATTCATTCAGCTGCCTATGTTCTGATACCAACAAGCACATTATTTTTAGCGATTCAGTGTCCCAGTGGGTGAATACCACAGACAATATATTGATCAAGCTGCCCTTGACATCATATGGTAGTTTGCAGAATAATATTCAGAGATGCAGTGGCATGAGTGTTACCAAGGGCTACTGGCTGAATGTTGAAGGTTGTGAAGTGATCACAGCCAACAAACTTTTGCAAGTATGATTCTGGCAATGGGAATGTGAGGAATAATCTGTACTTGGACTCCATCAATGGAGAGACACAGATAATAGGAATTACTCTTATCGGTTGGATTTTTCTATGAGGTGCAATTAGTAATTCATTTGTGGTGTTATGAGTTATTATTTGGCTGTGTACTAAATAGGTGTGAGTACTTACTTAAGTATCTGAATGTTGTAAAGTTGGTTTTAAAAAAGCATGCGTTATTGTCAAAATAAAATGCTTATTATAAAATATTGTCGATTCCAAAACACTTGAACAATGACTATTAAAATAGTAATATATCGAGTTTCAAGGAATTTGACACATTTTAGAAGAAGCACTAAAGGAAACTTCTGCTGGCAGAATAAGTAATGAATATATATATATATATTTTTAAGTCTTCATTATAATCTCATTTTAATGGTTGATATTGCAATTTGAAAGACCAGCAGATTCAATGATTTGTTCCCTTTAAACAATTATTTGCATATGTCTTAGATTTTATATAAGATTAATTTTGTATGGTTACATACAAGGTGAAATGTTTTAGGATGGTGTAAATAGGAAATTATATTTATTTGATGTCAATGTCAAAAGGACAGAGTAAGAAACTACTGTATGGGAAAAAAGAAAGTATGAATTTTAGAATGTTTTAATATTAGGAATGCTGTTTCTACTAATTTGTGAAAAAAGTATGATCATAAAATTACTTGATATTCTCACTGCCAAGATAAACTTATTATTAAATTATATACCTAGTTGATGCATTCCGCAGACAACCCTTTTGGGAAATTATTTGTAAATTTACATTTTTATAATTGACAAAAATGTTACTATGAAATGCATTTATGGTTTGTATTTTTTTTTTGTACATGCAGATTTTATATACTGTACAATAAATGTGGAAATGTGCATTCTATTTTATTTTTTTAATAAAATTATACACATTAAAGAAAAAAAAAAAAATCCGTCGCAAAATTATATTGGATGCACAAGGACATAAATATTCTAACCTCATATAGCTGTGATACAACCATATCCACATTTGTGGAACTTGCGCTCATAATTCAACCAATCAGAAGTTCAAGCCCCACTGCCGAAATATTCAGCCAAGATATCAAATGTCAGATGTACGATGGTACATTGCCAAGTAAGAAAAAGCGACTTGATTTTGCTTTTGATGTAAGTCTAGCTAGGCAAATATTCCCCGCTAAAAAGTCACTTGTTAACCCACGGCAAAAAAATGGTGTGGTAAAGTGAGTGGTATGTTTGACTGCCACGTGGTACTGTGGCCTTACAGAAGTCATTAAAGTGATCAAAGCGGCAGCGCGCAGCACTTCGCATCTCATTCGCTGCAAAATTAGCAGTGCCACGCATTATATGCATTTATATGTAAACCCCTTAAATTTAAAATGCATTGGAGTGGTCAATGCCAATTTTTCTTGTATAAAACCCGAGCTGTCGTGCGGTATTATGGGTTTTGCCACTTAGGGACTGCCCATTATTTATTGCCGGGGAGTATGAGGATTTGGTCAGATGTTCATGTACAAAATTCATGACCCCTCCCCTTATTTTTATTTACAAAAAAGGCAACCCCCCCCCCTATTTTTTTCGTGTACAAAATTATCAAATGTTTTTTTTTGCCATGATTATATTATAGAAATTAGTAGAGAAACTGCTCACGCTATGGGCAGTTTTCTGAAACGTCCCACTTATGATGTAATTTCTTTCATAAATAATGAAAAATATATATTTTAACAGATAATTAAAGTATAGTTCATGTTCTATCTTTTATCGATAATTCAGTACTAAATTGGTCCAAGTATTATATCTTTAAAAAAAAATGTTTTGATGATCGTTTCCACCTGTACAGGTTCGAAATATTGCTCACATTATGGGAACGAAATATTGCTCACATTATGGGAATTGCTTGTTCCTGCAGACCAGATGTAGTTATGACTAACGTAAAACGTCTCCCGATTGCAAACACCACATATATGGTGTTCCATTATAATGTTTTTTCGTAGCACCTTGTACGCCATTTCACAAAAGTTGACCCCATGGTCATAGATCATGCTGATTTTTTTATAATTTTTGCACTCGTTTAAACCGTCCTTTTTATTGAATTTTCAACCTTGGGACGCTTTGAACGTCCTATGTATAAAAATTTAAAATTATTCTACAATGTTTATTTTTGATTCAAATGATAGATAGTGATTCACAAATCAATGTTTATAAGATAACTAATACTTTTTAAACAATATTTCATTGTCTAATGGAGTATTGAACATTATGCCTCAGAAGGATATACCTTACATGTGGATCACTGTGCAGTACAGTGCAGTAGACTTTCATTTTTTAAGTTTATGACATGGTCTACCTCTTAGGTGTGACACATTGTGATAGTATGGGTATTTTAAGATTATGACAAAGTTTGAATGTGTTCATAGACCTATTGTGTTGATAGTTACAATTATTATGATTCATTAGATATAACATACATACATAACATTGAAACAATTAAATTATGAAAAGAGACTATAATATTGAGTGAGAAACTTATCATTTGTGATGTTGAAACATAAAATTATAATGAAATTGTTTGTATAGAATTGATTGACCATAGTCAGCTGGATTTGTAGAGTAAAGGTAGCCAGAAGACTGTGGGTGCCAGTGTTTCATGAAGATCAGAGACAATGTGGATGTTCTCCTGATCAACAATAATTAGATGTTATATCTATGTAATTTAAATCAAATCAAAATATATCCGAATGCTGAATAATTGATATAGGCTGAATCAGACATCAGAAGATGTGAAGGATCAGATTTACTAAGTATAGAGCAGATTGACTTAATCAACTGCCAAGCACATATATATGGACCCGATTGTGGTCTAGATCTAGATGCCATAATTGAGAACTAATGTAGAAGTCTGAAAATAAACTAAAGTTGAATAGTATAAGGCCACAGAGTTGACAGAGTTAGCTGTGAGTCAAAATGACCTGCTTTGTTAATATGTATGTTAGGGTGCTCTTGCCTCCAAAGACCAAGTACACAAGATTATTAAGAAAATTTACTCGCACAAAATTTTATTGATTGCACAAGTACAAAAATATTAATTCTTAACCTACATAAACAATTTTCTTACTGTAATTTCTTGAAAAGCCGTACAGTGCTTGTTCATTTGAAACACCTAATTCACACAGCACTTATTCAAAGCTGGCAGTATTTTGACTGATATTTACCATTTCCCTTGTTAAATTTCCAACAATGGTTCTATAGTTTGCTCATAATTTTTAAATTACTAATAAAATTTTAAGAAGTATAAAAAATACCATTTTAAAGCTGGCTAAGTGGGTGATCAAGAAATTGCAGTATGATCAAATTTAAAATGCTCCTATCCGTGCAATTGTGTTTTTTTTACAACTGGTGAACTTTAGTATAAACTTGCATTTTTACTATGATTTTTTTATGTAAAAATGATTTTGGCATAAAATAACTTTGATGGAATATTCTTATATCACCAGCAAGACCAAATGCAATGGACTAATATTAGAGCTACAATTCCTTACAATTTTAACACTAAGAATTATGATGGACAAAGGTGTAATGTAAAGTCTTGCTAAATACACAGTAAGATATGTAACCAACATAACAAATCATGAAAAAATAAATACAATGTACTTATAACTAGTAACAAATCCATATACAACATCTATTATAACATAGATATTCATTGGAAACATCCTTTCAACAAAAACAAATCATGTAGAAATACATTCTTTGAAATTTGAATGCGGCTATTGTGGTTAAGACATTAATTTTATACAATTATATTAGATTGTACTTTGCTGACATTTGCATTTACAAAACTTGAATACAAGTAAAATCATTGTGCAATTTAAAAGATAAAATTGCTATTATGAAATATTTTATAGATGTATTAATAACATTAAAAAGTCACAGCAAATCCATTAGAACATGCATTAGATAAACACATTGGAATGTCCATATTCAGCTTTGGCACTAATAAAATAATTATCAAGTGTAACTTATATACATAACAAATCATTTAAAATAAACATAGTCCATTTAAACAATTTAAGAACTTACTCGTTACTCATTACTTGTTTATGACTGTAAATTTTTTTTGAATAAATTCAAGGTGTTACATTCTATTGTGTATCAATTTAATATACAATGTATTACATTAACATTTACCCCTACCTGTTTCATAGATTCTTTCATTTTTGGAACATGGCTCTGTCATCAAAGAATAAAAATAGTATTGAGCATTGTAATTAAGGTCGTCACGGGTCCCTCGAGTACTTGTTTTCGAGGCGAATACATCTATTACTCGAGTACAAGTCTTCAACTGTCTCATACTCGAGGATGTAATAAGATTTGTCCGTTTTACAGCCAAAAAATTCTAACAAATGTTCATAAGTCTATATCGCCTTTATTTCAGCAGCAAACAATGTGCGCATTAATACAAAATCACACAACATGGTATTGCATAAGGCAGGGAATACCCTAAGACCAATATAGGCCACGGAAGGACTTCAGGGCGAAATTGGAACTTTTGCATGATTTTGGAGTCGCTCGGATTGTAATTGTAATGGAAGAAATCAACCAAACCACTTTAAACAAACGTAGCTCAATAAATATATAGAATTCAATATTCTTACTTACATATATCACAGCTAAACTATTTTACATTGATCAAAGAATGTATGCTTATTTCATTCTGGTTTGGAAGGCGAATACTCGAGTAGCAAAATTTCTACCCGTGGGGACCCTAATTGTGATTTATGCCATTTTTCAATATAAAATAAAATTAGGAGATCAAAGGTTTTTCTCTCACGTTGTATGTCACACATGAACATACTTGTGTTTTTCTTTCACCATCACAAAGTGTGAAAAATTATCAGATTTTTTTTATTTCAAAACATTTTCAGTTTCATGAAGAAGTATACTATGCAATTATATTTCAAAGACTTCTGTCATTAATAGCAACTCAGAAAAAACAATTATCTTAAACTTTAACATATGACAAACAACATGTTTTAACCATGTACTCAAAATTGGTGACAATTGCAACATGTCTTAAAGCGAGACATAAAAGAGTCATTAATAATTTTGCAAAAATAAATATCTAACAGTTAGAACTTGAACGAACAATGCTTCCCAGAAAACCAAGACCATCATAAACAACACTGGATCCCCCTGTGCAACATCAAAAGAATGTTTAAGGGTAATCCATTTGGTACAACATGTATAAAAAATGTAAATCGTCTCATGAAATTTCATTTAAGCAAGACAACTACTAATTTTGCCGGCTATGAAAATCCCAATAAGCAGCATCACAGACATTTAGACTGAAGCCTTGGCTACTGAAGTGGTAGCAAAAATATAGTCATGTCCATCTGGCAAGGAGGGCCTTTAATCTACAAGTAATCTATCTTCACGTTATTGTCTCTCTTGCCACACTCTCTCCCTCCTTCGTACAACCACTCTTACTTCATACTCATCACCATCTCTTCCTACGATGCACTCACTTCCGCGGGCCACACTTCCAGTGGCATGCTGGTAAGTTCTAGCTGCTCTATGTGTTGAGGAGGTAGTAGACAAACGCTGCCAGCATCACCACAAGGACTGGCCCAATCACCTTCATGCCGTAACGCTGCAATAAGAATGGATGCAAAGAGTGGTTTTTCATGTTTAACAAACTGATTAGATTTCATAATTAAGATACATAAGATAAAACATATGAGCGGTATTCAATCTTTAATATGACTAAATGTATTGGACTACAGCCCACCATTTAAGTATGATTTAATTCAGTATGGTTGATAAGTTGGACTATCAACTTTGGCACTTCAACTTGATGTATAACTTGAGCAAACAACCATCTCCGTGTAAGTTTCCATCATAAATTATGCTGATAACTCACATTTTTGGGTATGTACTGCGTTCAAGTTTGAGACAAAGATCAAATAGCATATCCTAAGGATCAACTGACATTCTTACAAATATTTATAAGCATATAATCTAGACTTTTAGTCAAATTCCTAGCTTATGGCAGCAGCGAATGGATTATCACCTGCAGACATGTGGGTTCATCATCCTCCTGTTTTTGTTTGCGTGGTTTTCGACGCTTTCCCTTCATTTTTCGCTCATACTCAGCCAGTTCCTAAAGAGCAGAAAGCCATTTGACACATAGACTTTTCATTAGACATAGTTCAATGCCCATGCTTATAGATAAGATAATTTCCCCAGAAGAACAAAACGAAAAATGATATAATTCAATAATCATTTTGAGAAAAAAGGAAAATGCTAATGAAATTTCAAGTTCTTGCCAGGGATTTACTATCAGTAATTTTTTTATCTGCCTATGTCACGGGGCCTCAGCCCAAGTGAGAACAGAGGTATAAAAATATGAAATACATTCTTATATGGAAGTGCTGTATGAAATGAGCCCCCAGCTTTGAGCCTCCTACTAACATGAGTAGTTTACAGAAAAATAGACATCTCAGTTTTTCACCGTCAGCACTCACCTGTTTCTGACGCTCTATTTCTGCCTCTTTTTTCGCTTTTTCAGCCTCTTCCTTTTCCTAAATTAAAAAAACAACAAACAAACAAGGTTCTCAGTTATCAAATGTCTGAATACAATTGATCACACACATTTAAAGCAAATTTAATGAATTCTTCTCATTGCCCCAGCCCACCCACCACCTCATCGCCCAGCACCCCTTTATAAAGAATAATAATAACCGAATTGAAAAGTATCGCACCTTTTTCTTCGCTACTTTGTTCTGCTCACAGATCTCATCACACGAGACCTCCGCGAAGCCGCCCGACACCTCATTACACAGAAAGTCACGCTTGCGCCGCTTGCACGCACAGCGCACTTTGACCTTCTCCACACAGCGCTCTGGGCCGGGGCACGGCCCGGGGTGGCAGATCTGCATGCACTGATGGCTGCACGACAGCTGGAGGGGAACGGTCAGTGTGTAGGCAGTAGGGGTAGGAGAATGCTCAGAGAGCAATAAGAGGGCGGCAAACTGTGAAGTGGAAGTATGACAGCTACAGCTGAACGGTCAGTGAGTGGTCAGTATGTGGTCTGCACGTGGTGAGAAAAATAGATACTAAGCCATAATACATAACAATGGTTGGCACCTGTCTGTGGATGATTGCATTACATGCACTGGGAAAATTTTGCCACTCGAGATTTTCATCAAGACATATGCAGAGTCTGCAGACTGTAAATCTACTGAAATAACTACAGCAAAGTCAGTTATTAAACATTCTTAGCACTGACAAACCCTATGAAGTAATTGCTAATTAATATTTGCCCGACAACAGTTTTAAACGTGTTGCGTATTAAAAAAAAAAAACGCAAATGTGAAATTTGCTGTCATTTTGACAGTCACAAGGTAATAAAGTTACATGTAGTTGTAAAGCGCCTGTGATAATAGTTATGTATTCTACTTGGTGCTATATTAAATGCATATTGAATTGCATTGTATTGTAAGTCTACACTTCAATTGAATGTGACGGACACAGACGTACGTGTTTGGGGCACTGGCTGGAGCAGGACTTGAGTCTGTCCCTCTCGCGGTCGTCGGCGTGCGTCCACCGGTCACACTCCACGTGGCGCAGCACCAGCGAGCAGTGGCACCTGCCGCAGCGGGAAAACACGCGCTATTGCCATGTACAGTAGAACCTCTCTATTAGGACCAGTGTTAGGTGGTCCCAATAGAGAGGTGGTCTCTATACAGAGGTTCATTTTGGTAGCTTTATGAAGATTTGGGATTGTGAAAAGTGGTCTTATTATAGAGGTGGTCTCAATAAAGAGATGGTCTTAATTGGAGGTTCTACTGTACCATAAACATCCGTACAAGAGCCCACACAGATCACAAGGCCCACTCCTTAATTTGAATCACATCAAATCTTCGAAATTAGAATGAAAATACAGCCATTCATATAAAAGCCTGGTCCTTGTTGTCAAAGGTGACGAATGAATACCTTATATGACCATCCAAGTGCCCACCCTCATGGAACAGCCCTACCCCCTCTTTTTCCTATATGTCTTTAAGAATTATGTAGTAACTGCACTCTCGTGTAACAGCTCAACCCCCAATTTAGAAAATTTCAGTTTAACGGCCCTGGGCGCTTGGATGGTCGTATATGGTAAACTCAGTACATGTAATTGAGCAGAGTGGTCTGCACCGAGCGTTCTCTCACCTCATGCGGATCATCATCTCGCAGGGCGGGCAGTCGTCACGGTGACACGGCAGCAGACACGGGTGTGAGCATCCGTCAGGCCGCGGCCGCTCACACGCAGCCTCACAGCGCTCGCAGCTCGAACCGGCCTGAAACCACGCAGCCTCATACACACTGTAGACACCACAACACGCGCAATCTTACGGCTTTTATGGTGCAGCCCCAAAGAGCTGTCAGTTCTGGACATTCTGCGCAATCTATGTCGAGACTAATCGTTTACACTAAAAATCCGTATTTTACACCACTCTGAACGTCTGATTCTAACATATTACTGATTTTACCGATTTAATGGCGAGATTTGTAACACAGATCTGCCGACCTCGCGGCGGTGACGTTGACGACGTACCTCGTTGCTGCCTGGGCTGACCCCGGTGACCTCGTGACATGGCAGCTGGCACGTGTGGTTTCCGCACGTGAGCACGCGGCCGCACACGCGCCCGCACGGACGCACCGCCGAGTCGTGGCACGGCAGCGTGGCCGTCTGGAGGAGGTCAACGAGGGGTCAAATGTTAAACAGCCTCTCTTACTGGACATCCTCACGATCTCTTCATATTCAATGCTCAAAAACTGAATGACTAAACTTTCTACTCGGTGAAGCACGGCAATGCAGCACTTACCATATGCATAACAATCCCTAACTCTTTGGTAATTAATAAATGACAACAAGCAAACTATTCAGCCTACAAAGCGTGGTGTTCGCACCTCGTGCTGTCCGGGGCAGGTCACCCGGGTGGGCACCTGGCACGGCGGACACGGCAGCGACTGCAGCTTCAGCTCCACCGCGGCCGCCGGGTCCCACGGCCCAGAGCGCACCACCTGCAACAGTGAGGAGCGGTCAGTGAATGGTCAGTGACTGGTCACTTCATCCAGCAGGTAGTGGTCAGATAAAATGTGTAGTCATTGCATCCAGCCAGCGGTCAAGGAGCGGTCATTCACCCATCTAGCGCTCAGTGAATGGTCAGTGACTGGTCACTTCATCCAGCTAGCAGTCAGATAAAATATGTAGTCAATACTAGTCAATGCATCCAGCTAGCGGTCAAGGAGCGGTCACTTACCCAGCTAGCGGTCAGCATCACATACAGTAGAACCTTTCTATGTGGGACCAGTGTTAGGTGGTTTTAATAGAGAGGTGGTCTCTATACACACGTTCATTTTGGTAGCTTTAATAAGGTTTGCGACTGTGAAAAGTGGTCGCATTATAGAGGTGGTCTCAATAGAGGTGGTCTTAATTGGAGCTTGTACTGTACTTCATCAGCAGCTAACGGTCAGATAAAATGTGTAGTCATTGCATCCAAGGAGCGGTCACTCACCCGGCAAGCGGTCAGCATCGCCTACCTTCTGTGTGAGCTTCATGAGGACTGCGGAATGGCATCGCGCGGGACACGTGTGGCCGCACGGGGCGAGCGGCTTGCAGCACGTCTGTCTGCACGGCGGGCACCGGCCCGAGTGGCAGCGGTGCGGGTCCCGCGCCGCGTGGTGGCAGTCGGGGGGCGCCCTGAACACACAGTGCCAAGTCTATCACCGAGTTCATAAGTTTTTGACGATTGCGCATCTCTCATTGCCTAATACATTATGTGTGTATGGTGCTTGTTCTCGTTTATTATACAAAGTGCCTTAACCTATGTACATCAGAAGTATTCTACAAAGTACATTAATTAACATAAGTACTACATACATGTATGTCAGTTTATACACAGTGTCAGTTTATACACAGTGAATACTACACAATGTGTGATGCACGGTCAGAGTCAGAGTCAGGTTGCACGCTGCCAACACACTGACATGATATACATTCATTGGGGCCTCTTATAGCAGACTACCATGAGTGTGTTTAACTGTGCATTATAATACAGTCTATCTGGGCCCACTCTTAATCTGCCAACATCAGTAAACAATAATACACTTTGTTGTTCATTTTGCATCACTGTCTAGTATTATAATCTGTGATATTATACAGCCACAGTCAGTGCCTCAGCAAAATCAACAGTGTATCATAATAATTATACATAAACATGACTTTGCTGCACCTACCTACACAGGGCGTTGCACCGTGGCGGCTTGGTAACTTTCTCACGGCCACACGGCACTGTTACCGTGGTTTCCCCGCACTGACACGAGATGTCCACAGTGAGAGGGCAAGGGTAACATGGGCCTGAAAATAGCCAATTCCCAGTGTTAGCTTCACACAACGTACGATGGCAAAAAGCAGCTGTACAACTTTATGGTCTATTGAATGAGCTGTAGGGTTGAGTAAGTTAAAATTCAAAATAAATTCAATATGCACATACAAAGGCTGATTATGGTTTACATGCAACACCCACATTTTAAGAACTTAGATACTTAAAATCATGACAATGCACACAATAGTACATCCCTTTGATCACGGGCACATGCATCGTAGAGGGTAGAAGCCAACTGAGATCAATGAGTGGCCATTCTCTTCACCTTCATTATTTACTTATTGTCTTATACTATAAGTAAACAATGAAGGGGAAAAGAATGGCCACTCATTAGTCTTAGTTGGCTTCTACCCTCTACGGAGCATGGTGCCCATGCCTTTGATCGCACTCTCTCTGTGACACCTGCCAGCACACCTGTCGACCCACCTGCTGACAATGAGCACCTGCTTACCTCGATGGCACCGGCTGGCACACTTGTGGTTTCGGCAACTCAGTGGTTTGTTGCACTGAAGGTCACACGGAGGACAGTTGCCATCGCAGCACTGAAACATCAGTGAGTGGTCAGATGAAAGCAAACACTGTAGTCATTTTTTATTGTTTAATTAACAGTCAGATCTGTTTAAAATTCATACGTGCAATTTTGTGGCATTGTTCTAAGTGGTGCACCTACTGAACTCAGGACATGGCCCGTCGTTTCCTTTACCCTACTTATTCCCAGGTCACCAAAATCACTTCAGGTCATCTCAGGTCATGGCAGCCGCAAATCACTTCCCTGAAAGCCACCGCCTGGCCGTGACCTCGACTCCCCGCTGCCTGCCCACAACCCAGGTGCACTGGGCCACCTTCAGGCCACGGTCACTCACCAGCCGCCATCCTCTCATCTCTCCCCGGGTTGTGGAGCCACTTCGAGGCTGATCCAGCCCCTGGATCATGCTCAAGGCCGCCTGGCCTCGCGCCCACGTGCGCCCGCTACCTCCGCCGCCATCACGTCCACCCAACCGCGCTACGTGCGCCGCACTCGGGCCTCAGCTCTCCACTCATTCTCGCGCCTCTGCAGGACACACATCAATTTTTCCCACCCTCACCACCCTTCTTCCCCTCCTGTCAATCTCTTCCTCTGTTGTCACAGTCACTCACTAGTCTTGAAATAGCAATCCTATCTCTGTTATCATGTCACTGTTAAGTAAAATGTTGTTTGTTAGTAGCACAGACCCAAGGGGCCTGGCTTCCTAGTATATGATTAAAATAAATTCCCAAATATGGCGGATGCCTTTGGGGCATCGGCATCTCTCAGATAAACTTCAACTCACTGTAAGTTCATAAGGTAGCAGTAAAATATTGTTGACAAACTCGCGAGTTCTTGTCTTACTCATGCACTCATCCAGTTAACACCCAATGAAAGTCATACCACTTCTAAGAATAATGCAGATAAAATGAAAAATTGATACAAGATCATTGGCAAATCAATGATTTCTTGGAAAAATGTAAGATGAAAAATCGGTCACAACGTATGCAAACTGAGACCAATTCAGCGACTCACAAATTAACGATCTATCAACATACTGGAAGGATGTTCCCCTCTTACTTTGCTTACTGGGATCTTGCCCCTGAATAAAGCAAGACCCGAACTAGTAAAGGTGGCGCAGGTGGGCATGTCTTACTTAAAGGTTATGCTCAGTGGCCGACCTAGTATGATTGTAGAGAAGCAATATGATGTGCAATGTGCATTCTAAAAATTTCTTTCATTTAAACAACGTATTAAAGCATGTAGAGCAATTTAGATACCACAACAAAAACAGCTAGCTAGTAACCATCAAAACACGTGAAGCAGGAAAAATGTCAACCGAATGATTTTCGTTAGACGTAACTTGCACGGTGCACGTAAGAAGCCTCCTATATCTCTGCTATGTTAATTGTGATGTCTGCCGTTGGAAATCCACGGTACGTCTGGCGAAAATCATTCGATTATGCAATATCACATGACCTTGTGTTTTAGCTTACAAGACATCGTGGTACTTTTATAGGTGTAATATATAATTAGGGAGAAAAATATAAGTATTATTTTCCTTACACTTCCCATAGAACATACATCGTTTATTGATCCTGGAATTTACAGATCACTTATATTTTTGACTGAGCATTATCTTTAACTCTTTTTAGGAACATTTGTGAACAGGTCAAATCTGTAGCCTTAGACATAATGAGATGGCGTAGTATACTGCACATGGCGTATTTATCTGCTACCAACCTTGCGTTTACACTGGTGTTTGCCACAGTCCTTGGTCCTCTGGCACTTGGTTTCGCACTGGTACTCCTTGTAGCACTGGATCTCCCGCGACCGCTTCCCGCAACGACACGTCTTCTCAGTCATCTCACGGCACTGCGATATCAAAATGAGCTCTCTCAACATCCACCACAGCACCGTATTATATTTTGTTAGGGCTATCAAATTGTGTGCGGTCTTTTAACATCAAAATCATCACAGTAACAGACAATAATCATAAATAAATAATGTTATCACAACAGATATCATATATATATGCGCGTACTGTTGTCAACATTCTCTTCGAAATCTACAGATAGATGCTTCTTCACATAACAGAGTGAAATGTTAGACGTACAAGGAACACTTCATCATGGTCCAAGCGAAAAAAAGGCACAACCAAAATCTTGGCACTCCATCTCTTCTCACTTACTTAGGTCAGCCAATCACTTGGTTTCTGTCAACAAGCTAGTTTTGCTAGCAATTGCAGCTTCAGGAATGATGACATTAGATTTTAACTATGAGTACTCACGGTTCCACAGGGCCCGGTGTGACAGCGCTGTGTGCACGGGTGTTTGCCACACTCCAACGTCTTATCGCAGGTGTCCTGGCAGGTGGAAACATCTTCCGTACACGGCAGCTCATACGCTGAAAACAGCAGATTATTTCGCTTAAAGATGTGGATAAAGAGAACTCTTCCTTGACAGCTAGTGTATTCCAGTATAGACGTTGTTTTACATCATTGCTATCTCCAGATCAATTATCCAGCTACAAAAGTTCCAAAGTCATTACTTGAAATGATAATTTATGATATTTGAGCCCTATCATATTTCCAACATCATAAGATTGAATAAGAAACAAGGCGATACTGTGGAATGCCACATTAAAACTTAACAGCCTTACACCGATAAAGAAAAAAGCTCGACTCACTGGACTTGCCACAGGGACAGCGTCGCTTGCCGGCGCGTGGACACTCGCCACACTCGCCGGGCGCGTGACACACGCGCTCGCACGTGTGCTGCCCACAGGTGAGAGGTAGACCGCACACCTGCACCATCAAAACACCAAGTGATGATCAAGCTTAGCTTTAAAACAGGGCAATAGTTTAACCTATTTATACCTAGCCTATTATTGTTCACTGATGCCTCTTTCAGACTTGCGCAGAAACATACATAAAACATCTCTTTTAAAAAAACAAACTATCGTTACTATCGTAATGTTATCATTCATCATGGATCCAAAATTGCGTCTTATCTTCGCCATCAAATAATCAATATTAAAAACTTGGAGATGACAAAAAATAACGATGCAGTTGCTATATTAGCATGCGGACAAGAGCTGTCATTAATAGGCCTTGTTTTGGAGAAAATATGGTGCAATGGGTCCCCTATCAAGCCACCCAGTAGCCCCCGTCATCGGCGTACCTTGTCACACTGCCAATCGGGCTCGGCACACGGCCGTACTTGCACCTGTTGCTGGCACCTGCAGGGCTGAGGCGACGTCTCCGGGCACGCAGGGCAGTCGCCACGGTGACAGGCAGAGCTGCACGCGTGGTGACCGCATAGCTGGAGAACACGTGTAGAAAATTACATTCTATAGTCTGTTATTAATATAAGGTGGTTTATCAATGATAAGCAAAAAATAGCTGACTTTCTATCTTTCTCACCAGATTCAATTTGGAGCACATATATCCTTTCTCAACTCATTGTGGAGCATTCAGTGCTGCACGAGAAACCAATCACAGAAGGGGAAGCGGCACGAGAAGATTCAAGACCTTGTATGCACTTATCATAAGATAGGGATTCAATAGAAAAAAGTTTCATATACAGTTATCATAAACTAGGGATGCAATAGAAGGTTTTCCAGAAGGATAGAAAGCTTTCAGGTTTTGCTTCAATTTTAGCTCAGAAGACAGTGAAAGTGAACAAGAATAAAATGGTTGGTACTCACAAGTGGCTTGCTGCAGGGTTTGCCGCACGACCACGCCTTGTTGCCACAGCGCCGGATCTGAGGCGGGGCCTGACCACAGAAACACTCTGACCGCACAGTCTGAGGGCACGACGGGCACGGGCCTGATAGAACACATACAAAACTGTCAGCTTTTGATTTGAGAGTGGGTATTACTTTCTTCAACCTGGCCAAACATTGAATTAAAACACAGAAGGCTCTAAATGACGTAAAGTTTATGTGAATGTTTTTGAGCTTGTGTCCTCGATACATATGCAGTTGTAAGCTATTCTAACCCGCTTTTCAAATGTCTAAAACCATACATTTTGAAATCCAATCTAGTTGACAGAAAACATAAGTACTAGTAAGATTGGATGAACTCGGTTTAATGAGAGAGCTGAACAGGCTTCAGATTTGTATCGTTCAACAGTCTTCCAGGTGGAAATATATGCCCGTTTACAAACCCTAACCCCATATACATCTAAACCCTGTGCTCACACTAACTGACCCTCCACTGAGCACTTACCAGGGTGACACAACAGCAGACATGTATGTCCACACTCGGGCTTTAAAGTTTTCCCACACATCTGCCCACAGCTGTGTGGGGCCGTCCAGGGATCCGGGGCCGGGTCTTCTTCCTTCCCACAGTAGCACACGTAGCGTGCTGGACGCTCAGACTGAGGGTACTCGTGGCGGCACTTTGGGCTACAAACATAAAATACCCCAGTTCATTGGGCCATCTCAACACAGTCAAGAATTATCGCTGGATGTAGTGGCCAAAGTACTTTGGCTTAACACAATACTTTACACAATATATAATGGTAATATGGTAGCTTTCCCACCACAATATTTAATTTTTATGCTTTTTTTACATCTCTGCATACAGTCACATTTACAGCACCTATTAAATCCTGTAGATGCACCCCAACCCCTTTTCCTAAAAATATGGATCTGCCAGTGAGTACAAAATAAGACTCAAAAATGCACCACTTTATTTTTGCAAATGAGGTACAATCTGCTTTTTTTACTAATGGGGGAGAAAATAGGGTAAAAACACTAATTAGGAAAAACCTGGAGCCACCCATTGTATTCTTGCGTATACCAACCATTGCCATGGCATCTCTTTGGCGGGGAAGTGCTCATCAGAGAGAGCTGTCTGCTGGTACACGCCGTCCTTCACCCACTTCTGAATGCACGCGATGTGGAAACTCGCATAGCAGCCACAGCAGCTCCAGATCTGACAGAGGTCACATGGATGTTATCGTACAAGGTTTACAGTACTATTGAAGGTATCTTTCAACCTAATTACACCAGGTCATTAGACCTTGGGCTTTGCATTCAGGGTTTGCAAATAACTAGGTGCCCTCTATGGCTCTGAAGTCTCAAATTAGTCAAGTAATAATTAGGCTGCACAGATATGAGCAGCAGTTGCTCTTTTTCAACATCTTTGATTAAATAATTATGAGGATAACAAAGCTTATGCTATTGATTAAGATATTTGCTATAGTGACTTACAGCCTCGGTCCTACGTATTGTCTCTATGCAGATGAGGCAGGCATTGGAACGCACAGAGTTGATCAAGTGTTCTCGTGTGCGGCTCAAGTCCGCATCACCACCTGCTCCACTGAGGCTACCTGAAAACAGTTAGGATGCTGGAAATATCGATCATCAG
The DNA here is from genome assembly GCA_019095985.1 of Streblospio benedicti. Lineage (NCBI taxonomy): Eukaryota > Metazoa > Annelida > Polychaeta > Spionida > Spionidae > Streblospio > Streblospio benedicti. The sequence continues at coordinate 51,863,920 of CM032664.1, read as the reverse complement.
ATTGTCTAATGGTGTCTAAATCTAGGTTTGAGACTGGTGGACTCCGGCTGGGCAGGGTTCAAAGTTAAATTATAATAGTATAAGTATTAGTAGTAAAAGTATAATCATCCCCTGGAAAATAAAGCTAGAAATCTCCCCTCGGACTTCGTCCGGGGAGATTTAATTGTTTTGATTCTGTATCTTTTCCGACGGGCAAGCACCTCTACAAACATGCAAATCCATTATTTCCCCAGTATTTTTCGAACTTCCACTGCAGCAGTTTAAGTTTAGACTTTAGTTAGTTAGCAACATGTTTTGGTGTCGCACAATTTAACCAACCAGCAAATATTGTATTACTGGGCTCACTTCGCATGTGCAATAACCGCTATTTTATAAGTCGTACCGCAACACTGCTTTAGTGTCGCACAATTTCCCAACTGCGTAAATGTTGTCTGCACTCAATGCACATGCCGTTTTTACTGCAAGACGCATTTGTCATTTTTGTTCAACTTTGTACTCCTAAAATGTTCTGCAGTAACTTAATACAAAATTAAATGAACAAAAAACGAGAACTGAAGATATAAAACTCACCTGTGCACTCACCTGCAACACGAGCAAAATTTGATCCCCCTAAGGTCAAAGGATAGCAAAAAATGTTCAAGGGCAAGTGAACTTTTGAGGGGTACTTGCCCGAGGGCAAGTGCTTTCTACTTTAAACTTTGACCCCTGCTGGGAGCTCATCACCCAACATATTGAAGAGACTCAAATTCATTTAAACATTTAACATTCAAAAGCTATGTAGAGCATAGATCGCACAGTTTGGCCATGCACACAATCAGTGAGTTTATGTACGACGTGAGCTCCCCCGTTATAGAGGTCACCAAATTTCACGTCAGACGTAAAATTCATGGTTTATGTGAATGCCTGGTTCTAGCGATTGGAGATCTACTTTCTTTTAAAAAAAGCTGTTGAATGTCCCTAGATGCAGTCGTCAGTACCTAGACATACGTTAGCAGGTCGTCACATGTACATCTTAGTGACGTGACAATCTGCTGACGTATGTCGAGGTGGTGGCCAGCATACCTACTGCATTGAGATTTATAAAGAATATATTGATAATCATTTCTATGATGCTATTATAGTATAGCAATAATTCAGCGGATAGAGATCTCAGGTGTAGTACCTGTAAAGGACTTCATCATGTTCTCGAGCATGCCAGCCTGGTTATGCCCCCCACTGCTGCCACTACCGTCACTGTCATCATCGTCATTATCTGATCCTGACAAGTACTGTTCGTCTCCACCTCCTGCTGACAGGTGGCGCAGCATGTCCTCCTTGTGCTTTTCAGCAGCATCTGCAAAGCGCTCCGAAGCAGACAACACTGAAGATGATGATGCGGCTGAAAAAGATCAATGTGATCGAGTTGGTCCAGAGTAATCTTGATGAATGCCTTACACTGCTGTTGTTGAAATCTCTTTTTGAACAATATCTAATGAAAGTATTTCAGACTGATACATAAAATTTCATCACTACAGCAGTAACACATAATCAAATCACTATCTTGCAGACAAGTGTTATCAAGTCTGACAAGTCTATTTCAATGAAACGCAAACTCTACAAATTCTTACCCTGTGATGATTTTTTCTTTGGAGATTCCGTGGGACTGCTTGGAGCTTTGAAGACGTTGCTGTTTTGATTGTTCCACGCATTTGATTGAATGGGCTCATTGCTTCCACGAGCGGACCCACGGCCACGGCCTCGTCCCTTGCCTGGAAGGTATGCCGGACGAATGCTGTCCATCGCTACGAACAAAAAAAAATCGACGAATCTTTAAGGACCTTGTGGCTTTTGCTGACGTGGGCGAACGAGAGAAGAGTAGACAGTCAGCTGTCAACATTCATTGTTTAACATAATTTTACCATGTAATAAGTTTTCTTTACATAATTAACGTATCTCTTTCTCGCATAATTTTCAGAAAATAGTTAGGGAGGTATCAGATATATTCTTACGTGTAAGATAATTGCAATATTCTAAATTTCAACCAAAATTTATCAATATTTCCACTTCCATATGGGCGCGGCCATATTGGAATTGGCAACACGGGTCACTGCATAAATTATATACATAAATAGTTTAAAAAATATATATTTGATCTTAGTGCAACGTCTGATATCTAAAAATTAATTTGGTAGGTAATAAATTGTACAAATTGTAGTACTAGTAAGTTAAAATGTATCATTCATCAATGTCTATTCACACTGATCTGTACAAAAAGACATTGTTGGGGCTCGGCCGCAATTTTTACCCGACTAGGTGTGGTGGACTGATTGAATGAATTCAAATTAAGATTCAGATCTTTTATTCATTATTACATTAAAACATTACAATAAAATACATAGAATAAATAGAATAATAAATATACATGTATAGTACATTGAGATTATAAATAGGGACCACTAAAAGTCTTTGTTTTAAACAATAAGTTATTTCCATAGTGGACCCTCTCAAAGAGATATCATCTTTTATTTCAATAATTTGCGTAAAAGCATGTTTATATAAGATACTACAATGACCCAACTAGTTCTATGACACTATTATAGTTGTTTTATAGATGTTTGTGTGACGTAGTATTATTGACTTGGTGCCCTGACCAAGCCAGAGGCCTACCTAGTCAAGGAAATAATGTAAGATTATTTGGCCTGGATCTTCAATTTAGCTATACATGTATATACAAATATATTACCATTTCAGCATGATGCCCATGAATTCTAGCTTCATTTTCTTATTGAATTGTCATAATGATCATAAATTTTGAATCCAAATACTGCTTCTTTTTGTTTTGTTAAATAAAATTTAAACCATTGATAATATGCTTTATCTTCCATAAAAAAAATCTTTAAAGCAAGCCATCAACTCATGTCATATTATTCTTTTATTAAAATAATATTTACAATTCAGTACAAAGTCATATCTACAGGTTCACCAACTAATATGAAATTTATTTCATTATCATTAACATTTGTGATGAATTAAATAAGTACACCTTCGCATAAAATCACGTAAAAACAAGACATTTTGAGAATGGTTTTGCCTATGACACACTTTGCTAATAATTAGCACATTTTCTTTACTCATTTCTCTCTAATTTCTGTACAACCCTTACCTTTCAATAACAGGTTAAATAAATCCTACACATTTGACAACATACAATCTGGCTAATATCAATTTCATTTCATTTTAACACGTAGCCTATTAATTTTGAGAGAAAAAAAAAGTATAATGCATGCATTGTAAATAAAAACAAAAACAAGTTTGAAATGTAAGGGCTGCACAGAAAACCTACAAATACTCTAAATATTTGACCAAATATCACAATTATGAAAGTTTTGCAGCATCTTCGGCAACATCTATGCCTTTTGCAATATCCACACACCATACACTATGTCCTGTTTTCAACAGCGTCCTCATTTTTTAGTGTCTAGATTCACAAAGCTTTTAACACAAGATTGTAAAATGCACAATGACTCAGAAACGTGCTAAATAAAACGCTTCACACTGCAAATTCAAGTTTAATCACAATGCAAGTACAACTATGGCTTCTGCAGCCATATTTTAAAGTGCAGATATTTTGAAATATCATAGAAAGATTCCTTGTAATGCACAAAGACAGTTCAACCAATTACACTTGAATGTGATAATTACGCATTCCTAGATTAGTCATTGCACTGAAATATCTGTTTGTAACATCGGACAAGAAAACTTGCTAAATATTTCTGAACCTTTTACACATGGTAAATACATTATTCATATATTGACTGTAAAATACCATAAGAATATACAGCCAATACTCAACTTTGGCCATGTTAATACTAACCCAGAAAACGTTATGCTCACATCTGCACATTTGTTGGGGGTTACTGTGTTAAAGAGAGAATAACGTAAAAGATGTTATTTAATACTGTAAAATCACAAACAAATGACACTCCTTCAGTATTACAAACATCCACTTTTCAAGCGAAAAAATCCACGGAATTAAAAACAGCAATAAAAATTACATTATTACTAAAAGAAAGTGTGATGACTCCCTTTCAAAATGTGGAACTTTATCAACTAAAAGTGACAATTCACACTGATACAAGATGGACTAAACAATTTTAAAACTTTGATTTGCGGGTGAGTAGAAAACTGAATATAGGAAGAAGCAAGAAAATAACAACTCATGTATAAATATTGATTCACCTAGCTACGAAAATGGGTCCTTTGCTATTGACCATTGTTTCAAATGACTGCTTTCAAACCGTATGTATGCATTCCACGTTTCCTCTAGGTAGAAAGTGAATCTTTCTACAGCAGCTACTTTGGGGCCTTTTCTCCGAGAAACTTTTGGACAAGAATATCAAATATGCATACAAAGGGATCGCCAATCACATACTCTCATCTGACTATCTGATGTAAGACAATGATGTCATTGGTCACTAAATAGTCAGTTGAAGGTAAATGAACAGTATGAAAAAAGTCTAGCGTCGTTATTTATGAATGATTGGCAAAATGAATGATTTCATGATTATAGTCCAAGTCCAGGAGTGACCAGTGTGCGCGTGGCTGTACACACACGTGGTCAACTGGCCATCATTTTGAATCAGTAAGCGCTGTCAATGATTTATCACCGGATCATGTAGTAAAACAAGTAGCCCCTATTCTGTAAGCAGTCAATGAGCAGTCAGTCATAAGTAAGTACCACACCAGTCACTCACAACAAATGGTCAATCAGTGTCCAGAAAGGGTCAGTAATTGGCTGAACTCGGTCAGTCAGGCAACAACCGCCTGTCACTGGTCAAGAGCCACTCGGGAGAGTTCTGCACCACTGTCTATCACGCCCTATTCGCAGTGACTCGAGAGGAGTGCATTGTGTGTTACAACATGCCGAAGCCCTTGGCATAGGTGATGGCCTTGAGCAGACGTTCTCGCAGCTTGGCCTCGTCCTCATAGTCGGGCAGCAACAGCACGTTGAAACATGTGTGAGACGTCGGCAGCCTGAAAAAGCAAGGGCAGCGGTCAATGGTTCAGAGGTGGGAGGTTAGAATTGGTTTTGGATTTTGCCAAGTTTTGGGTGCCTGTTGTGATAGCTAAGCCACTCTTTTAACTGTCCAAATCATGCACGTGTGACTTTTTACCTGTCAGCAATCTCTGGCTCCAGTTGACAGGAGGAGTATATGTCTGAAATGGACACACTTTACCCATCGACATTTTCAATACCTGTCTAAAAGCAACGTAAACTGTCGCTGTTAAGCTGTACTTCGTACTGCTTGCCTACCAGTCAGGCCATTAGTACTAATCTGGCTACAGCTGCTAGCGTTTTAACATCCATCTACATTGAGCATCCATATTTCAATCAAGACTTGTATTTACTCGTTAAAGTGAGTGAGTGAGTAAGCAGTGACCTGTCGGAGTTGGGTCCGTTGCGCGCGATGATGAGTTTGAGCTTGCTGAGTCCGCCCACCGGCACCCGGTCACTGCCCGTGGTGAACGATAGCAGCTGCCGCTTCTGGTCCTCGGACAGAGAGTGTGACACCGACCAGAAGTGCCTGGAATGGACGGGTCAGTGTGCAGTTACAGGAGAACCTCTCTATTAGGACCACCTTTGGGAGCAGTGCTAGGTGGTGTCAATAGAGGTGGTCTCAATACAGAGGTTCGTTTTGGTGGCTTTATGAAGGTTCGGCACCGTAAAAAGGGATCCTATTACAGAGGTGGTCTCAATAGAGAGGTGGTCTTAATTGGAGGTTCTACTGTACTTGGTGGCCAATGAGTAGGCAGTAGATGTCCGTCCATGGTCATGGTATTATCATTATTATTGCACATGTTTATTATTACATGGTATGTCACAAATGCATAAAATTTCCTGTACGGCCATCGGCCTTTTCGGAAATAAAGATTGACGATTGAAGATTGAAGTGGGTGGTCTTCAGTGAGAATGGGCCACCAACCAGAGGTGGCTGATATGTAGTGGTCAGTGGATGGTCAAGAAGAACTTGAAAGAAGCCATTAGGTGGTACTCAGACATAGTGAGCAGCGGACCATGGAACCTGACCAAAGCTTGTGTGAATGTCACTACGTAGGGCTGAAAAGTCATACTGTTTTACAGACTTCTGGTGTTAATAATAAAATAACATATTAACAATATTGATAGCTACCTTATTGTTAGGCTCTCACTTGTAAAGCCACCATCATACTCCGTCGACTTCTCAAGGTCAAAGAAATCGAACTCCTGAAAAGGCAAGCGTCGCGATTCAATTCTAAGATGTAAAAATGTTGGTTTTAAGTCCAGAATATCTTCTGCTTTTAGACAACGCATAATACAGAGAGTATTTCATACTAATTGATGGCCACTTATTATAATATGGTCAAAAGTGGTATGTTCCAAATGCTACCCGGATTGAAGAAAAGAAATCAGATCAGCCATACATCCTCACTACATGTGTAATAAATGAGGTGTATGGTCAGGGAATGGTCATTACAGTGAGAGGTCAATGCTACCTTGCTGCCACAGATGAGCAGTTCCACCTCGTCGGGCCTGAACAGCATACGCACGGGGCTCTCGTCCGTGACCATGTGGAAGCCTCGCGAGAACGCACGAAACTGCTTCTCTATGGCACGGTTGAGCAGGTAGTCAGCATACAGGTCCACATACTCCTGGTAACAGACATGATTCAAGATTAGAATTATTAGTCGAGTTTAGTGGCAGAACTAAGATTTGCTTGAATGACGACCTTGAACACTCATAAGAAATTATAATGGAATTCTTAGCCCCAAAGCCTGCATCCTTTGACAAGTCCCTATACACAACAGTTTGTTGAGATTCAATTGAGATATAACCACACAAATTACAGAAACACCCCTTGCAAGCAATTTGTACTACATTTCATGTACATTTCTACACACAGATCTATGCTTTTATTTTGTAGCTGAAAAATTCCACACATCACACAGACCTACCTTTCTGTTGCTCTTCGTGACGGGAATGTTGGCTCCTCCCTCCTTGAGCTCCTGAGTGAGAGTTCCGCCAAACACATCCGTATAGCTGATTTCGAAGGTTTGCATGAATGTTTCTTCAACGTCATCATCTTCATGGGCAAGAAGCAAGCTGAGGCTTTGGTGTAACGTCTGAACAAACAGAATAAATGGATTTGGATATAGGGTGGAGGAGGAGAAAACAATGCTCATGTTCAGTTTCATACATTTCTTGACTAGCACTTTTTATTCTTTTACTATATAGATATGTCATTTTTGTCACTGATGTTGCTTTTAACTACTAACTACAGTTATGTTTGCCATATATCACACCACTTAATAAGTATAATAGGTGTCTTCATGTTCTTGAATAATCCAAAGCCCATAAAGAATCACTACTCATCTTAATTACAGTGATTCAAACTTACCGGATGAGAGTCTGCGAGATCGTCAAACGTGCCACGTTTCCCCATAAGCTTGCGATACACGACCATGGGGAAGTGAATGTCTAGGATCACATTGTTGTAGATGGCCAGGCCTGAGAGGGCAGATCATACAGAGTTAAACAACTGCTAGACACCACAGTATATGTGGTGTGTAAAGGTGAGGTCAGTTTGAGTGGTCAGTTTATGGTGTGAACAGTTTGTTTGGTCTATCCATAGTGAGTATTTTCGATGAGTTTAAGTTGTCAGTTTAGAGAAAACGTGGTCAAGTTGGACAGTCAGTTTACAGTGAACATAAGGTTTAAATGAGTTTAACGTGGTCAAACTACAGAATGTGGTCAGTTTGAATGGTCAGTTTATAGCATCTGTGGTTAGTGAGTTTGAGCAGTCAGTCTGTATATCGGAATCACTGAGTACTGGTCAGTCCATACCGAGTACGATGCCTATGAGCGTGAATTGGCCGTCGTTCTCAAAAGACGTGGGATTGAACCAGAACTGGCGCGTCTCCTCCACATAGGTGAACATGCCTGAAAATAACATTGCACATTGTGGTCAATCGCACTTTTAGGTATAATAGTCTGCATAAATAGCAAATTTCAAATTCATTCCTTATTTATTATTTATCATTTATGTGGACACATTTTTGCTTACTGTAAGTTGCTGAGCAATAGCCAATATTTGAATAATTGCTCACAGCTATTAATCAGCAAATTACTAGCTAAAAGATACAAACACTTTATCGACAGTCCTTTCTTTAAAAAAATGTCTAACTACCATTTAAATGTAGTTGAAATATTAATGTTAGGGTCTGTGTGTCTGTTTTGAAACGTCAACAATGAGTAATGTTGTTTTGCCATGTTTTAAATCTAAATCAAGAATTTAAAACCGTAAATATCTACGATCTGTGCCCTGTAGGTGACAACACCCTGCCTACTAAACTCACCAATGTCGGGGTTGAAGATTTCGTCGACGACGAGTTGGAAGAACTCCTTGGAGACTCCACCCTCGTCGATGCCCTGCTCCCCCTCAAACTCCACGTACAGCTGCTTCTTCAGGTCTGCAGGGTTGTCCATGGCAGCCATCTCCAGCTGGAAAATAGGTCGCTCTTAGATGTGATAAAATCTTCATAGAGACACAGCAGGCATTTACACCATTCTCAGTCGTCAACATGTTAAGCCACATAAACTTCTATGTACGCTTTTGATACACATGCTTCTTTCCATGTGACAATTTATTAAGCCTCATTGACACGACATATAGTAAGTGCACCATCGCAGTAAAGAGTATATTAGGCGCTCTTAGCTCATTGATGAAGCTTGCTAGGGACTTCTCGGATGCTCTAAACTGCAATGGTTGATAATGGTTTATATTGTAGTGTGAATGTTTGGTAACAGACTTGTTTTGATTTTATGCATGGGGCAGATGAATAAACATACAGCGGAACCTGTCCATTTGGACCCCTCCCAGTTATTCATAAGACACCTGTCTTATATTTGGACACTTTCCCTACATGATATTCATTTTCTTTTGGGCAGTGAACCACCTCTATTATAAGGACAACACCTGTCGTACATGGACACTTCTCCAAGAGGTGTCCGCGTTGGGGTATGGCGTAGTGGCCCTAGTCACAAATTTCACCACAGTCTAGAGAGCACACAGTCTAGTATAGGCATGGCAGGTAGAGAGAGAGAGGCCGGGAGAGAGAGGGCGGAGTGAGTTGAGATGTAGTTAATCAATAAAGATGTAACAAACGTAATAGTTCTCCTTCAAATGGTGGAGATGTCGATGGGGATTGAACCCGAAACCCTTTCGCTGTGGCAGTCACTCACCGCGACGAGCGCGTCGTCGATGATGTGGTCGCGGCGGATGCGCAGGCGGAGGTACGGGGTGGTGGGCGCGCCGTGCACCAGAGACTGGAACAGCGACGTGCGCCGCTCGTTCATCATGCGGATGCGGTTGTCGAAGTAGAGACCGAGCGCCTTGACCGCCGGCGTCAGCAGGAACGAGTGGTGCATGAACGTGAACTTGGTCTCGGAGTCGGCCTGAAGTCGGCAGAAGGAGTACTGCGTTATTACATTTTTGTGGCTTTTTGACTGCTGCTAGTTTGGTTGTTTTGCACTGAGACTGTTCTCCTGTGTCGGTCTGCTTGTATATGTTATATTTACAATCATGAAAGGTTTTTTTTCAAAAGTTAATCACCAGGGTGTCTTGTGCTCTCTGTCAGTCTGAGGAAAGATACAACAATCAGCCAGCCATTGTGTATGTTTTAAGCTTACTTTAGAATTTATTTTAGGCTGTGATAGTAGCATCATTCACTACTTTAGCTTACCAAAGGGTTGAGACAGTTGAAAGCATTCAGCGAGTGATAATTTAAGATGCCTTGTAAAATTTTACGTTGCAACACATAACCAAGAAATAAAACATTGATACAAATTGGCCACTCAACATGACTGCGCCTCACCTTGTAGTAGGTGTAGTCTCTGTCCATCTCGACCGTGTCACTGAGGGAGTCGTTGATGAAGTCTGTCCAGGGGATGGCGGGCAGGCGGCAGTCGATGGGCCGCACACCCAGGGCCTTGGCCAGTGGATCTTCCTTGGGCGGAGTCTGACGGAACGCAGATATGTTAGCTCAACACCCAACAGGGCCAGATCAAGCTTTCACGATATACACAGGACCATGAACGAATGCTCGTAAATTGAGGAGGATCTAGTAATGTTTCATATGTCCAGTTGATTCTTGTTATGTGGTATAAAGCAGTGGGTCTCATGAGTAATGTTTCAATATCTACAGGACCAGCTGTTGGCAGAGAAGATTGTATGTCTCTTGTGTACTTGGATCTCTGGTCCTATGAAATGTGGTCAGACTGGGAACGTTTGTTACATTAAAGGTCCAGCGATCAGGTGAAACATTTCCCACATTCATGTACACTGCCTGATGATTGCGAGATTCTCTTACATGGAATGAGTAATATGGGAATTTCTGTTATCGGATCACCATACAGCCATCATATTATACTAGTTAGTACACACACAACGTGATGACTGGGGAGATACAGAAATTTCCTTTAAAAACCAACCACTTCAATTATTGGCTCTTATCACATCTAATTCTAGCTTCTGAGATGGGTCTACCTTCTTTGTCCATGACATATTCAATCACTACACATTCAGCTCAACACAATCCAGAAAATACCAATATGAAGGAATAATAAAACAGTGTAAATAAGGTTTCTCAACGCCAGTTCAAACAGTAACACAAAAATCATGAAGTAAGTTTTCAATCAGCTTCCCATCCCCAATCGCGCACCTTTTCCTTCCTGTCCCCGCCCACTGCGCCCGCGGCTGCAGCATCAAGGTTGAGGTCGTCATCTTCTTCATCAGCCTCTATCGCACGGTCACGTTGACCAGCCAGGATTGACGCGTAGAACAGCATCTTCAACACCTTTGCCGCGCCTGTTCATCAAGAATGGAACACATTTGTGACGACTTACTCCTCAGTCGGCCTATCAGAACTGGCACAGCATAACGTCCTTCACAAATCATGTTATATAAGGATTACTCCGAGAATCAGTTTTCACCATACTTGTGCACTAAATTCTCACAAATGACTTTGAAATCATGTAAAACTGATAGTGAAAAAAACTTACATGCATGAATTGTATAATTCACAACATACATGTGACAATGTCTTCGTCGTTGACACATTTAAAACTGCAAAGACTGCACAGTAGCCTAAAAACTTACATTTTTCAAGCAAATAGCTGCGCGTACCTGTGATGGCGTCGTCGTCGTTGACACAGTAGGCGCGCGTCCACTCGGTGGCCACGATCTTGACGGTGATCAGCTGCTGCAGGGTGTCGAGGAGGTCACGCAGCCGCGCGGTCGGGAACCCCGCCCAGATGCGTGCCAGACGCGCCTGCAGGAGGCAAGGGTGGGCACTTAGACTTAGATACAGTAGACCTCTCTATTAGGACCCCTTTGGGACCAGTGCTAGATGGTCTCAAAAAAGGTGGTCTCTATACAGAGGCTCATTTTGGTAGCTTTATGAAGGTTTGGGACCGTGAAAAGTGGTCTTATTCTAGAGGTGGTCTCAATAGAGAGGTGGTTTGTAGAGGTTGGTCTCAATGAGTGGCAAATGGAGTGCTGGTCTTAATTGGAGGTTCTACTGTATTTTTATATAACCTACGGCGATAATCATATCCGACTTTTTTTGAGACCATCATGCAGTACTATATGAAAATTCTGTTTTTGTTTTACCTCATACGATACTATATGACTAGACTCTGACCTGCGCCTGCACGGGGAGGTGGCCCATGGCCTTGCACATCTGGGGGAGTGCGGCCTCGAGGAACTCAGTGGAGCTGAGCTCGGGGATCTCCAGCACGATGAGGAACACGTTGATGTAGTCCGGGTCTCGCTCGTACGCCGCCTGCAGCCCGATGTCAACAAACCGTTAGTGTGCATGTACGTTTGGAAACTATTATATTCTTATGTCATATTTATTGCATTACTAGTTTCATGCTTTTAACGTTAACCAAGCGATTTTGATGAAAATCTGCTGAAATTGATTGCACTATACCATATAATGATGAGAAATAGCTCTTACAATATGTTGCGTGCCTTCTGAGTTCATGTGAAACTTATGAAATAAATAGATATTACAAACAGTAATATTACTAAGTACAGAGTGCACAACACATGTTCACGTACGTTCTACAGGACCATCACCTTGTGAACATGTCGGATGAGCATGTATTTCATATAAAGTCTACTGACCTTGAAGCGAAGGTCAATCTCGACGTCGCGAGCGAGGTACACGATGGCGTTGGTGAGAGCGGAGAGGAAGGGCAGGTCTGAGATGGAGAAGAGCTCTTTGAAAGCGCGCCGCACCGACGCCAGGTCAACTGACGCCGTCGCCGCCTCCGCGGTGTCAGCATCTTCTGCGTCCATAGGCTCATCCTGAACAAGCAGACGGAAGATATTAAGATTAGAGCAAATCGTTTATCCTATTTTTGGAAGATATGCAAATATATAGGCATCAGCATTTACACGCTTGTCCTGAAGGGAGCGTCATAGACGATTGTTAATGGAATTCAGTAATCGGACTGGTGAATTGGAGTTGATTCACCACTTGATTTCATTTATTTTGCCAGAGTATAATAGCTAATACCTATAAGCACTATCAGCGTCCTTGTACAAGCATACGGAATCTGTATATTTGTAAAAGATATAAGCATTTAAAGAGAATTCATTCAATTGAACAATCACAATGATCTTCAATTCTATCTAATCATCACCAGGTAATGAACATTAACAGAAAAAACAGAAAAAAACACCACAGACACTCACTGGGTGCTCCCTGGGCGCCGTTTTCCTGAAGCTGAGTATGAGCGACTGCGCGTTGTTGAACACCTGGCCGAGGATGCGCCTCATCTGGGCCCATGACTTGGCCGCGTCGCACGTCTCGATGATCTCGTGGATCTGCTGCTCCGTGATGAACGGCACCGCAACTGGGAATGAGAGGACAGGAGTCCTTCAAAGGTCCTCATATCTAATGTGACGTCGTTATCCATGGGCACTTTTGGATGGTTACTATATTTGGTTGCAGTAGCAATGAAGGGGTTAGTTATTGTTAATATGCTGTCAACTTGTGACATCATCATTAGGCACTGGTGAAGAATGACTGAGCGGTCATATTTGAAAATATCGAGCCAGTAAGTTGTGATTAATATTTAATCTTATATCTATTAGTATTTTATTTGAATCTTATTAAAGCCACACCACTCATGCAAGCAATATCTTAAATGCATAGCTGAATAGAAGAGTGTATAGCTAGTATACGTATATTGGGATTACAATGGTACAGATTTTTTTTATAATCACAAATTGGCCATGGGCCGCTACATGGATGTGGGACTGGGCCTTTGGATGAATAGATGTTAAAGATATATGTGATAAAATTATAAACAGCGAAGGATACGTGACCATGAACGTAAGAAGAAATCATATTGCTCAATTGAGTGAGATAGCCTATGACATACAGACCTGGTGCTGTTGCGGGGATGGTGGGCGTCACCGTGGCGTTGCGTGACCTGGAGGGTGTGGAGCAGGCCGGTGTCACACGACTGTACAGCTGCTCACCGTCATCCCTACTGACCACCGGTGCTGAGCCTGCAGCACGTAAAGCGGCTTGTAAGGTTTATTGAGGGAAGAATATACCCTACCCCATTCTCAAGTCTCAGCAAAAATCCAGGGCCATTCTCACTAATTTTCTAACCATTCTCATTGCACAATTTCTAAATTTTTTAATTTCTTACAATTCTCAAAGGAAATTGACCCCCATTCTCATTTCTCATAAAAAATCAAGGGCCATTCTCACATCTCAAAATAGGTATATTTCTCTCTCTTTATTAGTAGGGATGATAGGGAGATTTAAAGCTTCAAAGCTTCGTTCGTCTGCCATTACCTTGAAGGTTATTTCCACAGTCGAACCTTCGGGATCACATTAACTTGCTTTTAGTTTTGCCCATGCAAAGAATCTCCACAGTTATCGTATACTTAGTATGAAGTCAAATGACCATAGCCAGGCCATAACCATCCACAATGTTGATACTAGACAGTGTATGTACAAATATGCAAGTTTGGTATACGTCATTGAGTCTTCATTGCTTGATAGTTGGATAAGTAGCACTAAAATATTTCTTTGGTATTTATTAGGGGTTGAAGTTAAAGCTTTCCGATGGCCACGGGAAAGTATAATCATCCTCCGGGAAATGGTTTTGATTCTGTATCTTTCCCGATGGGCAAGCACCTCAACAAACACACAAATTCATTATTTTCCCAGAATTTTTCGAGCTTCCACTGCAGCAGTTTAAGTTTAGACTTTAGTTAGTTAGCAGCATGTTTTGGTGTCACATAATTTAACAAACCAGTAAATATTGTATTAAATATTCTGTATATTTGGCCTACAGCACTAGGTCTCATTGTCTATAGTGTATTGGTTTCTTTTACGGCTGTATTATTAATAATATGAAAAGTTTTTGTTCTAAAGTTTAATTTTGATCTCAAGTTTATTCATTAAATGTTTTCGAGCTCCTGAAGGCTCCTTTTCAAAATAAAACATGTTTTATTTTGAAATGGAGCCTTAAGGAGCTCGAAAACGTTCGAATAAAATTGAGATTAAAATTAAACTTTAGAACAAAAACTTTTCATATTATTAATAATACAGCCATAAAAGAAAGCAATACACTATTGAGTCTTGACAATAAGTAAATATTGTATTACTGGGCTCACTTCGAATGTGCAATAACCGCTATTATGTAAAACTCGTACCGCAACACTGCTTTAGTGTCGCACAATTTCCCAACCATGTAAATGTTATGTCTGCACTCAATGCACAATTTTGCACATGCTGTTTTTACTGCAAGACGCATTTGTCATTTTTGTTCAACTTTGTACTCCTGAAATGTTAAATCAACAAAACTTTGTTCTATCTTAATTGCATTTTCAAAACATTTCAACGCAATTGCAAAAACGAGAACTGAAGATAAAATACTCACCTATGCACCTACCTGCAACACTGTAAGCAAAATTTGATCCCCCTAAGGTCAAGGGAAAGTAAAAAATGTTCAAGGGCAAGTGAATTCTCAGGGGGTGATTGCCCGAGGGCAAGTGCATTCAAATTTAAACTTTGAGCCCTGTGTATGCACAAGAATTTAGTCTTTGGATCAGTATGGCCAACAGCTTTTCAGAAATTTTAACATGCCTAATGCTTTAAAGATAATAAAAAAAAACTTTAAAAATGTGGAGAAAACAAAGTTAATGTACTAAATGAAAGAAGCTTAGATAGAATACGACATCACCTTGTGCAGGAGGTGGCAAAGGTGGCAGGGCTCCAGCTGTTGCTGTCACACTGGAAGACATTTCTGGTTTTAACAATGATGACGTTCTTGTGGGAATAACTGTAGGCTGTGACAACTGTGATTCTGGTGTGACAGAGGCGTTGGGTGTTTGCCGACTAGAGGATGAGGACGACGTACTTTGGCTTGAGGTGGGAAGATGTGGCGTTGCTGCGGCTGCAGCAACAATTGACACTGGAGCAATGCCTGAAGTCGACGGAGCAGCATTAGCACTGCCATCGCTACTGCGGGCCACTTTTGATGGGCACACTTCACATAGCTGTGCCTTATTTTTAAAGAGTTCTAAGGCCTGAACGGCAGCACGGTTGTTAGATATGTTGGCGTGGACAAAGCGTGGACATGAAGCGCACATGCTGTTTTCACAGTCATCACGTCCACAGCCATCGGTGAGCTGGTAGTAGTAACGCTCAATTAGCTGACGCGCTACCCGCTTCCTGTCAAATAGAAAATGATAAGTTCATAAGTTACTTAATTAATGATAAGTAAAAAACACAAACTGACTTGGAAGTAGAGATTCGTTAATGATAAGTAAAAAACAGAAACTGACTTGGAAGTAGAGATTCACAGTTCCCAACTAAATGAATCACTGCTTGGAGGGTTAGACAAAATATTCTTCATAAAACATCTTAATTTTTAGTCACATTTGTTTTTGTTTTGCATATTAAATAGAAAGAAAAAAAGAAATATCTAGATCTCAATTTCAAAAGCAATAACTCACATGTCAGCTTCTGGATGTATTTGAGAAGATGAAGGAGTTCTTGAGTTGGACCTACAAAGAAAAATCCCATGTCAATCATTCCATGTTACTAGAGCATTCTTTTGTTGTCAATCAGGAAAATTAACAATAAATGCTTTCTATCGAAACTACCAAAGTAAATTATGAGATAAAACCTACAAACATATTTGAGAGGCATACATTTTGACAAATTATCTGGTTGTTTCTTCCTTATGATTACTTGATGATTAAATAGATTATACAGTGGATTAGCTTAAATAGGTATAGAAATGTCCTCAGGATAGATGATATAATTTTATTGTTCTTGAAATGTATTTGACCCTTAAATTATTAACTGGTTACAATTGATGAGGCAATTTAGTTGGCAAGGTGCCTGTTTTGTCCAAACTACCTGACAACTAAGTCTCCTTGCTCTTCTGTTGACTTATTGTCGGGATTCATACGCAACTTGTTACAATAGAAAAAACTTTTTCTTTTCGTTGGATTGACTAGCAAATGTATGTTTAGTACAAAAGAGTCTCAAAAATCGTATTTATTTATCAGAAAATGAACAAAATAGTTTGAAATCCGCCATCTTGTAGGAAGTCTCGTAAATTCTCGCACCATTTACATTATTTTGCTATTCACACGCGTTTGTGATTATAGCTACTTTGAACAAGTAAAACAAACAAATTATGACTTGCTGTGTCCATCTCCAAATAAATGGCAAACAGCTTGTGCACGGTGAGGTGCCAGGACTTCATTGGACTTCTCTGTGCGTGTTTTGCAACTAAGAAATGATCATTTTCTTGTTAAATGTAACCTTTCTTTATCCATCCCTTACTCTGCCTCAGTCACTTTCAGTGAATCAAGAAACGGCAATTTTTAAAAAGTGTTTCACATGGAAAATATAGATGACAGATTTAGCAAAACAAACTGTCCTGGGTCAGGTCATTATGAACAAGCTTACACTGTCCCAAAGTATTAAGGTGCATGTCATCACTCATGTTAGGCTTGTGCCATGTTGAACATGAAATATTAGCATGATTAGAGTTTTTTTACAATAAAACTGTGTGTGATTGGGGGATTTATAATAGGTCAAGAAATTCTATAATATATTATCCTTAATTTTTATTGGCCTTATATCAAATATTCCTATTTTTGGGGGCCTTTTTTCACACATCCCACAAATTTTACTGCGTTTCCCACATCCCACTTCTTTGAAATCTCACATCTCTCCTTTTTAGGTCTTTTCCCCCCACATCCCTACTTTTTTTACCTTTTTCTCCTCATGCCATGACGTGTGTTAACAACACACTATGACATACATGAAAATATACATTGTAAAGTTTCGTACACACTACACAGCACTCACAAAATAATGTTGCATACCAAGGAAGGCCCACTCTTCACACTCCATCAACTTTCTGGCTTAAATTTTCATGATTTGACTCGGCCCACAAACTGCGAATATTTGACTTGCATGCATTTCTCAAATGATTTGAAGCGCCCCACTCCCACCCCCCTCCATGAAATCCTGGATCAGCCATTGAGCACATTAGCAGATACGGGTGGGGGTGGAGGTGGGGGAGAGAGAGTGTAAAGGGGGGCCCACCGAATTCTTTCATTTTCATGTTGTTTTTCATGTGCGCTATCGATCATGCATACAAGATCCATAAGATCACTAACCTAGATCTGTCAGTGGAGAAGATAACCATCTTATAATGTAATGCACAAAAGCATAGAAAAAGGAGAAATGATAATAAATTGTGAGGTAATGTCAAAAGCATGTGGGATGTAAATGTATTGTGAGTAATTTTTAAAACAGTCTACAGTATATTTATAATTTGATAATGTGTACTATGGGTCCCAGCATCATGAGAGGGAGGAGTGGGTACATATGATACATATGTTACTATAATTTACAAACACTACACTATACACATTACCATATATAATAGATTAAAGGGCAAATAACAGCACAAAGATGAGGGGAGCCAGAGCATCCGTTTTAGGCTGGATTTGTGGTCTAGTATGTATTTTATCACTTCGCATTATTGAAATAAGCTATTATTACACAGTCCTATGCAATCACAATTCAAATATTTTCACTGAGTTTTCACAGCTTCATTTCTCAGTATAAATACAAACAGGACGTTCTTTTCATTGGCTGGATTGAGTTAATTTTGCATTACATTGTACCTTACAACCTGTGCCAGATTGTTTAGTATTTTAGTATTATAGTGACAGATAAGGCATGTTTATAATCTGCGAATATGTTAATCGCATTGTACATTGAAAATATTTTATTTATCACAGATACCCTGCAAACGAAAGCGACTTCTATACTGTACCATGTCACAATAATAAAATGAATTAAATCAAATCAAATAAAAATACAGCCAATGAAAAAGAACTTCCTCATTGTACTACATGTACTGCCAAATTAACAAGTGGCAATTTGGTGAAAATGTCTAATTTTTGATTGCATAGGATTGTGTTAGCTTATGTCAATAATGTGAAAAGATGAAGTATAAACTGGACCATAAATCCAGCCTAAAACGGATGATTTAGCTCCCCTCATCTTTGTGATGTTATGTAACCTTATGTATGGTATAGTGGTTGTGAACCATATTATTATACATAAACACTCAACCCTCTTATAACTCTTATAATGCTGGACCCATGGTGTGTTAAGTTCCTTACACTGACAGAGCTAAAGGGGAGGGATTATTTTGGGTTTACTCGCCTCCCCCACCCCCCACCCCCCCAGAAAAAACCCCTCTGGACCTAACATTTCAGGACAGATGTGTTAGGTATACCACCAGGCTCTCATTTCAAGCCTTACAGAATCTTAGATACTTCCCTACTCCATAGCCAGGTTGCCACACCCTTTCTTATCCATCATTTTAGTAAATAGTGCGTATGTAATTGGTGTGTATAAAGAAGCTATTTAATTTCAACATCTCAAGGTAATATCTGCATTACAAGTACCTTCTTTCACCTTAAATTATATATGTAGGTCATTTTTATCAATTGAAACTTTTAACTGGATAACCCTTGTAGCTCTAGCTGTGATAAGAACAGTATTCTATGTTATATTATGTGCCTTTAATCATTACTCAATTTAATAAAAACAATACCTTCTACTTTTTTTAGGGAGCTGTCATTATTTATGTGAGAAGGGTGGTGGTTGGATTTGTGTCATTAGTTTACAGTGAAATCCCCCCCTTGGAAGTTACGCACTCAAAATTTAACCGCCCCCTCACATTTTGTGCTTTGAAATCTGTCCCCCCCCCCATCCCCTTGCCCTTCATGTCAGAGTGAATGACATAGCACTTAATATTGAATTTGATAAAAGACTACATGAAAAATATAAGCTGTATCACAACTTTAATGTTCACATGCAAATGTCTCTTTAGTACAACCATTTGAATTTCACCAGTTATAGATCTACATCATGTCAGCATATTTGTTTTTTACGTAATACACGTCCTGATTTTGATATTACATGTAATATACAGTAGGTTGTTCAGTGATATGGGCATCATCACTATGAACATTATCACTTTCATCTGAACTATGATCTGATTTTTGTTTCTTCATCAGTATCATCATCATTGGGAACAACTCGAACAACACTTTTTTCGTTACTTAATTCATCATTACTACATTTAGCATAACTAATACTAATACAGTTTATTTTGATAATATACAGGATGTATAATCATAGTATAAAGATGTAAAAAGGTAAAATAGTAAAAACAGACAAATCACAATGTAACCAACAAGATAAAACACTAGAATAAAACATAATTTTAAAATTAGAAAATCACAGTTCTCCAATATGTAAATAAAGTACTCTAAATTAAGACATAACATATCAGCATTGTTGAAAAAATAAAACTATCAAAGATATTTGGTTTTATAGTTTATTTTTTTTTGCTATTTGTTTGCAAGTAATGCTAAAATCATATTTGCAAGTTTTAGATCAAGCATATGAGTCCAGTGCGGAACGCGAAAAAAAATCATCTTGTTTGAATTTTTTGCTTTAAACATGATGCACGCACTGAAATTTGACCCCCCCTCCATTCCCTGGCATTCAAATGTGAGCCCCCTCAAAGTCCTTGCACTGAAATTCTTCATCCCCCCCCCCATTCTGACCGCCCCCTCCCCCTCACAAATAATGATAGCTCCCTTATCCACATCACAATATCAAAAAGAAAGCAATACAACAATTAATACCAACATCAGTTTGTCACGGTCTGTATGGTAACACTGTTCTTTTCCAACTTTTCAGTTACATGTATTCCTCTAAAGAAAAGATTCCAAATCTTGGAGTGTGTAAATATTTTTCACAAAACACAAACACAGTGACAGCATCAAAGATGTTGAGATGGTATTGACATTTTAAACAAGTTCCTCTGTACAACACTCCTCCTCAAGCAGAACGGCGGGGGCAGTCTACAAGCAGCCACGGAAACAGTCTAGCCCATTAGCGTACGGCGCCAGAGACCACACACTGGATACTTGGGATCATCTTGTGGTTTCTAGGATTTTATGTACAAAGTCATAGAGTGCACCAAAGTGAGAAAACTTGTTGTTTGTGAGTGTAATTGTTGTGATGTGTTGGGATAAGGCATACACTGATACTGTTTTTGATAACTGGAGGATGTTATGATTCCAAAGTCAAGGTATTCGTTGATTTCTGTAAGATGCACTAAGTTTTTTGTAAAGTTATGTAGTGATGCTTCTGGATATGCCATATCATATGGTGCATGGGAAAATAGTATGTGACAGTGTTATATATTTATGAATAGTCATGACAAACTGTAAAGCTACATTAAATTGGACAATATACAGTATAAGTCAAATCTGGATCTGTAATCTGGATATGCCGTATTCATATGGACCCTCAACCGTACTACTTACTACTTACTATTCAATGATTTTATGAAAAAAAAATATTTTAGATTATTTATAAGCTAAATGAGTTGGGTGTTCTTTTATTTTGATACATAAATCATGCAAATATAAAAGTGCGCCTGAAAACTTTTTATGATTGATCATAGATTGATATTCATGATAGAATAGAAAGTAGATTGATAGTAATCCTGTAATTGATTATTCAATCTCATATACATTTAGCGAATTTATTGATTACATATTTTTAGTGAATACATTTTCACATTTACAGTCTTAAAGCATTTGTGAATTAAATCCGTAAGATAAACAAGTATTAAACATAAATAAACATCTGCCATATTCTGCATAAGAGTGTATGTGAAAATGAATAGTTTATATTTCATGTAATTTACATTGAAGATGTGTAAAAGAAATATACTAGACTTTACTGCATAATGGATATTATAGGTCGTAACAAGTGTCATTGATGATTAGAAATTTTAGCAGTTTGCTCTTTAGGTGACTTAAAGATTATTGAAGTATTATGTGTGATATTCTCGCCGATATCCTGTATAATTTTGGCCCCAAGAATCTGTTTGGTGTGTATTGACTTTTTATTTTGACAGACATGACAAAAGAATGTAGCTGAAAAATACCCTTGAATTAAAGTCTTTCCCTTCTAGAAACCCTTTATAATCTGTCACCGATTTGACTGCTTGTTCAGAGATGACTGGTAGACCAAGTCATTGGTACTTTGTAGTGCTATTCATTATTCGACATTTAATTACTTGTTATGAGAGTTTTGATTACATGATCAATAACATGCAATGCAGGTTCTGTTTTACACATTTACATTAGAAATATTTAGAGCTTAAAATTAGGCGATTCATGCATGAACCTGACAAAGCCCACTTTTGGAATAAGAGGGTTAATGTGATATACGATCTTGCTTTTGAAATCCCTCAAAGAAAGAAGCACAGTGATCAGATAGGAAATGAGAGCTGATATTTGTGAATGCTATTAGAAAATCATTGAAAATGATTTGTGAGAAACAGTTACAGAGCAACCACTGTTGAGGGACGCAGTAGTACTCGCAAAATCATATATAAGTACAATGTAAAGCTTAACAATTTATCCCAAATGAGTTGTACAATTATCATAGACACAAAGTTTGCTCATCACGGAGTCCCATTTTCAAATCTGATTTCTAATATCTTCCTCTCATAACATTTCAAACATATTAGTTTGGTGTTGTAAATACCTAGAGCAAATCTACAACCCCATGGTAAACACTGATCTTTATGGTGTTATACCTTGTCTATTGGCAGAACTGAAGGTCTGACGATTACACATACTGCTAACAAAACAAAAACAAAAATATTTTTATAAAAGGGTTCGTGTGCCACCTGTGACATTGCTGGTGTACAGGTCGGATTTGAACACAGACTAGAAATCACCACTTTCTGGGAGTTGCTCTGTTCTGGTCTAGATCGATTTCCGTCCAACACTGTGGCCGACACTTGATTGACGTGATCTTGGTCTCACTCTAGGGATCGCTATGTGCCCAAAATTTGCGCCACTTTATAATGGTCACCTTTTGGGAAGTAGGTTCACAAAATACATCTGTTCACTTTGGCTTAAAGAAATGGGAAAGACAAAAGGTCATTAACGTTAGGCTGCACTGTAGTTGAATCAGTGTCTTATCCCATGCGTTCTGCTGTATGCTGCAGTGTGTGAAAATCTAATAGCAAAGCTATTATATTATAAATAATTTTTCTAAGGCAGCTCTGTGTTTTTTTGATGAAATTTACTTACCATGATTATTCTTTGTTATTTAGTACTACTGTAATAATGTTTCAAATGTGTTGAAAATTCAATATTTTGGACATTCACCTTTTAAAGTTTCTTCCAGTAACTGCAGAAGGTAATTGGTACAGTATTAACTGTGCAAAGCCATCAATTTTATAGCAGGTGGTCTTTGTTAGTTCATGTGGGTAACACTTCCATAACGCATTTCTTTAGGTGACTTCAGCTTAACCCTTAATTCAATCATTCAGGTAGTCAGTCCGTTTAAAGCATACATGTAGATCTACATTATCGGTTACATATCTATGTGCTAATATATTAGTCATCTCCAAACACTAATAGAGTGGACAAAAGTCCTCACAACTTGTGGTCTGGATGTTTTAGCTGTGTCCAAATGAAAAGACTAACAAATTTATGTTTACCCCAAGTTGCAAATTTTGTGAGAATCTTATTGGGGTGTAACCATTTTAGTGCTCAGTAACACAATTCAATTCAATTGTCTTTCCAACACCTGACCTGTGGGGCAGTAATGTGTTTGTTATGGTA
This sequence comes from Streblospio benedicti, assembly GCA_019095985.1. Taxonomy (NCBI): domain Eukaryota; kingdom Metazoa; phylum Annelida; class Polychaeta; order Spionida; family Spionidae; genus Streblospio; species Streblospio benedicti. The sequence goes on along the minus strand of CM032664.1, from coordinate 51,840,599 downwards.
TGAAGCACATTGCAATGCTCTCATGCTCCTTGATAAGGGATGAGTTGGCCCAACACTCACCTCTACACGATCAATACACTATTCTACTCATTTTTGCTGCTGTTGTATCAAACAGATGGCCATTTAATAAGTAACAATTTTGTTGGTTAGCATGAATATTGTTTTCTAAATGCTTTCCTTCTGTGGAGCTCAGACATAGTTGTCATAAAGCATTGAGTACTCTTAAGGCAGTTTCTTTGATCATGATTGGAAGAGCAAATAATCTGGTGTACATGGTCAATTCTGTTATCACAGATATTATACCTGAAGGTTGTGGGTGTGAGTACTGGATGGGGCTGGTGATGGATGTTGAGCAAACTAATCCCCGACCTTTTTACATTTTGGTCTATGCTACCAAGGTGCAAGATATGTACAAGGCAGTTAATTGAATATTCCCAGGGATTCAAGAAAGGGACTGTAGAGTGACTTAGACCAAGGATATTATATAAGTAATCTAATATCCTTGCTTGGATGCCAATGAAATAGCATAAATAAAATTCAATTGGGCATATAAATAAATGCAAAAGCGAAGAAGATACCACAACCACACTCATTTCAACAATTACATGCAAATGGTCAAAGGTGTTAATTTAATTCCTCTAATATTGTTATCTTAAAATAACTTCATTCAATTCGTCGCGTCTAAATATTGTTATCGAAAAATTGCCATTGTTGAACACGTTGGTATTTGCCGTTAGTATGTCTTCAGAGTTCAGAATTCATTAAGCTGTGATAATGCAAATATTGACTGGAGCACTTTAATATCCAAATCCTATAGAATAACACTTTTAGTGTTAATTGTTAAATATTCCCATGCTACACGTGCTTTGATTAAAGGTAGGACGATTTGGAGACAAATTTTCAAAACGCGTTTTGGGTTTCCTGTGTGTATGTCAAAGCTCCCCCATGGATAGAACCTTTTAAAATTGTGAAAATTTTGACTTTTGATGTTAGTTGGAAAAAGATATGCCATAGTAAATCCATCATGTCATGCTCTTTTATCATATATATCTCTAAATGCCATCATAGTATTCATTAAGAATGCAGAGAATGCAGAGGCTTGCTAGGATAACTTAGTAGTAATATCTTATGTTTACATGATTATAAAAGTTCATACGATTTTCAAATAAATTTAGTTTCAAATAGAATGGATAGGAAATATCTAATCACTATTGTTTACAATATGAAATATTTATGTGTACCTGCAATTGCTATTATCTACTGACATGTGCACCTAGATAATTCTTACTGATATCTGTAAACATTAGGAAACGCCTTTTAATGAAATATAATGTTATCTTGTTATAGATACTGTGTTGCTGAAAGGTTGGCATAAAAGTGTTACATTTTCACGTCTGCGGCGTCTATGGCATTTTCCGCATGCAGTGACAAAAGTACAGTTGTGGGCACATACGCACAGGCTCCGTGAGTTATGAGTGCGTCGGCACGAGGAATGGTTTATTTAGGTGGCCATGTGATCAACATGCATGGAACGTGCGTTGTACTCGTGTATAACTAACTTACACTCTACACACCGTGTGATTACAAAAGTACGGGACCCGCATGTTCATTGTACAGGGAACGCACGGCCCCAGTACTGTGTCTGTGCCGACAACGTGCGGGTAAATCCTCTGTGTTTAACGCAAGGTCTTCGCACTGCCTCCTTACGGTCAAACCACCACTAACAATGGTCACAGAAAAAGTTTGGCAAGCCAAACTTCTGCGGCCACCTTAAAGCCTTAAAAAATGCTGCGTTTGTCACACTTAACACTCACGGATCTTTACGATTTCCATATGTTTTTGGTCGTAGACTGGCTATAGACAGCCCTTGCACTGTAATGTGCCCTATGTATTAGTCTTGAGGAATCAATTTAGGATTTAGATGGGAAAGGGTTAAGGTGTTAATCCAGGTCAAGTGAAGCTCCATATTTAGACCTTAAATATTGACACAGAAAAGACATCAAAGTCTGTTTATTTTTCCCCCTCAATGTTTGAACCACTTTTACTCTTACTTATTGAAAATTTCTTTTTCCGAGCCATGACTGGATAAAACCATGATTACTTTGCCACTTACCAACCTAATGAAACATGGCCAGGGGTACATATGGTGCACAATACATAGAAAGGTTTAGATGGTGAACACATGAAACAATATGTAAGCAGTCAGAAGAAGCTAGAGCACATATGTGTCTCAACCTTTTTTTTTTACTCCAGACAAATGATGATAAACCTTCCTCAGAGCAATGTAGCCTAGTTCCACCAACACTAACCACAAACTATTTTATCATCAACCAGACAGGTCTACAACGATTAGTTGCTAATCAACATCCATATTCCAGAACTGGCCTCCTCATGTGACATTTTTCAAAGTATTTTTTCTGATAATTTATCAACGCTGTCGTCATTATGTTTAAACAGATTTATTTTACATTCATATACATAGTTATGTTGATAAAAACTACAATACTAATGTTGACTCTCCTATTTTGTTTCAATTTCCCATGAAATGTAGATAAAATAAAACAGTTTCACACTTCATTGGAGTTTGATTGAATTAAGACAGTTGAAAGTTTCATTCGCTCTAAGAGAGTTTGCTTTCATCTTTTAGGATCCAAAAGCAGAATCTGAGTCCTTCATTGAGTAACATAGCAGGTACATTGACTCAGGAGACTTTTCCCGATTTGATTTTTTTATTCATAGGTTTCATATATCACATCAGCCTTAATATAAATATGTACATCGTACATCCACCCATCGTACCAAACTGTTTAACTGTCATCAATGCAAACCTTCAGAATGGGCTTCATTGACTAAAAAGCTAGCCAGGCAGTTGTGTTAACTTTGACAAAGAGACTCATGGGCTGTCTTGTTTACCAGTGTCTAGTGACCACAGTGAAATGCTGCACAAGTAAGTTCAACTACCAGATCAAACGTGAGGCAGACTCAGGGAGTCTAAAATGCCTTACAAAACCACAAACCGGAGCTGAGTGTAACTGTCTCAAGTTGAGTTGGAGTTTTTATGTGGCTGGCTACATTTTATATGTAAGTGGAACGTGTAAGTCCAGTGTCTGTTTTGTCATGTCTTGTTTTATACACTGTGCATCTCTGTTTAGGCTAATGCTTGACGCTATTAACTATTAACTGGGTTGTGGTTTAGGTTTGCTTGTAGATTTATGGTAATTCTTGAAGCAGTGCCAATATCAATCCGGCACCTCCTGACTAACTGCTTTTTTCTGTTCGTAAATAGCGTCTGATGCCTAAAACAGTGTTAGCCGGTGTCTAACTAGATTATCTGATTGAGGAGAACAGTATCAGGACAATCTCAGAAATCAGGACAGTTTTAAAACTTGATTATTTAATATTCATGCACTATAATGAAAATACCAATTTGACAAGCAAAGCTTTTAAATGTGATCAAAGATCATTTTCCAACCTAAAACCAGAAAATAGCATGGTAACTCACCTAAAATTTCTTAGGCAATGATTTCCGTAACTTACATTACAGTAAGTAGGTTAGATTCTATGGAGTATTCAATCACGCACAGCTAGAAATCGACTAGATAAATGAATAACTACAAATTACCATATAATCCAAGGCCAATGTAAAAATTCATTCGTAGTATACTGATATGTATATGTAGTATATGAACAAAAACATCGTGAGATCACCAAGTTCGTTGGGAACTTGTGTGAAAGTTTACTCCCTTGTTTACTTTTGTTATTATTATGCTTGTGACATAGTAAAAGCAATCTATGCAGAAAGTCTTAGGTTTATTAATATAGCACTTAGATGACAAAAATCATGCCCTAAAAACAGGTTTCTCAAAAGTAGGGAGGATCTCCTTGGCTTTCATACTTCAAGGAGGTCACAGGCATTCTCAAATGATCTGGAGGAATGAAAATACCTACACTTAGCACATACAGTGCAACCTGTCACAGTTTAAAGCTTTTTTGCTAGTTTTGATCAGAGGAATGCACAAGTGTTGATAATATTTGATATATAAGTCTTGTCTTCAGGCAATAATAGATCTATCATCATTGTGTGATAGTCTTGCCACTGGCACAGAAACGCGTGACAAATTGATATATATATATATAGATATTGACAATATCAGTAAATGTTTATAGTTACATGCATAGCATATGTTTTGTTATGTGTATTAAATGCCAAATATGAAAAATCACCATCTTTATTGACTGACAAACATGTTTTTATTCAGGAACAAGGCGACTTGGCATCCAATATTTTTATGGCTACAGAATCCAAAAATACATTGGATATAATCAGCATCAGATATTTTAATAGAAAAGAATACACACAGTCTATAAGGTCTGTACATGAAAAAATGGTTCAAGAACTAAACCTTTTGATTGCAAAATCTTCAAATTGAAAAATCTGATGTCTGACTATTCATTAGATTGAACGTTTGGACGCTAATCACAATATGGGCCTTTTTTGCATAATTGTTAAGCATGATGAGTATTACAAACACTTACCATAGATGAACATAAGCTCATCAAAGCTTAGGCCTTGTTTTGATTATTTCTATTACATCTGATATTTGTAATAGATAACTAACAATTATAAATACATATTTGCTGTAGACATTCGTGTAAAGCCCCCATTGAACTGACTGTGCCGATTGGTTGGTGCTGGAATAACGTTTGTGCATAACAATATGAAGATGACATGTAAATATTTAGGTAAGAAATGTCAGCTGTCTATCAGTTGGTGTTGACCAGATACATGAGTGCTAAGTGCAATGATTACTGTTTACTCCGTGTTTTGTCTATTGAAGAGCAGACAATGATGAACATAGGCACAACACTGACCACAGTGAGGACGTCTAGTGGATAGTGAAAATGAAATGTTGACTTCGTTAACTTTTAGTTCAATACAAAGCTGCATTGAGGATGCTGATTTGTTTTGTCTTGTGGTAAATTTAGACCAATAATACAGGAACTAAACAAGGATCCATCAAACTGCTAATGAATGCCAAGCGGATACTTATTGGATACACTTTTCCGAAAAACATCATGTCCTGATTGAATCAGTTGTAATATTGGATATTTATAGAGGATCTTTCTAACAGTCGCACATTGAAAATTTGAATAAGCTGACACTTTTGGTAAGTGTTTTTTGTTTAACAATTGAATAAATAATTTAGGGGCGGGTTATAGGTGGTCATTTAATCCTGCACCCCTGTGTTTTTTGTCTTATTTTCCACACCCATCTTTTTTTTACTCTTTTTCTTTCATTCCACAAATTGTCAGCTCCCCCGTCCCCCACCTCTCACTTTCTTGTTGAAATCTCATATTCCTCATCATCATATCTCATTGCTATATATTACGCACTAAATAGCCGTGATACAACCCGTTTAGTTTTTGGGGAGGTCTACCTCAATATCCAACCAATCACAAGGCCCCCTGCCGAAATGTTCATTGGGGAATTCAAACGTCAAACGTACAATCTCACTATATGAGTAAGAACAAACGAGTATTGACTTTGTTTTTGACGTAAGTCTAACCCAAAGATTATTTTTCCACAAAAAAGCTATGACCATGATGACTGGGCCCACAGTTTGGTATGAACAAGGACTTATTAAGGCAGTGTGAGTGATCAAGCCGTGAAAACCGACGATGCATATCCCTATGTTTTTTTTCCTTTTGCCCCAACATTCCTTTTTCCCAGCCTTCCCCCCCCCCCCTACATCCTACTTCCTTATTACACCCCCACCCCCTTATTGTGGATGTTTAGACAGGGTACATCAACATTTGTGTTATGTTCTGTTCAATATCAACATAAGGTGGTCCCTCTGTATCTGGTAACCTACTGGTTATGCCACAAAAAGTTCACAGACTATGATCACAGCCAATAATGGAACAGCCAGCAGGAATATCCAGAGTCACCTCTGTCTAATGGGTATGTGTGGATCCTGGATAATCTATAAGTATCACATCAAGGGCCCACATTAGCCAGGTTGCTCTGGACTCATTACACAGTCTGATGTCCCACTGATTCCCATTACAGCTCCCAAGCATTTAACCCTGTTTTAACCATTGACAAATTGGTCTGGTTGGCAGTCAATGCAGAAATTGTCCTTTGGTTAGAATTCTTTTACAAAGCTCTTTTTACCATCCTACACTTTCCTTGATGAAGTAAGTATGAATTAAGATGACTTTTGGTTGCCGCCAACAATCCTAACCCCAGTTTTCTTTATATTTAATAAATAATTATAAGGAAAATCTGATCTTATCGTCATGATGACATTGAAGAAAGGAGTGCCATTGATTCCAAACAAGCCCTTATTCACAAAGTTGGGGGCCACAGAACCTACCGCTGTAGAAAGCTACACTTCTCAAATATGTGGTTTCATCATTGAGTAAATATTGTCTAATATATCACATGCTTCTATCTAATGTCTTGCCAGCAGAAAGTTTGAATACAAAATATGAAGCAATTAAAGATCCGTGTGTGATTTAAAGAGTTAATGGATATGGGAAGAGCTTGATTGAGGAGGTGTAAAATATCGTGACATGATGTAAAACAGTGTAACCGAGCGCGGCAGGTGAAACTGATACACACCACGGTAGCAAATTGACTCGAAGTTCAGGCAAAAAAGACACATTATTTGATGCTTTAGAACATGGTTTTTAATGCAAACTTAAAAAAAAGTTTATAAAACATTCTTGTGGTGTTGTCAATGATACCTGTGGCTTCGTGGTTTGGGTGAAATGTTGGTCTAAACACTGTGCCTTAACTTTGTAAATAGACTTGAACTTTAAGAATCAGATGCTTCGATGTTGAAGAAGTTATATAAAAAAACAGTCATTAGTGAAACGGAGAGACTAAGATGTGACTTCATACATTCTTGCTTGTCAGTGAAACCTGTAGTTGGAAGCTTTGAATTGTGCTGATTCATCATATGTTCATAGAAAGTTTTAGAAAGCTAAAAATTTGTCCTTGTCATTAAAATTTCCAACTGGTTTGCCTGAAGGAGAGTGGCTTTAATATAATAACATTATTATCTTCACCTGACATTAACATAGTAAGACTAAAATCCTGTAAAAGGAATTTAACTTAAACTTTTTTGCAGTTATTCAATGTATCTATACTCATTTATAAACTCATACCATTACATGTATATTGAAAGTCTACAAACGTTTATCGTTGAGGTGAACAATTACAGGATAAAATCAAATCATTTAGTCCTTGAGTCCCCACATAAACCAAGGGGTTCCACGGAAACTAGGAATTCTCTTTTTTTAATAAATCGAATAATTTCATGACAATGTTTACTTTTCATTTTATCATATGATTTTTTTTTCATGTCTTACAAAATTAGGATTCGATAGTTTTTTTTTTACCCTTTGGCAATTCTCATAAGGGTGTATTTTATGATGGTCTATGTTTGTGGTTGAAACCATTTGAAATTCTGTTTCAATGTTTAAATATTTTGTGATTTTGTTTTCCATTGAAAACCATTATTCTGTTTCAATGTTGTAAATTGGTATTTTTCTCATACAGATGCACATATATCAAACGAAATTGAATTGTTGGTTTTCTGTTTAGCTAAATTGTCCACTTTGACATAATGAGAAAGAAAAGAAACCTGATGAATGTTGATAGTAGATATTTATTTCCCTGCATTTTGTCTCAAAACGATCATAGAGTATCATAGTTTGTTAACGGAATATAAGGACATTGGTGTTTTCTAAAGATTGGCGGCAAATGGATAATACGAAATATGAATTTTTGCAACAATAAGATAAAATAAAACAAATCAGGAAACTTTCAATAATGAAGGCAAAAGAAGTGAAAATAATGAAGAAAACACATTAAATGAAGAAAAGCTTACATTAAATAACCATATTCTTATCTAGAATACACTTAATCTAGTAAACACTCAATTGACCAGATATGAGATAATTAAAAACGCATTCTCAGTGTTTTTATTTCCCTCCCTATCTTGCTAGTTTGTTATCTTTCTTCAAAATAGCCAGTCAAAAAGATAATGTGAATAAAAACATGAAAAAACATGCTTCCCATTTTCCCCACCTATTTCTGATTAGTTTTTTTGTCATAATGGTACAGTTCAAAATGATTCCATACATTTCAAGTGGCTCATATTATTTAAAAATCTTTAATGTACGGCTTGCACCTTCAATTTTTCAAGCCATTTTAGTTCTCTATTATTGCATTATATTTCCGACCTATCAATACAAAGATAATTTCATCATGACTATCCTAAATAGGAAATAGCAGAGTTTTTTTTGTGATATCTGGGAATTTTTCCAGCTTCTGTCAACAGGAGATTAAACAGAAGCTGAAAAGATAAAAATCTCCTGGATGGATTAACATTATTCTTTTTTTAATGGATTATCCCTTTAAGCTTGGAACTTCCAGACATTCCAAACACAACTTATGTATGTTGTTAAAAGTTCTAATGTGGCATGTGTAATACTTACTGTACCTTGTGATCACAAGGACATGAGTTTGATTCCAAGTTTTGGACTGTTAGGTATATAACAACTATATATTCATCAATCAGTTGTACTCTGATACTAGGAATATTCCTGATAAGCCGCTTATTTTATTCCTGCTGATATGTATAACTCCATATATAATGATATGTAACATAACAAAGTATTAAATTATGATTAATGCTATGGGGCTAATGGCCTGATAAAAATCCAAATAAAATGATCAGAAAGCCAATCAAAATCAGTGGCACAGAGAACTTACTGAATTGACTGAACGAAATGAATGAATGAAAGCACAAGTTTCACTGTAGAACTAAAAACAACTGCAGCTCCCATGATCACTGCTCCTAGCAAAGCCAGAAACTCATTAAAAGCGTAAATTTGCGCTGCTGAAGGTGAGGAGATACGCTTATCAGGCTGTAGCCGTGTGGCCAGTGATAGTGCACCCATGTAAATCTATGTTCCACCGGTAAAAACCTCGTGTTTAGCCACAAAATCATCAGGGATGTAAAGTCGAAGTGGTGTAAAAAATATCGTGGAAATAAGAGAGTCAAGTTCCGGGTTCTGTGGAAAGTGATTGCGGTGGAATTTTGTATCTAAGTAAATGTGTTCTAGATTGAGTTCTTCCGTGCTTAGATTTTTTTGCTGTGTTGTTGTGCATGAGAACATCATGTCTATCAGTTGGTGACTGCTGACCATTTTAAGTGTTCTATTGTTACTCACATTTGCAGACAACGTTGTCGCTCATCAGAATAAATTTGAATGTCATATTTGAATGTAGATGCAAAAATCTTGCACATTGAAAGATAAAGTGTTATAATGTTTTATATTGCCCTCTCACATGTTATAGCTGATAGAGTGTTGTCGGAGTGTTCACCCAGTGAACACGTTTTATGCACTTACACACGAGAGAGTGCTGTTGAGATAATAGGTTGTGAGAGAAATCATCACACGAGGCGCCGTGATTGAAGAAACAGGATGCGAGGTTATAGCGATTGCAGAGATCTTATAGCGGTTATATTACACTACGAACTGTGAAGCGCCTGTCAAATGTAAATAGATGGGAGTTCTTCAGCTGTATGGATTAACATGTAGGAGGGAAACTAGACAGAGGAACCTATTTGAAAGATGGATAAATAGTAGTCCCTAATAAGGTGTTCGCCATCATTTTTTAAAATACCTCAATTTTACAGGTTTCGCCGTACCAAGTCATCAACTAGAGGAGATGTCCACATTATAATACTCGTTTGTGTACCACTTAATCAGTAATTAGTGGCATCGTGGATGATGTGTGAGTGCTATTTGATGTGACCATTGTAGGCTGTGACAATGTATCGAGGCCTCGGGGTCTTGACACAAACCAACGGCTTGTTTGCTTGTTCTTGTGTGTATCATCAATGGATGGCACGTCAGGAACTGGCCACATACATGTACTGAAGTTATTAGTATCATCTAGAGAACAGCCTTGTCCGGAGGTAGAAAAGTGAAGTTATACAGTTATTCATGCTATCAATACTCTTTACATTTTAAGGCTTTTTGTGTGAGGTTTTTGTAACGTGGATCACAATTTGCAGGTCTCTCTGTAGAAATGTGATTACTAATTATGAGTATACAGCACAGTAGGGAAGGTTTTACTGTAATGAAGTGGCCACTTTATTGCAAGAGCAGTACCACTATAAATATATCTTTATCTCTGAGTCAGAAATAAACAGATTGTGTTCCACACTTCTGTGGGATATCACTGTCATGATTTGTAAGTTGTGCCAGGTTAACATATATCTGCTGTATATATGCGTGAGTATGGGTGTATAGTCTGCATGTCTGTTTATTTGTTAGCTTGTTACCAATAAAACTACAGATCACACAACAGCACGCAAGACAAGTGCCCACTGTACAGGGTGTCCAAATAGACAGGTTCTAGTGTATCCAATACATCGGCAGACATATATACAATGTACATAGCCTCTTTGAGAAAAAAAAGATAGATGAGATAAATGAGACAAAAATAGTGCAAGCGACGGATTCATGAAGACTGACATGTGAAGCCATTCAGTAGACATAGAGCGGTTGTACACAAGATGTGATCTACAGTCACTAACCTGCCGCCTGAATACACCACAGAAACTCCGCCAGCACGATTTATTGCCACATTTATCGCTGGCTTGTTTCCGCTGTGACCTGGATACAGGACAGTGATCCATAGAGCTCGGGCCACGGGGGATGAGCTGTGATGTTAGCCAGGTGGTGGGCTAGAACTTGGGATTGTGGTTCACAGCAAACAGGGAAACCGGAGAAACATCAAGAGGTTGTGTATGTGCTGTTTCCCAATGCATTGAATGGGATCATCTGTGTTAAGCAATCCAAGGGATTATTAAACTCACTGAGCAGTCAATTGTGGGGTGACAAAAGTATGTGGTTGTGTTTGCCTCCTGCCCCACACCTCTTGTATCTGGATCTGCCTGTGCCCTTATTAACATAGAAGGATTATAACACCTGATCCGGGTTGCCTACCCGTCTTTTCCCAAAATCCTGGATAGTCTAGGAATGAAAATCAGTAGTAATCACATTCACAGCATACATAGGGACTAAGCATAATAAAGCACCGCATTTTATATAAACAAGAAGAAATCCAGGTATAAACATAAGCAAGGTCGAACTGAGATTGAGTGATAACATTCATTGCGTTGCCCTTGAATAGACAAATCACTATTTTAGCCACTGAATTTTCATTTAGTTACAAATCCTTATCTGTCTTCATCAGAGATTACAAGCTGGCTCTTTGTGGAGAACATGGCCTAATGACAGTGACGTATGTGGGTCAGCCAGCTGCAATGTCTCCATTCACAAGCATAGCAACTCTGAAAAAAATACAGCTTTTTTCCCACCTATTTTAATCATAATGATGTAATAAAATATTCTTGAGCTTTTGGACAACAGTTTCTACCAAATAAGGAGTACCTGAACCAGGATGCCTAACAGAACTTGATTAATGTCTGGTTCTTATGTACATAGATGTTGCCAGCCGTACACTTTAGCAGGCTGGTTCCTCTGTATCGTGGTACACGCTATAGACAGCTATGATTATAGATACAGAAAACCACCATCTGGCCTGTATCAGGTATCAAATCCAGCAGAAAAACAACTACATGTTGGACAGGGTTTATTTTGACACAGACAAGACCTGTCCGATGGGCTTATATTGACGTACATCATATTTTATATGTTGTCAGAAGTTATCTATGACACATAGCATATGTTTGTTGTCTGCATGTTCTGATTCATGGTAGCTTTTTGTTGTTGTAAAAGATGGGCTCTCTCTTTCCTTCAAAGTAGTGCCCAAATGGATGCTGCAAGATTACATACCAAAGAGTTGCATCTGTTGATTGTCAATGAATATTTGAAGTTCTTTTAATGATTGCTCTACATATTTGTGCAAGCTTTAAAAACAAGTTTTCAAATATTATATATCTCATAATTTAAGGATTCAACACACCAGGTATTGCTGTATTGCATCTCCAGTATCATGTACCTCAACATTTACCCCCAAACTGTGGACATACATTTCTTGGAGATGCCCCTAATCTTCATGCCTAAGACAAGCCGGGTGAAATTTAATTGATTGACTTTTGAGTCTGTTTGGACATGCTAATGAATGTTGAAAGTGAATTGTTCGAACTCATACAAAACATTAGAAGTCTAATCGTAAAACTATAAAGCACTTAACTGTTTTATGTTTTTATAAGAGAGACAACTTCTTGGGATAAAATATGGGTAATAAAACATTCTACATAGAGACAGAAGTTTTTTTTGGCAATTAGGATTCTTGACAGTAGAGAAAATTTACCTTGATCATATTTTATCAATTAGGTCTCCTTTTGTTTGTTTTAATGGGAAATAAAAATGCATTTATGTTTTATATTGAATGAAAGAGAACATTGAATTGATAATATGCACATTTATCCAATATGGTATTTATGATGTCTAATGTCATTAGCAAGGATCAATGATTTCCTTGACAAAGCATAAAGTTCATTTAAACTACTGATTTCAGTTGTTTCCGAGTTCCTCCAAATACCATGAACCCAACTTCTCCCAAATATTCAAAAGATAAAACATCATGTAATATCATTGAAAATAGATTTATTTTTTGCTATCATACCAAGCATTATAAATGTTAATTTATCATCATGTGCCCTGTCAAAGTATCTAAGAGTTAAACTTGTAGTCAGACTTTTGATAACTATCATTATTTGAAAGGAATTGTCTCCTATACATAATATAACGGCAATAAACTTCAAACATGCAGTAATAAAGATATTTTATTTTATTATATTGCATAATTAAATCTTGACTTAGGAGAGAAATGTCTTTTAAATCTTTATTTTCTAGTTCTAATATGAACATCACTGTCATATATAGGAATGTTTAGTTATAAATTTCCAGATACTGTTCATTGTTAACACTTATAATATTTGTTTTTCAGACCCCAAGATGGTTTGATGATGATTATTTTTGTAAGTATATTTTATTGATATAATTCATGAAACCGCACTTTTAGTAATTGTTATTACATTACTTATATATTTATTTACTTTAAACCCATTATACATGTTCTGATTTACCTTGTGTTATGTATAATTTGCTAACACAACTTAGAACTAGGAAGTATAGTTTTTTTTTGTTTTGTTTTTTTTAAATTAAGATTTTAGGTTAATTAATTCTGTGTTGGAGCATGGATATTAGAGTATCCTTGATACTTTACTAAAATTGAATGAAAGAAATGAGCTTTAGCCTACTTTATGTAAGGACTGGCCCCCACAAGGTGCCAATAAATCAAGACCTGGCCTTTCAACACCCAGAGTAATGTTCCAGTGTTCTTCTTGTGAACGAATCCTCTAAACCATTTTATTACTTGACCTTTCAGACCCACATTAAATAGATCACACTGTCACAAAAATGGACACTGAACCGCAAATTCTAACTTTTGTCCTAGTCCGTCCAATCTTTCTTCTTTAATTGGGTAAATGGTTTTGTTTGAGGGCCAACGTTGAGGGTCTTAGTTAGCATGATCTGTCACTTCACAATGACACTAGGTCATTGGCTTTTACATTCAACCTTTCATACCTCAAGAAGCCTGTGGTGAATGTCTTCACCTTTTCATTATGTTCGTCACCCTTTTTAGAATCAAAATTCTATTCCATGCTGTACAAAAACGTTCACGTTGTGTAAGCTGACCAAATATGGGTACGGGTTTCAGTTTGCATTTATCATATATCAAATGCCAAAAGTACAAATATTTCAATCATCTTAATTATGGGGTGGATGTCAATGTGAATAAGGCCCTTGTGTGAATTTCTTGAGGTAATATTTTCTACATATGCTTATTGTAGAATTTGGTTCTAATTGGCTGTAAAAACTATTTTGAAGTTCCAGAGGTTAAAGTTTTGATGAATCTGCTTTCAACCTTGACATGAAAAACCTGGTAAAAATCTGACGAATTTGTAGACCTGTTAAAAAGCTGTAAAAGAGATGTATGTTGTACATTTGCAGATGGAAAGCTTGTTTTCCTGGACAGAAAAAAGGTTCATGGAAAAGAGAGATTTGATTTGTTTGTATTGACTGTTTTTTGATGCTCACATGATTTGTGCATTACTGTGAAAGATTTGTTTTTTAATCATCAGGAAAGGCAGCCAGCCTTTACACAGCAGGCAACAACACTAATGACTCGTCCTGTTGTGACCAATCCATGAACCCAATGATAAAATATCAAACAAACTAGATAGTCACAGGTCCAGAATATAGGAACCACTAGCCCCTTGATGCACAATCAAACCTATACACCTCTGCTAACAAGACCAGTATGTCAAGCCATTGCTCAGTACAGCTTATCAACCTACTGACCTTGTGGTCATCAGTCCTGTATGTTAACCACTACTAGGCCACATTACTCGCTTATTACAGCCAGGACCTTTTGATGACCACTGATCGTCTGTTATTCATTGACCTCGTCATCTGCCATAGCTGTAATTGTTTATAAACATTTGCAACCAAGGCAAGATAAACTATCCTTAGACCTACAACAGGGAGCAGATGGAAATGGCATTGTGGGTAATAAAGATGGTTGCCTCCGGGTAGTTTCTTCTATCTCAACATTCGGTTTGAAGCAGATCTTGTAAATACTCAGAGTAGAAACAGTTACATGACAATTGTGTTCATAGGAATTATATTATGTGCAGATTTCGATGAAGGCTGTTGTAAATCTGCATGGATTAATTATCAACCGTGTGATCTTGGGTTCAATCCCTAAGATTGGCCAGACGTTAGGTGATATGCAAAGTTAACTAAATGCTTACAAGTTGCACTTACTTGTCAGACAGATGCAGTTCAGATAACTGAAATACAATATGGATGAATATTCCAGTGAGTAGTATGACAATCCTTATTACAACACATAAAATCCTCTTCAGGGAGTTTCTGTGAAGGCAGAAAATGCTTCTGTCAATGACATTAGTAAATTCATTTGAAAGTTGAATTATACTATATTCATTTATTATGCATTTGATGTAAATTGATAATAGCCGAAAAGGGTTCTGGGATTATAAATGGGGGTAAAGGCTAATAATCTGGTGTATGTAAACATTGTTATCTCATAGGTTGTGGAAAATGAATGTTAGGACCTTGAAGTTGCAAGATATGTTTCCACAGACTCATACTGGTGAAAGGGTTAATTCAATAGATAATTACATATTCCTCTTTTTGAAGCATTCTTTTCAACGGTGAGCATTTCTTTTCCCAGCATATATATCAGTGTAGTAGAATGTATCTTCGCTATGAGTTTACAAATGAAAAACTGTCAGTTGAAAGTTCATTAACTACATCTAATACATTCTGTACATCTGTCATCTTATCTTGAACTTCAACAAAATGAAGTGAAAGTTCTTGGTACCTTAAAACTAAAGATACAAGGATATTTTACACTGTAAAATATTATGACAAAAGACAAATATATCGTAATTATTAAAATTAAAGCTAATCATTTTAAGGGCTGGTCACACTGGCTTGAAATCTCATAAAAACAATCGCCCATAAATGTAGGATTTTACGCGATGCATCAGTGGGCTATCTGTGGTCTACGCAGTTTTTCTGACATGGACCTTGCGTGGGCTGATATGCGCCGGACCAAGGCTGTGCGTGATTCTAATTTTTTAACCATTCAAAACTCATTTGGTGTACAATCGCGTACAGTAAGATATTTAATGTAAGCGTTTGTGTACATAATTCATCAGTTTTTTCACATGATTCTTTATATAGACACTACATGGGCTGTGAGTGATCAAACATGGGAGTGTGTGTTGCAGTTTCAATGATGCACTCATACAAAAAAAGCCACTTCTTGGTATGAGCTGCTTGTTATTTGTTTGTTATAGATCAGTCTGTAGATCTTGCGTAATTCACAAGTGATTTTTCATCACATAAATATTCTAAATTCTCAACGTACATACACGCACAACCTAATTTTATATGTGGTTCATGCGTTTAAGTGATTTTTATCTGATGTGACCAGCCAAATAGCCTTTTAGAGAAGATGAATGTTCATTTTTGATAATAGAAATAGTGATGTTCAGTGTTTCTAGACTTTCTAGAATCTTGTCAGTATTGTTTATGACCTCTGGTCCATTTAAACTCATAAATCTACAGAGGTGATATTCCAGGAAGTTGTAAGACTCAGCAGGAAGTAGATTGCATTGTGTGTATAAATGTGGCAGCCTAAACAATTGCTGAGATTTTCGCCAGATTTTTCAATTCATTTTGATATCTATCATGTCATTGTTATTTTTGTGAAAATTGAGAATCTTTGCCATGAACATGCCCAGATGTAGAAATACGATGTAATAGTGACAAAGATTAAATTCTAAAACCAATTGATTTTACTTTAGAATTAAATTGCTTCTTAATAAAGGGAGGTACAGCAAAATTACAACAGTTTGTTACTGTTATCATTTCAGTAACGTGATAAATTGGCTTATTTCCTCCGAATTGTTATGTTGAAATGACACATGAAATTTATGAGAATGGCCTTTGTAATGTTAACGCTTCTACATTGATTAAAGGGAATATGTTCTACAAATGGTACCTCCCCATTGAGATAACTTCTTTTGATAAAAGGTACTACATTAGAACCTCAATGAAGACCACCTCTCTATTGAGACTACCTTTCATATAAGATCATTTTTCACAGTCCCAAACCTTCATAAAGCTACCGAGATGGACCTCTGAGACCACCTCTCTATTGAGACCACCTAGCACTGATTCCAAGTGTGGTCCTAATAGAGAGGTTTTACTGTACATGTAATGGCTGTATACCTGTAAATTATGACATGACTTCTCATTATGAAAGATATCTACATTGATATTTTCTGAAATGATTATCAAATTTACAGCCATTGAAATAAATGCAAAGTTTTTGTCGTATATTATAAATTGCAATTGAAGAATCCCCTATTAAAGCCCTAGATTTTACGTACATAGCCACTTTATGGAGGTCTGACTGTACTCGATCAGACTAATTCTGATGATGAATTGAACACAGCTCATATTATGATGGAGTCATCATTTCGCTGGCATTGGATCGTAATGGGTGAAATCATTTGTTGGCAAACAACATTTATATTATTCGTGTGTATGTTCCTGTCACTGCAAGAGTTCACCTCAATCATTAGATTAAATTGTTACTGTACATGGTTGACCAATGTGGTGGTTTGTTACACCACAAGTACTTGAGTCTTTGGCCCGATTCACCAGCTAAATTCTATCTCAATCAAAATTTTCCAAATAAATGTGACATACGACAATTTGATTATCATTACTTACATCCTTTGGTATTGTTTCCCATCCATGCAATTTATCTAATGAAGACAAAATAGTGTAACAATTTTTACTCTACGCCAATTCATTTCCTCTGTAGACCAACATGAACAGTTTCATACTTCATATTGAAAATGATTTTGACTGCACAAAAACGTTTTGGGAAATAATTTAGGCTTACTTCTGTGACCTAGTGACTTTTAGAATAAGTTTTTTACAAGATCCACTGACATATGATTATACAATAGTCTGCTAGGCTGTTATAATCTCTAGACCCTAAACTAAAAGTGGACTGTATATAACGAAACACAGACGAAACACAGACGTGGATCATCTTTATGGGTTCCTGATGAAAGATTATGAAAAAAAAAATACTATATTTCACCACCATGAACAGAAGGTGGGTTTACCAATACATGTCATAAATCCCACAACCATCCAGTGTTTTGGAATGTTACATGTAGACTGAAGTAAAGGAAAACATACACAATTCTCATTATTATTGTACATGTATCAATTTTTGCTGGTGCATTTGATTATTCAGTTGGGATTTCTGGAAGTTAATCTGTCCCCTGGGCCTCTAGTGGCGTGTTTACCGTTTCACGGCAGAATAAACATTGATTAAAAGCACAGCTGGGTTTGCAGTTAGAAACGATCCACTCAGACCATTGCATGGTTGCTGGTCACGTAATGTAACTTACCCTCCCTAATGACCTGGGTCAGTGCTAATGATCTGTGACCACAAGCACATTAACCTGTCCAACTAACAATAGTGATTACTGTGGCTGACTTTGTTACATGAACTATTCATGCCTAATTTACCTATAGTTGCTCAGTAGCGGAGATTATGTATGGCTAATTGGCACTAGCTTTTGACAAATGCTATAAATGTGGTAAACAGTGGATTTTATGCCTACCAACACTTGTTGAATCCACTCTGTGTGGCAGTGTATGGTAGAAAGGTGTACCGTAATTAGATGCCCAGGCCTTTGTAGCTATATAGATCTTTATGATCAGAAGAGATCAGAAGAGTAGCAACACGTTCAAACATTCAAAACAGAACATCAATTATAAAAAGCTGTTGCGTTTGTATGTACATCAAAATGAGTAAATTGGCCGGTGTTTAGCGTGTTATTCCCAACAGAATGAAAACTTGGGCCGAGCAAAGGTGTTAACATTTGCGGGCAGATCAGAGAGCTGTGCATCAGAGCTCTGGCAGCATCTCTGTAAACACCTCAGTCATCGACCAATTTGTATCTGATAGTTCCAGGGCTCATGGCGGGGAAACATTTATTAATTTTAAAGGTAGTGTATCAATTCATGGACAAGTCTATGCATGAACTCAGTTAAGTTTGGCTAAGTTGATTTACGTATTTTGAAACATTGTCCTTTGTGTAAGGCTAATTTAAATTGTTTAGCTTTAATTCATTGTTGTTTTTTTGTTTTTTTGCAGGATATATTTGCTTATTTTATTACAGATTTTACTGTATAATGATATTGTTTGTGTAACAATATATTTCTTGGTCCGCTGTAAAATATATAACATCAAATGATATAGAATATTTGTTTTTGTTTCTTTTTGATTGTGTAGATCTAAGTTAAATTACTTTAGAATCATAGTCTGATTCTAGATTTGTACCAATGCACTTTGAAGATTTAGACAGAGGATTTGATGACCTCTCCACTCATTTGTTCAGTCTTTGTACAATGCATAAATATTCATCAAGCATTTTAAACAAACACCACACAGATTACACACTTGGTTTAGTGTTTACAGGCAGAGAGGAGGTTAGCATATGACTGCTACTTGTGGGGTAAACATAAACATCCATGTTTATATTTTAAACACTTTGATTTGCAGAAAATCATCATAGTGCATAGTTTTGTACTCTAAAACCTTACCAAAGGTATACCAAAAAGTTATTAATTATTGAGTCAAATGCAATATCATTCATCTTTAATGCTCATGGGCTATTTCGCTAAACGTATTGTTGAAATGACATGATGATGAAGATGTTAAGAAACAAAAGAGAAATTCACTTAATAATCAACTGCTCATTACAAATGGTCTCCAATATTTGCAGGCAACTTAACTTTTTAATTTGCCTGCAATTGTTAAATTTCTAATAGATTCTACCTGAAGAGCACCCCAGGAACTGAGGCCCTTCTAGAAAGCATTTATCTACAATAAATTGTACAGTTGCTGGCCCACCTCAAGTGCTGAATTGTCCACAATTTACACTGATTGCCTCTTACATGTGGGAAGATTTCAAAGTGATCATGTTGATGGTACTTTTGTTATTTGAATATTCAGATCTTGGTTGCTGTGGCAGTTAAATGGAAATAAAAGTTCCCCGCGGGGGACATTGTGAATGAGACAGTTATTGCGGTGAGACTGTTATAGTCAGGGGGGACTTCAATTCTGCTTTGTTCGCTAAAAGCCTTTAAAAGACCATAACACTCAGAAAAACGACAGCCTTAGGGTTGCATATGCTTAGAGTGGACCCGAAGGTTCGACATTTAAATATTTAGTGTCATATGTTCTTGCCATATTTAAAGCTTACCTATCACAGTGCAAAGTTAAATGCATGTGTGTCACATAAATTTTTGTTCTTATTTTAGAGGTGGTCACATAAAAGTGGTTCATAACAGATGACTTTTGGCTATTTATGAATGATAACCTTAAGCAATTTTCTGACATAAGTAACTACATTAGTATGTTGACTGTCTTCAAATTACAGAGGTGATCAATTGCTTGAAAATATGTTTGCCTCACACAGGTGGTGTGACCACCAAGATACAGCATTATAAAGCAGTAACCGTGCCCATTAACATGATGCAGCGATCAGTTTAGACTGATAAGTCGTACTTTATCATGCTAAAGTTTACGGCCTAAAGTCAACGCAGATAATAGCCAAGTCCAGAGAAACCTATCCAACATGTCGACTTCTGTATACCAACTGACTATTCATAATGCACAGGCTGTCATTTTAAAGAGGCACTGTATTGCAATAATGTATATGCTATCATGATCTAGCAGACATATGTTCTTGTTACTTATGGGGGTTGCTCTACAGAGTTTGCGCTGTAATGGAATGTTAAAGCTACTGTACTATACTTGACACAAACTCTCGACATGGAAACTTTTATAAACCACTTTGGATAGTAATTCTTATACAAGCTTTCTTGACGGAACTTAATTGTTTTAGTGCATGCATAATGTGATACATTTCATCGTAGGTATTTCATAGAATACTCTTTTCCTTTATGGATTTCGTTGAAGAATTTCTATTCTGTAAGTGGCCATTGTTTATAAGGTATTGGCAATAGCGCATAGAGATCGGCTTTATTTGATGTTGTCTTCAGAGCTTTCATACGATACTTATGTAGTATTATCATTCACAAGTTTAAGGTCAGTGGTGGAGAGAGATCATTTTTGGATGTCTTACATGATATCGTGAAGGAATTTCAAATATTTTTTCATGGATATATGTTATTATAAGTCATGTTTCTATTGCGATAAGTTTACCTGAGAAGAGAAGAAGCTTTTTCAAAAGTTAATTTGTGTAATGCTTATTTCCTATTTAACTTTTTTAACTTTTTTTTTATTTAAGTACTATCTTTCTTTAGTTTATAGTTAGTTTATGTCATATAATAGCAATTACTGTGTGCAAAATTATATATTCAAATTACAAGTAATTAAGCATCGCCTGGAGACTTATGTCACCTTTGTTGACTATGGAGAGCTCATGAGGCAGTGGCCTGAAAACTAATATGTGATGTTTGCAAACAAATATGGATAAACCGTTCATAAAGTGAGTGATATCATGACTATACATTGTTCAATTATTCAGCAGATTCATCAAATGAATTCTATTTTTCAAAACACCTGTAATATGATAGCTTAAACCAATTTATCAGTCAACCATACGAGTATGAAACATGTTTTTTAGCTGGAAACTGTCCAAATGTTTGTGATGTCAAACCACTTTGATGATTGTGTAAGAATATTTAGTAAGCTTATTCTGTTACTTCATAGATGAATACTGCCAATCATTTGCTTGTTGTCGTCATTGTATTAGTAGATGAAATGGTTTTGTTTTTTAAAAATCCTTCATTAAAAGTTTAGAAAAAAATTTCAACCCGTAGTCTCTATGACCTGTATGACTCACTTTCGTATGGTTGCATTTGATAATCGTGTGTCATAAATATTTATTTCAAAATGAAAAAAATATTGACAAGCAAACGTCTTCCAGATTATAACTTAAAAATTAGTTATTTCACCTCATGATAAAAGATATAGTGTGTTTCACTTGGACTTAAAGGTTACAAGTTTACAGACTTATTATCTTGTTTGATGGAAGTTTTATGCTGTGTCAAGAGGTACAAAGAATCACATGGAAGCTTACTACAGTAGAATATGACCTTCTCATAATGTAAGTGTAATCAGGTTTTTAGTAATCTTGCAAAGGAATATTCTAACTCTATTTAGATAAGATTATTGGCATATACTTCATATTGCATTCTGAGAAACTCATCGCCAGATGACCACACACATTTGTGTGACTATCATTTTAGTTTTCTACATCAGGATACAAGTTCTTATGATATTACCTAAGTTTCACTGATTTAGCTGGCAGGTCATACCAAAGAACGTATACCAGGTATTACTGCAGAGCTTTGTTAACTCTATTAGTAATGAGCTGTCTCTTACACAGACTGCCTCAGCTGGGGATGAAACCCGTGACCTAGCTGTCACATGCAATGGCTGCGTTCTCTTTCCTTGAGTAAGGGGCGTTTTCATTGCTATGAGATGCTTTCACAATACCACATGTCTCAGATAACTGGCTTGAGGTATAATAATAGAAAATGCTCTGATCGTTAAATGAAAAAAAGCAAAATACAGCAATAACGAGAAACTTTAACTCAAAGCTATCGACGAGCAAGATACATAGTATCCTAATCTGAATTGTCTGAAGCCAAATATTCGATCTGTAAAGATGATCATCAGTAGAGGTAATTAATGCTGTCAGACTAATCAGAACATCAATTGTCACTGGGTATTAGCATTTACTGGTACAATATGCTGGCTGCTTACCAGACATACTAGTGAAAACAATCATATTTTGCATATGTTGGGTGGCAATTGCTACTTGATGATAATCAGTCGAAAAGTATATAATGCTAATTGAAATAATCAGATCTAAGTGTTTTGAAGACAAAATTCTAATTTTGATTGGTCCCTTTTAATACCTTTTTTAGTTGAACAAATCAATGTGCATTGTTTCGTCAGGAACATTTCATGTTCAGTATATATTTGTGACTGACACTTTACCATGCCATAGATACAAATTGACATGTTCAGACAGCGGGGTTGAAGTGGGTAATGTTGGCTTGGGCACTACCAATTTGATGAGTTTTGTGAAAAACTATATCTATGAAATAACCATTTGCATAAAGCAAACATTAAATCAATATGCCTAAATGCAAATTAAAATGATGGTCTTCAGTTAGTTTTTCCCCATTTAGCGCTTATGATGAAGGATAGGTGTGATGGTCGGTTGTGAAGCTGTAGGCTCCAGCTTGCCTGTTGGGAGTGATCCATGCTTATGAATCACTTGACTTTGAGGACTGCATTTGTATGTTATCAGGCTATAGTTTATCAACTGCTTTGATCACTGTTTTTTTTTCTTTTTTTTTAGCATGATTTATAGACAACTCGATATTGAAGGAAAACTGGGTAGAGAGTTTACATTTTCATGTATATCTGCCTGATCTCTAATTCTACCGGGTACACTTTTTAAGATTTGCTTGTTCAAATCTTTTATATAAATGATATACTAATCTCTGTTTAATCGTTTTTTGCATTCTCTCTATTCCCCCCCCCGCACTTGATTCAAAGCTGTTCATCATTATCAATACGCCTAAATCTTTTAACATACTTCCACATTCTCTAAAAATTACACTGCTTACTGGCTCAAGGTGTTATTGGTCTTAATCGGGAGTGCTAGAAACTATCATAGAATCCCGTGTTTACAGACCACTTGACTAGTGATGTTGTTTTATCACTGCATGTTTGTCACAATCATCTTTCATCTGCATTTTTCTCTCTTGAGCTTTGACATATAGGTGAAGTTTGCGAGGAAAAGTTTAAATGAATCTAAAACGTGATCTATTAAAAGTTAAAGATAAAGTTTTATGTGCAGATAAAATCGCCCATGTTATATTTTACAGGAGTATTATTATGTTTCTTGCTATTTACATGTATGCTTCTGTTAATTTTTTGTACTATGTTCTGTTAGTGGCTTTGGACTTGTGGCCAGAGGATTGTGGGTTTGAGTCTTGATCAGGGGTGATGGCTGATGTTTAACACATTCTAACTCATTATACTATGCTTAATGGTACCTTCAGGTTAAATAGGTAAGTTGGTTTTGTGTGAAAAGCATCATGACTTGATTAAAGTAATGCCAAAGATATGGTCCTAATGTAAAGTTGACTGGACTTATGGAGGTAGACTATAGATCTCATACATGTACACGCGTATAAGAAATTGTTAAGATCTAAGAAGGCAAACCCTGGA
Organism: Streblospio benedicti; assembly: GCA_019095985.1. Lineage (NCBI taxonomy): Eukaryota > Metazoa > Annelida > Polychaeta > Spionida > Spionidae > Streblospio > Streblospio benedicti. The sequence continues at coordinate 51,816,631 of CM032664.1, read as the reverse complement.
GACAAACTTCCTCTAGTTTCTCAGTACCCATATAGGGAGAAAAGTGTAATTACATGTGTAATTTTCTGTCAACAAATGATCACACTACATAGGTGGTACGATTATTATACTTGTGCTGAGTTTAATGTGATCTTGAGACAGACTGTCATGTCACACAGATCACCACGGTTTCACTGTACTGTTACTTGATATAGGTGGTCATGTTTTAAAACCACAGGATGACATCAATAGTAAGGCATGGAAGGTTGATTGCACTATAGGAAGATAGCCCCAGCAGCTGGTTGTTGTGGACTATGACTTCCTACTGACCTCCCACTGACAACTTTGACTTTCTCAGTCACAGTCTCTATATTTACCATGCCATGAAAGGGGTAAACAGTGTGAAACTTGACCAGCCTATGGTCCTGGCCTCATACAGCACCTGTACATGGCACATGTTTGGTCAGTTGGTGTCTCCTGACCTGCTTTCTTCACAGTGAATGTGTCCAATGTTGACGTACTTTCTATCATTTTGTTAATAGAGAATGGCAAAGACAGGTTGTTGTAATGAACTCATGATCATATTATGACCAAAATGTTCCAAGAATTTTTCTTACGGGTCACTTATTCCATATTTTACACACACTATGTAGCAAATGTTTTTTCTGCTATCATATAAGAACATAATAGAAGAGACTTCTGTATAAATGAAAGCCAAAACTTTAGAATTACTACAAATAAATATGAAAATAGAAAAAGAAGAGTGTTGTAGTAAAAGACCTGATAAAAGTATCTAAATGTAAATTTGAATAAGGCTAAAAAATGTGTTATAATCAAATGTTTGCTCAAACTTTCGACAAGAAGATAACAAACAGATTAAGTGTTTGTTCACAAATGCACGGCGGTTCTTGTTTTTCGTGTTTTCTCCTGGAGCAGAATGAATGCATTATGTGAACAGGGGGAGTGGTTCAAATAGTTGGTGTGGTATCTTGGCCTATACTATTAAAGAATAGATAAAAATACATACTCAGGTTTCTGTAGTTCAGTAGTTAGCTCAGTGGCTTTTAACTCAAGTACATATTCGGCCTTGCCTTGATAGAAGTCTGCTTTTGGAGTGCACTTTTATTGAAAGCAATGAGGCATAGGGAAAGTAATTTATCAGCTCTGGAACAAAATGGCATCTCTTTGAGCATTGGTTTTTGCATGATTGTCCTATGAATGGAAGTGGAAGTGGTGTTTTGTGTAACTTAATTATTGTTATTGTTATTCATTCTATAGGACAACCCCTGAGTTATATTGTCAAGGACCCCTCAACTCTTAACAATTATACTCAGCCTGAGCATGTATATATGTTTTGTAAGATGAATCTTTGACAATAGATCAACACCCTTGTATTGCACAACTGGGATGAAGGGCGGAAATAAAGGTCAATGCTCTGTGCCTATATATTTCTTATGATGATATTTTTTTGTATTTTCAGTTGGCTGTCCAGGGAACCCAGCAGTGATGAATCACAGCACTAATATGTTGGTATTATATCTGGGTCACAAACTATGGCAACAAGCCCGGCAGTCTTAGCTGGCCCTCGCGGGGGCGGCAGTGGCAGGAAACCCGCCGAACCCAGCCGCAACTTTGTGTTTACTATGAGTGAGGCGAAAACCACAACATCATCATACGAGTCCAACACTTTCCCCCGACGCAGGCTAAAAGCGCCACTGATGAGTGCATTGTGTCTTGGAACAAGCAAACATGAGGACAATGTGGAAGCTTCCAAACCAACGGACTTCAATGCGGAAGTCAAGAGTAGCCTGAGTCAGCGGCCGTTCGTAGCACGACGGCGAACTAGCCTTGATCAGGTGTTGAGCAGAAAAACGACCAGCCATGATCAACAGGCAGAAGTTGCTCTGAATCGTAAAGTCATCCTTGATCATCATAGTCACAGCCTTGACCGGCGTCTTAAACCAGCTAGCCACGATGAACCTGCGGCAGTGGCTGCCAGTCTGTGGGATAACCACAATAGACGTTCACCTGACCGAGGCTGCTCTAGCCTCGAGACACTCACAATCAACAAAAGCAGTGGAGAAAACAGTTTGACAAGTAGCCTTGGTCGACATGGTGGGCGAAAGAATTGTGCAGGTAGCAGTGATCAAGGCTCGAACAGCAGGTGAGCTATATGAGTTGCTACGAACAAATTCAGTAATATAGGAATGTCTAAATGCAGTCTCTCAGTTTTTAGCATTTGATCTACAAGCTGTGCAGTCAGTCAAATGCTGGTTCATTTTTCAATCTTTGTCAAAGAATTAGGACCAGTTGAAAATGGTGTCTTTAAACATTTTTTACGTTTAATTAAGGTCACATTGAAAACAAATTGTGAAGCGCAAATCCAAATTTCAAGTATGTTCCTCTGGATTATTATAGATTCAAACTCCGTTCAAACTGTTCAGACATATATTTTGTATATGAGTCACTAGAAAACGACCGTAATAATTATATGCTGAAGTTTTTACCTTTGCACTTTCCCCATTTTCCTCTTTGCAGGCACCCGGTGGCAGCATTAGCCCCGATCCTGCCGGCGCCGTTGTCTGTGATCCTGTCAGCTTCTGCGCGCCGGTGCCAGGACCACATTGAGGTGCCGGGCGAGGGACAGCTGGAGGAACTGCTGCGCTCCATGGAAGATGTGGGACGGCCACTGCGGGCGCCACCTGGCAATGAGACGGGTGCAGGGACGAACAGCTCCAAGCTCAGGTACTGCGGGTGGATGAGATATTATAGCTATTCTGTTGTAGCACTTTTAGTTTCAAGCAGAGACTTGCTGGTTGTATATGGTTAAGATTTAAGTAGATTTTTACAGGGTGAAATTCCAGATGTTTAGATACTAGTGTTGGGTGCAGTGGGGGATGGCATGGGGGTTCATCAGTGTTATCTAATCTGATAATTTATATAACGGTAGGTAAAAGCAATGTTTTAATGATATAGTTATGTGTTTGATTCTCTATGATAATCTACTATCACTGTTGTAGATCTCTTTCATCTGCGAGCTGTGGAGAGATTCCATTGAAAAGAAGCAGCTACTCTCCTTCCGTCTCATCGCTGGAGAGTTACAATCATCAACGATCATCCTCTGGACGTAATATTTCACCTCTCATCTTACTGCCAGAGAGCTCATCAGGAACTATGTCACCTCCTAGCTCTGCAAAGAGTGAGAGTTCAGCCAGTGTTGGTGAACGGAGGGACAGGTTTGTTTTTCGCACAAAAAGTGATGTTCAGAATAACAATGAAATACTCAATGGTTCTATAGTGAGAAGTGTGGCTAGTGAAGTGAAAGTTAGTGACAAAGCTTTAGCCAATAGCAAGCAGACTGGATACTGTGATAGAGAAACAAGCAGCAAATGTGATAATACTGATATTACAAATGGTAATAAGGATACACCTCACATAAATATTGACTCATCAAACAAAAATAGACATTTACAACAGAAAAATGATCATTTAATGACTGTTAATACCAAGCACATTGGCTTAACTGACAGTCTTGTTCACAAAAATGATGTTATACACAAAAACATCGCAGACAAAAGTTGTGATAACAAAGGTGAAGCTTCTATGAGTCGAGTGATTGATGAACAATGGATAAACGCGGCTCCTATCTCCACGGATACAAAGCATGAGGCTGAGGTAGACATTCTAGAGGCGGATACTGGGGCCTTGCCGGCTGATAGAGCGACTGGGGATGGTAAGGCCGGGATGGTACCGCAGATAGGCGATAATGTGTGTACAACAAAGGCTAGTGATAGTGGCAGTGTTGATGGTGGTTTGATAAAGGCTACTGATAGAGCACATGATAATGAAAGCAGGACGGTACATGGGGTTAACGATCTACGTGGTGCTAATACCGGTAGTGATGTGTTTGGGTCACGGCTTGATAACGATGATGAACTGGACTGTCTCGATGGACAGAACATGGGAGGAGATGGACAGAAAGTGGCAAAAGATGGACAGAAAGTTGAAGAAACCCATTTTCAATTGCCTTTTGGTAAACCAAAGTCTGTGAACTCAGCAAAGGTTTTAGATGCAGGATTGCGAGTCATATTAGAAGATGTTGATCATGCACTTCGAGAAAAAGAAAGGGAGATGTCAAATCAAAGTCTGTGTTCAAACCAAAGTCTCACTAATTTTCATAATTCAACAGACACCCAGTCAAAGTTATTTGAAGGTCATTTGACATCACCCAAAGGTGATGTAAGGTCACACGAACACAATCCAAGTTCATCTTTAGGGTGTGCAAGTCCTGTTGAAGGGCATCATGAACATTCGATTGTGTTTTCTGAGAAACATGAAGCGAGACTCAAGTCATCGAGTCGCACAATGGACAAAAAATTGCAGAATCGACAGAAATCGCATAGCAGTAGTAGTACAACTACCTCAGGTGAATTACATTTTATGAATGCAGTTATTTTAAGTATTGAATGTCAGAGCATTTTTCATACAAGATTGTGAGTATTAGTTTAACCAGACTTATTTGTTCATGATTATTAATCTAAACAATATGGTGACTTACATGACATTGGAAAGTCAATTTATAAGCAGCTTACCCTAGTTGATAATGTTAAACGTATGCAATGTGTTTCATGACATTTCAGTTAAAATATACAGGTTTCTTCTATCTTTAGTGTTTTGTATTTCAGGGAAACCATGTGATATCAGCTCAAAAGATGGCAGCACTGAAGTTGTATCTAGTCATGTAATAAACTTTCACAAACCGTACTCGAAATATCGGACAGCACATGAGAAAACAACATATAGTGCTATAATGGAAAGTGATAGAATAACAGAGCACTCTGGAATCAGGAAGCAAAATTTGGACGACAATTTAATTTCAAATACCACTGAAAATTGTGCTAGCAAAGGATTACATGATGAAGTCAAACTCAACAGTGTTAAAAATGAACCGATTTATGCGAAGATTATAAAGAAAAAGGCATCTGTAAATAGCTCAACTGTGGATAACACTGGAATAGTTTATGGTGATAAAACATGTGATACTAACTTGGATGCCAACAGAATAATGTATCCTCCAATGACAAATGATAGCAGTATAAGGACTGATGGTCTAGGACATATCTCTAGCAGAAACAGTGGTAGTTCTAGAATTGATAACATTGCTGGACAAAGTTCTGGAAGTAGGGATAAATTTGGAATATGTGATAACAGCAGAAACAGTGATATTGTGGAAAGTAATAGTGACATAACTAAAAAGGGGTGTAATATTGAGAGCAGTGGAATACAGGACAGCCATGGATCACCGCACAGACGTATCAAGACAAACGGTAAGATTTGGTAAATCTTTATGTGAAATAATCATAAATGGAAGAGGGTCGGACTTAATTGTTCACGTTAGACTCCAAATCAGCCATTTCAGCTTATACTAAATCATGCATACATGTTGTATTTCTGCTGCCAGGTGAAGTTTTGTTTTCACATGATGTAAAAGAGAAACACATTCAAGTCTGTTTGTATACACAGGACCTTAAGAGGAGGTTCCGATAAGCCAGATATCAGAATGTTCGGAAGCCAGATAATCAAACCTGTCTGTGAATTTTGTTACTGATGACTTACTTTGTTGACAATGTACCTTTATGTAGATAACTAATCAAGGCAAAATTTAGTGTTGATTTTCTATTGGTATCTAGGCTATCTATAACTTAAGTCTAAAGTACGTACGTCCATCAAAGGACTTATGAGCTAAACTGCATGAGTTATAACTGGAACACTGCAGCCCATAATATACATTCCTAATAAATTTTAATTGGTATTCGTCAGGTGCACTGTGTCGACCGATGCGGCCCTATTATGTGTCCAATCAGAAGCGAGCGGATCACAGCACATGTGACACGGGCTGTGGTACGGACCCTGCGCGGGACCCCGGGGGTGGAGACGTGGGGGGTGGGGGCCAGCAGATGGTCCTGCGCACTGCCACTATCACCACCATCACTACAGAGTACATACACCAGGGTACGTGCTTCTTTATAGATACCATATCAAGAGTTCTTCAAGTCTTTTAAATCCATTGTTATGCTTGCAGTGTTGCTCTGGCTTTAAATTGCTGTGTGTTCTTTTTCAATCTTAATTGTTTAAATTGTTTATGTAGTGTTCAATGTTAATTTTGAAGGAGTATCTGATTATATGCCCCTAATTTATGTACTACATTGTATCATCCTCGAATGTGATCATCATTTTGGAACACATTGATATTTCTTATAGACATTGTATACTTTCAAGATGAATGTAATGCAAATGCACAAACATGTTATGCTGTTTTACCAATATCAATAAATACAATTTCTCACCCCAGTCTACTTTGCCGTTTTTCAAGTACACAGCTAACAGATGTGATGACATCACTTTTGGTTGGGTGCAATTTCTGTGCTAAAATTAACTTTTAAATAACCACCTCAAAATCTTTTTGCATAGTAGTTGAGAGCACAAGTGAACAGTGCATAGTTTTATTTTTCTCTTTGAATTCCCAAGGTGAGTATTTAGTTTGCATTATGTTTGTGACAGACGCTTTGATGTGGATCTGACCGACTGTACTGAAGTTTTCATTTGACAAGTAGGATTCATATTTGCTGCCAAAGGATTTGAGTTCATTGCTAATGTTTAAAGAAAAATACATTCAAAAGATGCATCAAATAGATTTTTTATCTTTAAAGAATAATATTAGATACTTATTGGAACCATTGTTGTGCTCTACAGCGAGGCTTTTGATGTTTTCTCAACAGCTTCTTCGGGCCAAATGAAAAAGTTCAACAATGGTTCCAATAGGTATCTAATATGATTCTTTAAATCATGAATAATGGAACCCAGCATGAACCGAATATACATTCATAGATTTTTTATCATCTATGATCTTGTGACTGAATGTTTTCACAACAATCCAATGTACACCAATACATGTTTATTTTCAGATGAGTCAGTGGAAGAATCGCCAATCCCCATGGCTGAGGAAGGTGCTCGACCTGGCATTCCAATGGCTCCTCTAGACAGATCGGCTGTTCCACACATTGCACTTCCACCTCCGCCTCTCTGGGAGGTTAGACTATATTTTTCTTCATCATCCATCTATTTAGCCCCTTTTTCTTTGTTTATTTTGATACTCATGCATTGCAAATGCTGCTTTTTAAAATTCTTTTGCATCAAAATGTAAGAATGCCAGCACCTCTTAATTGTTCTAAACTCTGTCATAATTGCTCTCCGCATATGAAATGCAATTAATTATATATTATTCCACACTTCAGGACGACGATTTGGCTATGGATGGGGTTTCCCCGCTGTCTCCAGGGATTCCTCGACGGCCAATAGAACTGCTGCTGCCACCACCTCCGATTGGGGAAATTCCTCCCTCGTTTCCATCCACAATGCCCTTTGTGATCCCAAGTAGGGAGCAGAGACGGGTGTCGTCCAGGCCTGGGATGCCAGCCATCAGTGAGGTAAGAGTTTTCTATTGTGTCTGGGCCACTTGATATAGTCAAATGGAAGCAGATGTCTTCAGCTATGTCAATATAGTGGGTAGGAGCTTGCTTGCCATAGAAAAGAGAAAGAGAGAGAGAGAGAAGAATATAATTGTAGCAAGGTAAGACGATTCAGGCAAAAGCAGGCATTTTAGAGGGAGGGAATAATGGGAAACGCCTGGGAAGGCCTGATATCCTGGAAGGAGGAATCCTAGACTAAGCAGTGATTCTGGTGGAAGGGAATCTTACCTAAAACAAAGGGATTCTAGAGGAAGGGAATATTGTGAAAGTTCTGATATCGTGGAGAGAGGATACTTGGATAAAACTGGCATTCTTGACTGAAGGAATCCTTGGGATGGCCTGAAATTCTGAAGAGATAGAATCCTTGGGACAACGTGGTATTTTGGAGGGAAGAATTCCTCGGTAAAAACTGCAATTCTGGAAAGAGGTTTTCTAAGATGACAATCTGCCATATGTATTGGTTTATTGCTTAAAATATTGCTTTCATTTTTCTGTCCTATTTACTGCTTTTAGGACTGTGTTTCATTGTCATCATCATCTTCATCATCTTCGTCATGTGAGTCGTTGCCAACCAAGTACATGCACAGTACCCAGAATGCAACACGTCACTGTCCTGCTGCAAACACCGGTAAATCTGGAACAAATAACCTCATCATTGCAAAACCAAAAATGCAGATTTATGTTCATTTTATGATCCATAAAATGCATCCTTAACATTTGTAATTAGGGCTATGAAATGATCAGATTTTTGATAATTGGTTATCTGAGTTCATCTTTAAAATTTGAGTGTCTAATGTATCATGCACGTTTATAACCAAATCCATTTACTTCGACTGAATTACTTCTAAATTAAGCATTTTACAAATAGTATTTTGAATATCATTGGTTTGTATAAATATGGTAATGTCATGATTTCTTGGAACAGTTCATATATGATTTCCTTGTTTCTAGATGATGCCCATCACGTTTCCCATAGACACAAACATGAAGAAACAAGGTCAAGGTCGAGAAGAGTCAATATTCGAGAGTCAAGGTCAAAATCAGGTCATGAACTTGCCATGACTTCCAGGTCATCACCATGTCATGAACTGGAGAATTCTAGGTATAAATGATTGTTTATTTGTCATTAAAAATAATGCAAAAGGATTGTTTTGAATAGCATTTTAGAAAATCTGTGCAGTATTATACAACCAAACAAACTTGCAAATGAATAAACAAGAATCTATCTGAATTAAGCTGAATGAGATCTCAGAAACATGATTTTTGTTTATGTAGGTCACATTCAGGTCATGACCTAAGCTCATCAGGTCATGACCCCGGCTCATCAGAGTCCCCGAGAAGTCTTCTCGACTCCATGCACAAAAAATACTACCCTGGTAAGATACAGTAAACATAAGAACATGATCATTATTGTAAATTTCAGTAAAAAGAACAGTTGCTGACAAAATCGCATATATATTTTTGTAGGTCAGTACCAGATGGAGGGTCGTGGGAGGTCGCGAGCGCATAGTGCAGAGGCTGCATGTAGGCGCCGACCCAAGGAGACCACCAACATCAGTGCTGACTCGCAGGGTAACAACAAGATCATCTTTTGCATTCATAGTTTTGTGACTATTGGATGGTGGATGACAGGCTCTCTTAGTATTAGGACTGGAAATTAGGTCCTCATCTTTGTGATTATCAGTGGATTTATTTGATCAGTCCTGAATTGGTCCCCCTGTATAAAGTGTGTAAACTACATCTCAACCATTCGTTGCAATAATTAGGATAATTTGAATCATGGTATGTTTTTTTTAAAGCTACGTAATGTATATTTTCAGTGTAAACTGTTTTATGTTGGATGTTTTAGTGCATTAACTTATTGTCATAATTTCAAACTCTGCGGCATATCATTTGATTTCAAAAGTGTGTTGACAAAACAATACTTAAAGAAAATGAATAAGAAAAAAAGAACATTTTCAAGAATGGTGAAATATGGTCCAAAAATTGGAAAATTGGTGGAACTGGAAAAAAAAGTTAACAAAATAATGGTCTATCATTTTCCTGCAGGAGATGGATCTACTGGACGGAACAGTAGAGCAGGAGGCAGGACCCGGGGCCGGAGCGAGAGTCCACGAGGAGAACGCCGCCGCAAAGGACAGGTCGGTGCTGCATCCAACATTTTTTTTTAAATCTATCATCTGGAAATTATGGCAAACAATTGGTTTCTTTCTGCAATTAGTGTCTAGTTTACGTGAGTGCTACAAAATGAAGTTTGCATTGTGTATTGGGATTCTGTTGCAATTTTAACAGCTCTGATGAAAGTTTAGTTTACATTATGTTTGGTATATGTATATTGTAGTCCTGTGTAATAACCATCAATTTGAAGGTAGTAGATGGATGTTGAGCAAAACTAGGTGTACTTATTTGATGTTAATTTACAGATTATTGAAAATTCATTTCATACACATCATATATACTATTTAATTGTGTTGGCTAGAATTTCTCAGCGATAGTAATATGCATAACTAATAAATACTTTTGAAATGATTCATGATTTAATGGACTTGGGCAAATATTATATGTAATTAAGTCATTAGACTTATGACTCCAAGTCAAGTTAGGACTATATCACATAGTCTCTGGTGGGATCCCACATATAACACAATACTAAATACTTCTTTTATCTCATAGCTATATTCAACATTTGTTTTATGTAAAAACCGATCAGTGTATAGTTAACTTAATGCATATATCAAGATTATCATCGGCTTCACATTACCTTTATGAAACATATCAGAATACTTTCTTACGTAACTGAAAATGTTGTTTGAAAGGTTTATGAATGCGAGTCATTGAATGAAATGGGTGTAGACCTTCGTGTATGCATCAAAACTGATGAAATGGGTGTAGACCTTCATGTATACACTAGAACTGCATTGAGCGAGACAAGATATTACAAGTAACCTGGACATAAATTCTATGAATAAGCAATATATATCTTAAGGGTGCTCGCTATTCAACATGCAATTTGTATGCATTATGTGGCAAAGAAAACCATCTCAATCAGTGCACTGATACACTGGAGTAATAGCACTCATGCAATGATTAGAAATTGCAAATCAAACGGTGGCACTCCTGTGAAGTGTACTAGGTGTAGACAATTCGAAAAAGGTGTTTCATCCAACTGATATTTCTATACCTAAAACATGTCACGGTGTTGGTATCTATTTGCAGTTGAAAATCATTGAAGATTTTTTTTAATGTTCTGCTAAGAAATTGTTAATGTTCTCTCGTTATGTAAAAGTTGCAGATATTTTGTGTCACAAATCATCATTGTTGATTTAACTATATTCTATCTTATTTTTCAGAGCTCCTCACTGGACCATTATGCAGGTTAGTACATTATCGGCTAGACGTAAATCCCATGATTCAACTTGGGTTTATGAGATGTGATAAACGGGGCTGCACTCATAATGGATTTGGTGAAAGTCAAATGCAATTTCAGTTTGATCTGTTACCTTGAACACTGACATAAACTCCAATATACAGGTAACTTGAGCTAATGCATGTATTTACAATTATTTTCTTGTTTGTGCATAATATTTAAAAAACTCTGTTATACTTTGTCATTTCGCAAAGAATGCATTTCTTTACTGTTTTCATGTTGGACGTAAGTGGGTTGATAACCAAGTTATTCAAAATTCATAAGAAAACTCATGAGTGAAAATATTGCTGCTGATATCCATTAGTACCAACAGACATGCCAATCTCCGGATGATTAGTCTTATTTACTTGCAATCCTGCCCTTAATTGATGTCATATTTACTATGAAATAAAATGATGATGAAATGACTCAATGAATAGTATCAAACTAATAATTATTCTGCTATGAAAAACTGTATTATTATCATATCTATTCTCTCCTCATTATATTGGAAGTTTCAAAATTCCAGGGTTTGTAGTTCATGGAAAATGACGCTAATACATGTATATTTAGTATTGAGAAAGTTATTTACAATTAACTGAGCTAGTTAGCTATACAAGGACCACACAAGCAAATGGAGCCAATGAAATTCTAACTGAGAAATAAAGATAGTAAGTGTGCGTAAAAACAAACACACATTGATTGTTTGTACAATTGGACATTAGGTTTGTTTATCAGAACATCGGTGGAGGGTGATAACTGCTCTTTGATGTCAAACTGGCAGCATGGTGATTGTCCAAAACAATCACAATCTTTCCATCTAAATCATATGATTTCACTCACGATTTAGTGTACTTGTTTCTGTTGGTTGCTAACTTGCTAACTAGTGTTCAACTTGTTAAAAGGATAGTTTAAAACTGGGATAAAGTGCTGAACTCGTTTTAATCACTCATTATAGAGGGCATATTTAGACCTATATTTAGGGAAGGTGGAAAGAAGCAAGAAATAGTCTGAGTTACCATAGTGATCGTGAAGTAATTACCATAGTTACAAAGCTTCGTTAGATTTGCAACCAATTAGTGAGGAATTCGAAGCAAAAAAGCCCTTAAAGCAGCTTAAATTGTCATATGTCGTTAATGTTGTGAGACCTTGTCAGCTCTCCACACTTCATGATACACGCCAGACTGTTGGGTTGTATAGCACACAGTCCAACCTCGAGGATCCTCCAAGTTTTCTTGTATCTTTTACCTCTTCATCCTTGTTAATACGATGGGTATAAATTCCCAAAGTTGAAAAGTTTGAAAGAACTTTACATTAGATTTAAGCATTAGGGCAGATTTAGGAAAGTCTCATTGAGTTGCTTCAGCAGCTGAAGCGAAAGCCTTGTGTTTCGTTCGTTTGTAACTATGTATGTACATGTATCTATGTATGTTTGTCTCCGGACAAGCTAGAGCTTTTATGCTTCGCCCTATTTCGTTCAAACTTTACACAATTATTTGGTATGAAGCGACAGAAGTGATTTGATTTTGGGCACTTTGCCAATTAAAGTGTGCTTTCCATAGTGCCATTTTGGATCCATTTTCAACATTTTCTGCAATAGTTTTGTTGATGCTTGTGAGAAAGCATTCAAACTTTGCACAATGCTTACATGCCTACTGAACATTAACTGTATTCAATTTTGGCACTTTGCCAATTAGTTTACCTTTCAGACGGCCATTTTAACTATTTTTCTTTCTATTTTTCCACTATAGTTTCAATACTGTTCGAAACATGACCATCTAATTGGCATAGTGGTTATATTGGAATAAAAGTGCTCAGAGAGCACAGCGTTACCATATTAATGTTGACTCATGGGCAATAGATATTTACTTTAGCCATATTTAGGAAGCGCGTGCAATCCAATGCCAATAACATAGATGTAGAATGAGTCACGCATCAAGTAAGACTTTTTTCTGCTTTGATTGCAAAGCAAACCCCATGGGTCAATGTTGCTCTAGTGACGCTGTGCTCTGTGAGCACTTTTGATCTAGTTGTAATTAGCTAAACCCCAATTTTAAATGTAATTGAGTTTATGAAGTTTACATTCTATTGTCCCTACCTTGCTCTCAGTCAACTTTACATATACTGACAACTTGTACAACAAGTCATTGACAACCTTGTATGTATTGCCTTTCTCAACTCCCTAGAGAAAATAGACCACATCACATCATTAGTGCGTAATCCAAATCACTCGCATTAGCATTGACTTCTCTGACCAGTATTCTCTAAGTGCCATGCAGCAGTGTGTTATGGATGATGTTGCTCACCTCTCACAACCATTAAGAATGGGACTCGAATCGATGACGGTCTGATCAAGAGTCCAACGTATCACTCAGCCACAGAAGCACACTTATTGATATTGAGGTTTTGGCTCGAGGGTTCACATATACAACAATTCAAGGTTTAATGCTCTTGTGTAGGCTCTTATATAAGAGTTAAACTTAGGTAGAATGTGTAATAATAGAAGTTTGTTTTATTGAGTGCCTGTTTGATTCAAGCGTTTTTGTGATGAGCTGAAATACCAAGGGGTTGCCCTGTAGCCAGCCCTCTGCTGCAATAAGCTGTATTTAGGGAGGCCAAATCCAGCTGACAGCAAATGATATATAACACAGGCAATGTGGCATAGTGGATTTATAAAGATTGACACTCAAATTTAGAGTGTTCAATAATACATGCCACAATTGCTTACTTTATCATAGACTATTTTATCAGTCCCTTTTCCTAATTAAAATGACATAATAAGATAGGAATGTAATATACTCATGACTGTTGGAAATTATGAGTTATGAAGTTTGTAATCACTATATGGTATCAACCACAATTAATACATATATCTCATATGCATACATGTACAATGAATGATATGAGCACCTTGTCTGGAAGGAGAATATGAATGTGTTATATCCACAGCACAGAAATTCTTGTCACAAACACTGAATACGCGCATGGAGTTGGTTTTACGGTTAGGATATGACGTGTTTGCCAAAAGTAAAACAGAAAACTAGTATTTCAGGTGCTTTTAAATATACATTGTTTTATGCTTATTGCACAAAACAAGGTGATTAATTCTGCGTCTTCACTGGCAGGTTTTCCTGATGTTTTTGTGCCAAACACAACACAGTGACATATGCAACAATAACATTGGCATGTTGCTCTGAAAACAGAACATTGTAAACCTTTCCCTCTCCAACTTATACACATGTAGTTTCAGGAACATTTTTACTTTTATTTCTGTAAAAATGGTGTTGAGGATTTAACTGTAACACCCGGGCTGTAACATGATGTGAATATGAAGAATGTGCACACAATTAACGATAATTTAGGAAAGAAACAATAAGAATAAAGATTTTTCAAAAGCTTTTCGACATAAAATGTACTCACTATCAATCTTATTGTTGTGAATTTTTCAAGTGTTGCAAAGCAAACTCATTTGAAGACACACGGTAGTTTTCTATGTTAAATAAATGAAATAGAAAATGTGTATTAGAAAAAAATATAAGAAGAATTCTAGAGGGATGGGGATTCAATTCTTTTGAATAAAAAATGCTGTTAATATGAAGATGTATTACGTAAAGCAAACGGAAATAAAAAGTCACGCCTATCAAGTGGAGATCCATCACCCAGCTGGGGATTTCCCGGATCCACAAAGAGGCTGCCCGGGATTCCCAGCAGGGATCAGCCATTATTTCCCAGCCCAACTGGAGGCTAGTAACTCACCATTGGCGTCTCTGTTTCAAATGGGATGAATTTTCAGCTGTTTAACCTATCATTGTTTTTACCTTCCTTGAGTTTACTTTTAAGAACTATTTATTAATGTAATAATCACCTCCTTTATGATACAGCATCAGGATATCAAAATGTTATCAGCTTGGGTATTTTGTTCCAGTGAAATGAATATTTTTTGTCATTTTCTTTTCTATCATTGTAGATGTTGTCACAGGCATTGCGACATACGTTTTAGACCGACAAGTAAAGACGATTTTTTGTGCATCTGTCTTAAAACGCCTGTTGGGATGCTGGCAACAGCATATAGCTAGAAATGAGAAATGAATGCATGTACCTTGGAATGATAAAGAATTATGTTTATTCAGCATTTGCTGAGGAGGTGGTTACATTAGAAGAGCATATGATGCGTAAATCAGTTCAATTTCCTGTGTCTTTGTTCATCAAAAGGAACATGTGTCTAATCTCACAGAACCTAGAACTTTGGCGTATACTCTGAGGGCTTATATTTGGTGGGGTTTGGCTCAGCTACAATAAAATTATGTAAATTGACCATCGGTGTAAAATGAACTCTTGTTAATGGTGGCCATCTTAATGTATTCTACTCTCTTGACTTTTACTACCTCTGTGTGCTTCTGTACAGAGAGTGGGACTTATGTCTAGCACTTCCACGTTAAATAGGTACAGGTCAGGCGAGTGAACTTTAATGTGAGTGCTAAGCATGTTTGTATGGATGTTATAAGAGCATGAAGCACACATTTACATTTATTTTATTTTTGCATTAAACTCTAATCTGTCACAATCATAATAGTGGCCACATCCAATAATGTGACTAGGTTTTCGTAGTCAAAATGTGTTCCAAATATCACCTATTGCTATCTTGACCACTTCTCTATCATGTCTGTTTTTTACTTATGGAACGCCTTTTCAACGGACCACCTAGTCACGTAACCACTTTGCGTGGCTTCATGATGAATAGACTTTCTTTGAGAAATAGGGTGATAAGTGTCTAGACTTATATAGATAGATTATATTGTAGACATATTTCAAGATGTCATTCTTTGAAATGAGTTTGATTAGTTGTAACCTTAAGCACTTCAAACAGCACTAAAGCCATCACAATTGTTTGACCAATTTGTTGCGCCCTATTGTAATGTGAGTTGTCGTGTGCTAAGCCTGACATTTGGTTACAATCCTTTGAGCAGGAAATTGTCGCTATTTGACATTACGATATCACACAAAAATCCAGCACACATTTTACCTGCTTTAATGCTACAGCCGTCCATGGAGGGCCGAGGCCACTGGATAACACCGGTGTACACAGGGAGGCTGAGTTTAGATGGAAAGTTTCATTGTCCTCCTCACTTTGAATTTGAAGCAATGTTGATCCTTAGAAATAACTGGAATTTATGCTAAGTTGTCACCATTTGTGGTCAACTACAATTGATGTATGTATTTAGTTTTCTATAAAGCGTGATCCTAAGTAATGTGATTGTAATCGGTAGCAAATGCTGAAATATGCAAATGTATAAATGTTCAGATGTTGAATCTTAAACGATAATATCAGTAAAAAATCAACACATTATGGTGATGTTATGCTAGCACCCTAAAAGGAACTGGACTGTAATATATACATTTATTAGCGCATGATTTTTGTTGATTATTACGTCTGCCACATGAATGGACTGTAATGAGTGTGCTCCATATCGGTTTATCGCAATTCCTTTTATTTCTTGTCTGCGAAGAAAACTCTATTTGCTGACAAAATCTTTGTTGTGGCGTTGATTGGTAGCTCAATGAATTGTGCCCATTTTTTCTCAAGATTATTAGTGTTATAACAACATTCATGTGAACATGATACTAATGTAATAGCCATCTTCCTTAGTAGGGTACACCATTTCTATTTGAGATACATTTTATGTTTTAGCCAACAAACTGACATAAATTGCAAGCGTGTTAGAATAGATTATTGAAATTGGCTTATGGTGATCATATAGTGCAGCTTTGAAATTTGTATACTTCGCTTGATTGCACTTAGTGATATAGCTAGTGATTTTTCTTAGCATAGAGGAGAAAAGATGTTGAGGCAACCCATTCCTTAGTTGCATAATGGTAAATAACTATATGCCACTGAAATGATTTTCAAAGAGGTTTAGATGGACTTGTAGCCATTCTTCTTGTTGTCCCATGTTCGTACAAATGAGGAGGGTGTACCACGATCCACTAGGCCATAGCCCCACCCTGTAGCAGGTGTTTTTAGCAAATGAGAATTTCCAGGAACGCAATGAATTTCTTGGAAACTACAGTTGTTATTTATTGATGAAAACAAATTAGCCACAGAAGTTACATATATTTGTAAGTGTTTTACTGTTTTTCATATACATGTACCTTTTAAGGTAGTCGATTTGCTCATTGAAAATTTTGCAAGTGTCAGATGATTATTGTCATTGCATTGTCATTATTGGGTAGCATAATTTTTAATCCCAATTAAGTGAGAGCTTGGTGTTGGGTTAATATTCGTGGCCGATCTGTGTATCTGCTATGACATGTGGTTAAGGGTCATCTTGGAGCTTGTGCCCCACAAAAATATTGAAATTCTCCGTATTGTCAGGTGCAAGGGAGGTGATTAAACATTAAATCCTCCCACCTATATGGGGTACTCAGGGCTCTACGTTAACTCTGGTGAGAGGCTGCCCACAGGACAACCAGCATCCAATTTTTGGTTGTCCTAACTTACAATGAGGTTGTCCTTATTTTTGCGCTCAATCTTATGCTAAACAGATATAGCGTCTTAGATTATATAGCTTATTTTATTATTATATCAATCATAATGTTAAGAAAAAACAAACTAATTATTTGTACACATAATGAATCTTCTCGTCAACAAACATTATACAAAAATAAGAAATTGCATCGCATTCATGAAATATGCAAGTCGATTTTTATCCTCATGTCTATTGCACGGTTCAAAATTTTGTCATCTAAAAAGCTCAAGTTATGTTGTAATATTTTCACACAATTTATTTTAGAAACTCCTCCAACCTTCAAACAAAAGCTCTATAATATTTGTAGGAATGAAAATTTAAGTTTTTAATGAATTTTTGTAAATAAAATACCATACCATACGAGTGCTGAAAGTTTTGAAACTACGTAGATTTTGGAAAGATATGAAAATGCAAATGTTACTTGATATGTTGGGGAATGAAAAAAAAAATCTTTAGTCAATTTAGGTGACACAGGGTTTTGAAATACACATCTTGCAGTACTTTTATTTTAAAATTTGAAATTGGTTGTCCCACAGGACAACCACCCTCCAACTTTTGGTTGTCCTGATTTTAAAAATGGTTGTGGAGGACAACGGGACAATCCTTAACGTAGAGCCCTGGTACTTATGTTTCATAGGTGGTAGCAGTATGTAACTAAATTGCACCAATATTTTTAGCAGAAGTAACTGCTGCATAAATATGTCTTTTTGTACCAAATCGTTGGAATTCAGCATGTATTTAACTCACATCTAAATGTCATCATCAAAAACGTGAATAATAAACACGGCATGTTATCATCGATTTGCATGTGTTTTCTTTGGTTATCTTTTCTTTGAGTTTCTCTATACAAACACCATGGATCCATATGTCATAAAATGCAAAATGTCATAAAATTAGCAATACCATGTTTTACTTTTGTGGCAAAGAGTGATAACCCGAATGGGTACGAATAATGTCATATATACAATGTACATGTATATACTGCTACCATGTCATTTATTCCTACTACTACGGATAGCCAAATGGTGGATATATCTGTTGGTGGTTCATTCTGTTTGATTATATATATATAATTATGTAGAAACATATTATTACACCTGGGCACCTTTATATCTCTCATCTATGTTACAACTGAACACTTCACAATATCAACAAATATCACCATGGGGTGTATAGCTTTGATTTGTTAGGACTGTTTCAGTGTACAGCACTAGAATACTTTAATCACATTGTGATTCATTTGTCTGATGTGTGCTTCTTTAGTACAAATGTACCACTATTAGCATGCAATCGATTAGGGGTGAGTTTGTTCAACATTGTCACCTCCTCGTTTAGCCGGGTACTGTGGTTCATAATTCTTTTTTTACTTGGTTGCTTACTCATTTACTTACTGACTTACTTTCTTACTGACTGACTTACTTACTGACTTACTATTAGGGTCCCCACGGGTCCCCACGGGTACCTCGAGTACTCGTCCTCGAGTAGAATATGTCTATTACTCGAGTACAAGTCTTGTACTCGAATACTCGAGAACGCTTTGCTATATTCACATTTTTCGGATGTGTGCAAGGAAGATTGAGCATGTACTCGAACTGGGACTCATGACTGACTAACTGTCTGAACCCTCTTTCTCCACATACATTGTAGCCTTGATAAAAAAGCGCTGTACTTTATTCTGTGCGCACACCACCACAGGGCCGGGTTGATCGAGACTGATTTGGCTTTGTTTTTATAATGTCACGTACCAGTACAAAGCATGTGTTTTGATGTTAAAATCATTGCAAAATATAGCGTTATTGTTTGTACAAAAGATATTAAATGATGATTTTTTGAATTATCATGATATGAATAATGGATTACGATATAAAACTTCTACCCAAAATGATGGAAGATGTTGTTCTACAAGGTATTTCGTGAATATCTTCTATTATCGTCCTTAGCCATTCATGATCAATATGATGTCATACATTTGACCACCCCCCGGCCCCTCACTCATCTGACCCCTTTTACAGGGAATGTACTATTGACCGAATACTCGAGTACGAGGCGAGTACAGGTGGGCGAATACTCGAGTAGCAAAATCACTACCCGTGGGCCCCCTACTTACTATACTTTAGTTTTAGGAAAACTTTTTAGACTACAGTAGTAGCCATTCAAGACCAATGATAATAAAATGTTGTGACGAGTGAATTTTATCAAATGTCTGCCAATAAAAAGGTAACTGGTACCATCATGTGAAAAGGTCAAGGTGAAAGAGGCTATCTTCTGTGCATACTTTATGTTCGTGCTGCCTGTGCAAGGAGCTTGATGCAGCATGATGTGATCCTTGTGAACTCATTTGAGTGAAATAAGTAATTTGTTGTTGCATAGGAAGGTATTTATATTTGCAGCAATGGCCGAGTTTGATCAATTAGTAAAGAGGTTAAATTTTGGGCAAACCTGGGCTCCATTTTTCACTTTCTTCAGGTCAAACAGGAACTAGTCATATGTCTAATTAAAATGTAACGAAATTGTTAAGGTTTGAACGAAAAATTTGTATTCACCAAACCCTACATGCTCCTCCCAGGAATTTTCCGTGGTTGAAATACCAAGACAATTTGTTCAGCTGTACAACATGTCCCCAAATCTTCACTTAGGTACTAGTTTTGAGCTCTGCAATGTCCATTGTATTGTGTCATACAATATTGTTTCATAATGCACTGGGTTTCTTCATTATGCATATAGAAAAGACAGCAAAAACGTGCTGTATTAACAGGTTTTCCCTTTTCAATGTGAATAAAAGGAGAAGCATCACATTGTGAAACATCCAAGTACTAATGTACATGTTTTAAGTACTATATTTTGTGATTCATAAACTTACTTTCTAACACAATTTCTGCTACGTTCCGGGGAACATTTTCCCTTCGACTGACAAGTTTGAAAAGTTGAAAAATTTTCTAATACATTTATTTGTGGTAAAAACGATTAATTTATTCAAGGCAAACAAAAGATTGAATTTTTTAAAACTGGGACGAATTTTGCTGACGAGTATCACTACACTAGTGGTTGTCAGTCGTTAATGTAATTTTCGTTAGGGTGGCCCAATAATCAATGCTAAAGGAAACATTTACGTGCTCGCATTATCCATAGATTCGACTTCTTAGAATTCAAGATAAAAGAGTCGAACTGTATACTCATTATTTTTACTTTTAATGTCGTTGTTCATCTTAATAATTAATGTATAGCCCATGACTATTCACGCAAGCATATTGAATAGCTGAAAATTAATGCGTTTCTAATACAGAACCACCAGGTTGATCGGGTGTAACAACTTTAACACTGTGGGTGGTTTTGTCAAGTTCAGTTGCCAAAGGGTTAGAACAACATGTTGGTCTGCCGAGATTAGTGAAGGCTTCTCGCCGATTCTCTGTGATGTGCACCTGTCTGTGGAACCTGCCAGGTGCAGCAAGTGCTCGGTAGCCTAACATTGCTGCAAATTAAAAGTAATGTAGATGTCACCGTTTAGAGTCTACTATCCAGGAGCACTGCTCAGTCGACTATTTTACAACCAGGTCATTGGCATCTTTGGCACTCAATTGTTACTTTTCTCAACTCTCTGGGGAGTATACAACACTGGCTGCATACTGCAGTTGCTGCTGTAGCGCACATGTTCTAATGACCTACATTAGCATTCACTCGCCTGACCTGTACCTATTTCACGTGTAGATACCACAGAGCAGTGTGTAACCTGTTAGGGGTAAGTTTGCTCACTACCCACCACCAGACCTGACTGGAAATCGAACCCACGATCTTCTGGTCACGAGTCTAACCCCGTATACATTCGGACATGGAAGCACAAGCAAAGAGTATCATGGGTTATTTTAGGTTTCCTGTAATAGCATATGCCTAGAGATAATTGTTAATGTGGTAGTTTATAGTTGTAAATCAAGGCTTGTTCTTACAACTTTACTTTTCATTTTACTCCAGATTATTGGCACATGTAAAGAGATGGCCTATATGGACCAACCCTTTACAATGTGTTGATCAATCGATCATTTCTGACATACTTGCATCTGCTGCACATTCAGGGGGTGATGTTAATTATTCACACAATCACACACAAACTTTCAACCCAATGACTTGAACCTAATTAATCTACAGGTATGTACGATCATGTGCAATTGTTTAGGATTGAGTTAGCTCTTCAACCACCACTAGACCCAACCGGGAATCGAACTCACGACCTTCTGGTCATGAATTAGACTCCCTATCCTCTCGGCCACAACAGCACAAGATAAAAATTACCAGGTTTTGTGTGTTATTTGAATTTGTACGAAGCTATTTGGTAAATTCATTTGCATATTGTATCTAATTATGATGTATTCTTATTGTCATTTAAGAAGTTAGAATTGTACATAAACAGTCACTGCTCATTCTATTGCTACATGACCATTGTAATACATTTGTTGTAAACGCAAAAGATTCACATATATTACCCCATGGGTAAATTTATGATGTTTCAAATTGCCTGTACCGAAAAATATAAATTGAATAATAAGTTGGCTCAACACTCATCACCGACACAGAGAAGAATATAGTGGAAGGCACTCAGTTAAAGAGATTCCTGGTTAAACCACAATCTAAGAAAAATAAGAATGTGAGCACAAAAAAAGGCTGTCTGAGAGTCCACCTTACTTGAGCGTGTAATTTCCGTCGGAGGTGCTATTCTCTAAATGGAGGGTTTCTCTGAGCACCTGTGACTGGTACGCAGTGGAAAAAGAAAACACAATGTTGCCGATTTATCTATCCATGCATTACATATTCATACATGCAGGATTTGCTGTACAGAATGTGAATGAAGATCAACTTCCATAAAAGGCTTTTGTCTATTTTACAATAAAGAGTAAGCTGAGCCATAGATAGGTTTTGGAGCTGTTTACTGGATGAGACTACATGTGTAGATTTATGATAGATTTTAGCTGCTGCGAGCCTGCGAATATTCTCATTTCGTGTTTGTTCCATAGAATGTAAGGTCAGAAGAGCAGCATCAGTAGAATAGACAATGTCACTTGGTCAGCTGTCTAATTAGATCCGTTCATTAGCCGTATCTGCCACATAGCTCATCAACTGCCAATCATGGCTGATATGGGTAATGTATACCAGCAAATAGGGACCGATGCATTGTGTCTTTGTACAGTGACGCCTATGGTGGTGACCAATGTACACAGTGTTCCAATATTCATGTCCTCAAGTGTCCACTAATGTCCACGGCGCTCTCTTGCCGTGTACTCGGATTCGGCTTCTGTATGAAGAACATAAGGTGTCCACTTAAGTCAGGTGGCCATCATACACATGCTTTGGTAACGCTCAACTGTCCTTTACAAGCAGATGTCCACTACTGCAGGCATCTTGCTCTACCCAGGTATCCACGATAGATGCTGAGGTGTCCACTATGCACAATTATTATGCTTTCCACTCAGTTGTCCTTTACATTCAAGTGTCCATTATCAGCAGGTGTCCACTCTATACAGGTGTTCCCCTAGCACAGGTGTACCCATCCCTACATTAGACTGTGGCTGCTGCGGCAGCCTCTCCACAGCTCACCTCGTGAGTGGGACCGTCTCATCCCATCTCCTGTTGCTGGACAGATAATGCGCCACAGAAACCTGTATCGTGCAGCTCAGATACATGGACTGGACGTCATGCATTTTTGTTTATGGGAATCGGTGATACCTTTACATGCAATGTTCGGAATGAAAAAGTACATTGAGTATATTTGAAATTCAACAGAGGATGTTGAACGGAGATTAGTAGATAAATGTAGCTGATACGACCGTGGATATTTAGCTTAAATATTTAGCAACAAATTCCAATGGATTGCGTGCTAATACATAATCTAACAGTTACGTATAAGATATTGGACTGTCAATTACGGATACATGTAATGCCATGAAAACTACTAAGTAGGTTGCAATTAATGCAGCTCCATTGCCAGATTATGCAATTATACACTTGCTGAATATTGGACTGTAAAGAATTAATAATGTCAATAATATGCAACAGGTTGCTAACCTTCGGTTGCTGTTTTCCATGCTGTTATGTAGCACCCGGAGACATTTCATTAGCGAAGTGACAGATAAACCATACAAAACTCGTGTTATACTAGAAAGAGATCCGTAAGTGCACAAATGACAACCTAATTGCTGAGTTTGTTTTTGTGTACGTATGTTGTAAATGCCAATCTAAAGTTGACATGGAAATATATATTATGCCAGTTGCAATTATTTAGACACACGCTAAGTCTTTACGTAAAAGCCCATGGGTATTTAAAGCTGAAGCTTACTTACTTTAGGGGGTGGGATTTTACTTGAAAAGATAGTGGGAATATTTAATATAATCTATTTATGTGGGTGGGCTTTTATGTGAGCATGGGCCATTTGATGGATATGTAGGATACATGTATATGATTTTTTAGCAGTTGTTTTTGCAATGCCATATTTGCTAGAATGCAAAGTTTATATATGATAGAAGTCTTTTTGATATACATTGTAAGTGTAAATTTGATTACAGATACATGTTCAAAACAAGTACAAACTAGAAGGGTACT
>CM032664.1:51739001-51792504 GCA_019095985.1 Streblospio benedicti | reverse complement strand
TAATCTTTATCATCACTAAGAAAAAAATATAGTAATGTGTTTTTTGGATATATGTATTTTATTTTTGGAATACTCGGACCAAATCTAACTTCATGGGAGAATTTAAGTCGATTTTAAAAAAATACATGGGGGCCTCCATTTTCACTGAAAAAAGCAACATCCCGGCGTTTCCCCGAAAATCAGAGTAAACCGAGAATAAAGTTCTTCTACAAAAAAATCAAAAATATATTGTTACCTGCCCCCAGCCGATTGCTTTTAAAAGGTTCTATTATTCAAAGTATTGATGCTTATTCTTATTATCACACTTTGAGACCATAATATTCTACATTTTTTAAAAAGAAAAAAAAATGAATACCCCCCCAGATCAAGATGAAATAATGCTCTTTATTATCGCCCTATCACCTCTCTCGTTTTTAAAGCCCCCTGTTACTAATCTGCAACAACGATCCCGGGGGCCTTGACTAAGGCTGATTTTCTGAAACCAGCAAAACATATCCCATAAATTATGATAATGAGCTTGTGTGGCGCTACTCTTTCGCACGCAGTATGGGGGGGTGTTGCCATTTTTCCCGGTGTGTAATAAGGCTAATCATTGATTATTTTTTTGTAATACGTCTTTTATTTTTGAAAAGCCATTTGGGGGCAATGAAATTTCGCTATGGCGGATGTTAAAAATTTTTGGGAAAGGTTTTTTTTACATTTTTTTTTAAATTACACCCCGTCTTTTAAAAACGTGTTAGTTTTTCGGTCGGATAAATTTTATTGGATTGGGTTGGCAATAGATTTTTTTAAAAACCCGTTTTTTCTCATAATGTTTTTGCACATTTCTTGTGCTGTGTAAAGGGAATCATTAATGGAATTGTTAAAAATAAACTTGGGGCCTTAACCGAGAAAAACGGCCCCCGCGATGGGGTTCCCGGGGGAAAGGGTGCGGGGGGGGCCCCCCCTACTCCCGTGGGGCGAGGGATTCCCCCCAAAAATTTTTTTAAAAATTTGATGCATTTTTCTGCAATCTAGACTAGAGCTACTTTTTTTGGCAAAGATAGATATCTACAAAATTTTTTTGCGATATTCATTAAAAATATTACTTATATATGCCTTAAGATAATCCCCATTATATATCAAAAATGTACATCGAAAAATGGAATCATAATATTAATAATTGTGATATCCCCCTGACCCTTTTTAATGCCAAAATTTAAAAATAGAAAATATTACAATTGGTATGAAAAGTTTTACCGGTTAAAGGAAATATTAGCCCAAAAAATTTTGGTGTACCCAAAACTTGACTGAAACCCCCCTTCCCCCGGAAATGGAATATCGTTCCTTTTTGGGGAAAGGGGGACAAAAAAACATCACCCCTTTACTTATATTTTCGTAAGATAAATATTACTTATGAGTCATAAATATTATATGATTTTGGGTAAACCAAGATCAGTGGGGATTATGGATTTATTTGCCCCTAGAAATTTGGTTATCTGATGAATTTTTTTTTCACCTTAGGGAAAAAATGTCCCTACATAAATTCTAAAAAATTGAGTCTTAATTAAAGGGGAAATGAGGGGGGGAATAAACGTTAACCAAAATTTTGAGGGGGTGGAAAGGGCCCCTATTTTAGTTTTGGGTTCAAAATTTCGCCAAAAAACAAAATCAATACTCTTTTTTCATCTTTTTTTATATATGACCCCCATGAGTTCTGCTGAACGGGTGGACCTTCTGATTGGTTTTGGGTTTTTTATGACAACTTCCACAGGGGTTGGAAAGATTGTGCATGCAATCCCCCTGTCTCTAATCCATGCAAATTTCATCAAGCATTGATATTTACAACAGCCTGTATCTAGGTTTGCCAAAATGTTCAAACACAGAGACTTCAGATTCACCCCCGGAAGAAGCTGCCGCCAGAATGGTACTCCGCCCCCCCAAAAAAACAGCCTATCAAAGAAATTTTGTATGGACCCAATTTGGGTGCCAGTCAAAGCCGGGAAATTTAAAACCAAAAATTTACTATTTGTTTTTTTAAAAGTTTTTCACGATGAAGCCCCCCCTTTTATATTAAGGAACTCTTAAAAATCAAACCAAAATTTGGTTAGATCTGCCCGATCGAATGAAAAAAATCTTTTTTGTGGTACCCCTTTCCGGACAAAAAACCCATGGAGAAAGGGGAAATTTTAAAAAAATTGCTCCAATCATGTGGAATTCCCCTACCCACTGCTCTTAGACTATGCTCTAATACCAATACTTTTAAAAAAAACTTTTAAAACATTTCTCTTCGAAAAATTTTTAGGGGTTTAAATTTTTTAAAAAATCTATTATGGTATCAAAATTTTTTTCTAATTTTTGCATTGTTAACTTTTTTTATACTCTTCTGTATTTTTTTTTCATCTATTGTAAAAATTCCCGTGAGCATGCTTTTGGGTACGGGGACTGTAAATACCCTTTTTTATTATTATTATTATTATTATTATTATTATTTTTCAAAGGCCCCCCCCACGGGCGCAAATGGATAGTCCAACACTTATAACAGCACGACGATTAATCTCAACAGTCGGGTGCGGCTTTTGGCTTCGGTGGTCGAGTAGGCGGGACGCAGTGTACTATTATCGGACAGTCGTTTACGAACGCCACGCAGACACCCGGAAATAAGCGGTCACAGAAAATATGGCTTGTCGATTCGACATTTATGAACCAGTTTTCTCTCGTAAGAGAGAGATTGAAACGCACAGTGATTATGGGAACATTGAAAATAGTAGTAAGGTAGGGACGCGTCTAGGTTTGAAGCGCAAAAACGGCACTGGTGAGCCCCTCAAAAAATGTCGAAATTCGAGATTCACTACGGGTGCCGCTTTCAGACAAGTTCAGTAATTATATATTAATTATTATTATTATTATTATTATTATTATTATTATTATTATTATTATTATTATTATTATTATTATTATTATTATTATTATTATTATTATTATTATTATTATTATTGGCTTTTATTATTATTATTATTATTATTACACATTATTATTATTATTATTATTATTATTATACATAGCCGTGAGATATGACAATGCACATTTGTATTCCTAATAAATTCAGCTTTATCATCATATATAAATCATAAGCAAAAAACATTACCCCGGTAAATATTATTAATTTTTTTTTCTAATTACTGAGATGCATTTACTCCCACACAGTCGTTGGTAAATCACCCTATTCCCAGTGAACCAAAAAGAGCTAAGCATTCGAAGTGATGTTTGATTTCAAAAACATTTGATAAATTGGGAATGGGGTAACACTAAAAATGGTTTTTCACATTTTGGTGAAAAGATGATCGAACACCTGCATTTCTATGAAAATTATGGCAGTTTCAAACTTTGATGAATGGAAAGATTTATCCGTATAGCTCATGCTGCAAAATAATATTGCATGTAGAAGAGCTGTCATCTCACGAAATGTAAGTAAGAATGGGTTAATCCTGGGCTTGTTTAAGGCGGTATTTCAAAAAACGCATAAACAGAACAAAAAAATATACATAGCAACACTTACACTCAGGGGTATCAATGCGCAACATGCCTCAAACTTTTTACATTTGATGTTGAGTTCTAAAATTTGGCTCCGACGACATTTCTGCCAGGATATTGAGTGACACACATCCCAGGTGAATCGTTGATCAGTAGATCTGCTGTTTGAATTGGTGTTGGATAACTAATTGTAATTATGATAATCAATTTTTTTAAAAAACATAAACATTCCGGTCATTTTTAGGGCGCCTTTTGCAAAACTCATATTTTTACGGTCCCTCGGTCAGAGGGAAAAAATATTTGTACACACAAGCATGTGCTAAACCAGGTGTGCAGCCTTTGTCACCTGCTGCAATATATTAATTGCCTTTTTGATTTTGATGTGAAAAATTTTTTTCTTCCAAATGGTAGTAAAATAATGTCAATATCCTGCTTATTTCCCAAAATTTTACATTGTTATATGTTGGTTTTTTGCCTGTCAAAGAGAGGGCAGGTTTCGGACGACCAGGCTTTCTGTATAAAAAAGTTGTTTAAAAAAAGATAGCTATTTTGCTTGAAATTGGCAATGCTGGTTCCCTTTTCTAGCGAATTATGGGAAAGGGGTGGGGTTAAACTGACCTGGGGTTTGATAGATATTATCTCATAACTAACATTTAACTATTAAAACGGTGACCCTTTTAGTTAAAAAATACTTTTTAGTCTTAATTGAGCTGCTCCCCCCGGCAGTTGATAAAAGGGGTTGGAATAAATGGTAGGCTGCTACCAAAATAACGGGGTATTGTTTTTTTTTACCGGGAAGGGGAACTCATGGGGAGACAGTGACCTTATCTTGAAAAAATTTCCCCGGTCCCCCGGGCCCCCAAAGGTCAGGTTATAGATTTTGGAGCACCCTTGTCCAATATTTTTTTACAGAACCTACCGGGGACTTGAAATGAATCAATTTTGTCAATTTTGTCTATTAATCAGTAATCATTTGGTTCATCATGGCCTTTGAAAAAATATCGCTTGTTTGTGCAATTGGATATGGTTGTGCTCACGACTTCTAATGATAGGACAGAAAGCAATAGCTTACGTTCAAAACAGCTTTGTTCGGTTAGGAATGCTTGGATAACAACCTAGGGTCTAGACTAGTTGGATCAAGACTAACTTAATAAATCATCTCAAACTCAAATACCTGACGTTAAGAATAGACAAAGCAAAAAGTCGCAATACAGTACAATGCACATAGTATTTATAGCGCAAAATTCAATAAATGTTCATGCGCTCTTAACCCTCCTTAAGCAAATGGTCTTTTTGAATTTAATGATGGTGAGTCTTTGATTGTTTATGGACAGAGGAAGTTTGGCCGTATTTCCGGCGTTTTGTTAGCCTAGGTGGTTCATTGTTTTCTAAACATGTTTAGCATAGACGTTAAATTAAGGAGGCGTAACTGACGCAAATGATTTGATCATCTTGCTAGGACACACCTGAGGGAAACCAATTGTACCCCTTCAAGTTATTCAAATACACTTTGGCACTTACTAACAAGTGTAAAAATTATATGGATCAGTGTGTAAACATTATTTCTAATTGGTAATTATATAGATAATGCAGCGACAGGCGTCAGAGAGTAAAATGCATCTCCGTAATTAGAAAATAATAAAAATATCGGGTATTTTTTTGGAAATGATTTATATATCACAATAAAGCTGAATTTGTTAGGAACACGATTATGTATTAATTATCAAACATAGAGGTTTTTACATTCAGTCCAATATGTGCATAAAAATGGCTGTGAGTGTAAATTATTGCCGTCATATGAAACTTTATTATATTTTAAAATAAAAAGCGTAACATTACAATAACTTGTGAACAATGATCTAGTTTTAATCACGCTGGCACCGCTGTTGTACCCCCAAATGAATTACTTGTGTGACGAAGCTTTTTGACAGCGATAAACCGAAAATGAACCGGCCGTTTTTTTTGAGGGTAAAGGGTTAATCAACTTGGCGCCAGCTGTGTTCTATAGTTGATAAGCGCCTGCCTCAGAATACCTCCAGCTTCAAATAGGCGTTAATTGACCACCTTCATGACATCAGACGCCGATTGGCGCGAAAGCAACATGGATCCAGAAAATATACCAGTGTCACATAACTTTGTGTATATTAGTCATTTGAAGATGGCATTATTGTGCCCTATGTTCGTAATTATGGATCGTGACACAGACAGAAATGTTCGCATACTTCTCTAGTTTCGTATATGATACTCACATTTTATTTAGAATTGTATTTCATCAGCTTTGACCAGATTTATAACTTGTGTGTTTTGCCTCAAACCCAAGCCAAGACACTAGATGTACTTACGCAAATTCAACGTATTCATAGACTTTTCGTGACGTTGCTCTTGTCACTTCTGTTTAGTGGGTAGTGAGACCATGTAATAGTTCTAGAGCTATACACCAACCAAACATCTCTAAATATTTCTTAATCCGTATAATGACAGCTTTTTTATGTAATTGCTTTCTGGTAAGGCATGTACTTTTTTATGTTGTAGTAGTATCATCACGTTTCCTATTTCTTTTAAATAAAATTATTTGGAAAATTAGAATAAAAAACAACCACCTGTTGTGCAGTATCATTGTTTATGATGGAACATCGAATGTGAGTGCTACAGCAAAAAACGAACGTGAAGTGCATTGGCAGGTCACACAAGTCTGTTATTTAAACTAAATTATTCCATTTATGACACGCATTTGAGAAAAAAAGCTCACATGCACACAGACATCAGGGCTTTGTTATTGATACACCACCATTTGGGATAACATAGATGAGTGTTTCTTACAGAAAATACGCCTCAAAAGTCAGACTTTCTGGGTCGGTTCCCGTACAATTATAAGGCGAATCACGCCACGTGCTCAATGTTTTGAGTCCAACTTGCGCGCGCATCTTCCGACAGGTGCCCGCGTTAACAAACACAGAAAGAGGTCGATATGAGGGAGGCGTTTATTGATTTAAAATTGTGTCTAACCTGGCGTCTATTTGAGAGGAGGCTACAATTTGGGCAGAGGCTACATAACACGGAAATACGGTATTCCATTATTTAGGTTATTTGATGAATGCAGTAATCTAAGTTGTGAGTATGGCAGTTCAGATAGGTAATATGGCGCAAGTTCAGTGAAGATTTGAATGTCAGTGTTATAAATTTATCTTGTGTACTATGCGTTGCTTGACGGGGAGTCAGTGAAGACTTCAAAACAGGAGTGATATGTTCATACTTTCTGGTTAGAGTTAGGATCCGTGCAGTAGTGTTATGGACACGCTGGACCTTGGATCTGCAAGTCAAGTAAACCATAAAGAAGTAAATTTCTATTATCCATGATGAAGGCAATGAACAATTTTCTCTGAAAGCTTCCATTGTAAACTTTATAATCTGTCAAGGTTGGCAAGATATAGTACTTTATTTTTTTTTTACATAGCACCCAACAGTAGTATTATAGCATTTAACAAGCAAAAGAAATATTTTTATGAAAATATGTCTCGTTCAAGTTGGAAATATAGAGTAAATTAATTTCTATATAATTAATAGACTAACAGTACCTGCCGTTCGATACTACAAATATTTATTGAATGAGTTTGGCGGCCATATGTTGAGTGCTGATATGCACACTTATAGCTATCAATTAGAATCTTGTATTTTCTTTTCAGTTAACAAAAAGAAGAAAAAGAAGAACTTGGCAGCGGTAAGATTATTTACTAGAGAAACTAATATTCTGCTTCAAAATGAAATTTTTTCAAAAAAGATTTTCCCACAAATATAATAAGTGATGGCTATAGTAAAGAATAAGTAAGCTACAAGGTTATATATATAGACCCTTGCCTCTAAGAAAGGCATAATGACTCCATAATGACATCCGTTACTGCTGCAGAAGAATCCCCCATGAAGTTTGGTGAAAGAAATATCCATCCTGACAGTCAAAATGACTGTCCTACACCCGTTTATGAAAACGCCGCGGTGTAAATGGCCTTTTGAGGGTTGTAACTATGTATATTATATATATGTATATTACCTGGAATAGTATAAGAATAGTATATATATTTAATGCCTGTAATATCTATTCATGATATTACTGTATCCAACAATATCTCCCCATGTACTTTTAGGGTTGAAAATTTGTCAATTTATGGGTTGGGGTTTTTACATAGAAATTTCAATGGTCAATTTTAGGTGTTCCTTTTTTGTGATTGTGGACCCTAAGATGGTTGCATGTGGTATTAGAAAATTCAAAATAAAAAACGTAATTCTGTGACTTCAGCCTGAAAAATTTCAAGCTTTTAAAATGTTTGTTTTATTTTATTTTCTGCTCAATTAGGCAACTATGAGGTCTCCATTAAAGATCAACGTAGGATCACCTGCTGGAATCATCACGTTAAGCGATCCATCTCCTGCCTCTGAGCCGCTGCTTGAATTATTAGTAAATGTAGCTGATACTAATGTGATATTTTTATTCTTTAAATATTGAAAGCAATACATAATCTAACAGTTACGTATAAGATATTGGACTGTCAATTACGGATACATGTAATGCCATGAAAACTACTAAGTAGGTTGCAATTAATGCAGCTCCATTGCCAGATTATGCAATTATACACTTGCTGAATATTGGACTGTAAAGAATTAATAATGTCAATAATATGCAACAGGTTGCTAACCTTCGGTTGCTGTTTTCCATGCTGTTATGTAGCACCCGGAGACATTTCATTAGCGAAGTGACAGATAAACCATACAAAACTCGTGTTATACTAGAAAGAGATCCGTAAGTGCACAAATGACAACCTAATTGCTGAGTTTGTTTTTGTGTACGTATGTTGTAAATGCCAATCTAAAGTTGACATGGAAATATATATTATGCCAGTTGCAATTATTTAGACACACGCTAAGTCTTTACGTAAAAGCCCATGGGTATTTAAAGCTGAAGCTTACTTACTTTAGGGGGTGGGATTTTACTTGAAAAGATAGTGGGAATATTTAATATAATCTATTTATGTGGGTGGGCTTTTATGTGAGCATGGGCCATTTGATGGATATGTAGGATACATGTATATGATTTTTTAGCAGTTGTTTTTGCAATGCCATATTTGCTAGAATGCAAAGTTTATATATGATAGAAGTCTTTTGATATACATTGTAAGTGTAAATTTGATTACAGATACATGTTCAAAACAAGTACAAACTAGAAGGGTACTCATTATTTTGGCCTAACTATCATTCAATTCACAAGTTATTAAGGGCAGTGCTTCCCGTAAACCTACAATGCTGCCCACAACATTTTACGTTTTACCCTCCGATGACGTTATGGCCTACAACGTTCAACGGAACAAGATGTACACACCAGCTTTAAAGATATAAACAGTGGAATTAAAAAGCAAATATATCAACTATATGTTGTAGAAATACCAAATACATTGTATGTCCCGTCTCTTCTCCGGCTCATTCTTCGAGGGATCATAAATTTTGGGGTCATAACATTCAGTAATTTTCTTCAAAACGTCTGACATAGGTTAATGCAAATCGAAAAACAATAGTCACTGTACCAGGTTACGCTGGTGCTGAGACTACCTGTAATTAATTTTTTTAAAAGGGTTATTGCACTTTTGCACTTACAAAGATGTATGCTATAAATAGATATGTGTCAAAATTTCTGAAGCCATGTGTAAAATTCTGGTGATCCAAAAGGAATCATCCATCATTCGAGCAATTGGGGATGTTGCTAGATTTTGTCCACAATTGATTGAGAAACTATTTTTATAGATTGCTTACACATGTTACAAGATAAATTGGGATAGTCTATTAAGTGTAACATGCTAGAAAATTATTTTTGTGTATGGTGTCGTTGATAGTTGCAATAGATGTAAAAGCTGCACACAATGCAACCTAAAATTAGCTGTGCAACTCTGGTATAAGAGATAAGAAAATCTATCAATGTATGATGGATTCTGATTCATAACTGAGCAAACTTATGAGATCTTATAGGAATGGTGACTTGGTGAGAATCTACTAAATGGTGACATATTTTCATGTTCTGCGCAGTAGTCTTTCTCTGCTACAGCTACTGTGCTACCATGCTTTGTTTTGTCATAATGCATTTCAACATGGCAACAAAAAGTCATCACAGAGATAACAAAATACAAACAGTTAAGCAGCACTAAATCAGGTTTTATTATTTAGGATCCATTTCCATGTAAGAGATGTGAATAGCCCTGGCGCTGAGGCGACGTGGTGATATTATGTGTGTTTTCAAGCAAGAGATTTTGCTAGCTCGACATCCCTTGCGATTTTGTTAGAGTTGAAGCGACGTAGCAACAGGGCAACATGAGATTTTTTCATTTATATCATATTTGAAATGTATCACTCATATAAGCAACTGACGAAGTTATGTCGCTATGTCGCCTACGTGTGAATGGGACAATATGAATACGATAAGAATGGAAAAATCTCTTGTCACCCTGCTGCTACGTCACTATCATATCATCTAAGTCAAATTGATGCTTGACTAAGTTTAGAGGGATTGTGATATCATCTGGTATGATTGTATCATCAGATCACCCGCCAGCTCAATTACCGTGTATATACTAGACAGCTTATGTAATCCTGTGTGCAAGAAATGTCCGCCACCTACACACTAGTGGGCGATGTGAATGGATGGTTTTTTTGGAAGAAGCACAAAAAATGCAGTTTCATCACAATGAGGAAGAAAAACTAATGAGAAACGGAATCTCTATAACAATGACGTTGTTGTAAGAAAACACAAATCATGCACTAGTTCTTATTTTAGTTGCATTGACATTGTGATAGATTTGAAACGGAAGTGGAGCAGTCATGAGAGTTCATTCTACATATTAGTTGTACCCACATCTCTATTCTCTATGCTTGGATTCAAACTCATGACCATTACATCTATTTCTTCTAATAACAGGAAAATGGAGCACATATTGTTTAATCAGTGCTTGCTGGAATATTTCAATGTTCGTATAAACATAGCTGTTGGCATGCACCTTAGTGATGTGAGGGGAAACTGGGGCTGGCAGTAAAAAGGAACTGTATTTCACACAATTTCCTTTAAATAGTGTTTTGCTGAATTCTCATGGTTTTTAGATGCATGCATTTTTTCTGAATAGTTTAATAGTGCAAAAGGTCTGAATCTTGGTGCATATATACATGTATGTTATTTGGCTTTTATATGTAATATTTTAAGATTTGTTACGTCATTAACATTCTACACAATTGTACGGGCATATTGTGTCTCACAATCTGAAATTTGTATGTTGTCTCTTCATAAGTCATTGGGAGGAGCCCCAAAACACAGTGACGCTATTCAAAAATGACTTTGCTTCAAACACCTCAGAAAATATTTAGGAAAAACAGCATCTAAATATCTACTTTACAATTGTTTATTTATAACTATACATACCTATTGTTGCTGAATGCACAGAAACCACAACATATGTCATTGAATCGATAATGGGAAAAATAGGATTTAGATGAAAATCAATGAAGCTGGGACATTGACAGTTTATGATTATGTTATGCGCAGGACGACTCACTGTGAGCCGGGTGACACATTTGTCACATATGTTTTTGTTTGCTTGTGCAATCAAAAAATGTTGACTGGATGAAATAGGTGGAATATTGAGCTTATAACTAAGGGGAAATTGGCAAGAATTGCCAAAGGTCAGACTCAACTACCTGTGTTATGTGACGGGTTTGTCACAATATCACTTCTTTCAATGTTACGATTGGACAGTTTACCTTGAACTTGAAGGGAGGATATAAAAGATTTGAATAATTCAAATTTCAAGTTTTTGGAGGGATTTTTAAGTCCATTAGACTGGTTCATAATATGATATATTTATCACAGTGTATTAGTTGCACATGGCCATGTCACACTAATAAAACTTATTAAAACCTAAAAGCCTATAAAATAGCATGAACCTTTTTGCGCAGATTATTGAGAAAGTCTGAGTTTGAAATAAGCAGCCCCAACTGTACCTCTAAAAGTGTAATGTGACTAACTCTGTAATGGAATCGCTCGTGTAATGGGCTCACTGGGATTGTGGAGCTTCTCATCAACTATTACCATATTGTAATAGGACCACCTGTGTAATGGGACAACATCTAGAGCACCCTACAGAACCTCATTTTTATGCTAGAGGCTCCGTCTTGTATTTGTATAAAAACTGTTGCACATGCAAACAATTTACTTCAAATACTAAGATCTCTCATATAAAAGGGAACAGATAAATAAGAATGTATGAGTTGCAATTCATAACTGTACATAATGTTACTTGAAAGTTTTTTAAATTGAAACCAAAGCAAGCACTTCCATTACTATTATGGTCATAGACTTGAGTCCTGCACAAGGCTGTGTGATATGTACATGTATAGAGTTCTATCTGGCTTTGATATTAGAAGCTATATTATATAATCCGTATTTGTTCGAATAAGGATCCAGTGCGCTTACAAAAAAATAAATTTCAACCAAAAGCAAAAACACAAGATATGTCTAATAAGTGCATCCCAAAACTACATTTTCGAACAATTAAAATAAAAATCCATGAACCGTGAAAAATTTCACGATGCGTCTGCTGTCAAAATGCATGAACCGTGAACATTTTTTAACAATGCGCCCAGCATGGTTATGTGGTTTATCAGAATAATACCGCCGTGTTAGTCTTACTATATGGCGCCAGGTAAATGAAATCTTTGCAGACAAAGCAAGATTTGTTTAATTTAATCTGTGTCAACAGTGGGTGTGTGCTTAATAGGGCAGGTGTACTTATTAAAAAGAATACGGTCATCAATTTTAGTATATGTTGCTTACAAATTGGATGGAATTAGTAATGGTCTCTGAAGGCAATAAATCGCACTACGCAGATATAAAGTGTGGCATTAGAAGTTGATCAATTTTACTTGACAGTTCATAGAGAAATTGTAACCTTGGAATGTTTTTCTTGTTAATCACTAGAAATGCCAGTATGTATGTGGCATTGAAAAGTCGGATGAAAATTTATTGACTTGATGAAACTGGTACCAAACCTTCACCAATTTGAAAGTATGCATAACAGGACTAGTAAATAGAGTAAATCTTTGTGTTTTGTATAGATTTCCATTTTAATTCCTTTCCAAAATTTTGTGTGACATGCTAAGTCAGTTTACAGAGTTTTTTCTGTTGTGTTTAAGACAACCTTTTGATGAAATACCAAGTCATGTTGTTATTGGTATTATAATGCGAAATGCGCATGAGATATTGAGTATTTGGACAATGAGGTCCGCGGGGCAGTGTTAATGTCAGAAACATAGTCGTTTGGATTCTGAAAGAGCAGGCCTTTTTTATTCTCCATTTGTCAATAGCTGTATGCATTTATGTAATAGCCCATAGGCTATTGACAAATGTAAAGAAATGAATATTATTGTGGTGCTTCATGACTTAACATTTACATCAGGTCATTGATGTTGCTAAACACTCCCTGGGGAACACAAATACCACTGATGTTGAATCTTTGTTTTAAGTGCATAGGTGTGTAGGTGTTTGTGTGGGTTTATACATGTTTGTATAGAATGTCTCTATTATATGAGCTTGGGAGAATTCTATCAAATGATGAAGTGTTATTTTTATCATTGAGCTCAAACTAGTGTGCTCCGTATTTCATCATCTAATATTACGAGCTGATTTGGCGGAGATTTCTTCCGAACAACAAAGCTCTGAATCCTGATAAAATGTGCTGGAAACATAATGCTCCAGTTCACCTAGAATCTAGAGTCTAGCAAAGATTGAAAACTGATGAAAAATCTGTTTGTTCTCTTTAGTAGATGGATGAATTCATGTGGATAATTGCTCGGAACATTCATGGACTACATAATGTGTGATATATTGGGACCACCTTTGTTACCAGCCATAAGGTTTTACAACGGTACAGTGGCCACTAAGCATGATATATCTAGCAATATTCCCCTGATTGACCACCTTTATAACATGAGCCACTGACTAAAGCGAATGCTTCTCTGGTGAAGACCCTATGCAGAACAGATCTTAAACTTGCATATGAACCACTTTTCTGGTGACCACTTCACCAAAGCCTTCTTGGTCAGTTATTCATGGATATCAATCCAACTGTCGATGCGCTAATGTAAACATTTTAGTCCAGAATTTCACAAAATTGCCTACATTTGTGAGTGATGCCAAAAGTGTGAAAATAAACAGCGTAATTCAATTTAAACATGATTAACACTGCTGATACTGTACCGTAAACAAATAAATAAGATTCCGCTGGATGTGCTAACCTCTAGCTGCTGCTAGCTATTACACCTTCCCATCAAGCTATTCTAGACATTCTAGACATCCCCAATCTAGCTGTCTAGATGATGGATCCGCTGTGATAATCAGCCTTTTACTGAAGTATATGTCATTAGACTATCTATTTATATGGTCCAGTCAAAGTAAGTGATTCATTTATTGAATTGACATTGTACAATATAGCTACATGTATACAGTATGTTCCACTTATGTTACATGTGGTTATAAATCATTTTGAGACTCAATCATGGTACGTTTTTAATACAAGTCACTAAAACTGCAAGCAGCTCGTATTCTTTCATGCATACTTGGTTTACTATTCAAAGCAAGGCCTATAACCTGACTTTGGTTTAAACTTTCACAATAATAGAGAAAGGATCAAGGTATAGGAATTGATGTAAAATGATGTCAAATAAGCAATCACGCAGTTATTAATAGGACTCGATTTGCAATTAACATGGGCAATGCATGAAATATATCCATAGTTACAGAAGCCTACATGTATCATTATGATGTCCAATCACTTGATTGAGGTAACCAGAAATATATCTCATGGTCTTATAATTTCAAATATATAGAAAATCATCCAAACAGCTTATCTTTAAGGATTTACATGTACATTTTCAAATGAAATTAACATCTCATGGAATTAACTTGCTCATAATACTAGTAGTAATATTAATAGTTTGTATGAAATTTTTAATGGAGCATTTAAAACTTGTTATTCGGTAAACAGCTTTGTTCCTCAAAGGACGAGGTAGAAAATTAACAATGGAGCATTTGATATAACATGGGTGATATATGTGAATATAAATCTCACATCTATATAAATATATAGAATTTATGTCCCGCCTAGTACAAATGTAATAGTCCTCTGTGTTCAAGACAGAATTCCTGCAATGTGCAAATATAAATAGCTGTAGATGGGTTGGCGATTTCTGATGACAGTCTAGTAGAATTGAGTTATGATTATCTAATGTAAGCTTGTGGTGGATTGTTCTGGACAGTCCACTAGCTATTCCAGGCATTCTAGACATGTCACTCTAGCTACAACATGTCAATAAATCACATATCACAAGCATAGTGAATGTTCATGGATGAATAGACCTATGATCTGGTGGAAACTTGCACGTGTTGGTATCCTTGCTTTTTATTACACAAAGAACATTACATTTGTATGTAAGAAGACTAAAATTCAAATACTTATGTAAGTAGAAAACGATTTTGATTATTAATAGATGTTTCTTTCATGGAAGGTACAAATACAAGTAAGTATATTTTACGATCAATGGTAAGTCTAAGTTGACAGCCTCTGCCTGCCAATCAGCAATTATTCAAGTAAAAAGCATTGAAAAAGGGTGAAAATGTTCAATACATACCTGCTTTTCTTGTATTGTATCATAATTTCCACATGATGGTTTGTACCTGTTACCTACTTGATGGTGGCAGCCAGGAAATAACATAAGATGTTAAATAATGGGAACCTGCCAACAATAGACACTTAGATTGCACTGAACAACCCAGTGAATCGGATGGTTCAGGCTTATTTACTTTGACAGTCAATGCTGTATAATCTGATGCTTTATTTCAGTATCCTACCATGGAACGACTCATTACTGTGTTCAATAGTTATCTTAAAACTTGTTTTTGTTTACAGCAATTATAGTTGAATAAGAATTAGGAGTAAGTTACATTGATTGTAACATTAAATGTTGGCATATTACAGCAAATCATCGGACGTTTATACATAAACAGCAGGTATAACATCACAGAGTTGGTTGGGGAATATCATGGTCTTCACAGAAGCAGGCCATGTCATATCAAATAGGTGGTCAAATTACAGAGGTGAACGCTGTATAAAAAGTCTCATTACAGCGATGGCCCCATCACATATATTGACCAATTATACAGCTGGTGACAATGCAAATGTGGTCACCATTAATGCACCTTAAAGTAGGGGTCAAATTAGAGGGATTATCCAATTGCAGAGTTTTAGGATTTTAGAGATGGTCAATTCTAAGAATGGATTATAATCATTACTGACATGTGGCTCAGTTTAAGGTTCAGAGACTGGTATTTGATAAAATTGTGATGAAAAGCAATTTATCAATTATTTTAATCTAAAGAATGTGGGATCTTTTGCTCTGTTATTTCACGACACTATATCTTCTTGAAAAACAAATAACAGCACTATTTTGATATAATTATCAGCCATGTCAGTGTATATTCACAACTGAGGTTATCATAATACAAAATCACCTTTTCCTTTGATAATTCAAAATATTACTTTAGCATGTACAATTGTGTCGCTTTAGCTGCTGAAGCAAAGCATTGTGTTTGTTTTGTTTGTATCTAACTAACTAATTAGTAACTATGTATATATGTCTCTGGACAAGCTAGAGCATTTACTAATGAACCAATTTTATTCAAACGTTACACAACCATGTTGTATGATGCGACTACAAAGTGATTCGATTTTGGGCACTTTGCCAATTAAAGTGTGCTTTCCACCAGGCCATTTGTGGTCCATTTTCAACATTTTCTACAATAGCTTTGGTAATGTTGGAAAGAAAACTTTCAAACTTGATACAATGTTTGCATGCCTAGTGAACATCACATGTGTTCAATTTTGGCACTTTGCCAAGTAACAATTGTCTATCAGAGAGGCATTTTAAGTCAATATTTCAAATGTATTAAATTCTCTCAAAAAAGCTGTATAAGCCAATGTATTTAACTTTCACAAAAGCCTATTCTTCGCCAGCAATTTACTACATACTAATATTTGCACGCGTTGTATGTTTTGGGAAATAATATCAATATTGTATGGATTATTAAGTGGGAGATAAAACACCAACATTGGCCTGCGTTTTGCTCACATTTTTGTCCCTTTGCAAACCTCACATTTGTAAGAGAGAATTATGATCTCATAACTGCTTTATATATTCGTATCATCATGCCCATATAACAACAAAAGGTATGCTTCTCTTCACTGATATTCTGTGGCTGTCTCAACTATGTAAATTGCTCTTGCGTTTTAATTTGGCATAACCTGGTCAAAGTGGGTATATTTGCAAATTTAAAGTTTGAAAATGCTGAAAAATTTTAAACGAGTCTCATCTGAGGAAAAAAAATGGTGTGCAAAAAGTAGTGGAATAAAATTGGAGTCAGAGCAATAATGTCTGATATGTATAAAACATCTGCCTAATCTCTAGTTAAATGGCTTCTATCAGTCGATTTATGTATATTCCGATTTGGTGCATATGATTACAAAAATTGATCATATGTTGTGAAATTCACCAACTGAGTTAATGGCCAAAAACAGTGGTTGTAATAAACTTGAGATCACTGGTGGCAGATATACGTCCCTAAACTCTCTGTATTTTATATAGATGCAGCGGTGTTTTATATGTTTGTGTGTGATGTATCTAGCTGCACAGATTGGGACCACGTCTCTGGTGGTCTCATCCAATACAGTCATTTGCTGACTACACTCACCTACAGCTGTGGGGTAGATGTTAGGAGACAGACTGAACTCGAAGTGTTCAAAATTGTGTCCCTTTAAGTGGTGATGCCAGTAGATTGGTAGTCAGAAGGTTATGAGTTTGGTTCTTATTCCTAGGCGTTCCATTCTGTAGCCTAGATAGGCAATGCTGAAAACTTGGCTTTGAATTTAAGTTGTGTTTTGAAGGTTTTCATTCTTAGGAGACATCACTAATACTATCAATAGTGGTGTTGCAAATAACTTATTAAACAAATGGAGAATGTGGTTGAATCAAAAGAGTTTTGTAAATGTTTTAGAAATGGAAGTATTTATTTGTATAATTTGTATTTTTAACACATAAAGTCGAAAAGTAATGAAGATTAGGCAGAATTATTATTCTGTAGAGAAAATTGTAGCATATCCTTGCTGTTAATGGTGTTCAGAAATCTGGAGAGTATTGATCTTTTTGCTTCACAATATAACGCGTATTTAGGCACTATAATGTGATATTGAGGGACGATAAATATGTATCAGCAGGGGACTCCACAGTAATGAGAGAGATGCCAAGAATAATCCCTAAGTAATACGCTCAGGTATTTACATATTGTGATCTGGTTATATGCAGACCACCTCTGTATGATACCCACCTCACATAACTGTAAGGTGACCAACTTTAATAACAGGAATCTGACTACTTTTTGACCACATTGGTAATTGGACCACCTCTGTAATGCGAATATAGCTCTGTGATGTGCCTATTTCTATTGTGTGACCATGAGTGCACTGGGCCCCTTGCATAATGTGATCACCTCTGTAATATGAACATCTCTGTAATGTTTACTGCCAAATTGAACAAGTGCCTATGTATTTGTGAATCTTTACACGTTTTGGACGTATGTGTTCTGTTCAGTGAGAGGATGAGGCAATGATCACCACATAATGAAAATGAGATTTGGTATGTGACATGACATTCTCCATATAGTGACCACTGTTAGTCATCTATTTGACAATGATATGGGCCAGCATCTGTAATAGTGCCCAATGAGTGTAGATACCACGTCTGCAAATCGAATACCTCTCTAAGCATGACCTAGAGTAGTTGGTGTTCAAATGATGTAAGTTTCACCGTTCAAATTACTTTACATTGAAATAGACATCCGACATTGGAAAAGTATTTTGACATTTTGACGTTTTGACATTTGACATTCAGCATGGAACATTTGCCTGCTACATCTGGGTGTGTCGTGGAGAAATATTGTGCTTGTGAACTGCTATGAGTTATGATACATATGGCACTGGGGGATATATCAAACAAACGTTCATTTTCACTAGTTTTTTCTTCAATATATCTATATTCTATCGATTCTAGAAGATTGGGGTATGTATTTGCAGAATTTGAGGCTAAGCCGGTCAAGCTGAGACCATATGACATTGTTTCCATTGGCTTCATGTAAAATAGTGGAAAAGTTGTAAATCTGTTTCTTAAATCTTTACAATCAAAGAGTCCAACAATGTTCTTTCATGTTTGTCTGCTGGTGGCTTTGCATATGTTACAATTTACAAGACAAAGAATGCAAAAACAGAATTTAATCAATTGTGTCAAAATCCTGTCTCACAGGTCTGAGTGCTTTTGATGAATTGTTGAATATAAATGTATAAAAGTCTGACACTCTGATGCTGCAATCACTTGTGACAAGTACAAGT
Source organism: Streblospio benedicti (assembly GCA_019095985.1). Taxonomy (NCBI): domain Eukaryota; kingdom Metazoa; phylum Annelida; class Polychaeta; order Spionida; family Spionidae; genus Streblospio; species Streblospio benedicti. The sequence continues at coordinate 51,773,476 of CM032664.1, read as the reverse complement.
TTTTGTCCTGGAAATTCATTTATTCTTCCCACTCTTTCCGTTTCATCATTTGTTTCCACTTTCTTTTCATAGATGATTAGATCGAACTTTGGTAGATTTTATATTTAATGTCATATCATAATTTTGAGGTGGTACTTCCATTTAGAGATAATGCTCAGTCAAAAACATATGTGTTCTGTAAAATCCAGGATCAATAAGCAATGTCTCTGCCATTGAAAGTGTAAGGAAAATAATAATCACATTCTTCACTTTTAATATTTATTACACCTATAAAAATATCATGATATTTTATTAGCTAAAACGCATGTGAGGTTACCTAATCAAATGATTTTCACCAGGCTAACTGCAGATGTCAAATTTAACATTGGTGTTCTTTTGCGCACCGTGAATATACGTCCTACAAAAATCATTTGCTTTATATTTCATGCCGGCACGTGTTTTGATGGGTTTCTAGATATTTTTTTTATTGTGTTGTATATGAATTAGTCTAGATGCGTTAATCCATTGTTTACATAGAAGGAACTTTCAGAATGCGCAAAACATATACTGTTTCTGTGCAAGCATACTTGATCAGCCACTGAGCAAAACCTTTAACAGAGGTGGTTTCAATACATACACATGCATGTTGTCCCACTGATTTACCAAATGATTTTCTTATTAGAGATGGTCTCGCAACATAGTCCAATTTCAAAAGTATTCCTATCCTAATCCAATGTTGGTCATATCATGCTTAGGTTTTCCAAAAACAGAAGCTGTCTCCTTAGAGAATTCTCACATTACAAAAGATGTAATTACGAACATAACTACAGGAAGGCCAAAATAGACCTAATACCTAATAGAAGGGCTCCCATTTAGAAAACTACACACCATATTATTTACATCATGCTTCTCACTGCTGTTTCACTGATATCACACCCTGAGTCCCTGGACACTCTAATCCAAATCTTCTCACAAATTCCGGTGATTATTGAGCATAAAAATGTTGAGGGATAGCCTTGTTTCTCTTTCTCATGACGCAACATTCATTAGAAAAAATGGCTTTCAGGACAAAGTTTGAACTATTACATTAGAGATATTCATTGATTGTATGTGTAATGGAAATGTAAAACAAAAGTACACTGAGTGATAAATGTTGTAAGCTTAAATTTTTGCATGAAGAAATAATAGAAAGACTGACTTAAACTGTATTGTAGAAACAATTAGAACATTATATATGACGTGAAAATACTGATTACAATTTTAATGTTGTAGTGCAAAATTCATCAATCAGACATAGACAAATATTTTGTACTCTAAAACTGTAGTGATAGAAGAATAGAAACTAACCAAGAAATCCAATTCATCAAAATGTAAGATTCTTTACAATAGTTGCGTTACAAAAATTCAAGATGGCCAACAAGATGGCTGACACTATGGATACATCCTGGCACTTCACTGCAGCTGGTTGTCATGGGTATGGTGATGATGGCCAACAACCAGTTAAACTGCGCAATAAATCAAAAGACAAACGTGTTACATCTGAAGGAGGAAAGCCAATAAAACATGGAGTGAGGTCAAGCATGGAATTCCCCAAATATGAGATACGTTCAAGTGGGGAATTCCCAAGCAGAACTTCATCAAGTTCAAGTGTTGATTCCCGCATGACTTTACCAACAAAACCTCAGAGTTTGGGAACGGGGACAGTACCTGACAAATTGGTATTGTACCAGCGACGCCGGCGTTCTCATGGAAGTACACCTGAGGGTAGGAAAATTAACCAGCATTACCATAGTGCCTCATATAGCAGTACCAGCAGTGATATGAATGAATACCTTACATCCACAGATAAAAGTCCAGGTATTCATAGTAAAAGTTCTGATTTGGATAAGCTGTCTGTATACCGTACCACATCATATGATGGTTCAGTTGTTCATCGGAAGCATTCGAATCCAGCTAAACAAAGTGTCTTCCGAACCACATCCGATGGAAGTCCAGCTTTAAGACATAAAGTCGTTTATCGCACTAGTCTTCAGTGTGGCAACTTGGAGAGTCCCAGCACATCTCAACATGGCTCTCCAAAAAGGTCACCTCGCCTCTATGGCAAAAATAAAACTTTTCTTGAGATAAATATTCAAGACACTGGTGTGTGCTTGTCACAGACTGCTCATGATAATAGCCCACTTTCTCCACAACACCCTCATGATAGTAACTCTCTTTCACCAAATCGTGCCCATGTAAGTGTGTTTAGCCGTGTACATGGACAGATTTCACCAACAGCAAACAACAAGAGTTCTCAGCAGCAATCGGGACATTATGTTCTGCGCAAGTGTAACACAGACCCGTATCGAGCACTGACACACAGTGAGGACCAAACGCCACTGCTAGTGGCCCCTGGTGCTCAACATCGCAACCAAACCACGCCCCCTACAGGCCGCAAGCCTAAGCCAATGACACAAATGCAGTGGATCAGAACGGAACGACGTCATTGGTCAGAAAGTCCAGTGCCTCAACACCGTGCTTCGGATTCCTGGCCTGTGATAAACAGAAGCTGCGAATCGCTGACCGTCGGATCGATTGGTGAATCTCCACGGTCGGCTTCACCGGCTCCACCAATCGTGAGCCCTGAACCGTGTGGCCGTAATTCCGCTGCCCTTCTTTGCCCCGTGGCACCAGCATCACCGCGGACACGTAATTCGCCGTCTCCGACGAGATGGCTGGAGGAAGGATACAGGTTCACGCGCAGTCTGAGCGAGAGGATGAAAGGCATGAGGGACACGGCCTTCTCGGCTGTTGCCACAAAGTACAGGCAACGCAAACTCACAGGTACGGGTTGTATCGTGGAGCAGGCAAGGTTGTGGGAGGGAGGGGGGTTGGGGGTTGGGGGGGGATGGTCTTTGGCGTGCATTGTGTTTTATATTATAAGGATCAGGGTCTTTATGTGGATGGATCACAAGGGTGTAGTTTTGCATTTTTCTTTTACCAAATCCAACTTTATGTACGTGTGCAAATATACAACTTACTGTATTCCTGGTGCATTAAAGCCCATGGGCCTAATATTGAAGATGGGATTAGTCTTTGAATAAATGCCCATGGGCCCTTAGTGAGGATAAAAATAATTTTTTTTCTTCAAAAATATTGACAGTTATGTCCATTTTGAAACCCCAGAAGTAACCTAAGACACTCGAAAGTAGAATAAATCACTTCAATAAATCATATACTCATATGCGTGCACGTATTATTAAAATGCTTTGAGCATTGCTCCGATAGGAAAGACTGAAGATCAGTAATGGCGATAATATATTTATATTATATTATATTATATGTTATATATATATTATATTATATTATATTATATATATTTATATTAATTACCTTTTATGTTACAAGGAAAGCTACGTGTACGCTGTCAAACGTCAATTACATTTATCATCGCCCGAATAGCTGTAGGTGTATGTATATACAGTAGGTTTACAAGCAAGCATCCATGGTTAAGAAATATGCTGCTTTGAATATACACCCCCTGGACTTTTAAGTGAGAACTTTTTTCACTTTTGAAAGGTCCAAAAGTTTTTTGGTTATAAGCGCATATGTTTTAATGCATGGGAATACGGTATAGTTAGTTTATGTAACTTAAACAAGGGAACTTACATGTATCGGTTTATAATGTGAAAAAAAAATTTCCTTTAAATTTCAATTTGCAATTTTATTGTCTTTTGATGTGGTCTGTTTTCTGTTTTAGGTGAGTGAAAGAGATTTGCAGTAAGATAAGTATAGATACATTCTTCTGAAATGTATCCAGGTGTAAAAATAATCTGAAGTAAAAGTGTTCAAATTACCACTTATTAGATCAACTGGATCTGAGATCAATCGAACTATAATATCCGCATCCAACGTTAAACATCATATTCTCTTATAATGCTCCCTGTACTATCAGGTCGCTTACCAGGTAAGAGGAATGAACACATGAGTTATCTTATAATGTCAAAAAAAGTGAATTTATAAAAAATTTTGTGTTAATATGGCATTGTTCTCTCTAACATCTAACAATAGACTCTTTTGAAATTTCCAACCCAATTTATCATTTAACTTCTGAGACAAAATTGCCACCAAGAAGAATTATTATAATTTTGCACTGAGACGTTTTAGCATGAAAATTTGATGAACTCAAAACTAAAAATGCTCACTCCTGCAATCACAAAGCTCTACATATCTCTTATTTAGTTCTCCTTCAATTAGCTTTGTAACTTTTGAATTCTTTATATGGATGTGTGTGTTACTTTGTAAATTGTAACTTAATCATGTTTTATGCTTCTTTTGGATAATCATTTGCGATTGCTCTGCAACATGGTGCAGGAACTGGTAGTCATACATTAGATTCGAACTGTGATCAATTAGATACATTAGATCCATTTAGTAAATTGGAGTCATGAGATACTGTTCTTTTGTATCATGGTGGGCAAGTGATGAGCAAGTTATGTAAATGATTCTGAATGGATGAAAACCACTTACTTTGTGTACATTATGAATGATATTGTCTGTATTAGCTTTGTCTGCCCATAAAAGAAGTTGTCTGTCAATGACCCTTCACAAATGGTAAATAGTGCTTTTAAACCGTATTACTGAAGAATGATCATGAACTAATAATTGGATATTGCATCTAGAAATTCATATTCAACAATTAAAATTTGGCTCAATTAGAAAACATAACTGTTGTAGTTAGAAGAATTTCCCTCAATATCTAGACAAAGCTGGTACACATGTTGAAAACTATTATATGCATGACAATTTAGTTTGTCAATGTAGTGACACAACCAAGATCTAAATTATGCCCTTTTTAAGTCTATTTTCTGTAGGTCTATTCCTTTAATAATAGATTCAAGTCCCCATAATATGTTCATCATGTGAATGAGAAGTGACGAGAGTAAATGACAAATCCACTCTAGGAAATAGTGCCCTGTCACTTCACTTTACTGCGGAGTAATCCCATTCTCTCTTAGAAATTGGGTGGCTTCATCCCTATTTAAAACAGCATTTGTTTCTTGCTCAAGATAGAATTACGGAATTTTAAAATGGAGTACTCTATAAGTATTCCTTTCATTAATTTGCAAATTAAAAAACCCAAAAACTGTTCCTTTATACTCGAAAGTATGAAATATTAATTACCAGAAACTTTCATGAAACAATCATAATAAATATATATTTTTACTTAAAAAATGAATCGGCCCAATAATTCTCTATGTATGTGCTGTTTGAAGTTTAAAAACATATTTGAAATCCATTGTTTAGCTAATTATTTTAAAATACTGCTTTGAGTTTCAGTGAATTACAGGGAAACAAATCAAATGCAATACCACATTTAAGAGAAATGTATAAATAATATTGAAAGTAGCGAAGATAAAGGTCAATAATGAATGCAGAGATCTAGTTTATCTATTTACAAAAAATCTTCTGGAAATGGATATTATTTCCAACCACACTGTGAAAAGGCTGAATTATCAACCAGATGAACATTCACAAGATGAAGATTTAGTGGAAATAAAGTGTACACTTGTCCTACCTAGTTGCGTCATATGGGATTCAAACCACAAGTAATAACGACCACTTATGTGTCATTGGAACTATTCTGGACACTCATATTTGAATTGTTAATCAGGACAGTGGCATCAGGTTGTATGCAAGTGATAGAAAACACAATGCAAACATATGATGACTGGTTTAGAAATAGAGTGGAGTACATCATGATTCCTCGTGCACTTGGAATATAGTGTATGAGGTGTGTATAGTCTACTATTCATTTAGCTCAGTGGACTTTACATATACACAAGAATACAGGTATTTCTCAGCTCCAAGGAGCATACAGCACTTTGCTATTGCAGTAGATATTACATGATGATTATTACAATCACTCATATAAAACTAATGTTTTTTCACTGAGTTTTCACTTGGGTAGCCTGACCAGCCCATTGGGCCTATTCATATTTAACATGTAAGTCCTAGAGCAGTGTGCTAGTTATTAAAGATGAGGTTTGCTCAACATCCACCATCAGACCTCAGGGACACTCAAACCTAAACCTTCTGTTGAGCACACTCCCAATCTACTGACATGGCATGTAAAGATAACAGTGAATGAATTTAAATGTTTAGTTTAGTTTATTCATTATAGTGACAATGTCCAAATAATAACATATGTACCGGGTACATCAACAACAATAACAAATTTAATTTGTACCCAGCTAAATGATAGCACCAAAACGATTGCCAAAAGGCACTGAATGCTCTGCTGGGAGTGTCAGTGTAAACTATTATGCAAGTGCTATGATAATCCATTGAAAAATGACTGATACATCAGTTTGCTTAAGTTGAAATACCAAAGCTGTCACATTGTGAAGAATTGATCGTACAAGTACTTGTCACAGAGATAAGAGATAATTCTAATTGTTGATCATTTACAGAGATGGTCTCATTATAATGGTCATCACATATCCAGTCACTATGCCAATGTTGCTCTGTAAGAATAAAGTAGCCATGGCCTAAGCTGACAGCTTGAATTGGAAATGAAAAACTGAAGTAGGTAAATCGAGCCAAGAAAAAGCACGAAGGTGCAAATTGTGACATTGAGAATGAGGATCCATTTTCCAAGGTCATGGCCATGGAGAAATACGAGGAGAAGGAGGAGATTGAGAGTTTCTCAAAATACTTGCATGTCGATCTATGTGCTCCGAGATCTTCATAATTTACCCCAGATCATTGCTATAGTCTAAGTTGGAACCCAAGAAACAGATTTCTAGTATCCCAGTTGTTTAGGCAATTATCAGTAACATTCACTGTGGATGATGGGGTTGTTCCTTTTGGATAGGATTGATTACAGTTCATTTAGAAGACACAGTATATAATAAGCATTAGCTTTTGGAGTAATATCCATCTGCAAACAACTGTAAAATCAAATCCGTATACGGACCTGCTTTGTGCTTATATCATGGCCTACAAGTGGTGATGATATTGGATATCTGGTCAAATTAAAATAATCTCATGATTGAATTAGTTCTTCATTATTCTAAGTGTAGACTCATTTCAAACCATCAGATTTCCTTCATGCACCAGTGAAGATACAATTGTAGAGGGAATCGGATACAGATTTGGATACAGAATTGTACGTTCAGTTGTGTTTAAGATGGTAAAAATCTGGTTCGAAACCTATATAGTATACAGCTGGTCAGTGATGATAGTTTGCAATGTGTTTGAACTTTAGAGAGAGGGTTTACTGTAACTTACTAGTTTGTCTGTGGATAAGTGTCCTCTAAAGAAAAAATGACTGTATATAGAATCCTACACGCGTTGAAAGTGACATGGCGACACAACTATATTTTTATCTGTTTTTTCTTGGAAAAGTGCACATTGAAAATCCTTATCTAACAGACGCATGCTTATTTCTTTGTTTTATGGACATTACATTTAATTAAAGTGACCCTGGAACTTTTCGGAATGTGTTTAAAATGGACACAGTCACGGCACTTATTTTGGGATCTCATGTAGGGCCGAGAAGTGATACATTGTACTCTGAAGGATGGCTTACTGTAGAAAGCTTGTAACATAAGGTTCTACTATGAATATCAGTATCTTTCTAAATAGCACAGTGCATGACAGCCTTAATTACATATACATTCCTTGTGAATCTGTTTTCAGAGGGTGTCAATTGCACTATTATAAAACCTAAGCAAATATTATGGAAAGGAAATGAAAGAAAAACATACTAGACACAATATATATAAGAAGTTATCCTAGCATTACGGGAGGTTTTAATTGAAAATTTGACAAAGTTTATTCGACAATTTTAACATTATACTTGTTTTATTTGCAATTTCATAAATATTCATAAGGAAAAGTGACATGAGAAAAATGAAGGACATAATTAGATATCCTTTTTACGGAGTCTACCATTGCCTTGTCGGCACCTGCTGCTTCTACAATTAGACTGACCGTGCGCCTGTTGCCGTCTGACCCCATGCTATCAGTCACACTGGGATGCACATGGCAAGTTATTTATTCCAAACACTCCTCAAATTTGAGAGATAAATGTAGTTTTAGGATAAAAAATTTGAATTCATGAGCATAAACATATGTTGTGTTTAAAACAGAAAATGTTTAATATTCTTTAATGCTTTATCACTATGTTGGAGTGATAGATGGTGGATATGACATCTTGACAGTGAGGTTATTGATATTGGATATTTGAGTATGCTGAGGCGCGGGGTGTGAGGGGGCAAAATGGATAAACTTGCTCAAAACATAACACCTGCCAAAGCTTAAAAAGTGCAACCTTCAATTTTAACGACTTTTATAATATGATCAAATTTAGTCATTAAATTTCAATTGCATGTCTAACTTTAGCAGATGATAAGGGTGCAATGTTTATTTCTGTGTCATGTTTTTGTGAATTATGCTGTTTTAGGAGGTACTTAAAATGGGTTATTGAGGGGATTTACAGACAGGCATATTGTAAAATTACAGCCTGACATAATTTACCACTGTGATATTGAATGTACAGGCAGACACCTCACACTGAGACAGAAAATTTGCAAGCTCAAGGATTAAGATTGTCTAAGGGTCTAAAATTAAACATCTGTGCCAAATTGGGCTTCAAAAAATGCTATTTTTGTAATAAGACTTTTTCATTAGTATGTTGAAGCACTTTTCATGGCAAGAAAAATTATAACATTAGTCACTAGACCACATAGCATCATTTGCAAGACCGCATTTATTGGAATATACACACATTTGGTATCTCTGTACGTTGTGGAAATTAAGCATGAATATTTAAGTCCATTTGAAAGCATGAAACATGCTTGCTTTCAATTTGGTTCGACTTCCTGAAATTTGAACATTGGCAATTAGTTCCTTTAATGCTCACAGTACTGAAGTTTACAATATTACACAGGAAGTGTGCAATAGATATTGGAAGAGATTCTTGTAGTTTCATAACTGAGAGGGTGAATATTAACAATTATAATCAAGTGGGAAATGACCATGGTTTTTCTCTGAGTCAGAGCTGTGTTCTATTGAGTATTTATCATCTGGCTCCAATCTGCCCCATGGTCTTGACACGAGCCACTGTTATTAAGTCTTGCCTCAAGGCTACAATATTATCTAACCACCTACAACTTTATTATCTAGCCACGCCACAATGTATTACAATGATATGTTAGTAAACCATATATTGAGACGTTCTTAGATATGATAGAGTTGGAATATCATCAGAATTAAGTAAGTGATAACGTAAGTGTCTTGGAACCAGTCTTTCTAGGTTATAAGTGTCTTTGAGCAAGGCTAAAACTGATAAAAGTGTATTTGGTCCCCACTTACAATTTATTGCTCTTATGATGGACTAGTAAATTTGCTTTGGCTGCAGGAAAAGTTAATCAGAAGCCTAAAAATGTTAATGTTAATGTGAATCTATAAAGATTATAATATTTTCTTTGAGAATTCAATATGTCACATTTGATTTTAAAGCTAACTATAAACAGATAACTTTGTTCAAAATTGAAATTCTATTTAGAAGTATAATAACAATACATTTTTAGAAGAAACATCTTCAAGGCATCTTCCATTCAACTGAATAATTATGGAGCAACATTTTCATGGCTTCTGAAATTCAACTTTGGGATTTGTTGTTCAATGAAAGTCAAATATTTGAAAAATATCAGATGTCAGTTGGCAAATAATAAGACCTCTGATAAACATCTGATAGTACAGCGAATACACCCAATCTGACTGATGACCAATTAAGAGAGTCTTGCTCTTAGATCTGTGGAGGAAAGATTCAAATATTAGAGAGGCGGGCTATCCAAGAAAGTGGACTCTTGATTAGCAGATATGTCACTGATATGTTTAATTGATGGTCCCATTTTTAGTGCTTCTATTAAGTTATTAGTGGTTTAAGGATTTAATGTATAGAGGTATTTAAATTTAAAGGAGGGGCTCAAATGGCAGGTGCGCATCTCACAAAAGTGTTCACTCCAAAGAGGTGACGGATGGTCATCATAGAGTGGTCATTTGAGACAATCAATTCTAAGAAGTTGCACTGGACGTGCCACAGACCAACAGTCAGGCTCTTCTATTGAAGCCAAGATGCTGGGAGGTGAATCCTCATGTCAACAGAGAGTCAGACCATTAGCATTAACCCTCTAAGTGGTCGAGCCTTGAACTTCTAGGCTCTGTGATAGACATCAGAAAAACTATTCTTAAGATTGCTGCTCATACTCCCATTAGAGGTTACTATATACGTAAGGTTATGTGATTTGAAATCCAAGAAAAATATCTTCGTAGGAAGATGCATAATTGCACAGTAAGATGAGTGCCTCTATTTTAGATATTGGAATTGGCTCACTTCTATACAAATATGTGTACTGTTAAGCTTCTAGCACTCTTTTATACAGTTAAAATTCATAAGGAAAACTTGCATGTTATGTTAGTTATTGTTAACTTTTGCCATCAATTTTTGTTGACTAAGAGAGAACAATAGTCATTGACATAGTTTTCCCATGAACAATGCATAATTAAGTGTAACTTAAGTATTGTGAAAATAAATGAAAAAGGAAACCACATGTCTGTGAATATATTATTTCGGAAAAGAGGAATCCACGTTTTGAAGCTGTAGCTTTCAGATTTGCAAAACCATATGCTATCGAAATGGAGCAAATTTGAACCAAATCAGTATTTGCAGCTGAAATATAGACTTTTCACACCCTGTATTCTATGAGAAGGAAGATGCAGTAAGATATGTACATTTCATGTTGCTATAGTAACTGTGTTTACATAAGTGTCTGATCTGTTAAGTTGGGATTTCGAATATGTAGAATAGTTTGAAATAACTGTGAAACTTATAAGATTTTGGTAGTCACAAATGCGAGCAGTGCCAAGTGTTCAGATTACGCAGGTGTCCATAAGGGTAGGTTCTGCATGGACACGGAAAGTTCAACATTTGACAAATATGTTGATGGTTACAATATAGAAGATGTACTGAAATGGATATGATTTAAAGAATAGAAATGTGTAGGATGTACAACGGAGGTGGTCCCAATAGATACCTCATATAATATATGCAGTCATTGAAGAAGGTTGTTGGACAAAAGAAGTGGTCACTTGATATAGGTAATAAATGATATAACAGGCTATAAAGCTGGGAAATTTATAGCTCTGCACTGGCCCTTCATGTTTAAACTCTATTCAATCTCTGGATGTTTGAGTCCTCAAGAGTGCTTTTAAGTGATTCCAACTACAGTGGGCCTTGGTTTGAATTCCTCACAGGCAATGGAGATTTCTTATCCTGTTAAAGCTGTTTTGCCCTATTATCATTTCATAAGAGTTTCGGTACTGGTTTATATGGTGAAGATTTCTCTGTGGTATCATCCTATGATGACGGTCAGTTAGCTAATGCTCAAGTTGTGAGATGTGGTCCATATGGTCTCATAATGAGTGGTCATTTTAGGCCCTTGAATAATGTCTTTTGCAAAATGACAAAGGGTCATTTTCAAAAGTGTAATCTGTATGATCATTTAATGAATGGTCATTGTAGGTTAATTATAACAAGATGCAATCTTTATCAGTGGTCAGTTGGGAGCTTGGTCAGTTTAGGCTGATAATCCCCATGTGGTGTAATCCTCTAATGAGTGGTCAGTGTGCTGGGATGTGTGGTCAGTCTGGGGGGATCAGGGGATAAACATCTAAAGAGGATGTTACAGCATGTGTTTAGTGACACAATAGAGTATAAAGGGATTAGTTTTCCCAAAGCATCATGCAGCATGTTAATAGTTACCACAAGTATTTCCTTATTATTTTGGATAACACATTCATTTCACTTTCTGGTTCAGTTGAAAGACCTTCCATTTGAACTGAGGATAAAAACTTTAAATATCACTTATATTGGTATATATCTGGTGCTAAATTACCAAATTAAAGCCATATGTGTGTAATGGAACACTGACCAAGCAGTAGACACAGTTTGTCCACATGGTGTGCCTTAATGATAAAACAAGAGCTGACCTCACAGCAGACCAGATTGTGTTAGATTATATAATGGTATCAGGGGAGGATAAAGTACACTGAAGGCCTGTGAAAGAAATGGCAGAATATTTATATGCTTATGCTCTGTGCTAGTACTCTGTATAAATACACATTGTTATCCAATAGTATGACAAGTCTTGACCTATGTATGTGTGTCAGCAGATACTGAGAATGAAAGAAAGGGCAGAAAGAAAGGGCATTATGCTTAGATATAGTATAAGTTATGCATCTTAATGCTGTAGCTAATAAAAGTTTATATATTTTAAGTACAGTGAAAGGAGAGAAACGGAAGAAATATGAATCACCGTTTTTTTTATAGAAGCACTTTTGCAAAATGGTAAGGTTTCTAGTAAGTTGTGGTAGAGCATTTCAAATGGATAGCTATTAGTGGGCCGGGAAAAATAGTATATAATAGAAATTCAGAAAACATGTTGCTGTGTTTTTGTAATAATTAATAACATTTCATAGTGTTGATATGTTTTTTTGATGAAATACTTCAGCATTTCTGACATTTTAATTAAGGAAAGCCATGAAATTTGTTTGATTAATTGGCAAAGGTCTAGACAAAACCTTTGTAATAAATATAAATAGCACATTATACATACGTACATACCATATCATAAGTATGAAAATATATTTTATTCATGTAGCTACCCATGTGCTCGAAACTGGAATATCAGGAATACTGCCCATAGAATATTATTTTTGATATGTCAAATCTGTTGTTATTACAATAAATCAACAGAATATCATCATTTTTTTACATAATGGTTTTCTAAAGAGAGGAAGATGTGATATTTTATTACAGTGTTGGCAATCGGTTGTAATGTTCTTATCTTGGGCCAAACACTTATCTAACAAACAGTCAAGGCTTGAATTCTAATTGCAATATGTACCATATTGTATATTTCTGTCTGCAATCAGATACAAGTAGAACCATACTATGATACTAAGTAGAGTGTGGACATTTTTTTTCTATTGTGGTTGCACTGATAAATTGCTTTACATTAGTCCTGCATTTATCATTATTAAAAATCATAATAAAAATCATGGAGCTTTCCTAATTTTGAGTGGCTGTAGTGTCAATGTAGGTCAGTTCATAAAATGATCGAGAAAAAAGTGGTAAAGATGCAATTTAACATTGCTTTGCTTAGTTGTTTATTTGTGCTTTCATAAGAATCTGATGTTGCTTTGTAAATGTATATGTAATTTTGTTATAATGTTTTGAATTCAAACAGGACAAAGGTATAGTGGGAACATGTGAAAGAACGAAAAATATTCATTCAACACATAACAAATGGACTGATTTTTAGAGATTGTCATGATAACATTTTGTTGATTTAAATGGAATAAACATTTATCTTGACAAACAGATTTGAAAAAAAAGAACAGTACATGTATATGAATGTGATTGATACCCGGGATTGATATACGATAGCAGTAATCTGTATGTGCACAAAGACCTAGATGGCAAACAGTGATGGAAAATGGACTATTACAATGGAATGTTTTTCTTAGACTGGCAAATGTTGTTACAATAAAAAAACAATCCACGTGTTCTTCAAGTACTAATGTGTTTGTAAATTGACAATGATATGTCAAGCTAAAAACGTGGGTGAAATGAACTTTTGTGAGCGAGGGAGCGCACTGTGATATGGAACAATGATGATGTGCCGAGTAGCCACCTGGTCGGATATGAAGGAACTAGAGCACCATGATCATAGCCATGATCGACCGGCAAATAGCCTTCATCAACGCCAAGAGACTAACTTTCATCAACGGCTAGGGAATGGCCTGCATCCATGGCCTGAAAATAATCTTGATCATCCAATCAATGGCCACCATCAACCAATGGGGAACGGTCATATACGACCGAAGAATGGTTTACATCACGAGCAGTCAAATAGTCATGATCGACCGACGTATAGTCATAGTCGTTCGTTGAAAAATCAAACAGTAACCAACCTTAATCAGCAATTGAACAACCTTAATCATCCGACCCTTAAGCGGTACTACTCGCTAAGTGAAAACCTGAAAAAAGGTAAACCAAATTACTCGTATACAGTGCAAACGTATCTCGTAAATACATGGGTGTTGCAAAGTAAAGTCAGGGTTTATGGGTTCAATTTTCAGTTCAGGCAGAAGAACATTGTCTTATTTTTATTTGTACTTATGAGGACTTTTTCAATTTTATTGCCAAATGTTAACTTAGATAAGGTATGTATTTCTTTCCTATCTAGTTGAAATCATCGTCAAATCTTGTTAGTCCTTCTCTTTGTGAGGTTTACTTTTTTAAAATCAAAAATCACCAATCATACATGTAGGTAAGCTGATAATTATATTCACAATGAAGCTTGAATAATAGTTCCAATGCAATGAAAGAAAATGAGATGACCTTTATTTTTTCCATATTCAGAATAAGAAATGCAGCAAGGGTTTTGCATTGTTAAATATTGACAGATTTTGTAGAATTTGTAGAATCCCTTCCTAAGGGCCCTAACAAGCTGAGTGCTAAACTGTGATTTTAAGAAAAAAAACTAAAATACTGATAACATCTTATGTAACACTTTCTATACCACAAAAAAGTAATAACAGTATTATTTACACTTTTTTGATTGTATGCATTGGACTGCTAATCATTTTAAATTAAATTTGAGTTAATGAAATAGAAAACTTTACACAGCTGTTTTGAAATATATTCTTCATTCGGAGATTGTTTTTTTTCTATTGGGGACAAATCCTGTGGGGAATGGAGAAAGTGACAAGAGAATAAAAGAAAATCTTTCAAAGGGTAATTTGCCATAGAAAGTCCCACGGCAGTTTATACATCGACTTTTTAATCTCATTACAGATTCAACTTTAAGAGATAGAAAGTAAGAAACAGTTTGTAGTTATCTTCAAAGTTGTCAAGTCTTCTTTTAATTTCAAAAGTTGTTAAGCTAATCGTTGCCATCATCAATTACATAAATTGATGCAAGGTATAGAGAACTTTCACCAAAGTGATGAATTGGAGAACAAATTTGATTTTTCATTTCCTCCATAAAAATCCATGTAGTTATCAAATCATCATAAAACACTTACTTGACGCAGATTGATGACTTGTTGGTTTGATAAATATTTGCTAACAAACGATTTCCATGATATTACATCAAATTAAGGTCTCTGGTAACTTACTTGATGTGAGATGGACCCCTCAAGTCATTTTTCTTAAAGTTTTGATGTAATTCAAGTTTTATGGGAGTAGTTGATACACTTCCTCTACTGGGTAAAGAGTTATTTTTCTACAAAGCAAAGTATTATGTCTGTGGGAAGAACATCTATTTGCACACCGGCACGCATAAAACAATTTCAAATGTCTGCAGTTATCGATAATATATTTTTGTTACTCTCATTTGAATTTATAACAGAAAATATTGATAACTTTGATGCAATAAAAATTGAAAATGTATCTTTATATGGCACATCAAATTTTATTGCTGTTATTAAATATGACATTACATTTTGATTGCTGTTAGCAATATATATGCATAGTATGTTAATGTTAAAATATTTTCAATAATCAACAAGGAAAGCTTCCGTCAATTATAAAAGTCAATTAAAAATAGGTGACAGTTTTTATATGCGTGTTAGAAGATGGTTTCAAGTTCCGACATGGACCATGGTTTCAACCAGTCAGATCAAATTATTGAATCAGATTTTATCTGACCCTGGCATATCCAGTCTGATTGAAAATTTGCTTTATACTTATCAGATTTGTTCAACTTTTAACTTTTATTATTAGGAATTTTAGTGAAAGGTTCAAAGACAAATATTTTGGTTTGTTCTTACATGTAAAAATTCTATAGACTTGATGTTATTGAGAATAATTTGATTAAAAAAGTTAACTTTAGAGATATGTATGAATTCATTGCTTTCATTTGAATTGTGATAATTGTATTATTGTTATTTTATTATCAATAGTATTTGTAAGTAATCTGTTAACCCAACTATTTAAACATAATATCTTATGTCCATGCTCATTGGCATATTCATCTATTTCAATGCGATTTTCTCTTTTCAGGTGAGGCTTGATTTTTTGCTGTGGTAATGTAGTACTATTTTAGCTTTACAACTTTATTGCTCATTACATCAAACTTACTACAATGCGCATTGTTTTAATTGAATAAATATGCTCTAAATCACCATTTCTACAAACCATTTATATCATTATGAGTGAAGCGACCAAATATTTGGCATGTGAATCGGTAATTTTGCATAATGTGCAGATATTAAACGCACATTTTCTTCTTGAGCCTTAAGGCAAAAAGTAGTGATTTTGTGCTTAAGGCTCACTGATCTCATAACTAATGACAAAACTGCTGTAATGGAACCACCTCTGTAATGGGACCACCGCTGTAATGGGACCACCTCTGTTATAATACCAGATCATCCTTTTAGAAGATGATTTTTGTAGTTGAATAAACTTCAAAATAAAATAGCTGTTTCAGTTTCGTTTTATCACTTTCTTATTCGTGCAGAGTCATTTTTACTCGACTAAATGTAATATCGCTAATGGGATGGTGTTAGTTAATTCATGCACATTTTCATAATGAAATATACATTACTAGGTTGATCTATGTAAGATTGCATACAAAGTCACGCGTCTGCCATCGCCTTGAAACTCATGTCCAGTAACAGCATCAATCCTCACAATGCAATGACTGCCCCCCTATATGAAGTCCATGCCTGGTACATTTCAGTCAGGTTGACCACAATATGGTGATGACTTCCGCAAACAGTCAATCTCAACCTGTTTTGTGTGCTTTGCTCCATTATTCAAACAAACCTATGTAGTTTGTACTTGATTTATAAAGCCAACCATAAAGTTTAGGTGACAAGATCTTACATTTCTAAAGCTGTAATGAGTTTGAGCTTTCAATGAGTTACACTGTACTAGGTACATTTGTACAGTGCTGCGTCTGTTCAGACCATTAGTCTGGCCCCAGGCTGTGTGAAGGGCGCAGCTGCCAGACAAATCTACAGTGCCTGAGGGCAAGTCTAGTATATAGCTTCTTATGTCTAAAATTGTGATTAATTGTATCATTTATTGGAAATGTGTGGTTTTTGTCACAACAGAAACACATGGCGAAAGCAATAATTAGGACGCAGGAAGGATTTTTACAATACATGGCTATATTGGTAATTAGAGTGAAACTGTAAATTCAAACGCTAAGACTTCATTGTATGTAGCTGGTTAAAGTAAAGAAACAGTGAACCATAGCACTTTCACTTTGTTTTCATGTTCGCAAAACTATTTGACAGTCCACAGTCATAGATTTATTATATTGTTATGAAAACAAGGAAAATCAAATAACGCATGCATAATCAATCAGTCACAAAACACTATTAAAATGCTTTTGAGCTTATGATTACATATTCTAGTTATAAAGAACCACCACCTACACTCAGACCAACCAAGCTGTAAATATGTTGTCAAAATGAATATCAGCAGCAGCATTTTCAATATTTCACAATTGACAAACGAGCCATGACGACTTCACAAACCCTAAAGTGTTATAATTGGTGCTAGTTAATTGTATGTTAATTATTTATTCGAATATGGTAATTAAGCATGCCCTAAGGTGACCAATCAGTGTAATTTGTTGTGCTTATTTATACAGAGCGGCTCGTAATGAGTCTGTATCATTGTTTGCATCTAGAAATTCAGTGATCGATCATTTTTGACAGAAACAACACAAAAGCACCTGTAAATCACACTGGTTTCTTCATAGCAATGTTAATTCTACCATTCCTATGCATATTTAAATGTAAATCTTTTTAGTTTTACCGTCCCCTATTTTTTCTGTAGAAATGGTTCTAATCATTCAAATATTGATGAAACGAGTTATTTTGTTGATAAAATTGTAGAATAAATAGGTTCTCTTCATTATTTGAAATGATTTAGATATATTTGACTTGAGAATATATCATTATATGTAATTAAGTCATTAGACTTATGACACCAAGTCAGGGTAGGACTATTTCACAGAGTCTCTGGTGGGATTTGAATTTCGAACCCACGACCATGTGGCACCAAATCACTCTAGCAGTTCAGGCTAACTCTCTAGTCCACTCTGCCGCTGGAATTAGGTTTAAAAAGCGTAGCTCAGATGACAGTTTTCTGAAAGAGTTATCCTGAAACCACACTAGTCTTCTTGGTATTATAGATCTTCTTCTTCTGATTTGGTGCCTTATGGCCAGAGGCTTTGACATTGTTATCAAGCTGGTTCTAACCTGACTCATCGTCAGTTTTCATGGCTTGATCACTCAAACTGCCTTTACAAGTCCATGTTCATATCAACCCGTGGACTCAGATGTGGCTTTCATGTGGAAAAATATCTTTAGGTTAGAGTTACGTCAAAAACAAAATCAATACTAGTTGTTTTACTTGGCCAAGTGTTTGATATCTAGCTGTTGGCTGAACACTTTGCAGTTGGACTTGTGATTGGTTGGATTTTGAGAGCAAGTTCCTCGAATATTAAAGGAGTTGTATCACAGCTATATGTGAGATATGAGATGAACCTGACTTGGAGTCATAAGTCTAATGACTTAATTACTTATGATTTCTTCAAAATGTTCAAAAGATTGACAATGTCGAATTTAACACCAGACAAATAATATGACACAAAACACCTGCAACATTAACGTTCAACTTAAACCTTTAACATAAAAAATAGATAAATTTCAGTGTTTCTTTTCAAAACAGTCAGAATAGAATTGAATTTTCAAAAACAAATACAACTGAAATAGTAACATAAAAATCCTCATGAAGTAAATACAAAGTTAGTTGATAATTACCAAATAAAGAATCTATGATGACACATCTGGGTGGGTACCAGGTGTGCAAGTGTACCACAGGTGTAACATACTCTTTATGAGGATTTTATTTGTATCATTTTTGTCAGAGAAAGATCCATCATCTTTTGCATTTTCTGATCATATTAGTTTGTTTATTTGTTCTAGTTAGTGTAATAAGATTTATTGATTTGAAATGCCTAATTCAGTACCTCTGTTGCTGGGGTACATGGTTATGACAACTTTGCATTCAATTTTCATTCTCATGTCAAATCTATCTCATAATCATCTAATTTCACTTGAAAAATAATAAACTATGTGTAAAGATTACAACCAGAAGCTACCATTTAAAAGTAGATATATCTGCAATATACACATTGTGCACCACACAATTTTCAGACAGTAACATGTACAGAAGGAGATTAGTGGGGAGCTTTTGGGGAGATAATCCCCAGATAATCCAGGATTATCCCACAGTGTGGATGTTTACAACCTTGTCCTACTGATACAGCTGGCCCAGACACCAGACGCCTAGCTGGAACAATGCTAGAGACTGCTAGTGATGGTCTACTGGCCACACTTCACCTTTGCATCTTTGTTCTAATGCATGTGTAAGGCCTTTCTTATATATGTCCTTCAAGGGCACTATAGATTATTGGCATTTGAGCAATTAGTCAAGATATCATTGAAATTTCTTAGGAATATCGATTGGGGAGTCAAAAGACTCTCATTGTTAAATTTGTCACAAATGAATGGATTAAAATAGTTTACTTGGTCAATATGACTATGGGATTGGTCTCTGGGCTCTCTGTGATAGGACACAAGAACTCACCCGATGAAATAAGTCAGGCTACCAACTCACCCGTTTTTGTCTATACATGTATATAGAATGGAATAAAACTGTTGAGATGGTTCTATTGCATTTCAATGGTGGTCAAAACCCTTTCTGTAAAACAGAATTCATATGAATGAAGCTAGCCTTCTGTCAGACAGAGACCTAGTTAATCAAGGCTTCTCAATTGCTGAAATTATGAGATTAGTAATGAGTAAGATTAGTGATGAGATTACAGAAGGATGTTTGATCCCCAGAGACATGGTGTCAGATAAAGAGATATGCTTGAAGAACAGTTCTGCTGGCCTGGAAAGGGTGGAACGAAAAATCCAAACCTTTTGTAAACCATGTGCATTACTCTGTTCTCATTGGTTGTGTGTTTGATTTCTAGCAACATCTGTTTCATATACCTTTTGGTGTTTTATTATATAGGCTTTCATATTCTGAAATGTCTTTTTCAAAGTACATATATATCTGTTTGATTGAATAACATCAGGATTACTTGTATAATATTTCTAATGACATGTATAGATGTGTAAATGACATAATGAACTTGATGTATGAAGTTGTGAAAGTTTAGTTTAGGTTTCTTCAAAGACACACTGAACTTTATTCATACATAATTTCCCAGGATATTGTTACAACATGTTGGGGATGAAGCTCCGGAAACCCAACAGTTTAAATCTCATTAAGGTGAAATTATCAGCAATTTAGGGTGATAAAGGTCTTAAGTGTTATGACATTTCCTGGTGATACAGTAAAACTGGGTTATCAGTGCTACCTATAATAAAAAAAAACAAAAAAACGACTACCTTCATCAAACAGAACAGTCGTCTGTACCATGATGTTAAATCAAATGGGATAGCATGGTAATGTGCATGCCTGTTATAGCCTGTAGATGTAGGGTTTTTGCCTTTCCTACATGTCCATTGTGATAGGTTTTACTGTGCTTTGCTATGACTTTGATCATTCAGAGGTGGGCTCTGAAGACCATTGTAAAATTGAAAGGAAGCAATTTCATCAAGTTAGTGTATATTTTCATGCTTCTCTTACAGGTGGCAGGTATTGGTTTATGTTCAAGACTAAGTTTTTGTTAAAGGAAAACTTAACAGAAATCATGTTACATAAGACAAGCAATAAATGTGTTAGATTATGATAAGATATAAGATTTTCCTGAATAGTTTCAATTGTGTTGAATAGCTACTTTAAAGCTCATATATTTAACATGTCAAAGAAGGTCACAAAACTTCTAAAAAGTAAAAAATATTATCAGGCGCAATAATTAACTTCTGTTATCAGTAAAAACCTAGTCGTACGTAACTCATAAAAAAAGGAAGTTTGTACCAAGCTGCCCACAAATACTGGGTATTTTATAGATTAACCCTTTAGAGTGAATGTTGATGCACTTGTTAAGTCTTCCCTTGTGATAGATTTTGTGTTATGAATTTACCTCAGATCTAGTTGTTCATTGTAAGTTTAAAGCATTAATTTGTTTGAATCACACACCAAAGGTGTTATTACTTCTAAGGCGGGGAAAATACTAAGCTACCAATAATATAAATAAGTCATACTCATGAGCCAAGTTATCAAAGTCATCAAAGTTATGAAAGTGAAAATGAGTATGCAGCACACCTACTATGGACACCATTAGGAATCAAACCAGCCAACCATTGGTCACTGTAAGCTGCATGCATTTATTTGGATTAAACATATTTTGTTTAAAATATGAAAAAGAATTCAGCATGACAAAATGTGTCATGAGCCTTTTGTAATGTTATGTGAATAATATAGTATCTTTGTATTAATTGGTACCCAAATATGAACACTTGCAACGGAAGGTGAAGTTTTGATACATATGTAAAAAAAAAAAATAGTAAGTCCAATTTCATGATTACAAGACACTAACATGATAATATTTTAGTCTAATGCAAGTTAGACAATACTGTTATAACGTGGTCTCCTGTTATTAATCTTAATATTGTCTGAACAAAAAAACAACTACCGAGGTAGGTTTGTTGATGTCGTATTTGGCTTCTTCATTGAAAGGGGAAAGATGTTAGATATAAGTTTCAAGTGTGATAATTTGTATGTACTTAAATCTGCCACAAAATCTGCTTTTGTTTTTGAACAAAAAAAATGCATTATGCATGTAGATAAGATCAGTTTATTATTATTCACACGAACAACAGAAATCCCAAATATTGTGGACACTTATGAATATTATCTGCTTGTTTTGTGTATATTTGTCAATAGTCCGCGTTTAACCTACGATATTATCATTGATTGTTATTGTGCAAAAGTCAAACTGAGGAGTGTGTGATCAGGAGACTGATATTTTTGAAATTATTATTTATTCACATAAATGCTGCTTTTATTAGAAAATTCAGACTGATGGGGGCTAATTTACTTGCTGCCTTGAGGAATAATTTTGACACTTTAAGTAGCATTTAAATATTTGTCAAGTTTTATTTATGAATGGCTTATGACGAAGCAAACATTGCACAGTTGTCACAGAGTTATAACTTGCATATATAGGTCTTTCATCAATTTTAACAGTTATTTTATGCATAGAAAGTTTTGGTTTTAGACAGATCAGTTACAACATTGAGAATTGTTTTAAGGGAACGTTAGATATAACAACTCATGAATTATGAATTTATGTATACATGATTTTTTTCATTACTAATTATGATGATAAATTTGTAACCTATTGCAGGATTTTACTTTTCCCATCTCAACTTCAAAAGCTAATTTTTCAACCTTATATTACAAAGTAATGAATTATTGAAGGCTGCTTTCATTAGATATCAGTAACTCTCTGTTCATGGATTGTGGAGGTGAAATTCTTACACAAGCACCTTTTCTTGGTGACATTGGTTGTTTATTTATCAACTATTACCATCAGACAGACCGACTTGTTTTCCTTGATCTCAATATTACATGATCAATGCTGGAAAGTCAAGGTGGTTCCTAATGCAAACGCTTTAGGTACGATTACTTCTGTAATGTGACCAACGCCTAGGTTCTCACATCACTAGAACAGAATATTACCAGTAAATAAAATTCAAATCCAGAAATCAAAGCCATTCCAAGACCAATATTGTATATTTTATTTGATATTACATCTATTGCCCTGCTATTCTATCAGGACAGTCAGCTTTGATGTCACTTTCTTCAATAAGAGCCGTCTTATGATCTAAGGCTCAATTTCATTCACACGGATGGTGTTGTGATATACTCATATCCCCGCTTTCATGGGGTCGATTGTACAACTTCATGATTTTCATATAAACACTTACAATTAAGTCTTTGTCATCAGTAACTGAACATCACCATGGTCTAAAACCTTAGGCTAAAAAACATATACCAAATGCTGCCATAATTGTCAAATTTACTTTAAAACATATTCTAACATAATCAAAAGTGACAAGTAACAATGTCAGTCATCTACAGGGGTCAGAAGTCAGGGTGTTGTGCATTAACACATGTCATTGTGTGTTTTATACTGTAAGGTTGATAGTTGGTTTTGAAGAATGACTTCTGTGCAGTGCGCCAATGCCAAATTCAAGCATAGCTGGATGCAAGGACAATGGTTGTGGTCAACTCAATGAATTTAACAATTCTTACATCATGATCATTATGAACCTACAGCAGAACCTCTCTATGAAGTGACCTCAAGAGATCTCTATGAAGAGGTTGTCTCCTTTTAGAGGTTAACTATGGCGTGTTTATGAAGACTTGGGATATTGCAAAATGGTTTTATTGTAGAGTGGTTTGTCTATCTATAGAGATGTTCATATTTGGAGGTTCTGCTGTACATTAAGATAAAATGACAAAACAGCTTTCATAAAGATTAATTTTGAAATTTACAATGTAACTGACATCTGTAATGCCAGATTCAGTGTTTTAGTTTTCAAAAGAATTCAGAAATAAAACATGGAGTTGATATTTGAAAGTTACAATACATGATGTTGTGTTTTGTAATGTGTTTATTGCTCTGTGCTGATTTGATCCAAAACAGAAGCAGTTTAGATGATGGGAATCAAGTGGCAACAAGTGGAAAAACACAACTACTGGAGTCATCTGCAGAGTCGTCCCATTTATCAGCAAAAAGCCTGTGAACAGATGAGGCATGATTCTGTTTTGGTTCATGTTCATACGTTTTTAATGAAATATTGTATATTTTAGTATATTGGCTGCCAAGGAAACTCCATGAAACGTACACAAAGTGTGTGCCTACTTAATATGACCTGTTTCTAGGGATCGCCCCATGAGGTTGTACTGTACATCGTGTGTGTTTTTGATTCCATCAACATGAGGTTGATGACCTGCTTCAGTTGTAGTGCCATTTATGGGTCCACTGATGTTTCCTTCTGTCTTGTATCAACACTTGATACAGCCTGTTCTGGCAGATGCCTGAAAAGAAAGGCAGACAGACGTTAGAGGGACTGTATAGTGTTCTGAATTGACATACATGGCAGTAAACCTACATGTTTGGCCATTATATATGACTATGAGGGAATTCATACAGGGTTTAGCAGATTATAGTTGCAGGCATTATTGGTCAGAATTACATTGGTGTCCTTCTGTATGACATAATCTGTTTTTATCATTTCATCATTTGCTGATAAAGTGATAATTTCTTCCGAATATTCATGTCAGGTGACATTTTGCAACACTTCTCTTCTACTCAAACCACTTGACATGTAGAATGTTAAAAGTGTACATCAGAAACATACATTTGTTTTTAGATTGATTTTTGATAGGTTGCTTCTTCTAGAAGGTAGAAGTCATATCCCGGGAGTCATATGTACTAAAATTATATATCTATCTTGCACACGGATACAGGCCTACAGGCCTACAGGCCTAGTTTCAAAGTAACATGCCCTTGGATTACTTTGATGATCTGTTGAATAATTGTTTGTGCAATGTATGAAACATTTTTGTGGTCATTTTAGCCAATTGTTATTGGAGTAGCATCACATCAAGCAAGCCACCTACCTGTCTGTTATGACTCTGCTGTTAAAGGATTGCAAAGTGTGTCAAAAAGTTTCTCTTTCAGAATGGGCTATGTTCATGTATTTGACTTCGGTAGATAACCCATGTACACTGGCCATGTAGCTATGTTTTACTGATAACACTCAACATAGGAGAAAAGGAAGGTTTTGACATTTTTAACAGTGTTGTGTATGCTTTTGTTCTTATTCAAAGCTTAAAAATATTACTTTTTTTTTAATTTGAACAATTTTTGCAATCAAGGCATAAACTTTGAAATGACAATTTTTTATTTCATTTTTTTAAACTTGCGAATGAGGTCAGTAGTAGGAAATGAACGACGATTTAAACCATTTAACTGCAGATTTTCTCTCAAGCTATCAAATTATTTCCCATTGTCTTCTTACATGCTTTGTTCATTGCAAATTTCATTACACATTGACATCAAATTTTAAATTACCCTGATTTACGCCTGGCAAACTGATTTGTGCAGCGACAAAGACTGTGTGTCCATTCTTCAAGCAGCCAAAAATGTGATAAAAAACAATGCCTCAGGACAGTCAATTATAAGCAGCAATGTATTCATAGGGGAAGGGTGAAAAATGAAGTTTTCTTTGAAACTTATGACCTTCAAATTTTCATTAAAAATCACTGATGAATAATGAAAAAAATTAGCACAAAAGTCAAGGTAAATAGGCCCATTTTGGGTATTATCGAACATTAAAGTGGGTAAGTTGCTAAAACACTTTTAAAGATGGTAAATCGTCACATACAAAAAAAAAAGTAAAACCAAACTAATAACAATTACAAAATTATTTGTATTGAAATTTCTATTATGTGTGTAAGTTGTAGTAAAGGTTAGCTATACAATGTAGCACAAGATAATAGAGGTCAGAAACTAATCAGTTTGGAATGTGATCAATGATAATAGTGACAATGATATGCAATGATATAGGTGTGCAATCTCTGGCCATGTAAACTTATCTGGACTGACCACCTATAAGGGTCATCAGGGTATCTCCACAATGGGATAGTAATGACTGGTCACTCTACATCCTCTTAATTAAATGATATGTTCAAGAGGATTGATTTTCTTATTTAATGTTTTCATAACTTTTTTCCCCCGCTCTTCATGTTAATTTTAAATTTTAAATGTTAGTTGGTTGCTTCTTGTGCATATATGCATTATATGGTCATTTTTTTAAAAGTGTGTCATCAGAAATCTGCCATTCGTCTAGTTATCCAATGACAGATTTGGCAATGCATCAATTATTAAGGAAATGATTCCTATAAATAGAGCTAGACCTTTTCATCTAAAAGTTTATTTAATTGGGTCCAAATGTATATTTTTAAATGACTTTGAAATTTGAGACCTGTAAGCTTACAGGCCAGTATTATTATGTATGGGTGTTTCCTGTAAAGAGGAGACTTTCCTGTGATAAGATGTGTTTACTCTATGGGTGAAAATTTGAGACCAGGGGAAGTCAGCAAGTCTGCTGCTGGAGTAGTGGGTCAAGATGGCCACTTGACCAGATGACCACAGTAGATTAGGGTGGAGGCAAGATGACCAGGCCAGATTAGAGGCAGACAGGATACAGAATGACAACATATACAGGCACCTGATATGGTTAACTTGTATATAGTGGCCATGGTAGCGTCTGATACAGAATAACCTTTCTAAAGGGAT
Organism: Streblospio benedicti; assembly: GCA_019095985.1. NCBI lineage: Eukaryota > Metazoa > Annelida > Polychaeta > Spionida > Spionidae > Streblospio > Streblospio benedicti. The sequence goes on along the minus strand of CM032664.1, from coordinate 51,747,089 downwards.
GGCCAAATGAATAATATCTCTTGTAAAGCCATTAACTGATGAATTTAAATAGATGTTTTTAAAAACTACAAGTGTTTTTGTTTGACAGTCCGGACTATAGCTGTCGTGGTATAAATACATCATGTTTTAGAAATAAAGACAAATTGCTGTAGAAGGAGGTTAATTTGCTCAGACTGACCCCAAATCTAGAATTGCTCTAGCAGAAAGACATTGTTTAGACTGCCAGCTAGAATAGCTAGCCACTAATCTTAATGCTACAAAAAGGAAGAAAAGAACTAATGCTGTAGGCATAACACTGGAAGAAAAGTGAAACGTAACCACCACCAGATCATTGTACCATGATGATTTCTGTTCCATAAATTGATATATTTGCTAGTAATACTCCATTGGTTTATGCAAGGATGACATCAGACTGAGTAAAACAATAATGAAAGAATAAAAAATGGTCAAAGAAACCTTTCCTCCTCCCAAAATACATAGAAAACATGCATAGACAATTTAGTTTTATTGCAACAGCATGCAGACCATATGAACTAGTCTGTATGAAGCTTTTTATTGAAGTGCACTTGCTAACTCAACATGCTGGATTCCCTAGTAACCTCATGTTTACTTTCTAGATGCCATAGTAACCGCAGAATGTCAACAGGGCCATGTGGATATGTTTACTGATGAGGGGAGGTGTAGAGATGAGTGGATGAGTGCATTGTGACCTTACACATGAATGCTATTTTATGTTTGTATTGACAGATCCAGTTTTTCAAAGAAAAGGATGGTGTGGGGGTGGGTAGGGTGTGTGGTTGGTGGGGGTTGGCCTCACGGGTACACAATGAGAATCTATATTTGTAGCTGTCGCACATCATTGTGGGGTGGAAATAACGGGCTGTAGAGGAATGTGTGCACCCTGGATTTGTCAGTGCATTGGAAGATTATTATGTGTGCTTTTTGTATGATTTACTTATCCCTGGGACTGTTGTTCATGTATTTAGTTTTGTAAAGGATATTTTAACCTGAATATATACAGAAAGTATGTTGATATTTAGGTGTCTAATATATCAGAATGGCAGTAACTAGTAATATTGGCTAGTTTGTGAAAATATTCATAGAAATTACACTCAGTAAGAGTGATCACCAACGCTTTCATGAAAAGGTGGAAACATTATTAAAAAAGTGACGAGTATGAGAAGAAAAAAATCCCAACAAAGTGAGAAAAAACAAGCAAGATCTGAGCAGGTGGTTTCCATAATGTAAACAGGGCCATGTGTTCTGATGTAAACACAACCATGTGTTCTGAAGTAAACAAACCCATGTGGTCTGAGCCAAGTCTCAACAACACCAACAAATACTCTTTGGGAGGTTCAACAAAATCCAATGTTAATGTATATTCTGATGCCTTCAACACGCAGTATATGAAGAGAAACAATAGCTGATCATTACCTCAGATTCCAGGCACAGTGACTTGAAAACAGTGCCATCTTTGAAGGGCAAAATATTGTGTACACCCAGTGCCTGTGGTACTTATGTTTGAACTTTTAACTTTTATTCCTTGCCCTTACCGAAGTTCATATTACAATAGATATGAGTTCAGATTTGCCTTAATGTTCTTGTAAATTCAATTGGTAATAGGAAATTGTCTTCTTTCTATGAGTTGCTCAAGCATGCTGGGCAAGTACGGTTGGTCCGAGGGTTGGTCAAATAGGGAATAGATATGTTGCTGTGTGATTCAATACTGATTCATATTTTTATGCTCTTTTCAATTGTAGGTAAGAGTCTGGGCTATTTTGTTCTGAAAGGCTTGTGAGTAAAGTTTCAATTAACATAGACACTTTCTTGAAGGAATTTATACATATTTAAAAATGTATTTATAAAAACATTAAAGGCTGTAGACAAGTAATACACTATGTCTAGTTCTCCAAATTTCATTCAGTTGTACAGTTTGATTGCTCGACTTAGTTTGTACCTCAATATGATTTTCTAATTGCTATGAATGAATTGCAATGAGAAGGATACTGTGTGTTAAGGATGTTATTTATATTTGACAGACACCTATAATAGCTTTGATCGTGTGCTAGCAAACCAAAGCCCTGGTTGCAATCAGCCGTTGTGTTTTTCTCTGTGATAATCAACGTTGTGATAAAAGGCACGTGTAAACAAGGAAATATCCGACTCTCTCTGGCAGCTCCAGTTTCTTATGACTCAACACAAAAATCATACTGTGATTGGAGGTTGTGGCGATGGCTGCATCCTTGCCTTAATGTCCAATGTTCTGGAAATGCACTTTTCAAGAACGCGTCGAAATTCCAAATAAGATCATTTTCAATAGTAATAACTAATATGTCAATTATTTTATAGACTGCCCGGTCATTTGGACAGTTGTATCCCAAGTCTTTTCTTGTACCGATGATTTAGGTAATAACCGATTATAGAGGTGGTCCCTTTTCTGATGACCTGTGAAAGAAAATATTTTACTTAGCTACAGCATAAAAATAATAGCTTTCCGTTACAGACTAGTCCTCCAAAGGTTCATACACAATACAATGCAGGTATAATATTGAACATTATTTTATTCACAATTAGCCATTAGAAATCATGTTTTATATTCTGAAAGATTAACATGATTAGGTAGCGTTTGACGTAAGCTAGCAGTGTCTAGCTCAAATATGCTGAGTCTACTAGCTCATTTCCTCTAGAGGGAAGTGGTTTATTCAAGGTGACGGCCTTACCTATTGATTTTTATAAGTATTGATTTTCTTTCATCTTCCAGACCAGAATTTCCATGGAGTAGGGAGAGGAACATTTTAAACAGCTGATTTAGTGCATTTTTTCGATATTGTTTCATGTTCTAGACAAATGTGCATCACTTTTATTGGATTTTCTTGGATATTTATTGATTGCATCAATTAATTTAAGGATTGAGTTCAGTAAGGATTGAGTTCAGTATATTTTGTTTTATTCGTGAATTACATGAAAGCTTTAGAAAATTGGAGCGCTAAAGTCAATGTGGGATTCAAAGGGCGACTTTAATAATGTAGTCGGAAATGGGCCCTTTGCAAGTTCCTAAACTTTTAATTTGTTCATTGGAAACTTTGGTATTAAGAGGTATGTAGTTATCTATGGATCAAGTTGATTTGAGTAAGCACATAGTTTTCACATTCTGTTAAGAGGATTATATATGCAGATGATCTAGAAATAGAGTGGCACAAACTTGGTAACTTGGAATGCGATTTATCTATGAATATAATTGAGTTTACTCAAAAATCAAAACTTCAGACTCAAAGAGAGCACTAAACAACACAGCAAAAACAACAAATTACCACGTTGTTATCAGAAAAATGATCCGACTGATAAAGTACAGTGCAACCTTCAATTCAACTTGCAATAATTGGAAGGAATGTGCACTCTGAAACCAATAATCTTACAATTGACGTTGTGCTGCACATGTATTTATGTTTTTGTGTTTTGGTATCAAGGGATATTTGAATATAGATATAGGATTTTGAGCTGTTTCTTTGCACTTAGAAACGTTACTGTTGTGTTTTGGTCAACAGTTGGCTAAGACCTGCTGCTGGACTTATCGTCTAGCTCCACTTAATAGTTGAGGTCTAGAACAGTTCTGAGCTGAATGTGATGCATGCAGTTGCAGGATATTTGACGGGAGCTATTTTCTTTAATTGTCTGGATAGGTATGTTACAAGATAAGACTGGGGTCAATGTACAACATGAAGGAATACGCCATAAGATACTGGAGAAATAGTAAGTCTGAACAATGTTTGCTTTTACTCAAATTTAATTTTAAAAGTAATGTAAATGATGATAAAACTCACTTGACTGTTAAATCTGTGCAGGTATTGTTACCACATTAATATACTGCTAACATCAAAGGTAGAATATTTTATTTCTTTTAAGTTAATTGCTTATTGTTACCATTGATAGTAACGAATTAAAAAGTTGAAAAGTTGAAAATTAAAAAAAAAAACGTATTTGTGACCAGGGAACTATTATTATATGTGAGAGAGGTGTTACCTGCCTGGAAGTTCTCTCGGTTAATGAGTTCAGCTGCTTAATTACTGACCAGGTCTCTTATTGCATGCAGCATCTCGTCAGTGGTTTAATTGCAAAATCATGAAATCTCTAGCAGCATGCAATTTAGTGTTTGTATCACCCAATGTTGAGAACACCTTAGGCTCCTTTAGCGCCCTTGTAATATTGAAAAGGTCTAATACTAGATGCCCTAAACTGGAGAAATTTTTTGTTACAATTCTATAGATAAGCTAAGTCAATGTCACCACCATCTCAGGTTTAAATGTTTAAAACATTTTTTGAAAAATTATTGGCTTTTCAGTCTGATTATCCCTATCTAATGGTTCGTCTTGGTATATTACATGCAGGGTTATTGAGCAAACTAATTTCTTAGATGATCGATTGGTATGGTATCCAGGGCATGGCCAGGAGCTCATGGTTAGTGGCATGAAGCAGAAATGTTCATGATTTTGGCAAAGTCTGGACCTGCTGGGTCCCAAGGAACTGGTGCTTCACCAGTGATTTGAAGATATTTGACCCTCGGGGCCACTTTCATCGAATATTTAATCTGCCAATGGTATCTCTCCATGTAGAAGTTACTATGAGTACTTCACATGAGATTTTATTAATGATAATCAGGGTTAGTTTGATGACCGCAAGGTGTGAAAATAATTACGAGATGCACGTTTTTGGTACTAATTACAATTGTTGATGAGATCATTATAGTTTTTTACACGTTAAAATTAGTACCTGACATCTCCTGTAATTATGATTAAGAGATTAATTGCTCTCTTGCATGCTTAATTAGGCCTAATTATGTAATTAAAAACACAAGTCATAACCGTGACCATTTAGTTGCACAAAACCTCACCAACATATAATTGCTCAGCCTGAAGAGGAATGAACAGGAGATAGGATAATGAGACTTACGCATCTGTACTTACCCATGTTGTGGAACATTTGAAATAAAAATTACACAACGATTTAACATAGGTTAAATTATAGTCGTTGCAGGGAAACTATGCATTGGTGTCTGTATCCCACTAAGTTGAGTATCTGTTCAAAAGCAAATCTGTTCATCACTTTCTCCTCAATCATCATGACTATTACTATGCAACAGGGAAGTAACATAGAAATGGTCTATAACTAAAGTACACTCTTTATCCCAGTTCTAAAGCAAACATGAGTATGAATATTAAAACGTTACAATTTATGTTCAAGCATGGCGAGTGCACTTCACTTCAGTTCTGCATAATCTGGACTGGAAAGGGTTAAGGAAATCATGTTCCATGGAATGTTAATCCCCTTGCTGATTCATGGTTATTCCTGTCGGTGACGTGTTACGGAGGTTATCGCTGATTATAACTACACTTTCCAGTAAAAACATGATCAAAGTCACTGCTGTTAACCTTCTAGGGCCCTAAACAGAACCCAATTGTGTGCTGCAGCCGCAGTCACTTTTTACTCATCGGATAGAAAGTTCTTGCTAATGATCACATATGATATTCTTGGAATGTACAAGTTATATGATGAGTTTATGATCAATTATAAGTTGACAATGTGTTGTTACACTTGTTTCTGCTGTCACCGATAGTATTAAAGATTTATCACCGAAAGAAAAGATTCATTTGTGTTTTAACCATGTCATTATTGCCCATCTATGTCCCTGTTACTCACCCACCAATCTCATACCAGCAATTCAATTCATCTTGCTAAATATGACTTGTGGAACACTCACTCATGTAGACACGGACTTGTGAAATGGGCAAGCATTGGATACGGGACTAGGAGCTGTGAAAATGAATGTGTTCTGTGCCTGGATGGAGAATGATAACGTCATATCTACTGTTTTCCTTCTCTTGTTTCTCTTTCCTTTTCCTTGCGATTGTTGTGTTGTTTTGATAACCATGATGATAGTAGACTTAATAAATAAGTAGCTGGACTCAAAGTATTCAAATGTTAACTATGAGAGGCTTGATATTAAATTTGTTCTCCTATAATGTTTTCAATGCACATTATTGCACAGTTAATAACACTGTACACTAGAACTGTATTTTAGTGAGCCCCCAAATGAAAACAAAGTGCCCACATCGAGCAGGTGTGTAGGCCCTCACATCAGCTTGAAAAAGCAAAATACTTGTAACAAAGTTTTTGATGTTTTCAACTAGCATAATCACTTTGCTAGTCACTGACTTCGACACAGACCTTCTTGTGTCAAGCTCATAAAACATCTGCTTTTTAACAGGGCGCTGTTTTTTAAGCAATTTGTTCGTCCACATATTTGCTTTTGGCTAAAACGATTCAAGTTTTGGAAAAATATGGTGTTTTTCAGCGGAGAACGCCGTGGGGTTAACCCAAAGATGGATGCATTGTCTCTCGATTTTAATGCTTTTCTTTTGATTGTTTAAATTTCTGGTGTTAAATTCATGGTTTACCAGGTATATTGTATATGTCAACATTAGTTGTGTATAATTAGATTGCTCATATTGAACATGTGCCTAACTCATCATCGTGATCACAAATTAGGTTTAAAAATTGTCATTGTGATGTAGCCCGTAACTCTCAACTTTTGTTGCTGTGGACCTCATGGAGTTACTCCAGTTTGGCACTTGTCATTAACTTCTAGATATTATAAATCAGTTTATATTACCAGAAAATACCATTCAATATCACAGATGCTCTAGGACATTTCAACCACATACATATTTATCTAAATAGTCTACATGTATGTGCATGGGCTATCTTCAAGAATGTTATTTTCTAAATATGGATCAACTTTATTGTAAGAGTAGGGTACGTAGTGTTCGTACCTTGAACTATGTGAAGCTGCTGTAGGATTACTTTGCTCAACAACCATCTGAGCTTTTTCTTAACAACATGTCATTGTACTCAAGGCATGCACATTGGTGGCCACAGCCTAACTGGATTATTATAACATATAATAACTGTAACTACCAGTTGACACTAATATAAGTGATTGAGCGTTTTTTTTTGTGGACCTAGATATTACGTGGTGATAGCTACTTTGACACGTGCTACAGAGATTATAAATCATTTGTTTGACCACGAGACATATCAACCAACAGTGTAAGTCTGGAGGGCTTCCTTCAAGAGACGACAAAGACTCAGTTTATCTAGACTCTTCCTTTGTGGCGATCTTGGAATGATATTGTAATTAATGTATGTTAAGTTGGAAAAGCACAGAGGTGCTTGTTTTAGCAAGCTGTGCAGTTTATAAACCAGGTCTTACTATGGAGGTTTAACTGTGAATTTGTAACATTTGGCTGTAAACAAAAACTATTTCTTTGGCACAAAGAAGCTATTATATTGTCATGTTGCAATCATTATTGAACCGAAAAACGTCACTAACGGAAACAGAATGTTTCATCATGGATACTGATGACAAAGAAACAATAGTATTTCTTGCGCTTATTTCATACTTTATGTCTGTATTTGTTCATACATATGTAGTGAAAGCATCATAGCACCTGTTAGTAGATTAGCATAATTATGCGATTAGAAATGGTGTAATTCAAAGGATAGATTCAACAATATGAATTCGCTGTCCTGAAAATAGTTTGTTAATTTAGTTCTCTTGTTAATGTCATGGAGAATGGAATATCTCATTTCATAAAAGGTCTTGCTATCGCCTTGAATAGTTAATTGAAATGAAAAGTTTTTAAGTGTTTACTACTTAAATCAGGTGAATTTTATATATATATATATATATATTTAGAAATGAAGACATTTTGTGTGTCAATGATATGAATAATTTGGTTTCGATTTAACATTCAACAAGAAGGTGGATATTTAATTTCATTTGTTAAAATATTTTACTATAATATGTCTTTTGTTGTTGTTTGTTTTTCATTTGTTTTTACCATGGAGGATAGTGTCTTAAAAGTTGAGTGGTGTTTTCTATTGACTCTTTACATACTATCCTTGAAATTTGATTGATGGAGTTTATATTTGAGAATTTTATGAGAAGTTAAATGGGAGATTTGTGATTCTAATATGAGGATACAAGGACGGACAACACTGATATATGTAAATGGTAAACAGCTTAGCAAT
>CM032664.1:51711422-51738901 GCA_019095985.1 Streblospio benedicti | reverse complement strand
AATGTTAAAGATGCTAAGTAGCGAAAAAATAATGGATAGCCCGTGACTGTTGGGACGCAATGTTTCATCATGAGACATCTGTGTGTCTTGGTGAAATGTTTGGAGTATTTTGTGTGTGGCGTTGGTTTGATGTGCAGTTTATTTAGGCGTAAATATGGAGAGTGATATAAGGGTGGATACTCGAATGTATGTTGTCACCTGACAGTATGATGACGCTTAGATTATTTGACATAGCTCATTACATTTGATGGCAACATCTATATTAGCATGTGTTTATACATTTAATCGTTATGTCTATAGAGGTACCTGTGTTCATTTGGTGTAAATATTCACAGAAGGAACGATGATTTCATTAGCAAGCAGTCACTACTCTTTCATACGAACGTCATGCATATTAGAAAACCCCACCCTTTCAGCATTATGATGAATCAACCTTCCTCAAATGGTTTCATCTACAGAAGTTGTAGCAGAAGTTTTAAAATAAGTCATTGGTCAGATTAAGGCAGAGGTGAACCCCAGACAGTAGAAGGATGTGTCACATAAAGAGCCTGTTGATCAGGCTGGCTTTTTTATGTAATTATTAGAATTTTTGTAGATGTGCTTGGCAATGGATGTGGCATGTACAACTGACCCCTTAGCTTGTCAGGAATGGGAAGTGTGACTGAATCCAAGATGAGTCAGACAGACGACACTGATAATCAATTTATGCCTGTCCAAATAAAGTAGGGCTAGGTAGATAAGATTCAGGTAAGATAAGGTTTAAGAATAGCATAGACAGAAAACGTGAAAAAACGTTGTGTGCTTCCGTGGCTGAGTGGACAGGGAGTTGGACTTGTGACCAGAAGGTCGTGGGTTCGACTCCCAGTCAGGTCTGATGGTGGGTGTTGAGCAGACCTACCTCTAACAGGTTGCACACTGCTCCGTGGTACCTACACATTATATAGGTATAGGTCAGGCGAGTGAACGCTAATGTGAGTGATTAGCACATCTGCACTACTGTAGCAAAATGCTTGGATGCTCCCCAGGGAGTTGAGAAAGATAGTGTGACAAGGATGCCAATGATCTGGTGTAAATATGTAAAGTCGCTAGAGCACGATAACATTGAATTGCGATAACATTGAATTGCGACTATAAATAACTACATTTAAAAATGTGATTTATAGTCACTTTGGTATCAGTTGTTTTCTTTCTGATGAGTAAGTGCACACAAATATGTTCAGGAAACTTTTCTATATGTTTACTAAATCAGTTATAAGCTTTTTGAAAAAATAACAATCTTTTTATTCCTTTACTGTGCTTGATGCCAGGATGTGCGGCTCTTATGCAAATATATGCAAGTTTATGTACCCCTAGGCCTGTACAAAACAAGTAATCTGAGCAATATCTCAGGACTTAGAGCCTATCAAAAATTTTACCAAGCCGAAAGTGTCACAGGCTCTTAGACAAAAGTGTACTATTTAAACCCCTATTAGCATGCTTACCTCAGACTTACGTAAGCATTATAGGCTTTTAGACAAAAAGCAGTACCCCAATTCAAATTCTGATCAAGTCTGAAGCATTCGGCTGGCTCGAAGTGAAATGTACAATAGGATTTGATGTCTCTATATCATTGTTGCTTGTGATGGTGACAAAAATGCCAAATAAAACAGCGGCGGTGACAACATTGTGAAAACTCACCTACGTGAGGTGGGTATGAGCGGTGGTTGTGGCTGTGTGAGCATGTTGAGTCAACGACGACGATGACGGCAGTGGGTGGAGTAGCTCACATCACCTGTAGTCGCCAACACCCACCGCCACGACATATACTCTATTAGCTTCTTCATACCTTGTAGCTCGGGAGCTGCAGTGGCGGCGGCAGTGGCTGTGGCATCGTTTAGTAGTACATTGAAACTTACTTACTATTAATATATATACTTGGCGTGGACATATGGATAGAGTGTGCTATAGCTAGTGGGGAGAAAACCCTGGAATAGGTAGTCAAATGAGAGAAGCTTCTGTAGATGTTTTAAGTAAGCTGAAAAATAAAGGTCTTCATATGTTTTAGTTTGTAATCATAAGTACTATTGGATGAAGGTATTTGGCGTTGATAGGTCTTCATAGATGGATAGATACTGGGTGGAGACGTTTTCGTAGGACTTTTGACAAATGTGCAGCATTGGATGCTGTTCATGCTTCATAGCTTGTCACACATGTGACAAAGATCATACATATGGCGAGAAACTCACCGTAGACTGCTGTATGATCTATGATTCTATATACATCAATCGGTATCAAAGTTTTTTTTAATGTAAAATCAAGTTTAACCCCCAAATTATCCAATCCTTTTACTAAATCTAGGGGATTCTATGAAAACTGAGAGAGTTACAATAGATGAATGCGTTCATGATTATTACTGCACTGAAAGAAAATGGTCAATGTTAAACTTACTACTCAGGAAGAGATGGCCCTGTTTGGAGATAAATCATATCATTTGAAGATGATGAGGTTGAAAATAGTGATTTTATGTCACCAAGTTAGAAAGGAACGATTTTACAATTTCCATGATTTCTGAAAGGTAGTATATAACAATTAAATGACATCTGGTATTATAATTTAGTGAACATGAACGGATAAAATGTACAGATTCTGATATTACATCCAAGTGGCTATGTTATGTACTATTTACTATGTCATAATCATGCAGATGACATAAAAAGTGAGAATGAGTCAATCAACTGATGGAGAGATGGATGAAGGAGAGAAGAAGGATGAAGGGAAAGTACATAGGTCTGGTAGTAAAAATGGCAAAGACAGCAGCGCTTCTAAAGCAGATAATTCAACAAAAACAAACAATACTAGTGATAATGCAAGACGATTGTCAGACTCGAGCATTGTACGTGGAATATGTGAAAGTGGAGCCGCACCATTTTTGGTTGGTTTTGCTCGGACACTGACTGGTTTAACTGGTAAAAAAGTCAGTAAAAACAAGGATGTTACGGTGTGTCAGGCTGGTCTTGTGGAAGATAAGTTTGATAAACACGAAAAAGCAGAGGAAAAGTTAGTGAATGAAGATCAAGTGGAAGAAGAAGCAATAAAAGAGGTGATTGGGAAAGAAGACAACAAGTTCGAGAAAGACAAAGACGAAGAAGAGGAAGGCTTGTATGTTTCAATAGATAATGAAAGTGCACTTAAGGTGGCTGATAAGCCAAATGAAGAGCCTGTTATTAAGGGGACAGGTTACCATGATGATGAAGAACCAATTTATGTTGATTTTAAATGCTCACACCTCGAGAATCCACCTTCAAGGGCTAATATCAGCAGGCAATCTGAAAAATGTGGTGCTAAAATTGATGATGGACTAATTGTTGGAAAGGATGATAGAAAAGGTGCTTTGTCAGATTGTCCAGATCAGGTTTTGCTTTTACACTCAAACTATATAAAGGCTAAACACTCAGGTGATACTGCGGAGGTGAATACTGAACAGTGTGAAGCCCATACTCAATTGCAAAATGAATATGACAAAACTTCTGCTGTTCAGGATGCTTTGGCGCACAAAGATAATGGAACCAATATTGTTGAAAAATGTGCTGCAGCCAGTATTGTTTGTGTTCAGGATAAAGTAATGGTGGGAAATATGGAGATGCTAGTCAAAGGTAAGGAGATTGAATATCCACCAAATATTGATCACAGTTTTTGTAAGAAGGATGGAATGCTGAAGTGTCCAATTTCACGGAATTCGGATGATGTTGATTCTCAATCAAAAGACCAGCGGTCAATCAAAGACCATTCAGACACAGATTTAAGGCTAAAACTCGACGTTAAACCCCCACATGTGAAAGTGAAACCGAAACTAAGTTTTTCCGATGATGTGCACCATTATGAAGCAACAGAAATCGAGTGGGAAGAAGAAAATACAGGGTCAAAAGAAAGCAGTGAACTTGAACAAGAAAAACAGTCTTCTAAACACGCCGAATTCCTATCAAGATCTGAGGAATCGGGCGATGATCATGGTACCGCGATATCGCCAGGAGCAATGAACGTGACTTTACTTCCGGCAGACATAGACCACTTCCGCCGCCGGCACCTCACCTTGCCAAGTCGGCACCGGGCACCGGTTGTCCCTGGTGCTGATGGCGGAACCACGGAGAACCGGCGGCGCTCACTGGATAACTACGTGGTGTCAGGCGGCGGTGCTGGCACAAGGAGCACAACGGCGCGCTGGGTGTGTCACCGGGCGGCCATGGCAGGTGTGTAATGGGTGGGTGTGTGGTGGGAGGATACAGGGGGTCGCTGTAGATGAAAACTGTCGTGGTGTACATGTCTCATTTGCGGAGTTGATTCGTATGTGTCTTTTTTGGGACTCATTTCAGGGTTTTTCTGGCTGGTCGTATGCATATCATTAAACTGAGTATGATCGACATCTGTCTTCATGCAAATTACTTGTATCTTCACTTGAAGGTGTCCAAATAAGGCAGTTCCACTCTAGTCATTTGAGTTGACAAGTCTACTTTTGTAGAGAAAGGTCAAGGTGCTCAACTGAGCGAACTGTTTTCTTTTAGCCTATATTAAAGAATTTCCCGATATTGATACATCAGTTATATTTTTGTTGTCTTCAAGTATAAATGTAATATGTGTGTGGTACAAGTTTTACTTCTGTGTTGTCAAACTTTCTATAATTGCTAATGATTTGTTTGTGTGTTATAAAAGGGCTTCAGCATCATGAGGCCTACTTCCTCCCCCTCTCATGGCGCTGGGGCCCAAGTATGTACACATTTATATTCAATCAGCTCTTTACCTCTACGGTATGTTAAATGTATGTGTATCCCATGTTTAAAGTTACCACGTAAATTGGTATCTCACCATTGCTACTCCTGAGGGAGAGGTCACTTTATCGAGGTTGCTGCGGATTGGTGTTGATGGAAGCTGTGGTTTGCTTAACCACAACAACAAATTACCACATACCGCCAGCTAACCACAACATACCACCACTTAAACACTGGATAGATATTAGTCATACTAAAAGCCATTTGATTGGTTTTGTGCAACATGTATCAAGATCATTATAAAAGATTTAGTTGATTTCTATTTGTATGTATTGAGTTCTGGGTAGCTTCATAGCCTCTGGTAGGGTTCAAATCTCACTACTGTGACTGTTGCCATGGGAGTGCGGCTGACGGGTCCTGGGCTCTGAGCCTCGGCCACGTTGCTCAGTGGTCAAATCATTGTGGCACCAGCGTGTAAACTTATTACATACTCAATATTATGTTTCATAAAAGCTCTTCATCTGTACAGATTTAACAACATAACTAATAGGTGTAGTATTTCCTGCAAACTCCTCAATGGGAGCCCCTTTATATATAACCAGGGTCTAATAGAACTACTTTTATTCTATTAGACCCTGATATAACCACAATTGCATCCATGCATGTAGGAAATGACTCATTTTATCACTTGATGAATCAAGGAGGCAATGGTAGGAGCAGCTTTGGGGGAGTGTACGATAAGGATATCTGTAATTCTAGGTCTCTACCACAGAGTGTGTGGTGGGGAGATTGGAACCTGGCTAAAGCGACCAGTTGGAAAAATTTCACAACCAGTTGCAAATTTTCACGATTTACACATTACTATCATCATATGAGAAGATCTATTGGTTTTCTTGTAAGGTATGAAGCAGTCAGATGAGTGTATGCAATCATTGTAGTCTACCTGCTGTGTTTGCCATTGAAAAGTCTGTAGGTATGGAATTTTGACGATGCGCCATGTAAAAGGGGTGGGTATCATCTAATAACAAATATTACTCAGTTGATATGAGGCGAGCTATATTTAGTCTGCTCACATCACCCATTGCCATGGTTACCACAGGACAACACATAGCAACATGGCACATGAAAACTTGCATATTTTGTATTTTGTAAACTTTAAATTCTTACAAATTATTGAAATTCATTTCATAGTTGTGTATGTATGTAACTGTGATGTATGATGTGGATTACACATGTGGGGGCAGATATAATGCAGACATAATGACATTGAGCGACCCATTTAACCCACAAGCTTGCCATATATCTTTACGTTTGCATTTACATCACCTCATTGGTATCTTGAGCGAAACAAATGATGGAGTCTAGATTTCATATTTTGAAGTATAGTTCTGTGTGGGTGAAGTCTGCAAAGTGTGTATTTCCATTTTATCTTTGTCAACCACTTGACTTGGATTTAGCGTGTATTTGCCAGAAGGAAACGTTTTGTTCAGTTGTCAATAGTCACTGATAAAAGATCAAATAAAGTAGAGATTAAACGTGTAGAAATATCAGAGGGATAAGCACATGCAGGTTAATAGCAGTAGGCAGGTCCGAGATATGAACCATTCATAAGATATATATATATAAAAGTGGTCCCACTAAAGAGGTGGTCCCATTACAGAAGTTGTCTGAACATAGTCATAATACAAATGCAGCTACATTAGAGAGGTGATTCGAAAGACTTTGATATTTCCATCGGAAAGATAAGATATGATGATACACATTATAAAGCGACAAGGTTTAACACATCACAAAAATGTATACTGTGTCTATACACATGATACATGACAAGTGGTCCAATTGTGAAGGTGGTCAAATGAAAGAACTTTACAAAAGAGACATTCCTTAATTGCAAAGGTGTTCCATGCGTCAGGTTTTACTGCAATGTTTGTAAGCGCCACGCGTTACCAAACAAACCAATGTTATCTGCAGGTTTACTAGTTAGACTATTCTCAATGATAGCAACACAGTTTGTGCTTGGAAAGGAAATACCATAGGATAGGATAATGAACCTCCTATCAATGGTTCTGGTGGCCTCATGAAGTTAAAAGAGATATAAATCGGTCCAGGAAGTAGTAGGGTTTAACTTGGGACAAGTGTTATTGAGTAGTTTTGGTTTAAAGGAATAAGGATGCCGAGAAAGATGAAGTAGATCGAGGATACACTAGTAATTGGATACTAAATTATTATGGGACTATAAAAACACACATTTATATAGGATGGGTGTTTCTGAATGTGTGTGTCTAATATGATTGTTCTATGGGACAGTATTGTACTTTTGTATATATGCTTGTGTTAATCAGAACATGTATGTTATACATGTTGAGTGAGGCAAATGACTGAAATTACAGAATCATAGAAGGTGGATAATTTATCATTATTACAATTGTTTGTAAGAATAAAAAATTTTGTTATATCAGCTAATTATACTTGTTTGAAAACTGGAAATTGATTTAAGATATATAAGCAATTATTAAGTATACATTCAAATTTTTACAATTACACCATATTCACATGGATTGTTGTTTTGTAGGAACAATCTGTGTTCCATTTTAGAAATTATATTTGGAAGTTAGAATGATAGTAATATCTCCACAGTAGAAAGAATTGTATTTTATATTGTATTGATATAAATAACAGTCTGTTATCTTCTCGAGTGTAAATATTAAAAATATCACATATACATACATATTTTATGTAAGATGTATATTGCCTTCATTTAGGAAAATATATAATATAGTAATACATAACCATATATAATATAATAATATTGATACATGTGTAGTATAGCATTATGAAACTCATTTAATACTTGAAGCACACTTTTACAAAACTGTTTAAGTTTTATATTCATGGTTAAAGTGTGTGGTCTTGGAGGATGTTAAAGATTTGGGAGGATGTAGGAAGTCTGTGGTCAGATTTTAATGTGATAAACACCACCAGCCTTATGCTGATTTAGCATTTGCTAATTAGAAAGATTACTAGATTAGCTAACAATTATTGCATATTTGATTTGCCGAAATCTGTCTATTTTTATGATCTTTATCTCTCTACAGAAAATTTGATAGGGTAAATTGAGAAATGCCTAACACTTGTGTATTTCTTGGTTATTGCAAATCATCTATATTATCTAGAGTAACAGTGTATATCAAGGCCTGTGGTAGACATTATTGATAGGCCTACTTATATATTGTATAAAAATGACACATTTATAAGACATGTGTATGCCATTATATGAACATTAGTGTTAGGATGGTGGCATGAATGATAAAGCACTCAAGGGTACAGTACAAACAGTCATTAATAATAATCGTGTCAGTGGGTGATGATTAATAAAGTAAAAGATATTTTTGTGTGCATGTAACGTTCGATTAGTTTTCAGCTTGCCGTATGTTACATTGGATCACTGGTATGGTACATTCGTCGAGAAGTCATTCAGTATTTCAACATTACTCAATGATTGCATTTTGTTTTTAAACTGCTTTTCTCTTTACAATGGTATTCTTCATGGATAGATGAGGAATCTGGTACGAACAAACAAAAAATGTATAAGTGTTACCTTGCTTTGGTTTCCCATGTCATTACATTTTTCTCATTTGTATGCTTTCAGAGATCGAAGCGATTGAGGCTTGTAAATGGCTGAGGGCTGCAGGATTCCCGCAGTATGCGCAGATGTATGAAGGTGGGTACACTTACTAGAATAGAATTAGGGCTGGGGCTTGACATATTAAGTGTATATGGGAATTATATGTGCAGTTTCATAGTGTTTGGCAATTTCTTTATGTAAAACTTTGGCCAGTTTGATGAACGTAAATCATAGGAAGGCTTACCAGTTACCAGGTACCTACGTTGGGTCAATCAACAAAAGGAATTTTAGGTACCCAGTAACTGTATATCACTGAAACCAATCAATAGACTATTTTTTGGAGGGGTGGAATGGGTTGGGTGGGGGTTGGGATTGGGGGGTCTTGACTGACTAAATGGTTGTTTATGTGTAAGAAATAAAGCATAGAAACAAATAAAAGTACTTGTACGTGTAGATGAAACATATAGTTATTATAATGTGATGTCAAAAGACTTTGAAAGCTATTAAAATGTAATTAACCATTATTACAAATGTGTCATTCCTATAGAGAAATATTTTTATTCGGATGGTTGTAATGTACACAGATCCTGAAAGATATTTGACAAGCTCCAGTTGCGTTGTAGTTATCGGAAAGTTGACCTTCTTTAGGGTGATTTTCAAGAGCATTCTTGAGAATTGTTTATAAACAAGATCATGTGACAAGGCGACACTCAATTCGAGGATTATGAAGAAAGTACACAGAGATTAATCACACTTCACAGTTAGGTCACAACTGTAGATCAATGCGAATGGTCAACATAGGATGATAGCCTAGTGTGGTATTGATTAATGTGTATGATTAACTCTAATTCAATGTGTATGAGTGATTAGTCAACATTACAAATAAAGGCTTGCATTATTAATTATTTGATTTTCTCCATAAACTGAATTGAAGTGATCAATAGTTTTAAATTCCGCAATATCTTTGACCATAGAACGTATAATATATATTTTTTTTAAACTGGTAAAAATTACAATCACTTCTGAAACATAATCATCCTTAGCTACTCTGTATTTGTGTCACACAGGTGTCCAGTCATATAGTTTTATTGTTTTTATAAAGAATGAGTAAACTTGAGTGGTTCTGTGAAGCCTATCTGCAAGGTCTCTCTCACAGGGAGCCACAAACCATGGCCAATCAAGCAGTTAGACATGCGGCTAATTGACAATGCTTTGATAACAATGTATTGTTAGCTCCACAGCTGTATATCTCACTGTATTACACACACACTCAATAACTTAATATGAGAAAGCAATCTTAGTATTTACATATATTTCTTTTACATTGCTGCATTATTTATGCCATCATTACAATTATTAAATTAACATACAATTACATAAGCAATGTATGTGTATAATTATTTAAGATAATGCAAAGTTTTAGTTATTCTAGTAATGATTATTAGAAATACTGAGTTAAATGAGCCCAAAAGGTTTGCTCTTATTCTTGATCAAAATTTCACGGCCATGTATCATTTACATTTTGCTCTGTGTATTATTTACTCTTCACATTGTTCAGAGCATTATTTTCACTTTCCGTGAAATACGTCAAGATCTGCACTGTTTCTAGATAAAAAGCGGTGCATATAAAAGATGTGGTCATAAACATTTGCTCATAAGCAGAGTGAGGGAGAGTGGGCAGTGATGGAGGAATGAACAATGGAAGGATAAAACCAAAGTTTTTGTTAAAAACTGCACTAGTGTTTTGTGCACATTTTAGTCCCTATTCTTGTAAAGAAATATTGTTATTAAATAATGTTCATCAAGCAAAATCTTTCAGGTAATATATGCTACGGATACATTTCATATGGATATGTAGCTTTGCTATTGGATAATGAAACAGAGATTCATGATTCTGAAACACAGATTAATGTTTGTAAGATGAATTCTGCCCCTTCAAAGTGTCATGTCAATAAATATTACATTTCTTATTTTCAGAGCATCAGTTTCCTATAGAGATTTCGTCAGTAGAAAAAGATCATGACTTTCTAGATGAGGATTCTATACAGTCTCTCTTCAGGTAAGGAAATGCCAATTTAGCCTTTATTTTTACTACAGCACATATGCAATGATTGTCATTGTCTATTTCACTTATGAAGTGGCAATTTCTTTCCATAATCATATATTACAATTATCCATGGACTTAATTTTTCTATTCTCTCAGCAAAATTTCTAATTGAAAACCTTCTATCATTCATATGATATTATGAAAGTTTTACTATTAGATACTGCATTTTGATCATGAATATAAATAAATGAATGGTTGTTTGGTGGGGTAATAGCAATGAATGAATGGGTGCTGTTGTTTTGACTACTTTATGTCAATGTTCATTTTTCAGACGGCTGACAACCCTAAATAAATGTGCCACCATGAAGATAGAAGCGCCTCACAGGAAGTCGGTGAGTTACACGCAACATGCAAATGCTCTGTTACATTATACCGTAGATGTACACTATATGATTAACTAAAAAACACAAAAAACCTTTGTTATACCTTACATCAGGGTACCCGGGCTCGGCTACCCGACTAATGGCCATCAAAGTGCCCAAGGCCTTTAATCTGCCCAACACCATAAACATTATATTGTTTAGTATATCAAAGAGGAAATTGGTGGAACAGCTCAGTTTGGACAAAAATACCAAGTTTAAACCTTGAGCAGAATGTAGTTTTTTCCATTGGCAAGTGAATATAGTTTGCATGATTCATAATTTAATTGCCCAAGATGTTCATATGTAAAGTCAACTGTGACAGCCATCTGGCAATGGTTTCCAGTTAAAATATGGAATAGTGGGTACTTACGTCAGCTTTGGACAATATATATGGTTGAAAAGGTGGGTGTTTTTTAGCATGGAAGTCTATGTAGCGGACCGCTTTCATCACGTTGGCAAATACCACAGTCTAAATGGCAAACAACTTCAATGACTGTAATTTCACATAATCGTTCGTGTTGGCAGATAACTCACTTAACCCTGTAGGTGTCAAAGCAGATGACATATAAACATTTACATCCCAAAATGCTTGATGTATCCTCCAAACTGAAAAATCAACCATTTAGATTTTATTGCTATTTTGTGAAGTTTTGTTGATAAAGGGTTAAAAGCTGTTCGCTATTTTAACTACTTTTTAACTTTTGGTCATCAAGCAGTTTTGGTTTTTCGTGTGTTGAGTTTTTTACTTTAAGGATTCATACAGAGATATGTGGATACTTTAGATTGTATCAAAAAGATATATTTGATACCATAATTAAATGCAATTTATACCAATTATAGCATAGGATAAAACAATTGGAATTCATGGAACTATGGAGTTCATTAATATTTACATACATTTTTTCAAGATACATTTTGTATATACAATAAGTGTCTGTGGACGTAATGTTGTTTTATTGAGTGCCTCAGGCAAATCATAATGGTTCTAGTTTGCTGCTGCCTCCGTACTTGTGTAAGTCCGTCATATCAGATGGTTGAGCATACTCTCATCTTGAAAATCTCATTGATAATGATTGTGAGGACAAATGCATGAAAGGCAATGACCATGTTGACCACAGTTAGGGCAAAAATGGGGACAACAGCACCAACATCCATGACTTCTATTACAACATTTGAACAAGAACACAACTGCAATAACAATGATTGATACAATGCGGATTTTTCTCTTTTTAAAAAATGATGACACTATTTCAGATTGATGGCTCTGTGGTTCAGACTTCAGGCTCTATGTTTCAGACTGATGACTGTGTCTTTCAGACCGACGACTCTGATGAGGAGGAGCAGTGTGCACTGAGCGACAAGTGGCGGTACCAGCGGTCGTCACGGCGATGGTCACGCCGGGACCTCGACAACAGGGACCTGCTCGGCAACACCATTTCCTACACCATTGGCGGACAGTCGCGGCCAATCAGGTGAGAGCTCTCAGCCAGCCAATCAGAGGAGAGGATAGAAGCAGTCTCAAATACGTAAGAGGTTCGAAGTGAGCTGAGGTACATCTAAGAGCTGAGTCCATGCTCATCACACCATCGGAACAAATGAGAGAATCACGTGAGAAAGAGTGATCCAATCAGTTTATATTGCGCATGACATTGGTTGTGATAAGAAAAAAGAAAAAATAGATCATGCATTAGAAATTATTACATTATATCTACAGATTGGAAAATATTCATAACTCTGTTATAGTGAGTGAATTTATCCGCTGCATATTGTACTTCTTACGAATTTTCTATTATGATGTCATTTGCATAACAGCCTGCTGTGCACTTTCAGGTCGAGTTCGAGCCATGACAGTGTGATTACAGACGACATTGATGACAGTCTGAGTCCAAATGACGAGAGTCCTGTGTTCAAGTCCCGCGCCGACCATGGGCAGGTGTCGGACTCTGACATCTCACAGGTGAGACTCAGTCACGGGTTTGTTTGATTTCTGTTTCTCATCCATGGCAATTCTCTGATTGATTAGCATTCAACTTGAAGCACACCTAACATAGCTATCTGATTACAAGTACGCGTATGTATACTGTAAAACTAGAAATGTTTGCGCACAATTTGATTTGCAAATTTCGTGGGTTGGTGCAAAAACGCAAACTTTAATAGTCAGCAAACATTAATAGCCAATGTAAAGTAGGTCCAGGATGGACCAAAATTGCAAAATTAAATAATCACAAAATAATTTATAGATGAAAATTGCAAAATTTAATAGCCACGAAATATTCTAGTTTTACATACATTAAGAATGCAAATATAAATACCCACAAGAATGAGCCAGTGACCTGGTGTTGACGTTGCAGGCGTCGTCGTCGGGCCCCCTCTCCCCGGCAAGTCTGCGCCGCTCCGCCTCGGAGCGTTTCAAGGGCGCCTCCAAGAGCTTCCTCACGCGCATGCAGAGTCTGAAGGCAGGCAAGAAGAAACACCCAACTACCACCGCTGCAGCCGCAAAGTTCCCACCAAACAAGGTCAGTGAGAAAACTCGCATTAGAAGTAGAATGTATAGTCTTGTACAAATCTGTTGTTGTGCTCGTATTAATTAATGCGTTGTATGATAATACCGTTGTATGGAGATGCTGCGAGTAGATAGAGAGTTGGGCTCTCTTTAAAGGTTTGGTTTAATACTGGTTAATTTCCAATGGGGCAATTGGACTGAGAAAATGGTCTTGCTTTAGTATAAAGGCTCTACGTACATTTTATATCATAGATTATCATCGGTTTATTCTCTCGGCGAGACGCATATGCATCACAATATATGAAATAAAGCCTGATATAAGAGGAGATGCAAATAGTGATACCTGTAGATGCATTTATGGTTAAACAAGCGACTGATTGCAGATGCTGGAGATCTCCGGGCCGGTGGTCATAGAGCAGGAGGAGATGAGGCAGCGCATGGACCGACTCGGCTGTGTCGACATCTCCCCCACCAGTGGTAAGCTCTTGTGGCCGAATGGATAGGGAGTTGGACTCGTGACCAGAAGGTCGCGGGTTCGATTCCCGGTCAGGTCTGATGGCAACTGTTGAGCAAACTTACCTCTAACAGGTTGCACTCTGCTCCGTGGTACCTACACGTTAAATAGGTACAGGTCAGGCGAGTGAACGCAAATGTGGGTGATAAGCACGTGTGTGCAACAGCAGCAATGGGTTATGGAGCCAGTGCTGTATGCTCCCCAGGGAGTTGAGAAAGATATAGTGTGACAAGGATGCCAATGACCTGGTGTAGATGTAAAGTCGCTAGAAAACGACAAAAGCTGTTTAGTGCGACTATAAACAAGCACATTTACATTTACACATTTAAGCTCCAGCTCACTGGGGGTGATAGAGTGATGGGGAACTTGATGGACAATTGGATGCTATGGGTGATGGGCATGAGTTTTAACAATCAAAATGAGACTTAAGATGTAGCTTTGATCATCAAAGTTCCTACATTGATAGGCCTACATGTATTAGATGTGTACGCATCTAGATATTTAAGCTGTTGAAATATCCTCAATATACCGGTAGATAACATATCTGGTTTCTTTCATAGGACATATCAGAAAGAAAAACATGAGTTTGTTCTCTTTTCCTTTCCAGAAGGCGCTTCGTCTCTCCACCCGGCACTGTCGTCGTCTGACAGCGGCACATCGGGCCACTCGCTGCCGCACACCAGCCGCACCCCGCTCACCGACCCCACACCCCGCAGATACATGGGCAGACACAGCCCCACACAGGGTGAGACTCACTGATTGCTGCTAACTGAGAGCGTAAACGGGTTTTTAATTCATTGAGTATTGAGATTTGATCTTTCAATGAATTGAGATCAATTGATTGAGATTTGAGAAAAGGGCGTTTGCATTGAGATTTGTAACGTTAATTCATTGAGATTTTCAGATAAAAGGTGTGGTATATACACACCCCCTCATCATTAGCTGACTGACCAACAGTGACAAATAACTGACCACTGTTCGTGAGCCTATTTTAAAATGGCATTTTTATTTCAGATTCCATTCCAACATCACACAAGAAGGTGAACCAGTCAGTCATCCACTCAGAGACACACCCAACTAGTCAATCATACAGCAAAGCAGGTAATGAATCCATGTGGAATAGCAAACAATAATATTTCTGTATCGAGTCTTCTTGACAGGTTAAAAAGCAACCTGACACTTACTTAAGCATTTATACTTTTCTTAAAATCTCAATTTGCTCATTGGAAGAAACCACAGAAAATTATTCACTAAATGAAATGATCATGAAGGTTTTAACCATGCGTTAGAAGTTTACCCTCGGTCACTCTTCAGAGCTGGTAGCCTCTGGTCGTCTGAGCACGTACGATAACCTTGACGATGACCCAGCAGGTGCACCTACAAAGTCTGACCCGCAGTCTGAACTTGACATCATCCTTCGAGACCTTTACGAGAACATCAGTGGCCTCAACCGCACACTTGGGGATTCAGGTGGGTGTTAGTTAGACTTTGGTTTGGAAGGCATTTTAAACGGGCTTTGATGTTTGGTTTAAATCATGGTCAAGAATTAATGAATAGGAGATGTTTACTCGGACAGATAAGAATGTGCGAAAAAAGCAGTCATCCGTAGCTTAATCGTGACTCATATTCTCTTCTTAGTCAAAACCTTTTCTGGCATTTTCAGATGATATTGATAGTGAGAAGACCACTAACATTCCGTCAGCTAGCACAACTTCTAGCACCACTAGCTCTAGCACAAACAAAGCACCAACAACAAACTCTGGCTCAAACTGTATCAATCAAGTGACGGATAACAACTCATCCAGTCCAGTGGAGCAGGCAAGTTCCAAGCAGGATAAAAATATAGCTAGCTCTTCTAGCTCAAACTGGAGTGATTCTACCACCACAAGTGTCAACGGGATTACCACCACCACTTCAAACTCCTCGTCAATGTGGACAGAGAGTTCCACAACAACAACATCCACCTACACATCAGAATCAACGACTCGAGGAACTCAAAGGGGAGAAAACGGCAGTGGCTCAGGATACAATTATCCAACATGCTCAGACAGAAGTGAAAACGGAGCAGAGTCGCGTCTAAACCATGGTGAAAAGCGTGATGTGAATCATCCATCAGCAGGCATTAGTGATAATCCATCTTTGGGTGCAGGCATGAGTGCGCTAGATAGCTCTCAGATGGACCTAGTGGACATAGAGCTGCTAGACCAGATGGTCACTCACAAGCAGGATTCAAACAGCACTCGGTAAGTGGCCTCGCTAAAACTCCTTACATTGCTGCATAGTTGTATTGACAGTGCTTGTGTACTGAGTCGATTTCCCTATATGGGTATAGGAAGCAATACTTATCAATTGCCGCATAATTTCTTATGTCATCATCTCAGGTCATCATGCTCTGTAACTGCCTTATAACCCAGATATGGTATCACCCCAGTTCGCAATGACCTGATACGCTATGTATCAGTCATGTTCTTATTGAATTCTAGGAATTGAATGCAACATACTATATTCAGTTTTACAACATCATTTAGAAAGAAGGTACTGTTGTAAATGTCAGAACTAATATACTTTAAATGCTTTGTGAAAACGCTATAGAGTTGTACATTTATTCATTAAACAATATGTTAGTAATAATTTATTTGTTGTTACATAATGGATGATATGATAGGAAATATCACTTTTGTGCTGAATGCGTCGTACTTGTATACGGTTCATGCATTTATCTTATCGGCTTACGCATTATCCGACTCGTCCTGTCTTACTCGTCGCACAAAATATGTGTTTACCATATACAAGTATATAGGACATAGTTGAAAAGTCTAGCATTTTGATATGATGAGAGATGAATAGAATTGACTACACTTGCAAGATTGGGAATCACCCTGAGGGAAGCACACATGTGTAATGATTGCGCGCTGTTTGCTCCAGGGCTGACACACCTCCCAGCGGATCCAGCTCTGCCGCCGAATCTAACCATGAGGACGAACCAGAGCCAGGTGAGAATGGGCACAGCAGACGCAAATCACTGAAATAACACGATCTTTCTTTCATCTAATATGAAAACAACTAAGAGCATTTCAAGACATTTGTTAAACCTCTTCTTGTTTAAAATGGGACCTTGTTTTGTTTTTTTTTTACTATAAGGGGAAGTCTAATTACTTGTTTGAACACTCACTTAAAGTCTGGGCTCTTAGATGGTTGTATACAGTGTATTCTGGAAATTCCTACATGTAAACGATTCGTTTCTCCCACCCTTGCAGACTCGGGCGGTGGAGGAGGAGGTGGAGGGAGCCGTGAGCGCCGGGACTCGGGCGTCGGCTCGTCCCTGACGCGGGCGCCCAGTGACAGGCGGCGCCACCGCATACGCTGGCACAGCTTCATGAAGTCGCACCGGCCCAGCCTCTCGTCACGGAACCTACAGGTGCGACACTGGGGACTGTGCGTGGGGCGGAGGGGCTCAGGAGTGTTTGTCCAGTTGTTCGAGGGATTATTTGGGCATTGTAAGGCTTGTACTATGTAGCTAATTGAGTGACTATTGGGCCAATTAGTTCATCTTAGCCATTATCTAATTGTGAGTATATTTTTGGTCCCTGAATGTTAGTGATAGCATCTGATAGTGTTGACCTCTGACTTTTTATTTGACTGCCCTACATTGTGTGTTCATCTGACTGTGCGGTGGTTATGACTGTTCTGTGTGCCACTTCAGATCAGCAGCATGTCGGCGGGTCAGATGATGGTGCTACGACGTCTGTGTCTGCTCAAGGTCACCGCCCTCATGGAGAAATTCTCTCCCTCCAGCAAGTCCGGCTGGAACTGGTAAGAAAGGAAAATCTACAAATGTTAATTACTTTGAAATTATATCAAATGTCCTGCACTTTTTATAACCATATGTCATGTGTTGAGGAAGAAAGTACACAGAATTACATCACTTTTCTATCTTGTTCCAAAGTACTAGCCTGTTTATGGTTCAGAGTATAAGCTTAATAAGTGAGAGGTCAATAAAAGCAAACTTTGCTACCTTTTAAAAGTGAAATCACACCATTATCTCTATTTCAGGGTGATGCCCAAGTTTATGAAGCGTTTCAAGTCTCCCGATTACTCTGACAAGAACGTGTTTGGGGTGCCACTGCAGGTGATACTGCAGCGCACAGGTATGTGTGACTCAGGGATTGGGTCAATGTTAGTGTGATAGTAGTTCAGGGGGTTGAAGCGATCTCTAGTACCATATTGTAATGTGTAAAATGAAAGAAACAGATGAATTTTTATTTATTTAGAGTTTATTAAAGTCTGCAATATAGTATTGATGAACGGTAGGAGTTTTATAGTGTGTCTTGGGCAGACAAGTAAGTAGAACAATTAAATCAACTGATATCGAAGTTCACGTTGACTGCCTCCGCTTTCAGGCCAGCCTTTACCGCAGTGCATTCTCTATGCCATGCGCTGTCTGCGCAGAACTGCCCAGGATGCTGTTGGAATCTTCAGAAAATCTGGTGTAAAGTCACGAATACAGAAGCTTAGAAATGAGGTTGGTGTATTTTGTAATTTCATATGATTGGCTAGCTATAGCAATGTTGAACATGAACAAAACATTGTGAAACTCATAGGCAGACCAGGTTTTTGGAAAAGGGGGGGCGCACTTAAGGAAAAGAGGGGGCACACATATGGGATTTCATGAAAAACCCTATGAAAATAAAGTATTTTGGTGGGAAAAGGGGGGCGCATGGGGCTGCCTATGTAAACCTTAGAATGACGAAGACTGATTTTCCAAAGTTTATTATCTAACATTTTTATTGAGTGTGCTCTAAATCATACAATAAAACTTTTGTCTACTTACTAGCAAAATAAAGAAGATAATAACTCGACAAAGATATTAAACAAGTTGAAAACCCAACTCGTTCTATTCTAACACTATATGCTATGCTGAGTTACTCACGGTGCCGTTGCAGGTGGAGACGTCACCCGAGTCGGTGGACTTTGAGTCGCTCCAGCCGTACGACGTGGCTGACCTGCTCAAGCAGTACTTTCGGGAGCTGCCCGAGTGTCTGCTCACCAACAAGCTGTCGGAGAGCTTCATCAACATCTTCACTCGTAAGTCACTCCACCTCCAATAAGACTCAATATAGAGAGACCACCTCCATAATAAGACCAGGTTTTGCTTGTCCAAAGCTCCACAAAGAGTCTATTGTGAACCTCTAGAAAGAGACAACTTCTATTGAAACCACAGCTAGGCCGCTGGTTGGTCTATGCGGCAATCTCTTTTTGGGCTGATCGTCGCATTTCTTTATCTAAGGTTGCATTACATTTGCTGGTGTTTCGTCAAATGATCGGTGTAACCAGTTGAGAAACAGTACAATACCATATGATGAGTTACATGTATGTGCGATAAACATGCGATGTAGCTTTTATTTCCAAGCACCATGCAAAGTGCTTGATAAAATCTGGTCTCTTCACATGCTGGTCCACAAAGTGCTTCACATGTAACTTTCAAAATCACAAGTTCCTATCCCCTATCCATACTATCAGGAATAAATGACAAAGTTCCTGATCACTTTGTGCTTCACAATGATATGTAGATTTCCCTAATGTCCTCACATGCTCAAAGTAAGTCACCACACATTTTCACGAGGAAGTCTATCTTCCAAATTATCTACAGTTCTTACTGGTGTACTGTGTAGTATAAGCAGTGTGGGAAACTTCTAAATAGGTACTAGACACCTACAAGTGTGGTTCTGTGTTGTAGACGTGCCGGCTGACATGCGTCTGGAGGCGCTGCAGGCCACCGTCATGCTGCTGCCAGACGAGAACTGCGAGGTGTTGCAGTCTCTGCTGCTCTTCCTGGGCGACATGGCCCAGCATGCACAGCACAACCAGGTCAGTAGTCAGTCGGTGGTCAGTGTTTCACTGAGTAAACTGAGGAATAATTAGGACCTGATCAGACAAATTTATGGTTTGATTGATTAATTGATTGTGTGTGTTGTAAATATAGTGGGGGCCAATGATGGGATGCCCACATCAAGGGGTCATGTGTTAAAGAACAAATCCGCATAAATCCTTGGTGACAAGGCATCACAGCTGATATTAACAATACCCCCCTAATATCAACCCAATATCATGTCTCACTTCAGATGACGGCCAGTAACCTGGCGGTGTGTTTCGCGCCCTCCCTGTTCCACATGTGCGGCTCGGGCCCGAGCTACCCTGGCACGACTGCCAGCCCCAAACGTGGCCGCAAGGCGGGCAGCGGGGGCGGCCTCGCAGCGGGAATCCCGGACGCGCGGGAACTCATGGAGCAAAAGGCAGCGCACGAGTGCCTCACGCGCATGATCACAGACTGCAAGAAGATCTTTATGGTGAGCGCAGCAAACGAACGAGTGTTACGTCTGTTATGTATGGACCGTAATGCAACCTTATATATGTATGATCTTACCTGTGCACATTATGCATGAAGTAGAACTTGACCTAGAATGATCTAGACATCTGTCAGAGGTTTTGTTTTTAATGTGAACTTGAATATTGACGTTGTAGTCTTTTTATATATAGGACAGGTGGCCTAACATGAAGCAATGAGTTTCATATTGGTGACTATGTTTCAAACATGTGCGGGATTTTGAATAACAATGGAAAGGCAGCGTTCGTTGTATAGAAATCAACAAAGCACACCCACACACACACAAAAAAAATTTGTTGTTTTAGGAAATACTTGAAATGACAATCCTTGCTTTAGATTTAACATTGCAGACATGTCCAAAGGGTCCCTATCAAAACACACATCTTTGCATATCACCACCCATCACCACATCACCTTAATAATATCAAAAGCATTGTCTGCCACAAGAGTGACTATGCACGAGTAGTTTCTTAGCCTGCTTGAGTGAGCGTAAAACTGACCTCCTACGGCTCTGAACCAATCGGAATCGAGAATGAACTGCAAAGTGTAAATATAAAGCAGTCACTAACTGTCCTGTCTGCGCTCTGTTGAAGGTCCCCGAGGAAATGCTGTCCAAGTTCCGCTTCTCGTACATGGAGCAGGGCGACCCGGTGCCGCTATGTGAGCTGGGACGCTCGCGGGGCACCGACGGGGAGCTCCAGACGGGCGGCAGCGGCAGCGGGGCAGGCGCCCCCGGCGACTACCGCGCTCACATGGAGCTGTGCATCCAGGGCCTGCTGAAGGAGGCGCGTGACCGCTTCAAGGGCTGGGTGACCGTGTCCGCTGGGGGCGCGGCAGGGGGAGCCACCGAGCTCGCCTACAGGAAGGTGGGTGTGATTTTGTGGTCGAGGTCGAGTAGGTGGGTGGGTGATGACGGGTGAGAGGTGCATTGACAAGCGGTTTGTGTGAGCTCAAGCTGTGTATTAATTTTGTTGGTGTATTGGAAGTCATGACCCGATAGTCTAAGAGATGGACCATGTTTAATGGAACTAAAATGACCAAAAGGTCGGTCATATTTCCATGAAAGCAGGACCTTTCCTAAGCACAAAAATGCTTTTCTTACAAAATTCTGCGCGGACATGACTTCACAGCGTTAATTTAAAGATCGGTACGCCCATGATTTTCAGTAAAATTCCATGAATTCTACATATGACATTAATGTGGTAAAATATTTTAAAATATTGCGTTCATATGACTCCAAGTGGTTGCATATAGACATATATTAAGAGTAATAAGCATTTATCACAAATAAATAACCATTTTAGACTAAAATATTCATAAATTAGGTAAAAATCACTAAAAAAGTACCCGCTGTTTTATCAGTAATGAAGTATTCGGTCTATCGTGAGTGGTCAGTCTGCTGCTGTTGCAGGTGGGCGACGGGCACCCTCTGCGGCTGTGGAAGACGACGGTGGACGTGGAGGCGCCGCCCGTGGAGGTGCTCAGCCGCCTGCTGCACCAGCGCCACCTGTGGGACGAGGACCTGCTCAAGTGGCGCGTGGTCGAGAAGCTCGACGCGCAGACCGACGTGTTCCAGTACGTGGTGAACACCATGGCGCCCCACCCCACCCGCGACTACTGCGAGGTACGACGCCAGCCGCCGCGTTTTTTTTTTCTTCTTAACGTCGCCATTTCAAAGTCTTATTCTTGGCTTTTTTTTGTCAAGCTTATAAGCTCAGGTGAACTTTCAACCAATGATATTTCATTGTCTTATTCTTGGCTTTTTGTCCAGCTTATAAGCAGATGAGCTTTCAACCAATGACAGTCATTCTAGAATCAATGTTTACGTCGTATGTAGCCTCACGTCTCTCGTGTCTGTTCTCGTGTCTTATTCTTTGCTTTTTGTTGAGCTTATAAGCAGATGAATTTTCAACCAATGACATTCATTCTAGAATCAATGTTTACGTATGTAGCCTCACATCTCTCGTGTCTGTTCTCGTGTCATATTCTTGGCTTATTGTTGACCTTATAATCAGATGAACTTTCAACCACCAATGACGTTCATTCTAGAATCAATGTTTATGTCGTGTGTAGCCTCATGTTTCCCATGTCTGTTCTAGCTGCGTGCATGGCGGTCGGACCTCCCGCCGCGTGGTGCCTGCGTCCTCGTCTCCACGTCCGTGGAGCACGAGGCAGCCTCGCTACTTGGCGGCATACGTGGCGTCATCCTCGCGTCACGCTACCTCATCGAGCCGGGCGGCGCCGGGAGATCGAGGCTCACGCACATAGCCAGGGTCGACATACGGTCAGTGGTCAGCTTGGGTGGTGGTGTTAGATTGTAATCACTAAGTATGAATTTCATGCGAAGCTTGGTTGGTGTGCGAAACGATGAGAAGGTCTTGGGTAATTAGTGATCATGTTTTGCTGTAATGAGACGGAGAAGTGTCTACGCACTCATATCATGCATGTGCTTTTCCATGTCTGACATTCTCTTGCCATTAGTGGAAAGCGTCTTCAGTGCGTAGCATATGATTGCACTTATTAAGAAAGAAAGAGCAGTATTTGACGTGTAGAAATTCACATATAACGCAGGGTTTGTGACCAGCTGTACATTGTCATAGTCACATGGTGATCAGACCTGTTTTGGATTCAAAATGTCGCCTTCGTGACTTTAGTCCATTAAAGTAAAAGCAATCACTTAAGAAGATATTCACTTTAGAGGAGTGCCCTCAGAGGTTTTTGTGTAATGCTTCAATATCTCTATCATTATGGTAAATCATCTGTGTTAGATAATATAATTGGTTGAATTCTTTTTATAATTATGTGGTATAAACATAAAGCTATATGACTATTTGTGTGTGTGTTGCAGGGGTCACTCTGTGGAGTGGTACAACAAGGTGTACGGTCACCTGTGTGCCAACCAGATGCGCCGCATCCGGGACTCCTTCCAGAGAACCATCTCCAACACAGACGGGCCTGAAACTAAAATATGATGAAATCAAGCAAGATATGTTGAAATAGTCTGCCGCCGAGGACCAAAATGGACTGACTTCAAAAGTGACAACGATCGAAATGATCCTATTGAGAACTGAAATGAGGCTGAAAATGACAAATGTTGTTTATCACTTTCGTTTTAACACGTCTTAACTTAAAAATGAAATTTGATTTGGCGTGGCCAAAATACGACTTTCCGTCTCTCTATAGGCATACAAACACATCACACTCGCCACATTTGGCACTTTGATCAGAGGCCTCAAGTTATTTCAGTCATGTAGATTATGATCGGCTGATATCAGATGTTTACCCTAAAAAGAACCAAAATCAGCCTTATAATGACCAAGTTGGACCAAAGAGGATTAAGTTGGACTTGTAAGGTCCATTGTTAGT
This sequence comes from Streblospio benedicti, assembly GCA_019095985.1. Classification (NCBI taxonomy): domain Eukaryota; kingdom Metazoa; phylum Annelida; class Polychaeta; order Spionida; family Spionidae; genus Streblospio; species Streblospio benedicti. The sequence continues at coordinate 51,715,297 of CM032664.1, read as the reverse complement.
CATTGGTGGCCTAAAACCAGTCCTATAAAGGACAACTAAGTCAATTATAGAAATGGCAACCAAAATCAGAAAATCAGAAATTCTTCAAAACCTAAGTCAGACACCAAAAAAAAGATTGTTTGTTTTAGTCAAGCATACTGCTAATGGCGAAAATAGTGAATCATAAGTCGTAGATAAGAAATTGGATCCAGATCTTTTAGTGAAAGACTCATCAGTGTATATAGCTGAAAGTTAGTGATTGAACAGGTTGTGCTGGGAGAATTTCATCAATGATAATTTTCTTGTAAATGTAAACATAAACTACACATGCACAGATTTTAATATGATGAAGAATTTGATAAACATTTTTTCAAATACATTAAATCAGCAAAAACCAAAATTATAGGTCACAAAAAAGCTGTATTTAAGAAAAAATGGAAAAATTATGTAAAAGTGTTTGAGAAAGTTTCAACGGTGCAAAGTATAACAATGTTTATGTTTTACTTTATTAAGTGAATGTTGGGTAAAACAGCAAAGCGGTTGTAAAAGTGAAAAGCAGATGATAGTTTAAACGTCTGATGCTCTAGTCGAATGTCAGCGAGAGTGGACACTTCGTCAGGTTGTGTGATTGTGGTGAAAATAAGATGACTTATTTTATTATGCTTTTAATAGACTGGTCGGTTGATGGACAAGATGACTTGTTGTATCCATTAAGTGCCAGTTGGGCATTTGAACTGTAGGATGTCACCACCAAGTGTCGTTGAAGACACTCCTGTGAGACTAAATTTGCAAAATGTGTAAAGTACTAAAAGTGGCCTTCAGAAAGTTAAGCCAGATTGTGGAAACTGATTTCTTATTGATCTAGTTGAACTAGAGGTAGATGTTCTGTATATTTTGATCAAAATAAAATGTTGATGGTGTGATATGGGACAACATTGTCGCGTGCATTTACATTGTAGTTGTACATTGTGGTGGAGAACCAAAGATTCGTAGTGGGTTATGCTAAACATGCATGCAGGCAGTCAGACAAATGATATGTCGAAGTGGGCATTTAAGATATTAGAGCTCCTGCATGCATGTGCGTTACAGTAGTTTTGGGAGGAGGTGATGAATATGTACTGCATGTTGTGTGTATATCAATAGTGATAACCATAACCACACCGTGCTATATCTATGGGAATGGGCTCACATCTTTTCATGCCAACAGCGGCATTGGAAGTGTAGAAAAAAATCACCAATTTCATGTTTTGCTTGATAAAGCACACTCATGACAGTGACAATTTGCAGCCTGTTTGATGATCTTTGATCAGTGGTAAAAGTTACCACCTGTCACGATTAAATGGCAATAAATGAGATGTTAGAAATTGATAAGCACCAGGAAGAACTACAGTTTTTATTATGAAAATGGTAAATTTCCCTTTTCAATGTCCAATATAATGGATATAGCAATATCTAAAAGTCGTGCTGTGCTGCTGCTGCTGCTGCTGCTGCTGCTGCTGCTGCTGCTGCTGCTGCTGCTGCTGCTGCTGCTGCGATTAGGAGCCCGTTGGCCGCTGTGTTTGTTGTGGTGCCACCTAGGCTGTGATCAGCATCCAGCATTGTGAGGCTTCGGCCCGTCAGTGGTCAGCAATGATATTGTTCACACTGAGATAGGCACATTGTTGGCAGAATGTCTCCTGTATTAAAAGTTGAAAAAAAAAGATTGAAGGTTCAAATGAAGGGTACAAAAATCTTATTTGCGACAGTGCAAATCATGGTGATTTGCACCAAATGGGTGGGTGGGCAGTGACGACATTTTATGATGTCTGTGATTGGTGGACATTGTATTATGTTGTGTCATACTTGGTCTGTGTTTATACTTTAATTTTCATGTTATATTGATATTGTTGCGAAGTTGATACTATTGGTTATGTCTCAAAATTATTTTACATTGTACAACTGCTGCTAGCATGATCATAAGACCAGTATTTACTACACTTGGTAAAGTTGGATCTTTCACTTTTCACGGCTTACTATACTATATATAGCATGTCTTGTAAATATGTGAAAGCTTGTGAAATTCAGTCTCATAACTCTTTGCCAATTTACATTTTATAACTTAAGGTGCAATATTTGAATGAAAAATTATGTTTTGAAATTGCAGCTAAGGCAACATGTGTGCGTTGAGAGGGCACAGTGTGTAGTGGAAGGGGTAACCTAAAGCAGTGTAACACTATTGTAAAGATATTTATAGAACGTTAACATTGAATGCTTAGTACTAAATAGAATTGTGACAATGTTGATTCAAAGATTTGTACATAAACATTTGACATTCCACATTTGTGGCTGTAACACATCTACCTCTTTCAATCCTAGATAACAATATTGTAGCAAGAATGAATTATTCTAGCTTCAGCATTTTGCGTATTCTTGAATATGTAGTTCTAGGTATTGCATTCTGTTTTAGCGAGTGCAAGAATTCTCAAAATATGATACCCTCATTTGTCATTCTATTTTGTATATTATTGCCCATTATTTATTTGTGTTTAATAAATAAAGATGCAACAGGTAATTGTTTAACAAAGGCAATGTGTGGTAAAGTATATTGCTATATTTTTCTAATGCCCATCAATTGAGTGATAACTGTCTATCAATTTACATAATTATAACAAAGAAATTGGCTTTGCATGATTGTTTTAATAATGATTGGGAGAATATTGAAAATGGAGAAGTGACATATTTTTGTATGAATCGGTTCATTGTTAATTGTTGTGAATGGTGTTGTCCTAGTCGTATGATCATGATGATATTATGGTGCTTGTGACAATAAAACTATTACATGTCGGTCTATTTCTTCAATCTTATTCTATGCAAAAGTTACAGGAATCCATGAATTATGACACTATCATATACAATATTGACGAACAATACAGTACGAAGATACAACATAAAAGAGCAATAATCTATCTACATTGATTTATAATGGTGCAAACTTAGTAATGCATGTCATTTTGGCCATGATTCAACATTCATGAAGTGCACACATAAAACACAAGAAGAATATCATTACATACGGTACATTTGCTATTTCTATCTCATAACGTGATCTCTGTTGGAAAGCTATTCTCACAGTTTGGGCTGGGGATGCTATCTTCAAGGGTTGGGATGAGTGCAAAATAAGACAAACTACTCTGGCCGAAACCTTCACTTGTGCATGAGTGGTGGTGGTTGGACATTCTATTACCACATAGACAAGCCCCCCTTTTTTTTATTCTATTACCACATAGACAAGCCCCCCTTTTTTTATTTGATTTATTTTATTTATCACAGGCATATTAATACCACAAATAAGTAAATAAGAGATTACAGATACATGTAGGTAAACAATATAAATAGATGTCTGTCTACTCACACTTGCTACATAATGAATGCCGCGAATGTTTAACCTAACAATTAGTTATTACCAAGCATGAAAACCATGATCAATCACCCTAGTGTTTAGTCAGAGAATTAAACAAAATATTGCAATGGTTAATTCACATAGCCCCAGTGATTTTTTTGCTCTCTTGAAGAATGAAAAGGGGTTGTGGGTTAGTTTGCAGGAATGAAAAAAAAAATAAAAATGGTTCACTTAAATTACAACATGAAACTTTCAACTCAGTACAGTCACCAGTCACAATGCACTCACCTGTTGTGTACATGCTCTGCTCTGTATGTGTCATTGTATAGTGAAAAAGCATATTAAATATTCAATACATTCACAGTTTGGAAGCAAATATGTCTTACCAGAATAGAAGTTAGACAATTATCAACCCGAGATAGTATGCAGCGATCTAAGATTACATGCATTGATTATAGTGCATTTACTGCCTCTGCCTCAGAACACCAGACACTAACAGTCTGTTGCTGCTGCATCA
>CM032664.1:51693909-51706145 GCA_019095985.1 Streblospio benedicti | reverse complement strand
ATTTTTTTAGGGCTGGGATAGATGACTTTCTATTTTACAATATGGACACTCAGAAAAAAGTTATCAAGCTTTTTTTCCCAGAGTTGGGAATAAATAAACGCTCCTCAATTTAAGTGGACAGTCATCTCCGGCTGATTCCAAGGAGTGGTCATTAACTACAGAGGGGGGGGTGGGGGGAAAAGAATAGTTTTCACGCTTTTTTTTATCGCCATGTCGTATTTTTCGCCCCCCGGGCACATTGTTTTTTTCCATGCCCCCCCCCGTTCCCATTATTAATTATTCTATCGCATATTCAGACGAACCAGGATAAAACCACCAAAACATCTTATCAGGGACCCCACCCCCCCGTCATAAAGCTTAGAAAAAAGGGGGAAAGCTTATCTAGATCAATAGATGACTCAAGTTTAGGGTAAAGGGGAAAAAAAAAGATTTAGCTGGAAGAGGGAAAAAGGTTTTGGAAAAAAAGGAGGTCATATAATTAAAAAGTATTTGAAATGATGGAAGAACCTATGATTTGTGATCAATCATTTCAAACTCCTAAAATTTTGGGCGAGAAAAAGGGGCCCCCAAATTTTATTAGGGGCCCCCCATATTAAAAAAGACACTGGCCAAATTCAAGTTGCTGAAAGAGGGCGTAAAAAGAGGGACTTGGAGTGACCCAAAGGCGCAGTTCAAGTGGCTAGCATAAGTTAGCAGGGGTCGGGGGATTAATTTTTAAATGGATGTCTCTGAAGCTATCTTATTTTTTTTGAAAAAAGTTTTTTTTTTTTTTTGATGAAATGGGGGAAATTTTTTGGTTTTTTTTTAAACATTTTTTTTCCCCATAATCAAATCAAAAAAAAATATTCAAAAAATTTTTAAATATTATTTATTCCTTTAAAACCCCCCGGTACAATTTTAAAAACTGTTTTTTTACTTGAAAGGGGGGTTTGTTTTTAAATTTTTCCCCCCAAAGTTTAAAAATCAGGGAAATTTTGGGGCATTGAATTAAAGCCTTCATAAATTTTTAGTTTTCCCCTTTTGCTGGGAATATGTGGGGAAAAAATTGGGAAAAACCTTAATCCCAAGGGTTTTTGGAAATAGCAATAAGGGAAAGGGCAGGGGGAGGACCGGCTTTTCAAAAAAACCCTGGGGAACGAATAATAGACCCAGGAAGGTTTTGGGCGATTCAAAACTGGTGGATAAGGGGTTTAGGGGGGCCCCAAATTTAAATGATAAAAACAGGGTCGTTAAACCCCGGGTTTTTGATTCCCGGAAAAAGGGGGAATTTTTGGATTAAAGGGGGGGGAACTTGGTTTTTAGGTTTTTTTTAAAATTTTTTTTCAAATTTACTCCCCAACGGGGCTGGGGGGGTTTACCTGGGGAAAAAGTTTTTTTTTGGCCCCCAAAGGTGGGGAAAAAAGCTTTTTTTCCCCCCGGAAAAACCCCCGGCAGAAAGTAAACCCCTTTTGAAATTGCCGGGGGCGGGGCTTGATTTTTTCCCAAATTTTAAAGTTCTATGGTCCATTGATCGAGACAGTGGCATTTTGTCACAAGTAGAGGAAATGTTCTAGTCAAGCGAGCATTAGTATTCGTAAGCTCATGTCACCATACGTGTCTCCAGCTGGTGCTCTGGTGCTGGGGAAGTAATGTGATGCTGGTGAGAATCAAGTAGGGTAAACGGACTCTTGACATCCAACAGCTCCTCGTGCTGTGAAGTCCAGCAATATGATTATTGGCCAAGGACGGGTGCTTCAGAGCATCTCTGGTCTATTTGTAACATGTTGATGTAAGCTGACATGGCCGAAGCAGAAGCTAAGGTCATTGACCTAGTGAAGGTTTGCTCCTGGGCGACTTGGGCAAGTCTGAGATGGATGGAGAGGGTTTTCAGGGTTCCCCCCAAATTTCCCAAATGATTGAGATACACGGATGCGGATGCTTCGTAGAAGCCACTGGGTAGTCTCCCTAGGATATCCCGTGGTTTACCAAGGTAGATATTCTGGATTAACAGGAGGGGGAGACTACTGCTCGAATCTAGGAGTTATGTATGTGTTGGTTATGATAGGGTAGTCAGGATTCAGGATTTCCACAGATCCCTCAACTGGACAGCTGAGGGATGTTCTCATCCTGGGGAAACAAGAAATTCTATTGATCTCCCGGCCCGAAGGCTATGGGATGATAGTCTTTAGGGGCGTTCCTTGACCCTGCGTCTACCAGTGCCCCTGGGACACTGAAGGATAGAACTCATTATCTCTCGCTCCGACGATGCTAAAGCATCCAGAGACAGCCGCAGTTGCCACGGTTGTCGAGGAGTAGGGAGATGGGAGAGTCTGTCCCAAAAGTGCTCAGGACACGGTGGCTTCAATCTCGAGTCGTACATGCATCTGACCCCGCATCTGACGTAGTAGAACGGTTCGTTGATAAAGCTAGATGAAGCAATGACACAGGTGGTAGCGCCTAATCCGTACTTGATTAGATGGTGGCTAAGGGACGGTGCAATATTTAACAGGCGGGGGGACCGGTGCATATAGAAAAACTTGTTTGAAAAAGGTCTCGTCCCCTGCTTATGTGATAAAAAACCCTGATGTCCCATGACCTCTATTCATAAAAAGTCCGCGTCCCCTCCCATGAATATTTGCGTGATTAATTTGTACCTATTCGCTCATATCGAGGTGGGATTTCAGCAGGTGAAAAAAAGTACATGTCCTATGCCCAACGAGAATGAAAAATCATCAGGTCCCCCTAAGGCGTTTAAAAATACCTGTCCCCCGACTGATCTGGTGTGCCCAGAAATATCGTAAAGTCCCTCATGAACACTTTCTAAGCCTCCCAAACGTTTACAGGGCTCCCTCCATCACAGGCGTGGTCTAAAAATGATTGTCAGACTGATGGCATCTTTACTAAAAAATTAAACAATATATTCCCTCATTACCATAAAACTTTGCTTGTCCCATTTTAAACTTTTCTTGTCCTCCCCCTTGACATAGGTGAAACTTTTCCTCAAGTCCTCGCCTCAATTTTACCAAGCGTTCTTACTCAGTACTTTATGAACATTCGCTTAGCTCAACAATACAACACTTCACCAGTCTGACCTTTCGCAGAGAAAACTCATTTTAGCAAGCCGATAGTTTTTTTTCTTCAAATAAAGCATTCTATATTAATTTGTAGTGAGCAGAGTAAAAACCAACCATGTTGGCTACAGCGGGTTTCACAAATTTAAATATGGGCTTCAAGAGAAACTTGAGACTTGGCGCGGTTCCTATGGCAACAACACACCTGAGTCGGTGGCTTTGGTGGCAGACGACTGACAGAAGACAGGCAGAATGTAGCCACGTCACAGCAGCAGTAGCAGCTTACTTTGGAGGATAATTAGCCACGTCACAAGGCTGTCTATGATCTGGGATTAAGGTGACGTATTTTTTTTATTTATGAACTTGAAACTTTAACAGTTTAAGATGAATATTGCCAGGTGGATAAAGGCCAGGAATGTAACCGTATAGATGCCCCCCGCCCTGCCTTCTGTGCGAGGCGTGCACCGCATGCGTACATGTTATGTTTATTTGAAGTGGTAAAGAATGTTCATGCAGAACACGAGAACGCGTTGAAAAAGTCAGTGTTGATGCTTGTAATAAAAAGAAGAAGAAGAACGTATTTGATGTACTTGTATCGGCAATTAGTAAGATGCTATCCCTACTTTATAAAAAATATGATGTGTTTAACTCAAACAAGTACGGCCATTATCAACATAGTTCTTGAAACCCTATGTACATGTATACCCGTTGCATACATGCCATATCATGTGAATGTATGTGGACATTAGGGCGGCCACACTCTTCTGTACAGAGACTCATATATACGTCAAATAACATACACACTGAGTCCACAATTTCATACAGTTCTTGAACACAGTCTGCAATTAGTTGTATAGCCACATATGTAACAGCAAGCAGTATTTATCTAGTGTTACAGTGGATGAAGGTAGTGTTATTTTATTTGCGGCTAACAAGTATTTCAGTCATTCACAATCGCTGGACTTCTCCAAAATACAAAGGCAGATGATAACAGCATACAGCACTGTGCAGGGTTAACAATTGCATAATCGTGTATGTCCAGCAAGCATGTGTATGGTGAGTGACATACATAGGTGTTCATACATCGGTAAATACGATATATCCTTTCCCCCATAAAACACGCTTGTTACGTGCCGACTGCTCCCTACCCAACCCACTGTGGGTAGGCTAGGGAGCAGACATTTTTTCGGTACCCTAACCAACTACCAACAAACAAAACCAAAATCAAAACCAAACCAATCCAATCCAACCCAACCCAACCCAAAACCAAAGCAACAACGATGACGACGGCGACGGCGGCGGCTGCAGCAGCTGCAGCAGCAACAACAACAATAAAAAGGCAAAACAAAGAATATAATACATGCCATGTAAACACTATTCCCACAAACGTTAGATCTACAATACAAGGTTAACTTGACCTCTCGTAAAGTCATGAGCATACTGTTATGCTGTGTGCTTGTGTCAAATAAGTACAAAGAAACTCATCTATCCGATTAATGTTATTGAAAATAAGGACTTCTTATACGAAATCAAAATTTCTCAATAAACATAAAATCTTGAAGAACATTTTCCTGAGAAAACTGAATGGATACTTAGTTACATTATATATTACTAGCTGTCTACCCGGCGCTGATCGTGTTGAAACAGAAAGAGATCCCGAACACATTAAATCCTCTTCCCTCACCATCCTTCCCTCTGTACTAGACCGTCTCCTGAATGTGTACGGTGATATGTGTGTATCACTTGCTTTGTGAACGAAGAGCGCCATGAAGTTAAAAAATTCTGTTAAAGTGGCGAGAAAAAAGGCTATGAGTAGTATACTTTTCTTATAGGCCAACCCAATTAAAATGACATTAAAGTGACACGCCATGACAGGTGCCGACCACACAGTTCACAAGTAATCCATAACACAGTAATCCGTAACAGTTGACAAGTGGGATGGACAAGGGTTTGTCACCACTTTGCTGCTCATACTCGATTCTGGTTGGTCAAGAGCCTTGCGAAATATGTGTGTATCACTGCTTTGTGAACGAAGAACGCCATGAAGTTAAATAATTCTGTTAAAGTGGCGAGGAAAAAGGCAATGGTATGTTTTAGTGGTGAGATCACCCTATCTATGCACTTATGCTAACCTTTCCTGTGAGTTGGTTCGCTAATGCTCACTTGAGTAGGCTAAGACAGCACTCGTGCAAGCTATTGTTCTCTCCACGCTAAAACCAGACCAATATCCTTAGAGATTTGTAATAAACTTTCACCGAAGCGTATACTCATCAACAAATTCTGAACATGTTTAAGATTTGCTGAACAACTCGCCAGTTCGCCAGTGTACGTGTTAAAGCCAATTGAAAACGTCTTACAACGTCGTCGATTCTCGCAAGTGTGTCGTAAGTTGTCCAAAGAGTTCAAAAGTAATCCATAACAGTTCACAAGTTATCCTAACAGTTGACAAGTCAGATGGACAAGGGGTTGTCACCACTTTGCTGCTCATACTCGATTCTGGTTGCTCAAGAGCCGTGCGAAATATGTGTGTATCATTGCTTTGTGAACGAAGAACGCCATGAAGTTAAATAATTCTGTTAAAGTGGCGAGGAAAAAGGCAATGGTATGTTTTAGTGGTGAGATCACCCTATCAATGCACTTGTGCTAACTTTTCCTGTGAGTTCGTTCGCTAACGCTCACTCGAGCAGGCACAGCTCTCGTGCAAGCCAGTGTTCTCTCCATGCTAAAATCAGACCAATACCCTTAGAGATTTGTAACAAACGTTCACCGAAACGTATACTCACAAACAAATTCTGAACATGTTTAAGATTTGCTGAACAACTCGCCAGTTCGCCAGTGTACGTACGCGCAATTGAAAATATCTTACAAAGTTGTCGATTCTCGCAAGCTTGTAAGTTGTCCAAAGAGTTCAAAAGTAACCCATAACAGTTCACAAGTAATCCGTAACAGTGGACAAATCGGATGTTCAAGGACGACTCGCGGGGCGGGACCGGCGCCTACTAATCCTGTCGTACTCTCCCTACCCGAAGTCATGATGATAGCGGTAACGAGCGATCCAGCGATAGCGGGCCGGGGGCCGGGGGCCCTCTAGACGGGGCCACGAGATGCCGTTGGCCGCGGACGCTAACCAACGGCACCTCGCTCGACTCGCAGGGCGGGACCGGGGCTGCTCGTGCTCCAGCGCGAGCCAGACGCGGCTGCGAGGCGGCGGCCTGCCCGTCAACGCGTCAATATGTTAATGAGGCTCGCCGCGTTGGTCGGCACCTGTCAACGACTTTTTTAATTGAGTTGGCCTATAAGGAACTCATACTACTAATGTACTGGTATTGATTTTAATATGATAGACACCATGAGCACATGGGGATACTATAGATAGAATGTTCTAGAATATATGTAAAACTGAAGTTGATGAGAATAAATTGAAAATAAAACTTTATGAGAGTTCACAATACCTCCATTCAGATCTATAAAACCCTGTTGGCGTATGTACCTATTATCACTTTTTCTTCATAGATAGGCTGGGAAAATATATTCTGCAAACTTTTTTAATATGTAATTACGAGACTTTAACTTATCAAGTTGTGTGAACTAAATATATCTACAGAGCTGAATAGAAATCTTATATCTATTGGTGACATAACAAGACGTATTTCTAGAAACATCCACAGAGTTTTTGTGTAATATGAACATTCTATAAGGGATCAGCAGAGGATCAGTGACATGAGATCTACTTGCTTGTGGGAATATCGTTAAAAAGCTCATACCATTTCAGTCACTCTATGCTAAGACACGATACAAAGTGAACGTCATGAGTTTGTTGGTTTTGTTGATGTTGAGTGGATTGGTCAGTGTATTGAGTCAATCCACGCTACTGGACAGTCAGTGTGATAACGAATGCTTCTTGCAAAGTAATGTTGAAATCCAAAGGTTGCTTGCCATGATGGGAAGAAACATCTATGAAAGGTCCGAAAAGAAAATCATGGAATTAGAATCCAAACTCATTAATAAGATCAATGAGCTTGAAAGTAAACTTCAAAATCAGAATGACACTATCATCGAGTTACTTACAAAAATCTCAGAGATGGAATCTAAGTTCCAAATGATTATATGTCATGACTGTGACGATTTTGAAGACGTCCGTGCCCATGGTCACCTGTCCAGTGGAGTGTATGGTGTTAATGGAGAAAATGGCCAGACCAAGCGTTTTTATTGTGAGATGACAACTGACGGCAAGGCTTGGACCCGTATACTCCACCGCCAGGACAACCTCACTGACTTCACCTACAAGAAGTGGGTAGACTATGAGGTTGGGTTTGGTGACATCCAGGGCTCCCACTGGATTGGGCTGGTGCAGATGCATAAACTGACCACCAGCCGAAAATACAAACTACGTGTGGACTTAGAGGACTGGGAGGGGGCGAAGCGTTATGCGGAGTACACCACGTTCAGTATGGGTCCTGCATCTGACAAATACCGACTGAGCATCAACGGCTACAGCGGCACCGCGGGCGACTCAATGAAATATAACTCAAAGGACTACCACGACAACATGAAATTCACGACCATTGACAATGATAATGATCTGTGGTTGAAGCGTTACGGCGGTAACTGTGCTAATGGAACAGAGCCTAACACCGGCGGCTGGTGGTACAGACACTGCGCCTTAGCTCGGCTCACCGGCACTTACTTCGAAGATGGCCGCGTGTCACACGCCCAGGGCATACAGTGGCCGAGCTGGAGAGGTCTGTCCTACTCCTACAAGGTGGCCACCATGAAGATCCAGCGCCTGTGAGGAGCCGGCACAATAACCACTACACCGCAGTGATGTTAAGACTCAATGTTGATTTATGGATAACACAAAACAAATTTTTACTGTAACAATATCATAAGATGTAATGTGATAAACAAAGTAGCATTCAATGAATTATTGTAAAAGAGTATGACGTTTCTCACAGCATTGAAAATGTACAATGCAATGTAATATTTGCCAAACAATATATCCAGTATGTATCTGATTCGCCAAAGGAGATTGTGACCAAGATGCTAACTAAACTAGATCAAAAAGTTGTCGCTAAAACGATTTAAGATATATACTAAATAATGTATACTTTACAATCAAGAAATTTATGAATTTGACTGAAAACATCAGAAATCAGAATTATATCCAGCAAAAGATGTTGTGTTGCCATACAATGAATAACAAAACAATCAATATCAGCATCAAATCAATGAAAGGTTGGTCAGAATATTGATTTTTCTTGCTGGCTAAGTGCATTGAATATTGATAAAATGTACAATGAAAGCAAAATTTAATTGGCAGAGCATATTTGGCAAATAGTCGTAAAGTTAACCGGTATTAAAGCTCTCTGATGTCCGAGACATACATACATACAAACATAGTTAGTTAGATTAGTTACAAACGTGAAAAGATCAGCAGCTGAGCTAAATAAAGGCAATAATGTAATCAATTTTTACAGATAATACTGGGTTCGATGATTTGACACGAATGTTTTCCTAGTGCTTAATAATGCGAGTAGAAATTTTTTCCTGAGTAACAATGTATATGATGATGTTTAATATATTTATTCTATACTATTGGAAATTATGTACACTATAAAACAGACGTTTCATATGGCATCCGCCATATTTCTTCAGTATTGTGACGTACATGTAGTAATTGCTGTGCCGCATCCATTGATTATAAACAATTTTTTTTGTAACTTGATGAAGGCAGTACATGTCGAAAATTTGTTAAATTATTATTTTTTTTATTATTGCATCTAATCTTAATTATTATTAAATTTGAACGTAATATCTATATTGACGTAACCCCAAGATGGGCGGGGTTACTTTGGTGCTGCTCTGCCAGGACAGGGTCCCAATGCGGAAGACTGTTCTAATCTAAGTCCCCCTTTTCTGTTTAAGATAGGGTGATGAAGTCTCTCATAGACTGCTTCTCTTACACCCCGCTCGAACCACCAGGATGTCTGTTGTTTCCATGCTGAAAAAATGTCCTTGATGTTGCTGGATATGATGGTAGATCGCGGAGGATTCCAAAAACTAAGAAGACTTTTCCAGTCTAATAACATCTCTACCAGTTTCAAATCCTACACTACCTTGAGGCAGAAACTAGTACGCCCTAAAGATAAAATCAAGAAAGAGATAAGATCAAACATTGTATATAGACTGAATTGTGAGGACCCCCAATGTAATAACACCTATATTGGAGAAACTAGCCAACCATTGAAAGAAAGGTTCAAACAACACCAGAGAGCCAGCGCTAGTGGGTGCGCAATAAAGTTTGTTACCACGCTACAAGGAGAAGTATTTGACCTATGGTCACCAAACTTCATATTTAGCTTCCTTGTACTACTCTCCAGAGCTGATTAGATTTTGCTGTACTTTGGCCTACTTTAGGAAAAAAACTAATATTCGAATAAAGCTATTGTTACCACTGCACTGGGAAAAGTATTTCACCTATGGTCATTAAACTTTACATTTAAGTTCACTATACAAGTCTCCACAGATGAATCGACGTTGGTGTACTTTGGTCTACTTTTGACGAACTTATGAGCGTTACGTAATAAACTGTGTTACTACTCTACAGGGAGAAGTATTTGACCTATGGTCACCAATCTTCATATCTAGCTTCATTGTACTACTCTCCAGAGCTGATTAGATTTTGGTCTACTTTGGTCTACTTTTGATGAAGTTACGATGTGTTTTTAAAAACGAATTATTACGTAATTGTGTTTTTCTGTCTCCTGGGAACAGTTTATGACTTATCATCACCAATCGTGACATTTGGTATGTCTATATTAATCTCCTCACGTGGTTTGATATTGGTGTACTTTAGCCTACTTTTAATTTTTGGAATATTAGAATAAAACTATTGTTACCACTCCACTGGGAAAAGTATTTCACCTATGGTCATTAAACTTTACAGTTAAGTTCACTATACTAGTGTCCACAGTTGAATGGACGTTGGTGTACTTTTGGCCTACATTTTACGAACTTGTGAGCGTTATGTAATAAACTGTGTTACCACTCTACAGGGAGAAGTATTTGACCCATGGTCACCAAACTTCATATCTAGCTTTGTTGTACCAATCCCCAGAGGGGATTAGTCTGGTGTACTTTGGCCTACTATTGATGAAGTTACGATGTGTTTTTAAAAACGAATTATTACGTAATTGTGTTTTTCTGTCTCCTGGGAACAGTTTATGACTTATCATCACCAATCGTGACATTTGGTATGTCTATATTAATCTCCTCACGTGGTTTGATATTGGTGTACTTTAGCCTACTTTTATTTTTTGGAATATTAGAATAAAACTATTGTTACCACTCCACTGGGAAAAGTATTTCACCTATGGTCATTAAACTTTACAGTTAAGTTCACTATACTAGTCTCCACAGTTGAATTGACGTTGGTGTACTTTAGCTTACTTTTTACGAACTTATTATTATGAGCGTTACGTAATAAAGCTTGTTACCACTCTACAGGGAGAAATATTTTGACCTATGGTCACCGACCTTCGTATCTAGCTTCATTGTACTACTCTCCAGAGCTTATTAGATTTTAGTGTCCTTTGGCCTGCTTTTGATGAAGTTACGATGTGTTTTTTAAAAACAAATTATTACATAATTGTGTTTATCTGTCTCCTGGGAACAGTTTATGACTTATCATCACCAAACTTATTTACTAATTCTAAGTCTGATTGACCAAAAATGGCCTGATCGGGGAAATGGCCTGATCGGGGAAGGGGAGATTTACGGCGTTCCCGACGACTACTTGTTAAACAGGCCGTGGTAAGGGATTCCACGTCTGGTGTAAGTCTATGTTATACTGTATATGGAACATTCATAGAGGGACATCATGCTCAATAATTGCTATCTCATTAGATCCTTTAACCAAGAAGACTTCATTAAACCTATTTTAACAGTCACTGGCGCTCTCCAAGAGCACCCAACCATAGGGAGAGTAGACTATACACTTCGTTCTGTTACTATATTGTCCTAGTTTCTGGGGTGCCCAAGAGTGACCCATAACATAGAAACAAAGAGCAAAGCGAAGAAAAGAAAAGGGCGAAAAAATAATACAATGTATGTGTAACTAGATCATAAGTGCTCAGAGAGCACATTGTCACTAAACTAACGTTGAATCTAGGGCAAGATCGATGTTGCCCCAGAATTCAGAAAATGAAACCTTGTCATCAGCAAATCATATAGAATGTTTTTGCAAATTCCTATTGACCATGCTCATGAACAAAATAATGATATGAACGAAGAGTGTGGAGTATTTGGTCTCACGCAGGATGCTGATGCAGTGTTGAAATTAGCAGTATCCGACCCAGAATTGATCAGATTGTTAAATTTCTAGGTTTGAGACATATGATTGAGAAAGATGGGTAGCCAATAACGAAGTCAGGCAAAAATGATCTCCCAGTAAAACTAGGAGCACATCATCGGAGGTACAGGTCTAAGGAGACGCATTCTTGCTTCAAGCCTGATAGTAAATAACAGGCAAAATTTCCTGCACTCTGTAGCAACAGAGTATATGGTTCAAGAAGGTCAACTGTTAAAAATCGTCCTAACAATGTCATTATTTTGCAATGCATTGATGACTATTTAATGTGGTGGCAATGGGTTCATATGTAGTCGGAGCCAACTAGCAATAGCCTGACCTGTACCTATTTAACATGTAGTAACCACGAAACAGTGTGCAACCTGTTAGAGGTAAGTTTGTTCAATACTTACCACTAGACACGCCTACTCATTTTTACAGTTTACATGGCAGATATTCATACAGCAGGGGGTAGACTGTCAGGGGCACTTGACACTAAGAACTAAACATTGGATGACATCATCAGACACTAGTAAACATATCGGTCGTAGACTGGTAAAACAAAAATACTCTCTACTGTATGTTAAATTTGCTATGGTTATATTTTGCGGCAGAGGTTATATTTTGCGTCACCAGGTCCATTTTCGTGGGTGTGGTTATGTTTTGCGTTAACGCAAAACGTAACTGGTTATGTTTTTTGGCTGGTTATGTTTTGCGGTCTAACAGACGTAGGGTAGCCGTAGAAGAAGTTTGGCATGCCAAAGATCTTCTATGGCCACCCTACGGCCTTAAAAATGCTGCGTTTAACACTCACGGATCACTACGATCTGGTGCGTTTT
>CM032664.1:51658089-51686281 GCA_019095985.1 Streblospio benedicti | reverse complement strand
TAATGTATAATATTGTGTGGTTTTATGTAATTTCAGTTTTCAATTATAAATAGTAACAATACATAGACTTTGATATGCATATAATATAAGTTTTATGTAATATTTGTTCAATAAAGTTGGTTATTTTTATACATTGTATAGTCTATTTTCTACATGATCCAATTAGAAGGGATTTTTTTTCATGTTACACACATGCGGATTTCAAAATATTACTCAATTGCTAGTGAAATATGACATACGAGGATAATTTTTTCATTTCATTGACTATTCAACAGACCGTTTATCAATATGACACGAATATGGACATTATCATAATATCCAGTCAATATATGAATATGATAACCTATAACATTTTTCACATATATATAATAACAAAATAAAATAAACTATGACACACACTGAATATATTTTGATCCATTTTAATTCTGCGCTTCATATTATACATATTATAATAAACAAGCATTTCAAATGTTTGTTAAATTTTTAACATTAGACTATAAAGTTTACCTATTGTTACCAATAAATTGGTAGGCAAAAATCTACAATTGAATAGAGGTAATGATGAGATGTAATTTGCAGAGGTATAACAGATAATTAAAGATTTTGAAAATCAAATATATATTATATCTATTATATTAAATGCTAGTAAGTTCCTTTATGGAAATTTTAATTTCAAACATTCTATAACTGAATATGAAGCAATTAGGTAGATATAGTATTAAAGATAAGAACCTCACATATTACAAATGCATTGTTTACTTGACAGTCAGGCCATGAATATACCGGTACTATCACGCGATACAAGTAATGATGAAAACTTGTATATACAACAGTCCTAACATTTACTATAAATCATAATAAAGAGGTCATAGTATAATTATCCAATAATACCATAATATGTATATTTAATCAAAATATTGCAGCAATAATATACAATTCGGATTATTTTGTTTTGTATCAAATGCAACAATTCAGTGGATACAGTTTGTACCATTAGGCATACTAAACCTTCGCTAGTGTCAATTTTGCACACCTAAAATCACATGCTGAAAATAATGAATTCATATTCAACCGTGAATTAAAATGAATAATAGTGTTACCTAATCAATTTGAATGTGATTGTAATTGGCTTGTATCCACATATAAGAAAGACAAAAAAACTGTATGGAAGTATAACTTAACTCACATTGCATTAGATTTATGTTTCGTTCTTTTTCATTCAAACATGCATATTTTCACATACTTAAATTAAATAAAAAATGAAGAAAAACATTATAACTATTGATGGAAAAAATAAATTAAAGAAAATTATTTATACATTTAGGACCACCTATCTTGTAATCTTGTATGAACAAGACTTAAGTCTATTTTCATGTTTCCATTCATTTCATAGTTGACATTAGTGCTTCACTAACACTATTCAATCTGCAGATCATTCTGCAATATATGGGATGGCTTTGCCCTGGTTCAAGTTCAGCTTTGGTTGGTGCTTGTGGATTTCAATTGCTTCTCTTATCTTCCGTCTGAAAAAGATTTGTGCCTTTGCCAGTTGAAGGGGAAACGTTTCCCCGAAACGTAGCACTTGTATATAAAATGTAAGTTTCTGTGTTACCAACATAATGTGGGTATCTACATATTATCAATCCAGAAACTAATAAACTACTAGTAAAAGATAGTAAAATTTCTTCAAAAAAAGTTTAATCCACTCATAATATTTGCATATGCTTCGACATGATGTTAGAATTTTTTTGTGATACTTATGCTTTAGTGTTAATAATACATTGTAAATGTTGTGAAGTATAGGTTTTAAAGAGTGGGTCTACTATATCTATAGCATATATACATTACAACATATGATCCACACCCAATGGGTTTCAACTCACAAACGTTGAAGGAATGATAAAACATTACGTAGCATTACTAAAACACAGTTAAAATAATGCAATGTCTTTAAGTAAGCTATTACAATTGGAATAAAAATTATAAACAATAATAAAAACTATGTT
Source organism: Streblospio benedicti (assembly GCA_019095985.1). NCBI lineage: Eukaryota > Metazoa > Annelida > Polychaeta > Spionida > Spionidae > Streblospio > Streblospio benedicti. The sequence continues at coordinate 51,684,275 of CM032664.1, read as the reverse complement.
GATAAATGTCAGCACAAATATGTAACTTTTCCTATCTACCAAACCTATTCATGTATTAAACTGTCTCTATATGTATATGGCATAAATCTTTCAATTTCACTGTATTTAGGCTGCAGGTTTAAAATTAAAACCATGGCTATTCATGATTACATTTAATGCAATAAACATGTATAGTTAATGGATAATAAGATATTGATAATATCATAAGCATAAATACTATTTCCATGATGACATGTTGAATCTTCATCAAAATGATGCAATTATCATCTATAATAAATAATCATTTTTAGCTGTAGAGCAATAAAATGTATGTGCAACAGTTTATAGCATCCTCCATTATATCATTGTCACATCATCACCGGATTTAATATTGCTCTTTTATTCTATATTACATTATATTCACCCATTGTCTCAATATCTACATGACGGGTACAACAGGACACCCGACAAGATAAAATCATGACATAGAAAACTCTAGCCATGCATTTGTCACTTATTGCACACAGGATGACATATTATAATATACTAAGAAAATCGTAATATGTCAAAACATATGCATTCTGTATCATTTAATGACACATTCGAACACTGAAGAAGCACTATGTCATTAGATATCTTGATGTATATTCAAATGTTATCAAAATATCACAAGATGGCAGTTCATCACTGCTCTTCATAGCTTGGTTCTGTCGCAATAAAGAAGTCATCGAAGTAGGAGTGCAACCATTCAAATGTGGGTCGGTCATCTTCATTCTTGTCCCAGCAATGAAGCATGGTTTCGTAGAGGCTGTTTGGGATATTTGCAGGCTGTGGCATTCTGTAACCTCTCTCAACTTGGTCTAGCACCTCACGATTACTCATACCTATTAAGAAAAACATTGATTTTAAAGAATTTATCATGGATTATATGCTGTTCTGAAAATGGTACATGAAATCATTAATGGTAATGGCACAGTATAATCTTAATTTGCAATTTCTCCATATAATCTATTTCTATAAGAAATTACATGAAACTAAAAGTCTATATACACCAATACCAATATATACAAATATTTCAGGCCTGTCAGCATGACTGCTGTATTTAGTAAAACTGTAATATTATAATAATGTGTCTTCAGCTATTGTATTGGAAACATAGCTGCATAATTCAATATGCTAGTCAAGTTATAAATATAAAATTGTAACTATAGTATACAATGACTGTATTTCCATATACTAGTATACATAGCAGAGGATTGGTATAAGAGCGATATATTTTATGTGACATAAAATATTGCGTCAGGATATTCATAATGTCAAGTAATAATGGATTTGTAACACAATACTTTCATGCAAAAAAGTAACATTTCAAATTGCCATTTGCTCATATGGCAATTGTAATTAATTGATATCAATATCTTAATTCGGAGCAAAATATTTTTTTTTCAATTTGTAACACTATAGAATCATTTATTTTTTCAAATTCAAAACATTGTTTTCAACATGTTATTGAGTTCAATATCAAATCAGAACATCTTATTCAGGGACGCCTCTTTCCCATTGTATATTGAAACTTTTGAAAGCCAAATGCTGCATTTACTTTTAACTTTTGTGATACCAAGATCATTAAAGTTGGTCAAATATGTACAGTGATTGCTTCATCTATAACTTGGTTGTGGTTTCAAGCATTTTTGGCTAGCCATGTTGGAAATATCCTAATTTGTTCAACATGATGCTATTTTTTTCACCATCAAGGGGTTATTGGTATTAGAAAATTATACAACAATATACACCAATATGCAGTATGTTATAATAATATATTAGTATTTTCATGCTCATTTATTGTCACCACATTATGTTGAAGGTGCAAGCCATTTAATGTGTCAAGCAATTTTTATAGTTACAGCAAAATATTGCCAGTGAATGAACTGAAGTATTCCACCACCAAACGGATATATCTACAAAAGAATTCCAGCAGAAGCCAGCCAGGCCACATTAGCAATCCAACATTACATAATGCATTGCTATTAGGTCAGTATTTCCAATGAGTTACAAGAAAAAAATAAAAAATGCCACCTTGGTAGCGACAGAGTGCTAAAAATTTTTAGAACCAAAGTAATCCAGAAAAGGTAGTTGTGTGAGTGTGGTGAACTTGAACATGAGTCTAACAGTGTAGCATTCCAAGTAGCAAGTCTTGAAACAAGTCTTTTTGATAACCATTTGAGAAGGGTTGAGAAACCAAAGTGGAATAATCATGCAGATGTACAGATCTAGTACAGGAGGGATGTGGAGACCGGAAAGTGATATGCAGGTACCGAGAATGATGATTGATGTCCTGAAAGAACACAATGCATGGTGACTAAACAGGCAACTGAATATGGTCCATCCAACCCATCCTGCAGTAGCAGAGTTGTGAAACAAGAAAAAAACATGTAATTGTATTATTGAGTGTTAGGTTTACATATTATTATTCCAAGGCACAAGGACGCACACAGAAGACAGTGGTGTGAATCTTGCTGAGTTCTAGTTTTGCTGAATTAGTGAACACAAATGCGTGCGTGCTATTCTAGCAATAGCCAGACATCAAAAACTATGCTGCTGTACCCGAACCTTAAGTATCGCAGTACTGTCCTTCAGTGGACACGCCAAAGTCATCCATGGTCACCCAGAGGTAGTCGAAGGTGGGCCTGTTGTTGGGCTCTGCGTCCCAGCATTTGATCATAATATTGTAGAGAGGTGCCGGGCAACCATTTGGGAGAGGGTGCCGGAAGCCTCTATCAGTCTGCTGTAGCACCTCATTGTTGGTCATGCCTACAAGAAAGGGTGGGGCAATCATGGCAGGATCAGGGAGCGGGGCTATGGGGGAGGCTGAGGTTTAAAGCATATACATGAATCATCATACACAATAACAAAATGCGTAAATCTGTCGATATATACATTAACATCTGCACAAGCAAGCTAACGTGTATCACTAGACACGCATGCCCCGAGCCGGCCTCACCTGGATACGGGACCGCGCCGTGGGTGACCAACTCCACCAGCAGAATGCCGTACGACCACACGTCAGACTTAATGGTGAACTTGCCGTACATGGCCGCCTCAGGCGCAGTCCATTTGATTGGGAACTTGGCACCTGCAAAAAGATGTTTGCAATATTATATCGCAATAATCAAGAGAACTAGTTTGGCCTTTTTTTCGCTTGCAAATTGGATGAAAATAACGCAAACCATAGCAGCAGCAGCAGCAGCAGCAGCAGCAGCAGCAGCAGCAGCAGCAGCAGCAGCAGCAGCAGCAGCAGCAGCAGCAGCAGCAGCAGCAGCAGCAACAGCAATTACAACTTGTATGAAAATTTCATCAGTGATGACACTGACCTTGCCTTGCATTGTACTCGTCGTCCTCTATGATGCGCGCCAGCCCGAAGTCCGCCACCTTGACGTTGTTGTTCTCCCCCACGAGAATGTTGCGGGCGGCCAAGTCACGGTGGATGTATTTCTCCTTCTCCAGGAAAGCCATGCCACTCGCAATCTGTTGACAAGATGAAGAGGTGAGTGAGTAAAGTCAAACTTAGTTTGGAGGTGGGGGGTGAATAGCGATAAACTGTTTGCAATGTTATGGTTGCTTTTTGTTATACTGTTTAGCATGTGCCATTCCCCTGCGCTGCACAGTATCCTGCAATTTGAGTAAGAGTTTCATCCCATCAAAGATCACACAATACATTAGCGCAAAAACACCAATCACATCTTTGCTGTGAAGAGTCCATGTAATAGTCACCTGTGCGGCCATGTCGACGAGCACCTTGAGGCCCAGGTTCTTGCCCTTGTCCCGCAGGTAGTGCTGCAGACTGCCGTTCACCATCAGCTCCGTCACTGCAAGCAACACACACACAATTTTATTCAAATAACTAGTTGTTGAAACTGCGTAGTACATGTACATATTAAAACAATGCCTATGGACCCCGGGCTATGGACAATGTGAAAGTTTCCCTATAAACCATCATGTCATACAGCATGTATGGTCAATTTTAAATATCATTTTTGATACTCTATATATGATGGGACACATGTTCGTTACTGTAAAAATGCACGGGGAATAACTCCCTGTTTTGATTGATTATCAAGAGACAACAATTAAAATTTCAACTGTAGGGTAAGCCTTACATTCAGAAATTATGAGATGGGTGGGTATGAGAAGAATAAAAGTGACTAGTAAATTTTGCATGAAAACACTTGGCAGTATAATTTCCGAATGGTCCTTAAATACACATCTACATACCCCCCAATGGCCCCCATACACGTCCCTCCCCGCTCCCCCTTTTAATCGGTCAATCTTCCAAACTGATGACTTTGGCAAGTCAATAATTGAACACTCTGGTTTTCTTATCCCAAGACTTTCTTGTCTTTACAGCATAGGAGATGAATAGACAGTGAGCTATTCCACTACTAGTTAATTTACTCAGCTACTATATATGTATATAGGTATGTGTATTGGCGATTCACAAGAATTGGCCTAAGGGAATGATCATAAATCAGGTGATAATAATGATAATAAGGGGGGGCGGGCATCCATTTTTTGGTGCTCGAAGAAAAGTTAACCGATCCCCCCATCAACATTTTAAAAAGTTGAGTGACCCTACCCTCCCCCACCCTCCGCTAAAGAAAAAGAACTCTATATAGTCATTGCATTGCTAAAAGAAAATATTTGAAAAAATATACCGTAACTAAAAAAGTTCAGTGACCCCCCCCCCAAAAAAAAAAGGAATCAGAAAAGTTGGACGCCCCCCCTCCTTTTTGGACGACCCCCCGGTATCATTATTTATGATGGTTCCCGAAGTTGCACCAATCTGCCGTGCTCGGCCATCAGTGAAATGGGGGTGTTGACGATTCACAACGCCTTCATCATTCAGTATTTGAAATTTTTATATACTTGATTTGTATTGGTAAAATTGATTTCTCGGCGTCCCGCAGGGAGGACGTGTGTGTTTGTTGCCACGTTGGCTATTGTACTAAATAAAAAAATCAGTCGGAAAATTCTAGAAGATGATCAGTGATCGTGTCACCTTTTATCATAGATAAGAGCCTACTTTTCAATATTATCCGAAAAGTATTGCAGCACAATATTGTGGCGGTTGTCCATGTGTGAACAAATTTGAAGTTCGTGATCAAGAAATTTAGCAGGCTATTAAGGCAAGTATTGAGGTAATTATTCACATCAACTGTTTTATTTGTTCCTAATTTATGTGACATGTGGTTATCTATAACACGTAAAGTTGATGTCACGAATGAAGTAGTAAAATCAGTAAAGCTAAAACAACAAGATGAAGTTTGAAAATCATGTTGCAAATTATATGCAAACTGTTGCAGATAGTCATAAATATTACTTAAAATGTGATTCTGTAAGACACACTTTTTAGGGTGGCAAAATTGAACACTGGTGATAGTCAACGCTAATATCAACTTTGATTGTGGAAATTCAGCGCGTCTTACGTGCCTACGTTCTTACGTGTTTACGTTAGCTCTAGCGGACTTAAATTGTTCAAAGTAAGTGAATTGTATATGCAATTAAAACTAAGAAAATACACATAGTATGGTATTGCAATTTATGATCTCATTACATATAAATAATTGTCTACATCCGATTAAACAAAGCAGGTATTTATTAGCATATAGCAATGTAAACAAAATAAGGGCTCAAAATCAAATCACTTTGGTTTCGCCTAATGGCATATGCCTAATCCATTAGTTGTGTAAAGGTGTGATAAAAAAAACACTGCTAGTTATCCAGAGACATACACACAGACTTAAAAATGAAACAAATACAAGGCTTCAGCTCAATCAAGTGGCTCAATTATGTCCATTTTCAGACAAAACTGCATTGATCCCGGTCAGCAAGATCCTAGGATGGCAACATACAAGGAGGCAATAAGCCGTCTTCGTGAGGGCCTCTCGTGTCCCCTATGTTATGAGCTGTTTGATACAGACGCAAGAGTGCCCAAAGCCCTGCCGTGCAAACACACCCTGTGCCTTTGCTGCTTGGAGAGGTTTGTCATTACAAACGAGAAAGCACCGTGGCACTGGCCTTGCCCTCTCTGCCAGAGTAGCTTCCCCGTACCCAAAGAAGGTATCCGCGGTCTTCCTACAAACATGGGGTATATGGGGATGCTCAACCTCCTACCAAGAGAAGAAGATTCTTGTATTGAGGTTGTGGATGATGATAAAAGATGCACAAAGAAACCTATTATGTGCACAATACACGACAATGCAGAGTGTAGGATGTTCTGCATTGAATGTAGATTACCACTGTGTGTCAAGTGCTTGAAAACAGAAGAAAAGCATCGCAGTCATGAAATGGAAGATATATGTATGATCTCTGAAAGTATGGGTAAAGATGTTCAACAACTGTCTATTGAATTGCAAGAAATGGAACACAACCATGATCTCTTTGTGAATGAAATGCTTGTAACTTTTGACCAACAGAGTACCACTATGAAGACACAACTGAGAGAGCAGATGAAACAAGTAATAGAAAAATGGCAAACATCTGCTGATGAACGTGTTGAAGATATATATCACAATCTTCGTAAAAAATTAACTGACTTTAGCTTAGATGTAAAGGCCAAAAGAGATGATATTGAGATTGGTCTTAAACAATTCACTCAGGGCAATAAGCCTTTAGATTGTAATGCTTATGGAGAGCTATGTGAAATCAAATCCCAAATAGAAGAACTGATTTCGTTTCAGTCAAATAAGGATACTGTAATATCCATACCGAAGTTTGAATGTAGTACTGTGATTCCCGATATTAGTGACATCATTGGCAAGAAATGCATCACACCATTGGTTCTACCACTGACCATTCACAAGGTTAGTGAATTTGTAAAAAGAGACCTTAACAATGATCTCTATGGTGAGAAAGAGTTGAAAGATGGAGCTGCATGGAGAGCATTTGTCCGATTCCAGCTGCTTCGTAGAGCTAATGAAGTACTTCAAGACAAAAAGCCTGCACTTGTCACGGGCCCAAAACCCATGCTTTTTGCAGGGGTAGAATGCAGTAGGAGAGGGAGTGGGTGGAAATATTCTACAAAGTTAGCAATTAGAATATTCAATTATGAGAAAAACAGCTATGAAAAATTGAAAGGACAAATAGATGCATGTTATACATCAGAGAAGCGTAAATGGGGAACCAATGTGCTGGGTAAAGACACTATGACGACCCCTGTGTGCAAATATGTGCATCAAGGCACAATGCAACTGCTGATCTACATTACAGTAATGAAAAGTGAATAGAATTACAACTTAAAGGTGACACTATTCGTTCAGATTTACTGCAAGGCACGTAGGAATTTTATTTGCACATATATATATTTGCCGTATTTGGTTTACTAATAGAAGAACTATTACTAGTACATGTATTCACTGAAATATGGCACATGCTAATAGAAATAGTAGCACTAAGATTGTTTTTTTCTTTAGAAATAAGCTTTTACAATTGTGATGTTCGATTTTGTATAATACATTTGTCCCTAGACATTGTCCAGTATTCGTGTTAAGTCTTTTTAAATAGGTTAGACATGTATTTACAGGTAAACTGTAAGGTATAAAAATATATATACTGATTCACAAAATTAGCAATCAACATAATAACCTTCTATTAAATATAATAAAGTGCATGGAAAATTGCATTTGATGTGTAAATAGGTAAATAGAAATTTATCAATCGAGTTAATAAATCATAATACATACCTACCTCTTATTTAACTTCAACGTACTGACCAAAACATCACGAAGCAGATTTGCCAATAAAGTAATTTTTGTCAATATATCAAAATGTTGATTACTTCATCTACGTATGAAGAACCTTCTCCATCGTCAACAACTTTTCACGGGCAACTTGCCCACACCATAACCATGGGCGATGTATTAATTGACTAGCAATCGTACATAGCCCAGCACACATATTCCCACATACCGGTAATATTTGAACGCCTCTACCAAAAAGAGCAGAAGTACCTTGCATACCCAACAACCATTTCACATTCATTACCCGACCATACACAACCCACAACCATTCAAAATACGTACACTACCTACATTTCGTCTAAATGGCCATCATATTAAAAAGTGACACACGAACGTTTTGTAATATCTTAAAAACAGACACCAGGACACCACAACAGAGGCCAGGACACCCCTACTACTTTTATTACCAATGTACGAGTACCCAAGAGAAGTAACCTTTCCCACACGCGTACCCATGTATGAGCTCCTCTCCCCCGGCTGCCCCACCACTCACCAATATAGATGGGCTCCTCCTGCGAGCAGACGGCGTACAGCTGCACGAGCTTCTCGTGGCGGCACTTCTTCATGATGGCGGCCTCCTGCAGGAAGAGCTCAGGCGACATGGTGCCCTCTTTCAGAGTCTTGATCGCCACCTTTGTGCTCTTGTTCCACAGGCCTGCAAGTGTCACGGTCAGGATCATCATCTGGGCATACGATAGTGTTCATTAAGAGTACTTTTAGTAGTAGGCCTATATATATTTGTGGGAGTGACGCAACAACTGTACCAATGAAACCTGAAATCTGTATTAAATTTTGTGGTCACTGTGAAATCGTAGATGTGTTCAGTCGGTATCGGTAATTACATTAGGTAGTTGTTCACACTCATATAACATTGACAATTAGCTTGTAAGCCGCCACAATCATAACCAGTAATCAATAGATACTCGCATACAGACGATAAATTGGCATTGGAAGCCATGCCATGTACAGTAATGGTCAAATCATCCTATATTAATAGTCCATCTGCGTCAATCCAATGCTAGCCCACAGTAAATTTAAGACACATTTAGCCTCATACCTTCCCACACCTCTCCAAACTGTCCATGGCCCAGCTTTTTCTTGAACTGGAGAGAGTCTCTGGAGATCTCCCAGTGGTCTCGCGTATCCTTGGAGATGTCCCACATGACTGGCTTGGGCTTTGGACACGCCTTAGTAAGTTTAGTACACAGGCCATCGGAGGTCTCTGATCGAAATAGAAATATTCATAAAGACAAGTTTGCTAACAAAACTTTATTCAGTATTAACACAGAGAACAGAGAACTCTCATCATAATACTTCCAATACCAGAGACAGACATTTGGAGCTTTGCAGTACATGTAGATAGCAAATAAGTACATCTGCAGTATTCTGTGTCAGTTCTTTGGTCTTACTTGTGCTGACTGCCCCAGTACTTATCATGTTTGCTGTATGTCATCAATGCCGTTTTTCTCAGTACTTGCGTTTTGAGCACTTTTGTGCCAGTTCTTACTCAACCAGTACTCACGTTTGTAGTGCTCGACAAGGTCAATGAGGTTGGCGAACTTGGCCCTTGCCGTAATGTAATAACCACCACTGTCTAAGTTGCGGATCTTGTAGTGTTTGACGTGGTGACCCTTTTCCTGACTGTGGTCCAGTAGTGACAAAGAGTAGGCACCTGTGAAGGAAGAAACAGATGTTGGTATGGTGACTGCTTAGATAATGAAGAATAACAAAGTAGGCTCTTAATGGCTGATTGCCTCGTATGGATTTTGCTAGTATGACCAAAGGTGTATAGCAATTGTGGGGGAATTTGGTGAGCTGTATGCTCTCATTTATCTTATAGAAAAGAAACCAGGCCCCTTCAATCTTTGAGTAAGGATGTGGTACTGCACCAAGGTGCTGGACTATTAAGGAGGATATTGCACACTGGCAAAAAATTTTTTTTTCAATGGCGGCCAACTTTGCCATGTCAGCTGCTTAAAAATGAGACAAACATAATGAGCCAAAAGAAAATATTTATATTAATTTATTGTGTGCGTGCTTATAGTGCAGGTCTCTACATGCATTGCAGTACGTATTTTGAAAACCTAGTTTTATAAGTGTCTTTGTATGAAATACGCCATAATGTGTGTTTAGAAACAATATGTGAAAAGTTACAAAAACAACACAACAGATACACGGAACAGAATACAACTGACAACCGAGTGAATAATCAAGGTTACTCATCTTATCTCTACTACACACATTGCCTTGGTGAACAGCTTAATTCACATGACAATGGTACCACTTATATCAAAAATTTAATCATTAATTTCAGTTTGCCAGAAACAAAATACTGAAAAGTGACTATTATCTATTCGACTTGTTACAATTGTATTTGATAAAGCATATTATGTATCAATAATGATGGATGGGCCAAAGACAGTTATCACACCCTTCCACCCTTCCTTACTTAAAATTGAAATTAACATACTCATTCTTTCTCTCTTTTTCAATCCTTACTCTCATCAACTAGTTATTATTGGGTCTCCTACTAATTTTCTATTTTCCCACTCTCTAGTCAACGATATATGTAGTATAGCTATGTATTACGTGTACAGGCCCACTCGGTACTAACGACCCCACCCCCACCCCCATATGATATAGACACTAATATGAAGTTGAAGTATGAATTGATAAAATGTTACAGCCAAGTTGGCTCCCATAGGTTTTGCACTATAAACCATAGTACGGAAATTAGTTTAGCATCGGAAAGGCTAATGAAGCTTTAGTCATATCAAATGGCGTGGTGAGTAAGGGATGGGTCAATCAGAAATAACACCAAAAAGATAAAAAAATATCATGCTAACAAGAAGGGCATTCCAAACACAGAATACAAACAGGACATGACAGAGTCACACAAAGTGAGTCATATGGTTTTACGCAGTCATTTAAAAGGCATTTTACAACATGTAGTCCATTGAGTTTAATAGTCCTAAAAATAACCCCAACTACTCTTGATGATTTCAGTCATAATTAGAGTATTCACAGTATATTGAATAAACTATGATATTTTCTGAAACCACATTTCATGCAATTGTGTCCCCTATGTATTAAACAGTATATTTACTTAAAAATGTTTTGTCTATGTGTTCTAACGAGACATATTATAGCTTGTACATGTAGCTAACAATAGTGTCCATACATTAGCGTCTTGAAAAAAACATGCAGGTTGACCATGCTACGGGTGCGGAGATTTGAAATCTTACCTGGACTCCGACCTACACAGACACCAAGACACATGTTTTAAAAAGGCAAAAGAAAATACCAGTACACTGGCTGGTCAGGCTACTACACTTGACCACTTAAAACGGGTCAATCTAGTATTAGCTGCACAAAGCTGATCATCATGGGTGGTTACTGCTGATGAGAGAGAGAGGTCACGTTATGATGTTTATATGTATACATTCAATATGGAGGCTGGTATAATTTATTCACATTTAGACTAGAGAGGTGATAATGATGAATCTTGTCGCAATGGTTGACATAGCCAGTTTGTGACTATACTATGAGTGGACAACTATGGTCACTATTATGTCAGTGAGCCACGTGGCACTACGATTGGGATAGGGGTCGCGATGAACAGAATGCTCACGTACCCTTGGTGGACTCGCTCTCACGGATGCAGAAGGCGCCAGGCTTGTTGCTGGGCAGCATCAACTGCTTCTCACAGTCCTTTCTCGTGATGGCACCCAGGAACCAGCTAGAACGGTGGTCAGGTCAATTTACTATCAAAAGCTTTGTGCATGTGCTTTATTTCACACAAAAATGGATACTCAGAACTAGCATTTGTCATATTGAAATTCATGTAAAGTCCATTTAGTGTTTGTGTCTCTCTTATTGTTTTTTTGCGATAGAGGACATCATTTCAATTTCATCATGCAAGACGCATGAAAAGTGTACACCAATTTTTAATCTTCTTATTGTTGGGTGAATCTGAGCACATGTTCACATATTAAAATGAAGACAAATGCTTATCATACAGTAATTGTTAGAATATTGATACTTACTCCATAGATTCAATAGAGTTTTCCTTTGCTACATAGTTTCTGGGAACGTAGCCCTCTGTATTAGTTTTCAAGTCGCGAGCTTTCCACCAATCAGGGTCGCTGAAACAACAAAATAATCATTACACGTGTTATACAGTTGAATAGTTTTTTATATGCTTTAATAGCTCATATGGCTAGCTCAGACATATTTTTTGACAAATATCGTTATTTTTAAATCTTACATAGGTATTCATTTGCAAAATATTACTGCATTTGTGAAACATTACATTGTGACAGGTTTGCTCTGACCCAAATTATGCAGTGCCATATTGGGTCCGTCAGTACCGGTACGTGAGAAATTGATCAAATCATGTTGTAGGCATGTGACTGTGTGAACTTCCGTGATTTTAACGTAGAGTGCACATCCTTACTAAGATTTTTGCACACCATCCTGGACTATTATACTCACGAGTAATCAATAATCTCCATGAGGTCATCCTTCTTGAACGACAGGTCGTCATGTGAACGCTTGTCGTAGTCATACAGCGCCCGTATGTAGTGGCGCTCAGGCTGAACTGCACAGAAATGTAATAAGTCATGCATTTATACGGTTCTTGCTGATAGAATATTATACTCATGTTAAGCTGTACTTACTGCAATAACATCAACAATCCAATAGATCAGACATCACTGTTTCAAGCTATAGTACAGATATGTGATTAAATATTGTTATCTAAGATGTTATGAAACATGTACATGCAAAACTAACAGTAAAATAATACACGGGGAATCGCTGAATACTTGACTATTACGTTTGTTCGTGCGTGTGGAAAAATGCGTGGGTATTTGAGTACTAACGTGTGATGTTGACTGCGTCCGGCGAGGCCGTGGCGTTGGGGGGCGAGTTGTGTGGGGAGGTGGGGTCGGGGATGTAGCTGTTGCCGGGACTCGAGGGGGCAGTCCCCCACCCATTGGCAGGATCTTTGTTTGCGAACACCACACTCTGCGGAATAAAAAAAAAGAGTGAAGCCTGAAGAAACATCTGTGACACGCAGTATACTCAACTATTTCCTGTTTATCAGTCTTATCCATGTGGGACCCGCCATGTAGTGGTGAAAGCATTGAAAGTGGCATTTCTTGAAGTCTAAAGTGTATGCTATACAACAGAGGTGAGGAGATTTTATCACAATATGGTAATTTTATCGTCCTACTGAAGAAAAAACAACATCGTAACCACAGTGTACTATTATATATAGATAAAAAAAATAATGGTACAACGTACGGCGTTGTTTCCTCCATCTTGAGCGTTGCCGTTGGGGTCCGGTGCAGACGGCCGCTTTGCTTTCTCAGTACTTGGCACGCAGCCCATTCTGATTGGTCAATATATCAGCCAATTAGATGGACGGCGGTGCCAGCTGCATTCTAGCGAATTGTCTACAAAATTGAAAACAGAAATAATGCACCAGATAAGATATGTTTGGTCAATTCAATTACATCTTGATAATAATTGCACCATTTGTAACCAATTACTATAGCACTGCATTTTCAGTTACAATGGCAAAATGTGAAGCATATCAAAATTTTCCACATTCCACTTTATACACGGCTATTGATGATGCCAGTATAAATTCTTAATCGTCTATATAGTAGGCCAGATAACTTTAAAAGCCAAGTAAGCATAGTTTATGATTCCCTTTCAGGAAGTAAGTTATATGAAACTCCCTTTTACATACTGTACTGACAGTTGGCTTAAAAGTAAAGGCAGAAATTATCGTTTATTCTTATTATTTTTATTGAATACCAAAATTTGCATTCCATACATGCAAAGTAATTACTTATTTGTTTCATTAACAAAATAATATACAAATTCGAAGCATACAATTGCAAATTAACAGAAATTTGAAGGACTGATTTGTCATACATTAAAATTAATATGACTGACAATATTCAATTGATTGGTTTAAAAAGGTTTTACCATATGTCCGACAATATTTGATTAATATAATATATTGACTAGTTTTTGACAATACATTTTTTCCAAAATAATAGAATATGCAGCTAACATCCTCCTAATACCATGTAATATATCATTTAAAGTCTTTTTATCAAACTTACTAAAAGAATTTTCTTTAAAAATGGAATATGCTATTAGTGATAAAATAAAGTTCAGAGCATTAATCTATTCAGTTAAGTCATGTCCTAAAAAAACACATACAACTGATTTCCATACTATATTATACCAAATAATATGAGACACTTCCACCCATATTTGTAATATATGCGGACATTCATATAAGATATGTTTCACTGTTTCTATATCTGTGCACAAGTCACACTGTTTTTAAATATTTGCTTTCCATTTGTTCAATATGTAACCACAAGGAAGTATATCATGTTATGATTTAAAATTAAAAACATTGAAATCATTATATCCAATGAAACATACTTTTGGGTATAAATGCTCATCCAATTTTGTTTACTATTTTCAAAATTGAATTCTCTGGAATATACAGTTTCCATATGAGGCCGAACAATGCATTCATTTATTAAAAAGGCTGAAGAAAAAATTACTATTCTTATTCCTGATATCGTGGAATTTGTTATCAGCAATAATAAACTAACCTAATCTAATACTTATATAAATAATATTTAGCCAGTGTGGGATCAACATGGCGGTCTCTTTTCATTATGTACCTTTTGAAGCATTTTTGCAAAATGTTAGACTTATCTTTTATGATATCGTAGATTTAGTTTTCATCTATAAAATGACTTTCAATACTTACAAGATCTTTGACATACATGATAATTGATTTAGCCCAATTTTCAAGATACAAGTTATCATTGCCCATTTTGAAGTACTCATATCCCCACAGAGGCTGTTGAAATAATTCAGAAGGAGCAAGTTTATCAATAAATGTTTTTTTTTTAGATTTGTAATAATATAAGCGGACTTCTTTATAAAATGTGGCAAAGGCTTTAAGGACCGGAAAGTTGGATAAATTAGACACTAAGTTTTAGGAGATACAATGTACTCTAAAGGTAAATGAATGCTTTTTGCAATTATCTTGTACAAATCTTGTCTTGTAGAATTTATCTTGTACATAGTATTACCCTTTAACTAATGCTAACTCATGTAACTCATAGTAGGATCAAATCTATCATGTCTATTCATGAACTACTAACGGCTAAGGAATTCTTGCTATAAGGCGCATTGTAAGATCTTCAGATATTTACTCGTGACAGTCAACTTTAAGTCCCACTTACGTAACCAGCAAATCTTATTCTTAGTTCCTGATCCATTCAAGGTGGTAAATACACACGTGCAAACATATCACAAACAAAATACAAGCAAAATGCTTCAAAATGGACCACAGTTAATGCAGACGGTGATATTCAGATCTTAAAGATCCTAAGCCTACGGCACAACCAGTCGTACAATGTACTGCTTATGTGCTTCTTCTGTGCTACCAAACATTTTGGAGACCGTGGGGATCAGTTGGTGTCTAGTAGGGTGAATTACATTTTTAGGAAGTATAGAGGCAGTAATGAAAATTTGACATGTGAAGCTTACACTGCCGGCAAACCAACAGTGGCCACAGGTTGTAGGCAGGTAGTAAGCAGAATATGCAATTAGAGCGTGGGGTGGGGGAACAGGGGGTGTGCACCGCCTTTTCACCATAAATATTTCATTTTCATTTTTTTTATATGTCTGCGAGTCTTTGGGTGTACTAAACTCATAAAAACCTGAGGGTAAACACTGCACACAAAAAAACATACTGCCAAAATGTCGGTACTGTTGGTTGTGCCGTAGGCTTTCATGACAATGACAAAAACAATATCACTGTATGCAGTCTCACAAATTGCTCTTTACATATAGTGAATGAAATAATGTCCACTAATTAAGCTTCATTACATTTACTGTGTACATAGACAAGTACTTGTAAAACAAAATCGGCATAATAGCAATTTCAAATTCTTTCTCGGTTACATCAAAAGTTTTAAAAGTAGGACTGAAAATAGTCATGCGCGATGCTTATGCACGGTGCACCAAATGATATATCAAAATATCGTTTTCATGTCCCATAAATATTTCTTCTATTCTGCCAGCTAAGCTTTATAGCGTTTAAAATCAAGGGCATGCGTGCAAACTGTTCTGAGACAAGGAAGTATCTTGCTGAAAATAGAATGGTTTATCTTAAAGTTAGAGCCCGTAACAATTCTTTTAATAATATGTTATAATTGTTTCAAATAGTATATTGTGTGGTTTGAACTATATAGTATAATAGTGTAGACATTGTATGCTGCATGAAACTTTCATATGCTGAAGTCGGGTGCTCATATGAGTGGTGTTTTAAACACCAACACGTCTAAATAAATCTGCATCACCCTTCAAGCTAATTTACTACCTGTAATTACAAAAAGCAAACCCACAGCGGATTTGCGTTTTATATAAATTGTATTTTTGTTTAGCTATTAAGTAAGATGTGATTGAACGTTCAAGTAGCCGTAATCAGCAGAGACACCTTTCCATTGTGAGTACAGCAAGACTGTGTCAATCACGTATCAGACGGCTGAAGTCTCCAGTTCAGAGGTTATGACAGCGGTAGTTTATGATACAGTGAGACGTCATGAAAAGGTCTTTGTTTTGGCCATTAGCTTCTTTATGTGTGATACGATCATAATAGGTCTACTAATTACTGCAAAGTTATCTGTCCTCTGTATCTAAAATGTGGCGACTTAAAACTTGTCTATATTACTACGACAATACCCCATGCATGCATGCCACCTTATCAAAGGGCCTAAATATACACCACAATGGCATATAAAAAGGTTACAGCATAAAACACAATATCTGAAAAAGCAACCTCAACAACAGGAAGACAATTTTCTGATTGCTAATCAATGCTGTTTATGCTATTTTTGGGGATTCCTACCAATCCCAGATCC
Organism: Streblospio benedicti; assembly: GCA_019095985.1. Classification (NCBI taxonomy): domain Eukaryota; kingdom Metazoa; phylum Annelida; class Polychaeta; order Spionida; family Spionidae; genus Streblospio; species Streblospio benedicti. The sequence goes on along the minus strand of CM032664.1, from coordinate 51,667,528 downwards.
ACAGTAATGAATTCACTGATAGTGGTATCAGCAGACGACACAGACAGCCGTACACATGACCATGATGGCCACTGCCATGGTGTCAATATCATTACACGCTGCCAAGTAATGGCCTGATATGTCCAGCCTGTTTGTGCATCACGTAGCAAAGGCTGGGTTTCAAGCCCTGACTAATAGACCCGATGTTTCTTCTGCTATAGATGAAGCCATCGATGTATAATGCAAATTAAATATTAATTGATCAAGACGTCGTCAATATCAAAGTGACGTGTTCCCGTCGACAGCCTTGTCCCCGTCAATCATAATGTAAGCAACGATGATAATAATGATGACGAGGAGGGCGAAAATGCAGGGATGTGGGAATAAGAAAAAAGGCAGGGAAATGGGGGGGCTTAAAATAGTGTAATGTGGAGAAAAATTCATCGTTGGTTGCACGCAATTATGATTCACACTCTCTTTACAAGTCCATGTAAAAAAATCAACGGTTATATACTGAGAGATATGCCGATGTGAAAAATTAGGGATGTGGGAAATAAAACGTGTACATTTACGTGCAAAACGTAAATCATTCTAAAATGGCCCGATCATCTCAGTGATGTAGATTACACACATGCAGAAAACACGACACCGTCGGCCATTAGCAGGGATAAATGACATGAAATTTATTCCTGCCATTAGTCAACTACGGCGGGGAATGGACACAGTGATCAGTAACTCAGTAATTCAGTAAGTCCAATGGGTCTCATTTGATTAGTAGCCATTCACGGTGTAAGTGGTTTTAGTTATCGAGGTCAGTTATTACTTTCATTCTATAGGCAATAAGGTGCAGACAGTTGCACATTATTTGTTGAAAAGCTTTTGCTTTTCATGCCCCCCCCCCTACAACAAAAAAAAAAAAAGAAAAGAAGAAAAAAGAAAAAAAAAGAAAAAACAATTTCCAACACTAATTGCAGATTTTGGTTTTGAAAAAGTTTGCGTGGGCGCTACTCATCATGCTACTAATGAGCTGTGAGTAAAAACTTCATACTTGTGACAGTGTGCGCGGTCATTTTTAGGGGGGTGATTGAGGAGAAGTGAAACCTCCTGCGGCACCCGGGCAGCAAGTGGTTACAGACTGATAGGAAATGATAAGTAAACTTTATTGACTTTTCTTCTTTAAAGTGGACATATCAAGATTGAAGAGGCAATAATGGATATATCTTTGCAAGAAAAACAAAGAACATAGACACAAGACGTCTGTCATCGTGTAACATTGTTCGTTTGCAGTAAAACATATACATGATATAGGACTGAACATATATTTCAGAAGTATTTTGTATTTGGAAAAATTGGTTACTAGTATGTAGATACATTGAGTTGCCCGTTTTGAATGGCCGCCGTGAGATACCAACCACAATTACCACCCACCATATCAGCAATGGACAGCAGGTTTCAGCTACATTACGCAGCTACATAACAATGTGACAAGAGTGAGATTATTAAAGTTCACCATTGTGGTGATTATGGTTCATAACCGTGTAAAAAGAGAATATCAATTACTCAGAAAAGGAAGGATTACAATTAATCGTAACCCAGCACGTAACGGCCAGTTTCAGTTTCGACACAGATCATGGCAAGCGCGCTCAACTATGACGCATACAACATTAGATCATCTATCTATTTTGTCGTATGTGTTTTCCACAGAGGTTTTAAAACCAATTCGAATGGCAATTAGATATTTCTAGCTCACTTCATCATCCACCAGTTAAAAGACTTGCAATGCTACAAAATATAATGTAGCAACTAAACAGAGAAAAGTATGTGTTAATCTAGATACCGTATGTGAGAGCCACATTTCATTCAATTATAAATCGTATTCACGCTGGTTTGTTCATACATGTAGGGTAATAAAGATAGAGGGTTGTAGTTTCTATAATTAACCAGGTCTGTATACTCTCCAGGGAGTTGAGAAAAATATGAATGTACCAATATTGGTGTGAGGTGAATCAAGTAAAGTCGGCGGAGCAATATGGAAAGTAGCTTTAACAGATTACATTCACATGAATATGATGGCGTTTATCTGTTCTCGACCTCCTGCATAAAGTCTACAATTAAGTGGCCGGAATAAATGTCCGCAAAAAGAAATTGTTAAGTTTTCCATTATTATAGAACAATTATGAAGCGAGAGAAAGTGATACACGCACTATTACATCGAATTGAAATGCAAGTGGGTGGTAATGTAAAAAGTAGTTCTACCTCGATTTCAGCTTCCAATCAATATTTGGATATAAGCATTATCCTTACTACAATCCAGTCATCAATTTGTGTGTGTTGGTGGTTTTATATTACTTTTTAGCGACTTGCCTGTGTGGCTAAGAAGAAGTTTTAGTTCCTAGTGATATTGCAGAAGTCTTATATTGTTTCTTCGTCGTTATCAACATGTATACATTCAACTTGATAAGACTATTAACAGTAGTATATCAATGATATAAAGTCTAAACGCATGATGAAAGTCATCTAAAGTAAATCAAACAGTGATTAAAAAGTCCCTTTAACACATACTATCAGTGACTATTGTGTTTTATTTATATATATATATGTGTGATTTTCCCCGTGTCATTAATTGTCAATCCAGACAACAATCTCACAGCGTGTGGGGATCATTTCTTTCAGCGCATACTTTTTCTGAACTTGCCAACACTTTGCCCATGTTCCTCGGGGTTCTTCCACCTTTACATTCAACTCTATATTCAATAATATCAACGAACATCACACATTTTAAAATCAAGTTTAAAGAATGTTTATGAACAATGTAAATGTAAATGTAATTTTACATACATTGCTTAAATATTGCATCATGTTTGTCATTTAATGCCATTACATTCACTGGTGGCTGACGTCTTTCAATGATATCATGATGCATTTAAGGTCAGTTGCAGTTTAAGGCATAATAAATCTTTGTTGTAAAAAATATATATAACTAATATAACTAATACATATGTTGGAACAACTGGAATCCTCCGGGATGATCCAGCATCAATGAGACAACAATTCTGCAACTTTGAAATACAAACTCATGGGAACATCCGTGTTTAGAGCAGTAATTGCGCCAGAGCGCGATAACTCGTGACACTGTATACATTTAGTGTACAGTGCAACTCTCCGGACAGTCCCTTTGGAATACTGACCGCCACTCTAGCGGGTCACCCTCACAGTGACCATCCTTGCAATTGGAACAACTAAATTGAACACACATGTCTTCAGGGATGGACACATTCCTTACAATCATGTTAAACTGTAATAAAATTGGAAACCAAAAAAAAAAAAGGTATAATCAGTTGAGAGTACCGACCACATAGACCAGTAATTGCGGGGACATTAAAGGATACGGAATGACCTACAGCATCACTTGTTTGCTGAATTGATAAAAGTAACATTTTAACCGTATTAGTCATACCAAGTAAAGAAAACGTGCAAAACAAATGTCAGTGGATCATATAATATCTAGCTGGTAAAATTGGAGATATTCATATACTGCACACGCAAAGTGTAACGACCTTGCATATCATTCCCACTATATTCATGATATCATTGTGCTAACAGTTATTGTTATGATAAGAACTTTAAACGCTTACCCAAATGTTGAAATAAATCCTTCCCTGCTAGTGTACACACAATAACATGAAAACCTATTAAATGTACTAACTCCAGCTAACCTCCCCCAATGCAAAAGGATTACTTCCTTCTAGAGAGGTAAAAGTTGATATTATTACATACTGTTATCATCCACCAATTTGTGAATGGTTTCAAAGTTTGCTTGTCAACGAGGAAGTAGCTATTTAAAGACAAACTATGTGCGCCGACGATAGCTGATCAAGGGATTCCCATTAGACCGTAAAGACGCACTCTATGTTGGGCAAAGTCATGGACATAGGTTTATTTTGGGCAAAGTCATGGACATAGGTTTATTTTGATACATGCTGTCAAAACCACGTGACTATTTTTATGGTTCTTTGGCGGATTTATATAAATTACGATTTCAGGTATATTGAAGGTGTATATCACTTTAAATAAATCCTACGTGAAAAGATAACTCAGATCAATTACCTATATTCATGCAATTATATGTTTTTATTGACTTTATTCTATACACTGTAATAGATTTAAATAATAGAGCTAAATAGCAAACCATAATTCATGACACCCCCCCCCCCCCATTCATTTTAGAATCAGGACAAGCAGTAATTTAATAGTGCACGGTCAAAGTAATAAAATTCATGTCACCACAACACTTCCGTCAGTGTCTGACGATGGGGATGAGGAATTTTGTTGTATGAAAGTGCCGTATTTGGTTTATAGCACCAAGCGCTGCCGCTGCTGCTTTTAACACAACGTACTCACAGAAGATTGCATTATGAATACAACGGTGCTTTTAGTGTGCCTGAAAGCCAGGAAAATCTCAAATTGAAGCATCATCACAATGCATTGATTACTCAATCACTTTGTCTCATTAGGTTGACCATTCAACACACGGATAAAAGAACACGAAAGGCATTGCCGACGACACCATGCAAACCAAGATATAAACGTCAAAATGATTTCAACCTAATTTGCAATTTATTCTCCAACATTGAACAGCTAAATAAGAAATTCTGAGCAACAACTCCAAACAAATAGGAATCTGCATTAAGCATTTGCAAGTCTTCCAGTCATTTTAATAAAAAAAACACATTTTAATGAGCCCGATGAGCATGAAGTTGTGGTGGTCCATCAGCCACTTCCTTAAGTGAAAATGTGAGAGGAAACACAACACTCCACCCCATTAGATAAGGTGCCCTCAGTCTGCGAGAGTGTTTAACATGCAAACACAATAGTTGGGCATCCATTTAAGACTAATGCAATCGTGGATTTAATCAATTACTGCAGATACGTGTATTTATTTAATGCAGATCCGTGTGACGGACCTTGTAGTCAGAGTTACTCGTCCATTTGTCGAATTATTCACATTGCTAGTCATCTTAGATAACCTATACTACTTATGTAAAAAAGAAAAGAAAGTATTGATGTTTTTTTCATGAGCTCCAGCACCACGGGAGGCTGTGTGTAGGATGGGTGTAGGATTATAGGCCTACTACTATGATGTACAAACGCTATACCATACACATTACTACTATGATATAGAAGGGTATTTAATAAGCATAGAGACCTGTGAGCCAGGACATCCGTTTTAGCCTTGATTCTTGTATATACTGTATCACTTCACATTATTGAAATAAGTTGTTGTTTTTTTATTGTCTGGATTAAGATTTTATTTGATTGGCTAGTTGAATTTGCAGTACCATAAAGTCTACGTCAGTTTAGTATTTGTAAAGGTGACTCATAGGATCTCTAAATAATTTATTAATTTGCTACTCTTTGTTTGGTATACCATATCACAGTAATTAAACAAATCAAATTGAATCAATAAAATGGTTCACAATGCAAACCAGTCTTAATCCAGCCAATCAGAAACAACTTCTTGATCTACTTACCCCAGAATGAAGCTATGGGATATTGATGGAATTATCTAAATTGTAATTGCATAGGAGTGTGTCTGCTTATTTCAATAATGTGAAGTGAGCATCTTTCTCAGCAGCTTTTGCAGTTTCCTCTTCCGTCATTCGTTCAGACATCTTGTTGACATCAGTGACACTCTGAACATTCATGTTATCAATAGAATTGGCTCATCCAAGCCAGGCACAATGTCATTGTTGAGTTTACTCACTTCACTTTCATTCCCATCAATTACTTCTTCTACACGAACAGTAGCAACTTCTTTGGTCACCCTCTCGATGAATTCACATGTTCTTTCAGTGAGCTTTTTACGGCCGTGTTTGCTTGTAGGCTAATATCGTGTAAGGTCAACAACGTTCGAACCATTCTTTACACTCAGACCATTATCACATTTACTCATCATCATTGCTGCTATATAAGCATAGGCGACTCGCTCAATGACTTTCCCCTATGATTCTTTATTGACATTGATCCAGAATATGATGCTGGATTTGGATTCTGGCTCTGCGGGGCAGGTATCGCAACTGGCTGGTTGGGTGGTGCCTATACCATTACCTTTCACTGTAAAAGAAGGGGATTTCATTATTCATTGTATTACATATTACATGAAAATAATAACTGACTCAATGCAATATCAACCGCGATAATAGACCAACATTGTAATTAATAGACGGGCACAATAATCTATAGCTTATGCTCAAAACATTACATCAATAACCTTATCAAGTTGCTTGTGGTCACAGTGACATTTTTCTATAGATTTGGTACAATTGTTTTACATTTGATTTGACGAAGAAAGACATTTTCTATAGATTAGCTATAATTGTTTACATTTGATTTGACGAAACGGAAGTTATAATATTATTTCTAATTGTTTAATATCAAACCAGATTTGTCAAATACATCAATATAATTGCACGGTAATATCTACTATTCGTTTTATGAAACCCGGTTTTGTATATATCATTTGCTACACTGTTTTATAATCTGCTGTCCTAAAAATCGCTGGTTTAATACTGATATTTGTTGAGTAAATCACTCCATGTATGACATGTATATGCAGATCGCGTAGAAATACATGTCCACTGCATAATCACGACCGACTACAAACATGACACAGATACAGACAGCTCCAGTACAGTCAATTCAGCATGCACGATACCTGTCTAGGTTATCTGGTGCTTCTGGATCAATATAACCAATGAAAATACATGGAAAAGAATGATAATCGTGTTAATCACGATTGTTAGGCTATTTCTGATAGTTTTGTTTCCGTGTATATGTTCTACAGTGTCGACCAGGTCCCATAATAAAACTAATCATCAACCAATGCAGCATCAGTTTTTTCTTCTTCCCGGAATCATTATTCATAGTGCCAATATAACAATGCAACAACTGAGTCTGTGGAGACTGTGGTACCAATATATATATATGTGTGTGTGTGTGTGTGTGTGTGTGTGTGTGTGTGTGTGTGTGTGTGTGTGTGTGTGTGTGTGTGTGTGTGTGTGTGTGTGTGTGTGTGTGTGTGTGTGTGTGTGTGTGTGTGTGTGTGTGTGTGTGTGTGTGTGTGTATATGTATATATGTATATATGTATATATGTATATACATATATATGTTAGAAAATAGGAATAGTTGATTTTCGTACGAACATTATATACATTATAAAGTACTGGTTGTCGGTGTCAGGACAGTGGTGGTTGCTGTCAGATACGACCAAAGAAATGTAAAGATGATATTAGTTGAGAAATCGCAAGGTTCATCAGCAGCGTGTTGTATTTCAAAAAGGACACAGGTGACATTTCTGATGACATGGCATGTTGACATGCTTCACTTTACTTGAATTGAAAAACAGCATTTGATAAAATACACATGATGAGAGGGTAGAGTAGCCAAGGGGATTCACGCACGGAAATGTAACTTGTAATGTTCATGTCATAAACGTGTCAGTAAAATGGGACAAGGGCCTGAAAGAGGTACATTAACTATGAGAACATACACTCTACGTAAAACTCTAATGTGATAGAATATGTTTTGTGAGCTCAGTCATGTCTATGTAAAGAAAATAGAATATGATAGAATATGATAAACCTAGACTAATGCTCACTTAAAAACAAATGAAAATTTACACCCGAAAAAACAAAGCAAAAGAAAATAGGGATGTGCAAAATGCCACCTTGCAACATATAGATATAGAAATACATATGAAAAAGACACTTGTATTTCTTGATTGGTTAAACATAAATGTATCTACCATTCTCATATATTAGGAGTTTATTTCATGATTTTCATTCAATGGCCCCATTTATCATGTTAAGCCGCGACAACCAATCACCACCTTACTGGAGGTATCTCCAGCCAGTGCTGTTGAGGCATAGTTCTGAAATAGATGTCTCAAATTTGAACAATATTAAAGTAGTTAAACGGAAGGTAATGTTTTGAATGATGCATACAATGCAATTTGCTAATATGTTTGTAAACCGTGCTTCATGTACATCAAAGTCGGACTAATTAGCAACTCCCCTAGGCCAACTCCTCAAAATACTGGATGTAGTTTCCTTAGGGAAATGATTGGTTTTAAAGCACTCCATGTTCGCGTGTTTGGCGATTGATCCTGGGGGTTAAGCGTGCGCCCCGAGTCTTTTCTCATGGCTGACCCCCTGACAGCTGTGACGGATTGCTTGACCCCTCCAATAACTCCCTTCTTGGCGCATCAATACGTGTAATTGGTAAACTTCAGCCATGTCTACGAATCTTTGAACAGTGGTCGAGGATCCTTCCATAATCCGTATTCTTGTGTTTCCATGGCTCGTGAAAAAGGTTTTATTGGGATATCATGGTGCCTTTGCAATCAATAATTGACTACCCCAGCCACATCATTGCAGTCATCTATTGTACAGTGCAAAGACTAGAGTATGTATCATCTGCTCTAGCCTTTCTGTTGTCTGTGTGCTACTAGTACACAGACTACCTATTTTATTTCCCACTCATCTACACCTACCATTGTGAACAACAACCACAGCACTTCCCCTGGAACTCACTGTAATTCGCTTTAAAGATTGATACATAAAAATTACAGTGTTTTCTGTCGACAATACTCCTCTGTTGCAACAGTCAACTAATGGTATTAACATTTTACAAATTATAATTAAAGACTAACATCAAGGTAAAAAGTAAATGTGTTCAATGCTCAGAGGTTCAATGTTTTGCTAAACATTAAAATTGCTATTTGACAAACAAAACATTTATGTACTTCTAACCATTATTTCTGCACTTTGGCCTAAATATTTCATACCTGCACTCATCGGCCACAGCATCATGAAAGGCGTGTGTGGTGTGTATACTACTATGATTTACAAACACTATACCATACACATTACTGCTATCATATAATACTATGATGGTAACTACGGTTAATAAGCACATAGACCATGGTAGCCACGACATTCGTTTTAACTAGATTTATGCTCTAGTATATACTTTATCACTTCACATTATTGAAACAAGTTGACACAGTCTTCTACAATTACAATTTTAAATATTTCCACCCATATTCAATAGTTTTATTCTGCAATAAGTTACTCAGGAAGTTGTTTTTGATTGGCTGGATTAAGATTGATTTGTATTTTGAATAATTTTTTATTTGAAATAATTCAATTTGTTTTATTATTGTGATGTGGTGTACCAAATAATACTTAACAAAGTCTGACATGATCTTTATGGTACGGGTATTGCAAGCTTAACTGGCCAATCAAATCGAATCTTAATCCAACCAATCAAACACAACTTGCTCATTAACTTACTGCAGAATAAAGCTATGGAATATTGGTTGAAATATGTAAATTGTAATTGCATAGGGCGTGTCAGCTTATTTTAATAATGTGAAATGGTAAAGTATATTATAGAGCA
>CM032664.1:51596542-51656542 GCA_019095985.1 Streblospio benedicti | reverse complement strand
AACTCTTGACAAATTACACTGTCAAGTTTGGTATACCACGTAGCTGGTAATATGAGTCATGGCAGCAAACAATTAGAAATGCATGTTATCCACCTACATGTTACCTGGGTGTAGAATTGAACTCGTGCAGAATGAGTGACAGAGACGGGACGCGCCCACGTTGCCTCACGCTTGCTGTAATTACGCACAGATTGCGACAGGCTACCCAATTCCCCCCTAGCATGTCAGTGATGGGAACATTTACACAATTTACGAGAATGGAAATTAGAAAGATGCTCTTTTTTGGAAACAGGAGGTGTACCAAGGCCTTGTTTTACTGATCTTCATTTAGAGTTTTAGTTCCTATATTAGGATGTATTTTCTAGCATGCCATATGCATGAACGTTTTGGCTCACGCAGTAAAGATGAGATTAAAATGTAAGGTTTATCTGTACTGAGCTTTAAAACCTAAATTGTAACGGTGAGTCCTGCTTAGTGGTGTAAAATTTCCACTTTGCATAGTTATGCCTTTAGTGTGCTACTATTAGATAGCTCATTGGTAGAGAGGTAAATACAGGCCTGATAAAATGACTAGATTTACCTGATTGGGTAGGCATAGGCTGAATCAAAACTACTAATGCATCCGTTGACTCTAGCTTCATAATTAAATCCCATGATATTTTCATCCTGAATGATACTGGACTCATTTACTCCAAATGTCTGGTATATCATGATAAATAGTAAGCTTAGACTCATGCCCCCCGCCCCCCCCCCCCCACACACATCAATTAACCGTTCGTTACAATAGACGAGGACGCAAGGAAGAAGGCACTGGAAGTATTCAGTTCATTTACACGGATGTATGATCACTCCTGTCTTATTACTGCAGAAGTCCCTCTGTACTTGCTTGATACGTTTGATGTCCAAGTTTAGTTAGTCCCAAGACCACAGGACTGCCAGAAAATGAGTTCATGTGATAGGTAGCGACCAGTTTGCGTGGTATAGTGAGGGCCTGTAATACAGGCAGATCATAGTGTCAGTCAAGTATGTGTCTAATCAACCGGATCGTCTATTCTCGCACTATACCACAGTGTATGTCAAGCAAATTATATTAAGAGATGAAAAAGAACGTCAATTTTATAATATATAATGAAGGGGCAAGCCCTACCAAAAATCAATATGCGAATTGAATCCAAATAAGTGGACATCAGTGCATCTTTGATATAATTTGTCATTTAGAAATTGCCAATGAAAAAAATATGTTACAGTACCATTCTATGGGGCTCATGGTTCACCACCCCCACGAACTTCTTAATCATTCTGGCCAACTCGCTATTCACTTCACTGCTTAGGGTGAGTGACTGAGTTTTCCTGTACTTTTAACGTGCGCCTCCAGTCCAGGAAATCCAGGAGCGGGCTCTGGCACACGCACGCACGCACGCACGCACGCACGCACGCACGCACGCACGCACGCACACACACACACTGTACCTTCCACAACCACAGACAAAGCCTCTGTCCGCCCAGTCCGCCGCCGTCACCCCATCACATCGCTCGCTACACGTCCCGCTAACTGAGCCCTGAATTATTGAGCAGCTGGCTTGTTACACATCCTCCTCATAACGACATTGTTGGTAATACCGGCCTCTTTTCCCCATTAAGTGTTGTAGATGGTGCTCCACGGGGAAGCTGCTAATAGATAAATCTTTGCTTTTGGTTGGCGAGCTTGTGATCTTGTCATTGTTCTGTAATGTTCAATTGTAACCTGACTGATTTGACCAGGATAAATTCAAATATCGCATATGCATGCATAGGCCTAAATTGATTGAAGCGCATATAAGACTGACGATTTGAATATAGTGTAGCTACGATAAAAAATAAATTTTGATGAAAACTTTATTGAAAATAGACACGTTAGTGTAGGTAGCTTTGTGAGATGGCGCATTTTTTTGTAATATATAACACATGAGTTTGGTGACCCTCCAATATGTAAGTTGTATATAGATTTACATATAGAGTGGAAACATTTCACTTGGCGTTTACTGTCGACTATTCTAAAAATGGTTATCGTGGTACTGGACAGTAAAGGGGTGCATTATGTTTACACCCAAGCTAACGGCTATAATCAGCTGTGACCAGCAGTTGTGAACAGTGTTGGTTACCCACTTTAGTAGATAATATTTAGTTCCTGTTTTATTTTGTTTTGTGAAAACATATAATATTATACTTAAAATCATGATTTGTATTTTACTCTTGTTTGATAGATTTTTAGGACCTAATATATATTCAATATCTTTTTCAAATGGAAAGTAACCTGCATCAAATTTATACTTTTTTAAACGCTTTTGATAAGATCTTCCCATGTGATACAAAAATATAGCTCTAAAACATTTTGGAGCAGTATTTTTAAGGGTAATAGTAAAATCTTGAATTTAACTCTATGTAAATCGTCTGTTCACACATGCCACACATGTCTTGCGTTTTCGACTCATAAATCTCAAATGAGCGAGGCGACATGAGTAATTTTTCTTTGATTGATATCTACACACTTTAAACTTTACAATGGTAATCATGAAATATTAAAAGAAAAACTGCCAGGCCCCACCTTAAAAAGATGCAATTGTCTAGCTTGCTGCCGATTTCTCCACCAGGCGTCGCCACTTGAAATCCAGTAGTCAGTCCACCATGTGTACGTTTTCATTCGAATTAGCAAGATTCTAGGGTATATGAAACTTAAATGTAAATGTGAATGTCTGGTTTATAGTCTTGATCCAAGTTTTGATCTCGCGACTTTACAATTTACATCAGGTCATCGGCACATTCTCATATATATCTTTCTCAACTCCCCGGGGAGCATACCATACTGGCTGCATACAGCATTGCTGCTGTTTACCTATTTAACGTGTAGGTACCACGGAGCAGTGTGCAACCTGTTAGAGGTAAGTTTGCTCAACACTTACCATCAGACCCGACCGGGAATCGAACCCACGACCTTCTGGTCACAAGTCCAACTCCCTATCCATTCGGCCACAGAAGCACACATACAAACTTCTTAATTCTATATAGATATTCATATGTCTCTGTAAATTTGACTGCTAAATTCGATTCTATATGTATGAAATGTTTAATTACAACATTATCATTGCGTGACAACGTTTTTTTTCCAATAAAACCGTTATCATATTATATGGAAACACGATTTTTAATCGGTCAAACCTGATTGCAAGCTGATACCTCCCAATTTCACCTAGCCGATGCTGGCTCCACATGCTTTTTTCGGCTTGTGGGGTTGGATTATTGAGCTGTAGATTTGGATCATAGTTTTGCTTTTCTAGGTCGCCTGGAGGGCTAACTTGATAATCGTAAAGTCTTTCCACTTAACCCTCAATTTCACTTAGCCGTTGCTAGCTTCAGATTCTAAAGAGACACCAGAAGCTTCGTGTCATTTCCAAGTGAATTGTGGGTGGTCTCGCTCCAACTTGCGAGTGATCTGGCTAGTTCGGGTAAAAATGGCACACTTCTGGCTGGTTCTGAGTATTCTTGCTTATCTGTTGCTTCGTTTGGTGCTTTGAAGGATGTAATCGGATGTGTGGTTGACAGATTAAACCGTGAATGCCGCCACTACAGTTAAAATCTAATGATCTCGAAAGGCTCTAAAACTCAGCTGTAGAGCCCAACATAGTTCTTGCGGGTGCCTCAGCTCTTCTTGTGAAGTCGACGATGGAATCAATTACCCCACTTAAAAATCAACACCCCTGTCACTAGTCTGGGGGAGCAAAATCCAAATCTCACTTCTACAGAGAAGACGGGAAATTGTTATTTTTTATCCCCACTCAAACCCCGCCAAAGTTATCGTTTATCGCTCAAACATCCGGAACGTCCCATTTTGATACACATTGAAGTCCGATCATGCTCGAACACAGCTGAATACATCAAAACGTTATTGGGAGAAGTTCGGCTGCTGTGAGCGGCTTAAGGTAACATGAGGGTGAATAAACCTGATGAATAAAAATGATCTGTGAAAGGCTTTATAGTAACATTGAGTCTGTTGTTTTCCTTCTAGATTGTCAATATATAACAACCTTTTTATGAGGTATTTCTGCTAGCATATAATTACCCGCGGCATCTGGTTACACTTCACTAATATAAATGCAATCATAATATACATGCAGAAGTTATGTCACGTAGAAGCTCATGTTTTCAATGTTCAATGTATCATCACACCCTCAGCCACGTTCTTGCCAAGGTTGTAGAGGTAAAAAATTGGCTTATTATATATCTATTATAAATATGTATAGATTTACGTCACAACATCAGTCAAGGCACCAGTCGCACCACGCATGACAATGTGTGAACAATAGACATAATAACTAATGTAACCCTGATGTGAAAGTGGCAAAGCTCTATCACTGACGTCTTTGATGCCAACAACGTAATGCATTCATGACACCCGAGCCTTATAAGTGAGTATACACTATCACAATTACAATTAGTTAAATAATGAAATCTAAATTAATTGCACAAGCATTATGTGGTAAATGGTATAGCCATGCAGTCACTGACTGTTTTCAAGTTCACGCACTATACCTAATAGGCCAAGCCTGTGTGCGTGCTTGACGTTTAGTAGGGCTGTTTAAAAGGGTGGTAAAACACACATACATCTCACTTAATGCAGCCCCCGTGGGGGGAATACAAAAACATTACATCCTCATACATGTTAAACACATCAAGCGTTGTAAAAGGCATTAAAGTGGCTTTATTTTATCGACTATATATTATACACGGAGACTTTTGTGAGCGCGTGCACTAAAGTGAGGTGCGTATATCTGTTGTCCATCAAGGGAATGTGTGCTGTTTGTATCAATTAATACGAAGGGCAGGGCCCGTTTTCAAATAGTAAACTGTTGGGTGGAGTGAGTTTTTAATACTGCGTGTGTCAACTCAAAAACACATTGACAAACTCCCGGAGCACTCAGAGTCACAAATAAGACAGTGGGCAATAGCGTTCAAATGGGATAAGGTGAAGCTCGAACTGGAATCCATCGCAGTCAGAGGTATCTGACATATTCATATGGTGCTAGAATGCTCTCACTATTGGATATCAACAATAAACCCAGGCCTTGCAATAGGGTTGCAAATGATAAGTAGACCAAACGTGGTCAGAGAGCACAGCATCGCCAGAACAACGTTGACTTATGGGGAGTAAAAATGTTTACTAAAATGCTATGGAAACCTTGAATAAAGACACACAATTACAATGTAAGTAATCAAGCAAGACTAATCTATGTGCTTGTACTGTGTGCCACTTTGTAATGTCAAATTTCATGAAAAAAAATTGAAGCTATGGTGAAAATAGCCCCCCCCCCCCCGAGATCAAATAGTCGATGCCTTAGTTAGTTAGTTAGTTAGTTAGTTAGTTAGTTAGTTAGTTAGTTAGTTAGTTAGTTAGTTAGTTAGTTAGTTAGTTAGTTAGTTAGTTAGGTATTGTGGCGAGTTCAGGGAGGGGGGGGCAGTTTAAAAAATAACGTTGAAAATTGTTAGTTATTTACAAAAAATTAGTTCAGTTGTTCTTGAAATTTAAAAAATAAATTGTTACTTCAGTAATATAAGTTCGTTCGTTCGTTAGTTGCCTTAGTTAGTTAGTTAGTTAGTTCCTTCCTTCGTTCGTTCGTTAGTTTGTTCGTTCGTTCGTTGGCTTGCTGGCTGATTGGCTGGATGGCTGGTTGGATGGCTGGTTACGAATGAAACAAACACAAAGGTTTGCTCCAGCAGCGGAAGTGACACAATTAAGTAAGTTACTTGAAAATGCATACAGAAGGCATCAATGCATGTAGATTGAGAAGCATATCGTATCTGTCGTGTTCCCGACCACTGAGTTGTGCAGACATGCCGCCCTTGTAAGCTTTCTGTCAGTGCTAACATTGACGATTGTGTCTCTGGCAACAGTCTCATGAGCAGCACCTAGACTATGCACTGGTCAGGGTTTTTCAATTTTCATTGAAGGACACTTTTTAGTTAATTAGGTATTCACTTATTCTACAAGAAGACTATAGTCCCGTCCTGTTCCGAGAACTGGATGACGGCTGTTTCACCTAACACGTGCTTACAATATTTTTTTGTCAATTAGCCAGTCAGTGCAGTTTTCCGGTCGCAGTGAAAGGGGGCCCTTATGTGATGGTGTGAATATGAGTAACCAATGATCAATTTAAGTGTTCAACCTGCTAATAGACAATAATTGGAGTTGCAAACGTTTACAGCCACGGTCTTTTCTAATCACTTTAATTAGTGTGTGCTCGTCGGTGTAATTAACAGGTGTAGTCTACAAAGGGCTCAAATAACTGCCATGTCATTGAATGAGTTCATCGTGTTGGTAATTATGTAGATTTATTATTTTCATCTTCCACAACACAAAGAATTTCTAATTGTTTGACAGTTTCGTCTGCTACTGCAGACATTCACCAGAGCTGCCAAAAGAGAGTCTGCTACAGAATTCAACAAAGGCGTCATCACAGATCACATCAATAAAGAAAACCACAAGATTGATTGGAAGGCCCGGGTGTCAGTTCTAGACAGAGAGAGAGAGAGAGAGTGATGGTAGGACTAGAGCTATCAAGGAAGCAGTTCACATCCGGATGCACAGTCAGCCCATGAACAGAGACGAGGGGGGCCACCAGCTTGCGAGAGTCTACGACCCAGTGCTTGCCGCAGGCCGTAAATCATGACCTGACACACGCAGTAGTGTTTTTGAGAATGTCTGGAGTAGCAGACGAAACTGTCAAACAATTAGAAATTATTTGTGTTGTGAAAGATGAAAATAATAAATCTAACTGCCATGTAGCTATGTCACAGTTGACCCATATAGGGCCCTCTGCATCATATGTTAGCTAATTGAAAAGTAACAAACAAACTGGTGTTGTTTACCACTCAGCAGCCAGTCATCTAGCCAGTCAGGCAGCACCCAGATCTCGTGTACATTTAAAATAGTCTGCCTATGGCTTTCTCACTGCTTTCGGCCCCCGCTCTACCCTTTGACCACTCATTGACCACTCACGGTCCCTGCATAGCCTCGTGGTTCTCACAAGCCGTCAATTAACACCATTAGCCAAATGACGCAACCAGAACCTTGAAGCAATAGCGTTCTGTTAATTTGTGTTGCGTCAATCCCCACATGTTTTAACACCAAAGGGGGAAAAAAGCAGGCGCTGACGTGTTTCACTTTTCGTTATGAAAACGTATATAAATTGGCAGTCATTTGTTTCATTTCACGTGAACCAGTCTCTAGTCTGGATCAGCAGGACTCTAATGCCACTATAGATGAATTGCATGTAGCTAGCGGTGGTTGATCCAGACTATCCATACCCGCTCTCAATATTGCAACTATTGAAAAAAAATATGATGTAAATATCATTATTTGCAAACATGTACCTGCATGCCTAAGTATGAAGAGGTGAATGTCAGGCCACAATGTATATACTAAACAATCAATTTACAGCTGCAATGTTAATCAAATAATAACTAGAGTCTACCACCAATCACCCTTCTAACGTCATAAAACAAGACAAACTACTGGCTCTACCCATAAAGCACACATAAAATATTGAGATGATGTTGTACTGAAATGAAGTGCGTTGTGATATATGTGACCAATAGAGTCCTCCCATTATGGCTGTGTCCAATAAACGATGATATTTGATTCACGGTTACATGTATAATCAAAGCGAGCAGGGAAAAAAATTGAATATGTATTATTCATAGGGTTTTCACTGATTTTACATGTCTGTGAAGGACTTACTGATTAATAAATATTCTGTATTCTGTTTTCTGATTGTGAGAACCTAGACATCATTGAACATCACTCCCCGCACCTTCTCAATGTTTGGTGTTAAATTGCAAATATGTGTCCACATATCGGAAAGGGGTTTAATATACGGGGTCGTATAATCTCTTGTCTACAACATATCAAAATATTTATGTTTTTGGGCGTTGCGCATCATGCGAAAAAAAGCTATGAAATATTAGTGTTTAATCCATCTTTCAATGTTCCGTTTATTAAAACACATTATAAGAAAATTGGAGTGATTGAATTGCACACACACACACGCACGCACGCACGCACGCACGCACGCACGCACGCACGCACACACACACACACACACAAACACACACACATAGACACATACATACCAATGGCAGATCCAGCTTTTTGGAAAGGGGGGCGCACTTAAGGGATTTCATTGGTTTTGTGATCGATGGCACATCCATACTTACATAGTTACTTACATAGTTACTTAAACACGAAACAGACACAAGGCTTTCGCTTCAGCAGTTGAAAATAGCCTACGAAAGAGGTTTTAATAGACGTGGACACGTTTTGTTAGCACAAGATATCTTTTTACGAACGTTTTATCATGTAGGATGTCATTTCAGAATATTAAGATTCGAGTGCGCAAGCAGAGTATTTTGATGGCAAAGTTGAGCTGAAACGTCTCTTTTCTAAATGGTCACGAATGCAGCTCACCTGTCAGTACCAGGAAAAGGCCCGGAATCAATGAACATAACCAATTCCGCACGCTGCCGCGTGCGTGACTGTCTCATGATTCTCCTGTCGCCGCTGTTGCTGCTCTATCCATAAAATACCGTATGCATGACACAACGCCGTACGGTAAATACAAAAATCGTGCCGATTTCTTCAATGCATTTTAAATGGGGCTAAACCCACAATGAAATTCTGCCGTATGGTGCCGCACGGATGCCGCACGGCAGAAATCTCGATCGCCTGGGCAATTGACACGGGTGCCGTACGGCAACGTGTCATTCGCTTGATAGAGTTTTATCAAAAAACCTTACTGATACATAGGTATTAAGCAGATATCAAATAGATATCAAGCAGAGTCCGAAAAAAAGACGTACGGCAATAATATAATAATACACTGTGGGTTTTTAATCGCCGCACGGCAGATTTCTCGTGTTTAATTGCAGTTTATTGTGAAGCAACGAGCAGTGCACGTCTGAAACGATGAATCCGAGTAAATTATATACGAGCATGTCCACAGCCCATTGTTTCTGTGAACGAAATGTTCGAGTTTTAATGCGTTTGTTTATGTATATACATGGAGGTGCCTGCATAATGTAATGAGTGTAATATCGCATGTTATACTGGACAGTTATTGGATAGATAATTGCAAGCTGTAAATCCCTGCTGTGTTTCAACACGGTTTGTGGGCTCTAAATACGTTGCAATTTGGATGACAGATAATGGCGAGGGAGTTTATATTCTAAAGATTGCTCAATAAAACGTCAGTTGACGCCTTTTCAGACGTGATCACTATATATACCTGCACTTCTCATTACAAACCTTCAAGAGCGAACGAGCGTAAACGTAAAGTATTGGCCAAAAGAAAGCTATACATTTCACAGTGAGCAGAAAGTTTTCTTAAATAGGAGACCGCCCACAAAGTTTTAGAGTCTAATCTACACCGCCTTGCTCACTTTCCGCCGGCACCGATTGCTTGAAACGCCCAAGAGCCAGTCACTTGTCAAAACCAGGGATTCTTAGTTGCGCCCGCAAAAAGTGATTTTGATACAGTGGGTTTGTTGCATATGACGAATAGATGGAAATGTTATTCCTTTTCAAGCATTGTAATACTGTGCATTGACAATGAACTGATTGGATAGTTCATAAATCGTTAACGAGAATGACCCAGGTGTTGATGGGTTTGGGATACACGTATTTTCAAATGAAAGACTGTATTTGAATTGTATTGTAAAAATATGTGATTGATTTTGAAACATATTAAAAAACAACAACACACAATCGGCAGCTTCACAAGTATCCATAGCCTAAATGTATCTAGCTAGAGATTTATATTAAAGGATTTATAGTTGGTAGAAAACTCAAAGTTGTGTTGGATAACATTTTGGTAAGAAAAATACAAACTAAACGATGCATTTATAATACCACTGATATGATTTAAATTATACAGTTTAAAATATGCCAAAGTTCAACAACATCACAGAGGAACTATTTTCTGGTTTAACAGGAGACTATCTATTTTGTTTTCTAAGTAATATATAAGTGCTACAAAACAAAGAAGTTATTTCTTTATAAAATGCTAAAAATCTAGACAACTTTGTTTTACAGTGATATAAACTACATGTTTCTAATGAATAAGACTATTAAGAATCATTTTACTTTTTTAAAAGCTCAACTAACTCCAAGGCATCTTAACATTATACGTTTTATTGTTTCTAAAGTTAAAGTTACATGTACATGTATGTAATTGGCAGCAAGTTCTTCGATAGACTCATGATTTTATTGAGATCTTGTTATTCGTTTTAATGGAATCTGGTAAAAAGTTCAATGCGCGCACCACCGAAAAAGATAATTCCTGGCATTAGAGCTAAGCGCTTATTGTATGTAGCTTATATCTCATAATTTATGTTTTGCTGTACTTCTTACCTTTATAGAGAAAGTCGTTTAAAACGCAATGATGACAAGACATTAATCTATTTCGATTTTTAATGGCAAATTCATGACCAGTTAATGATAAAAAGTGTGAAAGCTTTTCTCACGTTTAATCTAAAATCAATTGCCCTTTTTATTGAACGTTCATATACAGTTCAGCTCGTATATCCTTGAAATGATGGATTTCCCACATTGAAGATCATTACCACAAGGACATTGATTGTGACATGTGCAGAAATATATAAAATAGGTGTGTGTTTGACCTCATCACACGTATTTAAAATACAATGCAATGATTAAACAAGACTAAACTGTGCAAATAAATCTAAGACCCCTGTCACACAGGATTGCCCTCCCCCCCGCACCACCCAACTGATTGACAACTGATTGACATCATATCAAAAATGTTTCTTTTTTCGGCTTGTTGTCGCCAATATGTTGAGAATTGTGCACTGGTTGTAGCTTAATGTAAACTTAATATGAAATTATTTGCGTCGTATCAGCAGCGAACAAAGCAGAGTTGGAGCATATTGGCCACTGACTGTCTTCTTTACACACAATTGTTTTATTCGCCAGTAGGTGGTATTCTTCATGTCTCTGTCTTAATGTCTCTGACAGAGACATAATGAGTGTTTTCTTGTTGACGTCGTATTGGTGGCTTACTATATAAAAGGCGTAGTGTTAGCCGACTCTGCTGTATGGCAGCTGATCAGTATGTTAGTACGCCACATTCGAATTTAGCCTGTGTGACCTAGGCATAAATAGTCAGAGCTCATGTTAAGTTGTACAATTTATCCTCGAATCAATTTACATTGCCCTACATAATTTGAAAACAAAATACTACATGAAGTTCTAGTACTTAATCATAAGGTACACGTTGAGTAAAGTTGTTAGCTATAAGTCTTTCATTTGTTTTGATGCGCAGTATATTGTGACCTTATCACAAGTCGCCCTCTGGGAAGGCTAATATCCAAGGAACATTATGATTTTCTATCTCAATAAAACTGTCACTTGTCAAACTGAAAGGTAAATATTTTGTGATGAGTTTATGATTGAAATGTGAATTATTAATAGAGAGCGGTTCTCGGCGAGAAAAAGACATTTTCACATCACAACTGCTGACAGTGTTAATTGTTATACTTAAGATAATCTTTTTCAAGAGAGAGTGCAGTTGCCAGTTGGTCATAATACAGAATCGATCCACACAAATCAAGATAATGTACACATGGTATAGGTGGTCACCATGTATTAATACACTTGGTATATTTGGGAAGAGGTAGCACCATAGGCAGATCCAGGGAAAGGGGGCACAGGCGGCACCTGCCCCCTCCTTTTCACACCAAAAACTTAATTTTCATGGAAGTTTTGATTTGGCGCAATCGATCGCGTGTACAAAACCCATGAAATCCCTTAATAGGTGCGCCCCTTTAAAGAAAACCCGGATCTGCCAGCGTACACCATTGAGGGGATCACAATACAGAATCAGTCTTAATTCTAGAAACGTTGTTCAAATGGTCACAAAGAAGAACGTGTCCTCTTATAGAGGTGGTCACACTGTGAGATCACCGCACCCTTCACTTCACCTTCAAGCTCGCCTCATTTCACAATGCACACACTCTAGCTGAATTATTCACACCGCCAGCACAGTCAAACACTTTATCAAACAATGCATTCTAATAAGAATTCGTTCCTTGCTCAGGTTTCACGCTGCCTGTTAAAGCCCCGGCTGACAGGCCGAGGAGTCGGCGTGATTGAGAAGCTCTCTATCCCGCACAATGCCGTGTCGGGGTGTCGACTGCACTTGAGCACAGACGACAATCACAATCTTCAATAAGCTGGCCAAATATTGGCTGCTGGTGTGCAGATTCTTGAATGTCTTTTCCCAGTAATGGAAGGTTGGCTTTGGCGGTGTGTGATTTGTTTCCAGTGAAAGAGGAGTGCAATGAAGGCACGCTGTCATAAGTGAGGTCACGCGTGTTGTGTGTATGCATATGGCTATGGGGGTCTCCATTTGAAATTATTGATTGATAACTATCATTAAATGCTGTGCTGTAATGGGAAAACTTAACACAGACCGATGAAGGTCAAGAGTCTATAACGGATCCCACTGAATTCTATCCTGTGAATCTTATTACTTAGATTGGCCAGTGACTTGCGCAAGAGGAAAGTAGGCCTATCTGTAATGTGTATCATTACTTCTATGCTAGAAGCATTGCACCGTAAATGTATTACACTGGCATGACTGGCCCTGCACCTTAACTACGTCCAGTCTTGATGTTGAAAAGGGAAATAAGATTACATTAAGCCTTAACAATTCCGTCTTTTGACGTATAGTTAGAAAAGAAGTCGGTTTGAATGATCAACTTTAAGCATTCTAACAGCATAGAATATCTTTAATAACTTAGATCCGTTTTGCAAAAGTCCACCCAATTCTCTTTCTGTAATAAGTACTTACTAATATATTTGTCTTTGTAATCTATAAAAGGATTGTAACGGCTGTTCACACTAGTGTCCTATTACCTGCATAAAAAGGTGTCAAACTCCACAATGAGGGCATTGTGACTGATTTTGAAAGATTATATAAAGTTTATTATTAATGACCTTCACTATTCTGCAATACAAATAGGATTATGCATTTATTCTACCACGGAGACATTGACAATATGCAGATTCTAAACCTGCCACAAGATATTTGGTAATAATAAGCCATTTACAAACATAAACTTGCCAGGAGGCGTTCAATTATTGACAACCCTGTCTTATAGTAATACTACGACGGGTGATTATGTCAATATTGCGTCCTGCAATCCAATCATAAGTGCCTAAGTTACGGGTAAAACTCTTTTAACATATTCACCTCAATGAAAAAAAACAGTTGCTTATAAGTATCCTTTATTATTTCATCGGTAAACTGTATATTTCAAGACTTTCTGCACATGCTAATCTAACGCACAAAAATGTTGATTTTTCGTTGACCATGCGAGCGAAGTCGACTAGTTAGAACACTGGGCCTACATATTTTCATTTTTTGGGGGTTGGAAAATGTATTCACGATCAAGATGGGTGCATGCATACACATTCAAACAAATATTTACCTATTATTACGTTAGAGGAACATATTTGTTCACACCAACGTGTAAAAAGTGTCTGCGGCAGTTCAACTACATTTACACGAAATGTTATTTCGCATGTACACAAAAACAGTTGTTGTGTGTACAAACTAGTGTACCGCAAGGAGTATTTATTATTTATTATTTTCATTTTCTCACCATGCTGTTTCTTATTATATCTAATAAATCAGATTCAAATAGGTGGACAGTGGACCTGCAGTCATGCGCAATTGCACATAGACCAATCTATCAAACAATCAAAGATGGCGTCTATATTAATGGCCGCCAACTATTAGAAAACGTCAAATAGATATGATAACACTAAATGTCACCATTCATATATCTCTAAGTCTACATAGCTCAACACAAATTGGAATGAATAGTGCCATTAAAAGTCTTGTTAAAATTCATCTTTGCTTTCCTTTTCACTGGCAAATAGTGCATCTTGTAAGCATTGCTTCACTGGAGATTAAAATGTATTGTATATTATTTCAAAGTTTACAATCCAATAATGAAATGTTCTAATGCTAACTGAATAGCACAATGCTAGACACTTTAAGCTTTGACCACCCCAGGACCATGGATCATATAAAAAGTAATGCACACACCCAGTTTATACGTAAAATTGACCCCAAATGCCACCAGGAAGGCTATGTCTTCAAATGATCCTACTTTTCTTTCAATAACTCTTATTCAAAATGGCTTCTAAAATGTCGGACGATAAAAACTGACGGCGGTGCTTCACTTTACAGCCGTACATGTCTTCTATTCCACGTTTTAGAACAAGAACATCCAAAGCCTAGCAATAAATGTTCATTTCCTGTTCTTCCTTAAAGCGCACAAAAAGCCTGTTATAAATTCAAATTGCCTCCTTCACAGACAAAGATTAGCCAACAAGCTGGTGATGTATGGCGCGCTTATTCTGTTTAAAAAGCTCATCTGGACACATTAAAGTACAGACCAATGTAAATGTTTTATGATAAAATAAACCTAGCATTTGTAACATTACTGAATTGGCAAACCTTTGAAATTTACACCTGTCTACAGTTAAGGGAAGCCAATTTAGGAAAACAGTGGTTTATATCCATTTGTAAATGTCTGCCTCTCAGATTTATTTGAAAATGAATTTTTGAAAGCCAACCTACATAGCTATACTCTTTGACATCATTACTTGATTAAGATATGCTAACTGGAATGTATTGTCTATGAGTTAGTGGACTAAGCTTTTGTAATATCCGAAGACCTTTACGTGAAGTATTTTCAGCACATGTGACTTTTCTGTTCTTGCACGGTTCCTCACATCTTTGTCGGGTATCACAATGAACCTTATTATATATTTATCATAAGGTAATGGAATGGAATGGAATGGAAATTGTTATCAGTCCATGGCTGATAACAATATCTGTAATGGAAGCGTATATGAATAGTTTATACTGTGCTCAATAGATGGCAGTGAGAATCTATACCGCTGTGCGCTTCCAGGCGTTGCGATTGTTATGACCTCATGGGTGAGGAGTAGGTGCAGTCTATTCTTTGCTAAATAAATTCATGGGGAGTGACAGATCAGTTGATGTTCACCATACTGGGTTCATTAGGAATACCAAGATGTCAAATTGTTTGAAGAACAATACTGGGCTCTTTAGAGTGAAAATTTATCTTTAGAGATTTATGTATACCACCACTTTATCATTAGTTTGTAGATTTGTGCACTAAACACAATGTCATTATGCGTTAATTTGCATACATTCTGACGAGAGTGTACATGCGCATGCATTTACGAAGACGTCATTTAAATGGTCGAGCATAACATGGATATTTTTTTGATTATATTGTGGGATGTTGTGGAAGGCAGGTCGAGATTCTGACTAAAGTCAAAGAATATCCGTTAGGTACGTTCATCTTTGCCTATATGTAAATGCCTAACTAGCATCGATGATGATTATGGCTAGGAACATTTTAAAGAAGACCAAACATACTGGGATACGTTGATGAAGTGTCCACCCGATTGTCATGTAAGAATGGGTGTTTGAAGTTAGAGACAAGTCTAGAGTGGTTCAGAGCGGCAATTCTGGAAATCAAGTGTAGAAAACGGAGGTTACTATGTTTAAACGTCGCACTATGCCTACTTTCAACAACCTAACACGAACAAATGTGCCTAATTTCTACATATATATGTGCCTTAACCTTTCCAGTATCGTTAAAGGGGCTAAATAACCTTAAACTCCAATGTCCACGAGTCCTGTTTGTGTGATGGCCATGCATATGACATGACGACACTCGCCCAGAGAGTCATTTGGAGCTGTCTCTAGTCTCATCCAATTACATGCATTATGAATACTGTCTGTTCTTGCGAGCGTCTATTAGTGTTTATTGCATCGTATACAATGGTGGGCACACTTCAAGAGGCATGATGTCAGGACCCGGTGTTCTTTGAGATGGCGATTTATTTTAACCGTGCTCGACTAGTTGTCTGGAAACCAAGTCAGGAGGGCGTACATACTGTAACTTCTTCTATTATGGACGTGGTGTAATGTTTGAAAAGAAGAAGAAACTGTATATCATGTTTGATGTGTTGAGTATATCTTTATCCGTAGATCTTGGCGTTGTGAATACCGTGCTACCTTTCCCACTGTAGAAGTGCCATCATTGTTAAAGCTGTTAAAGCAATATACATTCGGTGGTGTGGTGCGTCCCCCCCCCGCCCCCGCCACCCCCCACACCACACAGATTGAGTAAAGGTTAAACAAAAGCATAGCAAACTTCAGCAAACCTGAAACTGTGCCAACACACCCACGGGATAGCATGCTCAAATCTTTTTAAAAGGCTAAAAATCACTAATGCCAAAAGCAGAATCAACCAGCGTGTATAATGCGGCCATTGTGTCCCACGTACGTGAATGAATGTCATGAATGAGGAACACGCAGACGACAGCGTCATGGTGGGTGGGATTAGCCGCCGTAGCCCACGCGCAGGTACAGTCAGCTCAACGGCACGGACAATGGCTCAAACGCCCAACAATGGCGGCTGTAGGAAGGTGACGTATACAAGGGCCACAAAGGGTGAAATGTCAAGCGGCACGGTGCACGCGGGGCTTGTCAGGTGCATGGGGATCAGAGCTACTGGCTTTGTGGCCGTGTGCGGGGGGAGTACAACGGATGGGCTGCGGCGAGGGGTTTAGCCCAATAGCACGAGGATTTTGATTATTTTGATTAGAAACAAGTGGTGTAAAGTGTGGAATGGCCAGTATATCGCATGCATGTCATACTCGATGCAGGATGTCTGTTACATATAACTATGGCATAGATGGAGCGCAGGGTGAAAGAGATGGATTAAGTCCATACGCTCGCCTGCTCTTCACGAGCTTTGAAGGACGATAAGCACATGCAGCTCACGCGGTACCTGGCGAAAGAGAAAATGGGACTGTACACAGATTCCGGAGCTGGTCACCCGTATAATGAAAGACACTTAAAGCCCACAGCAGTTAATTTGATAGTACATGTATAGCCTATATATAGTAATGTAAAATAGAGCTGGAAATTTAAAACATAAAGGAGCCTAAATGATGGGATTATGTTATAGATTTGTGTTATATCAAAGATGACAATATAGGACATGACTATGCAGGCCTCTCATCACTTACCTGCCTCTCATCATGAGCTGTTATTGATGTCCCATTGGTGAAATATTGACATTAACCCCTGTAACTATGGGCAATTAGCACCAATAGCCATCAGCCACCCTTAGCCTTTAATGAGTGTACATTGAACGTGTACATGTAAACTGCTACAAACCCATTAGCACTTTACACACTTTATTCATATTATTTATATCTAACATCTCAATACAGAGTTAACTTTCATCAGAGAGTTTGGTCAATATTAATGACCACACACAATATCTTTGGTGTGGACGTCGTTGCCTCTACTCCAGCAGTAAGATAATGCAATCACGCTTGAGAAAGGTGTTAACGTTGTCATCTTCGAACCGACGTATGTACCCACCTGAATCAGTTATATACGGAACCTACTACCATGTACAGTGTATCAGTTCCTATGTCCATATTGATTCCCTGTGCACAAGGCGTACGTTGAGTAAAAGGCGTACGTTCAGCCAACCCTATCACACTCGCACATCGCCATACGACTCGTCACGACCACCGCGGATTAATCATTATCACACTGGGTATAAAGAAACAACCTGACACTGTGGAGCCATCGTCATAACTCACGGCTATATACGCAGTATATGTTTCAATATTATGACCATGGACGTGCAAAGGCAGCGTGAATAATGAAGCAGTGCAACCGACGATGCTGTGGAACCGGAGCAGCCTGATCTCAAACCACTGACGTGGCCCACGCCTGCTACAAATGTATTTGTTGCTGCTGTCTGTGTTATGAGCATCAGCTTCCTCTATCATGTACGTTTGTTTTGTGTGTCCTGCCTCCCAGGCACACCTGCCTGTCGGTGACACACGCAACCCGGCTAACGTTTCCACCCACGGAGGCTACTGAGCTGTAGCAGCGTGACTGCCGCAACCACTGTCCTGATATTCACCTGTACTTTTTTTATATCTCTTGTAACCACTGACGTCATACTGCCCACATCCGTTGTCAGTGCATATGCACGAGTGTTAGCGTAGTGACGGCATCATTACTTCCTAGTTTCTCTATGAAGACCACCTCTAAGACCTGGTACACCCAACACCAGCCCACGCGCTCGTCTCCGGTTCCACGTGATGTATCGGCCACTATCGGCACCGTGTCGGAGGCCGCCGCTGCCGCAGCCGCCTGGCATTTAGCAGCAGACGGCATTGTAGCCACATTCCAGCCCTAATTGCACAGCACAACTCTCAACCAGACAGCATTTAATCTTGGCGTCTCCAATCTTGTTAAAAGCACTAACCTTAACAAAAAATAAGAAAAATGGGTCAACAATAAGCTTGTAATATTGTTCATCTTTAGTTTTTTTATGATAAAGTTTATGTCAAATATATCAGAGTCACGACTGCAATCATCATGCGTCTAGGTTACTTTATTAGACATTCTTGGAAAGATAAACTTTTCTTTCGTAGTATCAGCATGAGTCAAATGCAAAACGTGGAGTGAGATAATATCAGGTATTAGTCACGCTCCCCAATTAAACCATACGTAGGTCATAATGTCCCATGGTTGTCACGCAACTTACATTTTTCTATTTACGTTTTTCATCTAATGCAAGGTAACAAACGTTAGACAGAGCGCTGTCTAAACAGCTTTATTTTAGCACAGCAGTGTCAATGAATTGATGACATACAGGTTATTCAGTGTAGACATATACACAGTTACTTTGACATCTCCATGTTTTCCTTTCTCACCCGTTCCCCATTTGACACACATACAAATACAAAACCTTATTGAGCAACAAGCGCCTCTTTTGGAGCAGTATACATAGAAGAAAATAAAAAAATAAAGCCAAATGTATAAAAGTACATATAAAATACAATGAATTGAATAAACCTAAGTACATGTAAACTACAAGGAAAAATAATTACTACAATTACGACTATGTAATAGTGGTAACTGTAGTAATTAATTAGTACTTTTAAATATATATACTCGAATACAATGATAGATGCATAATCACCAATGACATGTAAATAATTGTACAACTAAATAATACACTAAGTATATACATTATACCATAAATAGTATAATAAAAGTACAATAAATGGTACAATAAGAGTACATGATAGATAGGATGTCTCATCCCCATTACAATTTCATTTGAAGGTAGTAATCATAAAGTGTAATATGACAAGGACGTAACATAGGAATACATGGCACGTACACGTATGTTTCTCAATCCAGTGATAGCATCAACATACTATTAACACTAATTTCCATTATATGCTTGACTCATAATTGCTTGCCATGTGTAAATGCACTTTGTTAAAATCCCAACTGGTTGTCGAATGACCTTCTGATGATAGTAAACTAATATGGTGACATTTGCTTTCAGGTTGTTGTCGGGTGTCTTCTTCAACAAACAGAGAACAAGAATAGATAACACAATACAAGATTGGATATAAAAGAAGATCGTACTCCGTGCGTGTGACTCATCATATGTTGGCTTTCAAAATATGACTTTCTCAGTGTAGTCGTTATTTTTGCCAATAAAAGTACAAACTACCGCGGATATCTGACAACAATCCGACTGACTATACAATTGATATTATGGATAGTGTGTAAAGGGGAAATGGCCAATTTGTAGATAAGTGTATGCTGATACTGCATTGATGTTCACAGGAGAAAAAAAGATTATACTGTGAACTTTTCCCTAAAAAGGTCATGCGTAAGAAATGACACAAACTCTAACCAAATACTGCGTGTCTTAACTACAGTAGAAAGAATCATCGTCAGTGAAAGTATTGGCAGGCTATAAGTGTAAACTTCCCACCCCAACACTCCCTCCACAGCCCAGAGGCCATGGTCCAGAACGAGTCTGGCGCGTACCACGTGGGTGAGACGGGCACCGCCCCCGTGGTGGTCGTGCCGCTGGGTGACCTGCCCGCGGGCGGGAACTCGTCGGCCCCGCCATGCAGCAACGACTACTGCGTGAGTGACGAGGAGTACGTGGACATGATTGAGGCGTGAGTACACACAGGGCTACTGGTTAGCTTAGAACTTTTCCAAAGTGCAAATTGCTACAGTAATGGGCCGGGTTTTATAAGGAAGTGGGGTGTGGGGGAAAAGGCCAAAAATTAGGGCTGTGGGTAAAAAGGTCAAAAAGAGGGATGTGAGATTTCATGGAAGTGGGATGTGGGAAAAATGGCAAATGTTTTGGGGATATGGGAAAAAAGCCCAAAATATGAGGGATGTGGGAAATGAGGCCCAACAGATTAGGGATGTGGGATTGCTTGACCCCTCTAATCGTCCCCCACCCCACACTAATACAAAGACCAACAAAACACAAATATTCGACATAGCCATCTGTTTCAACTAAAGTTGCGTGGGACCTTATCACCCTCTAAAAGACCTCAAGCACACATAGCCAAAACAGGCAGTACCATGCTAATATCGCGCATACAGAGACACATACTTACCTGGTAATCACTGCTTCATTCCTTGCTGCAGCTACATCTGGCCGGAGCCGTTCGAGTGGGGCCTCATCGCCTTCTACATGCTCGTCTTCATCGTGGGGCTCGTGGGCAACTTCCTCGTGTGCCTGGCTGTGTGGAGGAACCACCACATGCGCACCGTGAGTACAGCTCGCAGTACTGCTCTCAGTTCTACTCTCAGGTCCAATGCAATTAAAGTATGGGGCAGGTGCACATATGGTTGTCTGATTTCCCACATATGTCTAAAAAAAGCCTGGATCTGCCATGGCAGTGATCTCTGGACTCGAACGACTGGACCCATGGGGCGTTGAGGTTTTAAGCTAAAGTGTTCCATATCTATCATGCAATGGACGTGACAGCCGTGTGCCTTTAAACCCCCGAATTTGGTTGATGACGTTGCAATGTGTATGGCATTGCACGTCATTACAGTTAGGAATTTTGATAGTTTTGCATCCTTTATAAATTATATCCTATATCTAAATATGATATTTAGCTTGGTTGCTAAGAGTTGCAATTTGGGGAACTTTTCTATTGAAGATTTTCAAAATGGCCACCTTGAACACGATTATTTTAGCTTCAGTTTCTATTCACCGTCCTCTATAATATGTTTTCCAGTGTATAGTGTTTTTTCTAGGGCTGAATCAATTGATTTTATAATAATTTAGCCCTAAAAGCAGTGATATATGAGAGTTATATGTCTCTGTTCAAAATCAACCGATATTTTAGCTTTAATTTCTATTTAATGTCCTCTATAACATGATGTTTCAAAGTAAATATTGCTTATTCTAGAACTAAATCAATTGATTTCATAATAATTTAGCCCTAAAAGCAGAGATCTATGAGGGTTATATGTCCCACTTTACTTCCTATAAAAATATCAAAGTTAGCTTGACATTATGAAAAAATTGGTTCAGGCTTGTTTTGCAATACCAAGTGATTTAGAAGTGGCCCTTCTCACCGTGTTATAGTAGGTGGGATAGATGAAGTGCAAAAAATGGGATACAGAAAATATCTTTATGTATAAAAACAAAAGAGAATGACAATCACACACACACACGCTAAAATAATCAAATGGAGTAAATGACAGCAATAATGATGGGAACTAATTGTTTTGGTGTCAGAAAATGTAGTAATGCTACATCGTACACATAAGATCATTGTTGAAATCATATGTTGCACTATATCTTCTAAAACAATTGCAATAGATGCTTATTGTGAAAACATTGTGCGTTACAAAATATTTAAAGAAGGCTTAGCGTTGGCATACTTTGTCAGTGTTCAAGTGAGACGTCTGTACTGTAGTCAGCTGCAAAAAACACATTACTAGGCTATTGAACCAGGCCATTTTGAAAAAAAGATGGCTGCCTTACAAAGATATATCTCTATATAAAACTACTTACCTATTAAAAATATACCATTTGGAGACAAATACCATATTTCTATTTTAGTACAATCAATGTTTTGTTCATTTGTCATATTCATGACGGCTATTTAGAAAATCGTCAATAAAAAAGTTCCACAAAGTGCAACTTTTAGCAACACAGCTAAATTTCATATTTAGATCCTAAAGGATGCCAAGCAATGAAAACCTT
Organism: Streblospio benedicti; assembly: GCA_019095985.1. Classification (NCBI taxonomy): domain Eukaryota; kingdom Metazoa; phylum Annelida; class Polychaeta; order Spionida; family Spionidae; genus Streblospio; species Streblospio benedicti. The sequence continues at coordinate 51,634,297 of CM032664.1, read as the reverse complement.
ACTGTAATGACAATTTCCGGGTTCACTGTAAAACATATAGTCCCTGCAAATAGAGTAACGTGGCTTGTACTTACATTTGAATCAAGGCTGTGTACATTTTTGCCTATGCTGTTGGATGACCATAAACTTCGATTGTAAACGTTAATGTGAGTCTGGAAGTCTATAGATTATTGATAACCTCATGGTTTAAGTTCCAATTTAGCAATAATCACCCCTAAGGATCATAAATATGTATTCTTCATATTAAAGCACACGCAATCTTGTAAATGGGGTTGGAAACACAATACTTGTACAGAAGCGAGGACAAGTTGCCGGCCATTTGCATAGGCCATGGAAAAGTGTGTCGAATAATTCCATTAGCCATGTACAACACTGAGCTATATAACACACCCATTCCCCGCTAGGTGGCGCGCAGCGTGTGTAACCTTCCGTATACACAGTGTACATTATTGAGGCTGTACACACCACCATGTGTACACGACATGCGGGTCTAGGTGCGCACTCCGGCGTCGCCAGCACGCACAGTGTTTACAGAATAGTAATGGTCTCATTAGAGGAGAGTGAGGAACAAGGAAAATGGACTCACACCAGACAACCCTGTGAAATGGCACTTTTTTTAAATCAGCACTATAGGCTACTAATTAATAGTCTCTATGCCATGATATCTGTAAAGACGATCTATGGCAAATCTATGGCATAGAATTGTAATGCTCTATATCAAATACGCAAAGTTCTATTTCGAATAGGAGCTTATTGTTTTGGTATTCATTCCTATTTAAATGACTTAATTTGAGCTTCAAAAAAAGAAAGAATAAAAGGACCTACATTGCACATGTGTCTGCCATAAGAACAAACATAATGCTCAATCAAAGAGCATTGTAACAATGCGTAATATGTGTCAAATATGTGTCAATCCAATAATTGTTATACCAATGTATAAAAGTGCATAACTGTGTGAATGCTCACATCTGAATAGTCAAATATCTGACCTAACTACCCTGTTGTCTCCCCCATGACCAGGTGACCAACTACTTCATCGTGAACCTGGCCGTGGCCGACTTCCTGGTGATCCTCGTGTGCCTGCCGCCCACCGTCATGGGCGACGTCACCGAGACCTGGTACATGGGGATGGTCATGTGCAAGGTGGTGCAGTACCTACAGGTCAGTGCTCAGCGGCGGCTGGTCAGTGTGCGGTGAGTGTGTGGTGAGTGTTCGGCGAGTGTGTGGTGCGTGTGTGGTGCGTGTGCGGTGGGTGTGTGGTGAGTGTGTGGTCACTATGAGGTCATTATGTAGTTAGTGTGGGGGTCACTGTGTGGTCAGTGAGAGGGTATCGTGTGGTCAGAATGTGTGTGAGCATGCGATCAATATAGATCACTACTTCAACATTTTGTCTAGTTTAATTTTGTACGCAACGTTTCAATGATCCTAAGAAATAACTTTCCTCTGGCCAATATAAAGTAATAGTTTTTACTATTTGTTAACAAAGGAAAGGAAAATATGGAAATCGCTTTCATGAGCCTGGATGTGCTTGCATAATGTGAGTTGTTCACATGAAGTGGTGTTCTCAGCTGTGCTGGCATCTGGAGGGCGCGTGGAGAGCCCGGGAAACAGACGTGACGGAGAAAGTGAACAGTGAATCGCACATAGCGGGCACCGCAGTAGTAGACCACCTGGCTAAACAGGACAAGCTATGAGAACAGCACGTGCTTGTACTGTTACTATACATATACTTGTTACGAAGGACGCTGCAGTATTGACATCAGACATACCATTGGTTCTGTTTACAATGGGTCAGGTTCTCCTGGAGTGAGACCACTTAAGGTTGTCTGGCATCACAAGGATATTGCTAAGTTCTCTCAATGGGGTTTAGCTGTTTTTTTTTGTGAAGGAAGCATCAATACATTGACGTTGTGTGGCACTCAGCTGAAGAAATTGCATACGTAATGAAAATGGACTGGTGAAGGGCAATGAACTTGTAAATAAGAGGTAAAATATTAGAAATGGACTTATCTATATGGGGATCGTGCACTGTTCATTAAGCATACAGACTGACTACACTGACGACAGAGAGACACAAGGAACGTTTTCACCATTTACAGATGAACATTACAGCCTAAACATCTAAACTTCCGCAAAATTTCACATTTGATAGAATGTGTTAATAGATACAATGATGACTTCACTCCCCTAATAACTATTTCAAGAAAACTAATATGCTCTTAAATTAAAATCTTATGTTTTTTAAAATCTTCAAATACCTACTCAGACAATTACGCATGTCTATGTTGCCACTTTTCGAGGATTGACCAATGGCAGATCCAGGTTTTTGGAGAAGGGGGGCACTTAAGGAAAGGGGGGGGGGGGCGCACTTAGTGATTTCATGAAAAACCCTATGAAAATGAAGTATTTTGGTGGGAATACCATCTGCCTATGAATGACACATTTGCTGCCTCAGTAGAACACCGCAGGCTTTAATGGCACTTTACCATTGGCGACAACATCCACATCTCCCTTATCTGGCCTACTTGTTGCCGGGCGCCGCGGACACTCAGCCGGCAATCCCACCAGATGCTCTGTATGGCGGCGGTCGTCACCTACTGTAACTGTGGCTCACACGGACATGTGTCCTGCTGCCATTTGGGTAGAGGTCCAGACACGCAATAACATTTGGGATGCTGATTGCTATACTAGTGCACGTGTTGACACGCAGAGATCCAGCTATTACATAGGCTGTTCCCAACACGTTAGTTGGTGATAGTATAGTCTACTCAGTGTGTGTGTCTCTCTGTGTGTGTCAGTGTTAGTATCGGCTTGTTCATTGTTATTAGTTAGTAGACGGAGCCTAACAGAGCCGGGATTTCCTGGAAGGGGCACCGGTGCTGATGGGCAGTTCCGCACATGGAGCTCATGCACACAGCCTGCCAGGTGGTGTGGAGCAGTAACCACAGAGGAACACAATTATGTTAATGAGTACGGAAACAAATCACACAATTCATTCTTCGAGATTTAAAACTGTTCCCCAGAACTTTTAACTTTGAGATGAAGAATAGTCATGTTTTCGCGATTATAATAATACCACATTGAATGAGAGTGACACCCAAGCCTTCGACTATGTCAAACGTATTAAGAGTTGAAAGACTCGATCTTATAGCAGTAGATCCAGCATTAATACATTAGTCGTCAATGATTAAGGAAGCAATCCCACGTGAGTGCCAGGCGTGATATGTGATCACACGCGTGGCCGGACAAGGGGCAGACGCCAATATACAGACACGACGGATCACTGCGCCCTTTATCGGGGAGATACTAGTACTATTGGAGTCCATGCCAGATCATTCAATTTAGATACATAAATGGAAATTAGAGATGCAAATTTGTTAATGGCGGCATTAACGTGCATATGGTAAAACGTCAATTCTAAGTGTAATGTCGTCAATAGACAAAATACATTCAATAGTAGTTAGTAAATTAAGTGACTGGTCTGATTCATTGCTAGACAGTTTAGTATATGCTAAACATGCTCAAAACAGGTGCATTAGCATTTGGCTCAGCGCGTGCATGTCCCATCATTGGAAACTCGTGTCTGTTATCTAGTTGGGGGTGGGGTGGGAGGATAGATAGTTGCGAGGTCAGCGGGGGTCAGCCAGACATTCAGCCAGACAGACAGCCACACAAATTCGCTGGCAGGCCTTCAATATACATATACACATAGGAATAAAACACGCACACAAGCAACTAGCAATACAGACCGACAGACACACGTCCAGAAAGAACCCAACACAATGGCCAGGATGCATTGCCATAGCAGCCCTCGCCCCCGGGCGTGGTGATGGAGGCCTGGGCCGGTAATGGCGTCATCACTCTGCCTGAGTGCGGCGGCCAGCCCGTCATTACCCTGCCACGCTCACTCAACGCTAATCGCGGCTGCTGCCAGAACGAGGACCCTGGTCAGGTCACAGTATAGGCGGGTTTCACAATGGTCCAAGGGTATCTTGGAATGTGTTGATTGTTATATTAAGCCAAAGCGACAGTGGTGGGACATTATGTTATGGTATTCAATTCTACTCTCACTGTTCTGCCAAGCAAGCTCCTACCATGTGTATATCTATACTGTTATTCATGTATTATAGTATAGCCATCAACCATTAACAAGTGTCTACGTGGTATGGAAATTCTTTGAGTTTTTTAAGTGGTGTGTTTTCCCAAAAGACTACATCTGCAATGCGATGCATCTGCAAATATACTGGCCTGCTGAAACCCCTTATTTCGCTAGGGGTATTTTTGGCACGATCCCTAATCCTTATCACAACAGTGCGTGAAACTGGCGATAGCGTCCCCGTGTGCAGAAACATGGGCGCTAATTTGGCAAATGGAGAAACACGATTCATACTTTCACGTGTGATGTATTTGTCCGCCTTGTGTTTTCTTGCAGCGGACCTCCCATATTTTTCTCTTGTTTTTGCTATACTCTGGAAACAGTGATGACAATTGTTGCATAGCTATGAAAATAGACTACTGTCAGTCATGTGATATGTTGTATGAAAACTGTGATCTCCAGGAAAACAGAAAACACAAACTCAATTAAAGATAAAACAGAAAAGCAAAACCATCAACAGACCAAAAATGTAAAAGCGAAAAAAAATTGAGAAAGCATATCCCAATGAAACAATCAAGCAGACAATCAACAATAGTAACGCATGGAAAGTGTGCATCACCCTGTGATGAAGCGTTTTCCAGGCTTATCCTGAACACTGAATGGCCTATTGCGCACGCGCAATAGCGACGTAAACATGTGGTGATGTCATGATGATCCTGTGTCAACGTCATTAGTTCCTGTGCACAGCGATAATTTCCTGCGTAACGAGATCGCAGTCGTACGTCACGACCAATAGCCGCAGACGGACGTCTACACTCAAACTGCAACAGATAAATAACACCCGTAAAATGACAAGAGAGCAAGACTTTTAATAAAACAAGACAAAACAGCAACTGACGCAGTAAAACACTAACGCATAACACAAAACATACATGATGTTAACTTCCTGCAAACCAATTCAAACTAAGCCAGCAATATTGGAAGTCTCCTAAAGATATGTAGCACTTGTCTCACACTTGCAGATTCAGGTTTTCAGTATAGGGGTGGGGCTGGGGGCGAAGGGGGGGGGGCGCACTTAAGGGATCTCATGGGCTTCGTACGCGCGATCGATAGCAAATATGATGAAATCTCATGAAAATCAGGTATTTTGGCGCTCCCTGCGCACCGTGGCCCCCTTCCCTACCCCTCTTAGATCTGCCTGTCTCACACCAAGGAAGTCACGGGTTTCAATCTTATCAGGCAAAACCTTGGATTAAAAAAAAGTTCAAAAGAATTTAACTAGTAACTGTGCCTTTTAAGCACATAAAACCGAAAGCCTAATGCCTCGGTGTTCGTAGGTCTACTTGCGGCTATCCCACGCAAGTGAAAGCCTCCAGGTGTTGGCGTTATTAATGATAGCAGGCGTCACCATAACCTAGTAATAATGTGCACGGCGTCCCATCCTCCGGCCCGCAACACGACCACAGTGTCAGTGCTACTGAGCTAATGCCATCCATACCTCCCTGTCACCTAATATCTTTACGCCAATAAAACCTTGACATGTACTACTATATGAATCACGGGCGGATCCCAATGCGTTTGTTTGCCGGGGAATTGTACATACAGTAAACCTGTTAAAGTTATCACATTGTAATGGAGGAAGTGAGTGGCTTGTATGTAGTCATATGCTTTGGCATTTGACAAGTATTGTATAAAGTTAACGATCATTTTTTAAAAGAAGAGGTGACAACAGAAACATTAAATTTTAAGCTACAAAACGACTAGCACCGAATGGACGTCAAAGTCAATACAAACGACTTTAATGTGTTTTTTTGTGTCTAAATGTTATGGCAGACAGTTCTTCTGTGACATTCATATAACAAACATCTTTAGACAGAGAATCGAAAATCAACACCTAAAACTTAAACGGAAATTAAGCTTAGCAAAACGTTCATTATTATATCCTTCGCATCAAATGATGAACGCAATAAAACTATTCAGCCAATCAACCAAAAATTCTTTATTATGTGTAACTGGACTCACAGTGCAATACAGCGGCTATGACCATTTATGAAGTTACAAATTCAACACATTTAAAAAAAGAATGCATAAACAGATCTATAAATCTATAAAACTGTTGAAAAATAAACCTAGGATAGATCGAAACACCTAATTCATAAAAAAGATATCGACCATAAGATATGTATTTAGTTTACAAAACTTGTCAACAGCAGGAATCTAGAAAAAATAATGATTTATAAAAGCAAAAGAGACTCATAGAGCAGGTGACATGGCTCTACCCTGTCTCCTTCATCCATCACACGTGTCTGTGATCGTGTCGTCTGCTCCACTACGGGGTTGCCAGCGAAATGGCACGGGTTTTAGTGTAAAAGGAAGGGGGGGGGGGTCACTTCGGCATTATTACAGCATAGTAACCAGTATATAATAGTTCTCCTTGTGGTTTCATTTTACGCAAAAATAAGCAATTTCAGTAATAATCACAAATTTGACCCCAAGGATAAAATATCAATACATAAAACATCGATTATAAAATTACAATAAAGTAATATGGAAATTAAGAATGTCAGGTTTACAGTGTGTGTGTATTTAGCCTAAATGGTGTTAGGATTACAACAGAGTGATAGTTAAAATTGATAGATGGAATTCATATCTACTCATTTAATACGATGACCATTACTATTAAAGACCTTCTATATTTGCAACACATCCTCTTCCTAAATCTCATTAACCCAAAGGGAGTGATGGTGTAATCTGTTGCACAGTGACAGTTTGGCCGTGTAATCCATTAGACTGTATCCATATTGTATGTTCGGGGCGTAAAGCCAGCGATTGGGGGTGGAGGTGGGTTAAGCACTAGAGCTCTATTACACGCTCACCCAATTTGATACTGAAGCGGTTTAGAGTGATGTCAACGTGTTAAAAATCTGCCTATCTTAAAACTCGATGCACATCCTTTACCTACACGTCTAGTCTGTCTCGAACATATGGTCATGTCCGAATGAAGCAATCCTAGATTAGCGCGGAAGTCGCATGTGGGCAACGAGGGGTCATAAATAACATCAGTGATCTGAATGAGAAGTCAGATCGATGTGGGACGAGGCTCAAATCTGGAGGATAAGCCAGAGTAAACACTACCGAAGTAGCAATGGTTACACCCCCCCAACTGCTGTTTGTGTGGTTAAGCCAATCGTAAATACTCGTCTCAATGTGTAACCATCTCTCAGTGTGGCCACCTTTATGACAGGTGGTGCCTGTTCACACGTACAGCAAACCCTTGTTATACGGTGCACTGTTACGAGTACAGAAACGTAGTCCCCCTTAGCGAGGTGTCCCCTTTAGCGAACACATATTTGGTAACAGTGTTTAGTAACTGAAGAATGAAAAAGGCATACCTAATTGGGAGTTGTCCGTACTCGTGAGGTGGTCAACATTGCAAGGCTTAGTACGTTGATCTAGTGGCGTGCACGGCCGAGGCGCGTCTTGATGGACGGCGCCGCGACGAGACCCGGACACCAAGTGATAAATGCCCGCTCTAATAGCCCGGGGTCACCGACGGCGGGGGCGAAGGGGAGGTCATTATTGATGGCCAGTGAGCTTATTACAGAACGCGCAGCACCATGTGTTATACAGGACTGCGGATATGTGAACCATTAGGACAAATAAAGTACTGGCAACCCGACCCCCGCGTCATATAGAACACGAAACTAAGATAAATCAAATGCTACTGATATGTCATATACACCCGGGTGTTCAGTGGGGGAAGACTAATATAAAAATACATGAAACAACACCATACCCGTGTACGTGCCATGTATGTTACCCTTGAAATCATGGAACGTGGCTTACAATAAATAGACCAGACATCAGATATCTTTAGACCCTTGAACAGGTGAACATATATTGCAATCAAAGCTGGGCGACTCTTGTGTTTGGTATGCATACAGTGCAATTGTGACGCATATCTCTCTGACAACCATCATTTGTTAAAGGTTTGATGAAATTAGCCCACATGGATCCTCATGTATTTTTGTTTTATCTTGTATTTAGATTTTTGCTTTACAGAAGAAATGTGCATTTACAAAGGCTCACGTTTCTGTCGATTTAATGGTTTGTCAATGTTGTCCTTTGCGTTAGAATACACACGTTTAGGCTCTATGCCGATAGAAACAATGTCAGTGCTTTGCAATTATTTTTGTACAGCACAGTTTTCAAAATGATCGACCACAGGACTTTGTAAGAATCCTACACAAGTCATAAATCTTTCTGATGTAGAAGAACTGTTCTCAACCTGTACATTTAGTAGGCAAACCTGCTCTTAGCATTCAAAGAACGAGACATACGAGGTAGTCAAAGATCAGTTGAAGGAACATCAAAACAATGTGAGTGATTGAAACCCACATAAGCTTATACTTGCGGAAACACACACATTGGTTCTTGGAAAGATATTGAGATATTTGAAATGTGCAAAATGTGAAGAAAACAAATCCTCGTGTAATACCGTGTTATCATTTACGTAACTATTCCAATGGCCGAGTAACGTTGATTTCTGACCCAAAACCAATTTAGAGGAGCGAAATGTGGAATACTTTTACAATCCCATGCACAGTGTTCATCTGAAAAGTAAGAGAATGAATGATGTGTAAAATCCAACCAAAATAAATCTAAATGACCAAATTGGGATGTAACTTTGACACCTAACTAGTCAAAACCGATTTCTTAACTAGCCATAGGTATTTGTCTTCCAGGAAGGGTCATTGTTGTTCATATTACTTTGAAAGAATGTGAATATCAGTCAGTTTTTTTTAGAATGAGGAAGGTCACAACGCATACTTTCAAGTGACCAGCGACCCAGGTAAAATGATGCACGCGTGGAGTAAATGGATGGTGGCATTGTAGGGCTTTGCACACCATGGATCTGCCAACATGTCACTGTCAATATCAAATGGTATGTCCTAAAAGTCCATAATCATGAATAGAAAAGTAAATGCAATCAGCTGCTGCAACAGCGGGTGTACATCATTTTAAAAATACGCCAACTCATCATATTTTGCTGCTCCACAAATGATGTGTTCACGGAATAGGAAGAGTTCTGATAGAAATGACAAGTTCATTAGCAGGCAGTATTAACACTGCTGCGGCCACATCAGCACCCTAGCAGTCTGACCCCTGTCTCACGGAAGTCTGCATCGCCCCAGTGGGTCTGACAATTCCACCTGAAAATCACATCTGCATGTGTAATCCCAGCACGATGATAATTACGTTTACTTGCCAGCGTTGATTTGCCTTACATTTTTAAACAGAGGTTGTGTAGTGGAACAGTTGGTGGTAAAGCGGCAGACACAAAACCGTGTACGAATTAACAGCTTTGGGATTTAGAGTTAGCTACATAAATGATTAATACATAAATATTTGATTGGGCTGGATGGGGGTGTGATTGGGTGTGTTTTTGTTAGTGATATCCTCATTGTTTATTTATTTAATAATTCTTACTTTTTTCATTTTCGTCTTTGTTAGCATGTAAACGACTGATACTAGGTAACGTCATATTAGGGTTATGAGAAGTAGAACCTAGATTTATGGAAAGCACTTTCAAGCTATCAAAATGAAATGGAATACAGACAAAATTAAGTACATCACTCTATAAAAACTCACAAAACATAAGTTCCAAAGTGCTCAAAGCATAAATCTGAAGAAACACGCAGAACAAATCGTTTGAACGGTATAAACTATAACATCGCCTGGAACTGTAACAGCAAACTAATCTTTGCCTGGCAGAGGAGATACGTTGTCTAAATGTGAAGCGGCCGCCAACTATCAGTCTTTGCCTTCAGACTCACTGATGCTGATGAGGTATCGTCTACATTTGTGTGACCCTACAAAGTGAGATGATACATTTCATGCAATGATGTTCATGTACCATTGATAACTATATTACAGTGTTTAGAACGAGATCAAGGAATGATGGAATAGGAAAGATGGGGAATAAGATGGGTGTGATGGGTCGAGAAGTATAGGAATGTATAACACGCAGTCAGTACACACACATGCAGTATCGCTAGTCAAATAGATAGAACTCTAAACAAAATGAACTATCTTACGTTGATAGCAGAAAATGCGAGCCAAACTAAGAAGGCAATCGGAAAGAACCTGCAAGAAACAAGATTCACTGAGCATTGTAAACACGCTCTCACTTCTGAGCTGACGCCAGCCGTGACGCAGAGATCCACTTGAGATCCAGATAGCTGGATAATGCGGGATGTGATTGTGGAATCATCACCTCAAGTGGGTAGCCATTAGGAAGGGGGCGAGGAGGGGTGTAGGGCGGTTGTGTGGGGGGTTCTTCAAGCTGGAGGCGGCGTGTTAATTGGTTTGCCATACTAGAAAAAAAACATGGACACACAAGGAACAATCAATGTTCACTTCCTTCTCTCTAGCATATTTCTATCACGATATTTGTATATATGTAGAGCTATTAGACGTTATGTGCACATTATAGTAAATGCTTTGTGATACGAGCCTTCGACTTTGGGATTTGATTGCTGATAGGTGTGTTTCCCAGCATTATGTCTTCAGGTGGTGGCTTTATAACACGGTCTGTATAAAATGACCAGCATCCTGCAAGTTGTCGCGTCGTTTGTACATGGGGCTATTTATTCAGACGATTACTCTAGCCCGGTAAAAAGAACCAACGTTGACCACACTATGCCCGTGGTCAATGGAGAATGCTAAATTATAGACCCACCATCACTCGGTGTGTCACGGCTGCTGACAAATTGCATATGATCCACATCCATCATGATTGGTCTTTTTTCGTCTGCAAAACACAACAGAGCCAGACACTTCACCATCCCCCCAAAAGAGCTTTTAGCAGACAGCCGCATGAATATACAATGTCCCAAAAATCGCCGAGAGAGAGCTTGTGTGTTTTGTGGGACGCTTCCAGACTTAGCAGGCGCCATCTTTGATGTGCAATGAGCCAATCAGCGCGCTCTCACCACGTGCAATCATCGCCTGTGTTCTTCTAATTGCTGATCTGCGCAGCTGAACCACGTGATTGTCAGGGGTCGGTGGCTTTGTGTGCGTGTATACGTCACATACATGGGCTTTCATGCTGGAGTTGCATGTGAAGTGTTATATCTGTTTGATGTCCAGTCGTTGCTTGACCGGTACCACACTGGCGTGGCTCCTCAAACACTGGATGACGCGAGTGTGGTTTTTGAGCAAGCTCATCCTTAAAGACTGCAAATTAACAGGATGACGTAGTGGGATTTAGAATGATGATACGATTGGAGCACATAGCAATTTGTATTCCAACAGCGTTCATACAGTCATATGATGTCATAAACTACTGGTGCAAAGTGGAATGACTTCTGGCAGTTGAATATTACAATAGTAAACCCAAAACGTTCAGACATGTCGATTGCCATTGTGAAATGAATGTATAAACCCCAGCAGGCAATTAAATATGCGAATAGAATCTATGTCAAAGTCTGGAATTCAATATCAGTACATGTCTGCAAAACACAGGTATGACAATGTTGTGTGACAAAACAGTTTGTGCTGACATGTGTCTGATGTATGCTGTAACACTGTTTATGTCACACGCTGATGTTGGAATGTTTGTTTGCGAGATCTAGATGCGAAGCAAACTTTACATGTAATCATATGTGCAAAATGACCAAACATAAACATACAGTCAGTGCCCATGTGTAATTAGTTCTAGGGACGGGTACAGAGCATCACCTTCAGAGTGGACCACTTTTCTGCGAGTAACATTGTCCGTCAAAATAGCGCTTTTCACCTTGTGAACGCCTCACTGTATCTCATATCCCCAATACAATGCTCATACACCGTATTTTATGATTTTTCAATAAGCTGTCAATTGCCATCAGGTGAAATCTATAAAATACGTAAGTTTCTTACATTTGAGAGTAAGACGAGTATTGATAATGTGATTACTATCGGAAAGGTGTCATGTTGAGTTAGTGTATGCACCAAAACATGTGTCCAATATAGTCACTAGGTCTCCGTTTTTAGATATAGTCCTACATGATGCATCATGAGCCTCCATGGGGTGTAAACAACACATTAAGTATTATGTCATTTTAATTGATTCGAATACTCGTCTTGCTATTTGAAAAGATCACACCCACACGAAGGTGAACATATATGACACCTATTGCACTCAGTAAGAAAGCGAGTAAATTGCTTTATCCAACAACAGAAATAAAACAAACTTACCAGAGTGTAAAAATTGCCATACACTTGATACAATAAAAATGGTGCCCTTTATCACTTTTACAATTGCTTCTTTAAGTGTTGTTTGTTTACTTGACGCATATGCTTGTAATGCCCTTTTAAAGGGTTGGCGGCCATTCATAATGCCACGGTAATGTTCGCTCGTACAGCTTTGAGCGGGAACCATTATTTTCAATACACAGATGAAAAGCTTGCAAATGAACGCAAAATTATAGCTCACTCGGGGATATCTAGAAATAGCGTGGGTTGCAAAATGTGAAGTATAGACGCTTCTCGGGCATACAGTAAAATAGCCAGAGCGTCATTTTAAGCGGCGCTAGAAACATCGTAACCGGAAGCAAGATTTGCGGTCTACTCAAGCGCGATGTGAAGTGTTTAAAGTTTTCTGTGGCCAGGGGGCGTGATATATAGACCTGTATTGAGGACAAAACGGTTGCACCAGTTCCCGAGAGCAGTCATTTTTCAGATACTTTCGATTGTAAAGCACACTTACTGCATACACTGTATTAGCCAGCACCAGCATATTTTTTTTATTGGGTAGTGTGCGGGGATTGGGGGTGGGGGCATCGGCCTACTGCTTCCCTCATTCTGATCTGATCTGCATGCACATCACCGCTAACACGCATCCGCACAGGGGATGCAGACAACAAAAACATGGTTGTAAACAGCCATAATGCCGGCCGTTAATCCTCTCGCCGCCGCCGCCGCCGGCGCATCACTCACGGATTAGCAGATGACGGCTGCTGTACAGGGCTGCGTCACCCACGGAGGAAGGAGGCGGCCAGAGAGCCGTTTGTCCGGCACCCTCGGGGCGCATGGGCCGGGCAAATGATGGGAATACATCAGTGGGCACGACGGTGGTAGTGGAGGAGGACTCAAGGACACGCCGTAACTGCTCATTTGGAGGCTGGACATGATGGCCCTACGCTGTGTATTAGATGAGTGATTAGATGAGTGATTACCGGGTATACCCTAAGGGCTGCTATAGATTGACACTGAATCACTAATCATGGTCACAGTGTGGTCTTACATGGATGTAGATCTACTAGATATATGAAAAGTTTACACAAATAGAGGAGAACATCTATCATAATTGTAATGTTAGAATACAAGTCCTAAGTCGCAAGCGGAACATACATGCCAGTGGAACAATCTGCGTGAGGTGATAATTGGGACGGTGCCTATTAGCAGATGAGATAATGAGCCAGCGGGTCAATTGTTCTAATGAGCAGACGATTGACAACTAGTTACTACAATGTCGGTACTCATCGTGCTCAGTGTCGCATTGTATTAATGACGTGAGGTGTCGATGGTGACGTGTGTGACAGACTGAGGGCGGCTACTGCAGGAAGAGGCTACTGTTGAAAAGGTTGCCGTGTGCTATACACGAATAAAGGCGGTCAGTGATAAATAGATATAGAAATAACCAATAGTCACCCTCATAGAAGTAGCTCTCCCCTGCACGATAATCCATTGTGCAGCAGCAACAGGACACCGCACCGTCTTATTACTGCCGGGCGTGATAAACCGGTGGTTAGGGCCCAATTGCTCAGTCCGCCTTTATGGCCCATAACGGGCTACTTCTGTGAGGCCCGCGTAATGGCAGGCTTTAGGACAGGCACGAGTTATTGCGTTCTCCGCATGCCGGCGTACTAATTGTTGGTTCAAACCCAGACATATGAAGTACTTACCGTAGAGAGGTTCCTCACATGCGAAGTCCCTAGTGGGGCACAGTTTGCCGGAGGCGTGCGGTAAAATGATATGCAAATAGTTGGGTTGCTGCTCATTTTGTGTCTATACAGGGGGTTATGTATATCACTTTGTTTCCTTTCTATTTGTGTGTCTGCCCCTGTCTAAATTTACAATTTTGCATGTTGTTTGTTCTACCCATGACTTCCATTGACCCAGCAGTAAAAAGCCCGCACGCATCTTTTCCTATGTTGACAAAAACACTGTCAAACACCCACAGGCTGTTAGCTCACCCCACCCCTTCACCAAGGTCCGGGGTGTGCCTGGCCTCAGCTGGTGCCGTACATCATCCCCGAGCTTATCTCAGGCGGACAGAGGGGCCGGGGCCAGAGGAGGGCCACAACTCACGCTTATGGTCAGACGGGTGGGGCCGTGTAACGGCCCGCCCGAGGTGGTAACAACGACAGAAGACAAAGTAGCGCTGTTGGTGGTGGTGGGCGTCCACCCGGAGCTGTTAAATTTTCATAAGTGTGTGGCACTTACATTGACTGTTTGAGCTATATGTTGGACTAAACACTGTGTCACTGACTCTATATTCGGTGGTGAGGATAGGCCGGCGAATATTTGATTTTTACGTATGAAAGTTATCGTGATTTTTTTTGGTATTGTTGTTGAATAAACCCCCTTTTAATGAAAAGGCAAATGAATGATGACCGATTGGGCATGTTTCATGCAGAATGTAACCACTGTCAAGTTATCAAATTTCGTAAAATAGTGGCCTAATGATGAACGTTTCAGCTCACTTGAAAACTTTTCAACGAACGAAAACATAGTAGAATACTTGAATTGGAGAACCCTGGCGACTTACCATCTATGATATCTGTGCTTGCAGGTGGTGTCCATCTCCGTGTCTGTGCTCACCCTCACGGCCATCTCGTTTGAGCGCTATTACGCCATCTGCCACCCGCTCAAGTTCAAACCCACCACGCGCCGTGCGCGTCTGCTCATCCTGCTCATCTGGCTCATCGCCATGCTCATCTGCATCCCCGAGCTCATCGTCCTCGACCTGCACCGCAAGGTAGGCGCTTCGACTCCTCCGTGGCCCTGTTAAGGTGTCATGTACCATCCTATCAGGCGTTGCAGTTATTGATGTAAAGTTTTAGTAAGAATATGGTCAGTTCATTGATAGTTCCTACATATAGTGATATCCAAGCTAAACATTCTCATTCATAAGGCAGTTTCGTCATTTCTGCTTATGAGCTGCAAGTCACTAATTTGCTGACTCGTTTGTTGACTTGCAAAGAGACATTCTACTCATATATCCATGCCAGAAGAATTAATATCCTTCTAATCCAGCAATGCCCACTCACACAGCCCTCCTCTCATTACAGTTCCCCGAAGAACTGACCTACCTGCTGGTGACGTGCAAGCCGACGTGGGCGTACAACAGCCAGATGGCGTACCAGCTGTTCCTCATCATCGCCCTCTACGTCATACCCTTCTGTGTCATGGGCGCAGCGTACACCAAGATCGCATGCGTCCTCTGGAGCAACTATATACCCACCGAATCCAGTAAGTCCAGGGATATTTTCTTGGGAAATTTTGAAGGTCTTAGTTTTTAGTATTATTCCTTTTTTTTCTTAGAGATTCATGGTACTGATTTTAGCTGCTACTTTTATTGTCACCGATTATTGCTGCCGATTATGTATACATGTATTTGCAATAATCAATATTTAAGAATTCTTAATATGTGTATATACAAGTACTCTTACACAGTGATCTCTACAAAAATAATCATCAGATTGTTTACACGCCTGGAAACAGGCCACTGATGCGTAACGAAATTTGTAAACCCGTTGTAGACACTTTTATGAGCAGAGTGTTTACTTATAAAACTTACTGATGTCATCGTACTTTTTTATACTTGCAACGCAAATTATATATAGCATGAAATCTTATTCCAGTGTCCCACGGTGGTGATGTAAAGTGATGCCAGTGGAATGAGCATACAAGTGGTCCTATTACAATGCTGACGTCTTGGGATTGGAGTACAGTTTGTTACGGGTATTACAACGTTTGTTTTTGTATGATTGCAGGCACGATCAAGTCATCTGCCAAGACGTCCGGGGGGAAGTCGCCCACGGAGCAGCAAGTGATCGCCCGCAGGAAGGCGGCCAAGATGCTCATCGCCGTGGTGGTCATGTTCGGCGTCTGCTACCTGCCCGTCCACCTGCTCAATATACTCAGGTGGGTCGCCGAGACACACTTCGCTGTCATCATTGCAGTTATATAGTGTATCAACCACTGTGCGCCATATCTTCATCTATTTGAAAGAGATGCATTGCCGATGTTTATGTAATGCCGATGTTTATGTTTATACACGAGTAATATCTCTATGTGCAGGTATGCGCGCGTGGGCCCAACTGGCCCGAACTCGGTGTACTTCGCGCTCGTCTCCCATTGGCTGTGCTATTTCAACAGCGCTGTCAATCCCATCATCTACAACTTCATGAGTGGTAAGTTAATGGAGTATTAGGACATTCAACGTGTGAATTTTTTTAATCAATTGACTTTGTACATCATGAATTGTAGACGACATACACTACTCAATAATTAGGTTTAGATTAAGTTTTCCCATTCCCTCTGTATGTTATATTTTACATGTTCATAGGAATTTTTCGCTTACATTTATCAATTTTGAATTAGAAATGTGTATAGTAGATTAATTTTGTTGCCAAGTGTTACCTTTATGTTTACATTTTAAGTATTAGTTTTAGTTTAATTGGAATACCAATACAAAGTTGAGTCGTACATTTTAATTCAAAGAACTTTTCGAAATAATGCATTTCACTGCGAGTGCTAGTGTGGTTGCTATAGAATCATAATTTGATTCTTATAACAAAATAAATGAGACATTTCCTGATTTACATCTGCTGGGTGTATTGATATATTGAATTTCTTAAATTATCTCCAAGAATTACTTGTCACACATCATTGACTATCTCATCACCTAGATTTATGATTTGCTTGCCACGACCCCATTCCCCTCTTTGCATAAGTCTGTTGAGTTTGCTGAGTTTTAAACTAACTACGCGATTCCCCAAGTGTGGACACCAGACCTTTGAACTTTTGAGCAGCACTGTGTAGAGCAAGTGATACATGGGACCAAGGTGTCTTTAATACAGACATTACGTTTTGTTGTGCAGATGCCATCACTACAATCATTCCTAAAAATGTCACACAAACCAGAATGTAGAGTTTGAAGCACTTTTGCACCTTTTGTCACTTGCATGATATTGTTACAATGTCTACCTCTTATCTCAAACTTAAGGAGTGCATATTAACTGTGATAAATTTGAAACATATTGAACATCTTCATAATTTAAGCATGTTTAAAAATCATTATTGCCAAAGATGCTATGTCAATAAACATTTGGACAATTTCAACAGAAATTTGCATATTTAAGTTTGAGACATAAAGGGTAGATTGACTTTTGTAATTTTTATAGCATTTTTATCCTGGACCTTGCACTTTCCCCCTCAGTATTCTTCATTTGCACAAACACCACTTTTTATTCGCATTTACATGTTTGAGTTTATTTGGTATATTCATTTCACCTCTTTCCCCACACCATGATATATTTCTATTACTGAACTTGTATTGAAAAAACTTATGGGTATGTGTCAATATATACATAGTTGTATTATATTTTATTCAATTAAATTTTAGCAATGGTTAATATATTTGAAATTATGGTAGATTCAGTTTTATAAACAAAAGAAATATTTTCACAGCATTCATATTGAAGACTTTCATTTTGGGCCTTTTTGTGCTAACATTAATTACAGTTAAGTGACACTACCTTTAACTGTAAGGCAATTTCTCAACTGTTTGTGATGCTTAGAACCAATATTCGTCTGTACCAACTACCAGAAAATGAGACACTTACCTCAACACTTTGCATATTTGATGCTTATCTACTTTGCCAATATACCCTGTACAAACGAATGGCAATATATCCCAAATGTTCCTGCAACTTCACCAGGAAAGGACTTGCGTATAATTAACGTTCTTGTTATATCGCCAAATGATGTAAAACGTGTGTCTATCATTCAAGTCTTTGTTACTATTCATGTGGAATGTACAATGTAAATAGATCAGCGTCATTGTATTGTCATTAACCATCCATACTGCGAGGAAGTGTCCCAATATCGAAAAATATGTATTTGACACACATTTGCCTTTTGTTTGAATTTTTCACTTTGCTGATGTTTTATTAACATCTCTGCTAATACTCCCCCGTGATGAAATCAGAAATACTGCAAAACAATTGACAGAAGAGAATTTACTAGAGATAGGGAAGACTGACATCAGGGATATATTGACACATGGGCCGTTTCTTTACACTGCCTGTTTTCACGTTAACGTGTTCTCTCTGTGTTTCTCTTTCAGAGAAGTTTCAGAAAGCATTTGCGGAGGCGATGACATGTAATAGCAATAGGACGTCGGCAGCGGCAGCTGTCACGGCTGAGTGGGCACGCACGCACGTGGGAGCACACAACCACAACGCCGCCGGAGGTGTAGGTGGTGCCAGGTGCAATAAGCCGCCCATTGTCAGTGTATAACACTGCCACATGCCACATTGGTGGCGATTGGCTCTATGTGACATTGGCTGTGATTGGCTGAAGTAGTCTAACTTTGGGCTGCGTCGTCGTCATTGTGACCAATAGGAGCGGCTGTGATTTGCATGTGTTATTGTTATTGTGCTACTACTACTGTTGCTGCTGCTGCCACCTTCTGAGTGGCAGCAGATAAACTCTGTGTCTCATGGTTTGTGTTGGTTGTGAAATGGTGATATCTGCACACAAAATCCACCAAAATATTTGTGATATTCAGCTCAGGCAAGAGAGCACTGATATAAACTGTAGAATACTTCACCACACTTCATCTTGCACTACGATGCAACGCTGAACAGACTCAATGCAAATGATTTGAATTCATGATGGTCTCAAAGTGGACAGATTTTGGTTTTATTTGTTGGGGGACAAACACTGATTGTATTATAGTATACTGTATACGAATTAATGAGCAGGTATATTGGTATAGCATGTTCACACGAGATAGGGCACACGGATTGTTGCACCCATGTCAACATCATAGTTCTTCTTTCCATGGAAGATATATATAGGTAGACTATGGAAATATGTAGATGGCATAAGTTTGTATCACACACAGGGTAGGACCTTCTCGTGCATGCTGAGGCGTTACTGTTAATTACTCTATGATTTCGACAATTAACTATACAGATCAAAGATGCAAAGTGTAGTATACAGAGCATACACAATGTAGACTACAATTTGTTAAGATGCACTCTCCCTCCATCTGTTGTTGTATTGTAGCCAAGTTCCGCAAGGCGTTCACGTTGTGCTGCACATGCTGCTCCCGGTGCCCGCCGGTGACGGGCGGTGCCGGCGCCCGCTCTCGGCGCCCCTACCCTGGCGACTCCATGTACTCGTATAAGTACACCAATGACATGTCCCAAACTGAAGAGATCACCCTTGCCACTATCAAGCCCAATGGACACCAGGAACACAACACCAGGGCGTCTTCAGATTACTAGGCGGCAGGAGCGCCCTTGATGTTGTGCTGAAATGAGCATGAAGAATGGCAATGTTGTTTGATAACTACTCTTGAATGTTAAAGTGCGCATTTATTGGGAGCATTGAAAGCCTCTGTTCAAAACATTGAAATGGGCTTGATGTGGTGGGATACTGAAAAGTGGGGTGTCCGATACACACAAATGCAATGGGGCAAGGGACTAGTAGGCGACTCATGATACCTGAAACAATATCGAAACAAATAAAAAAAACAGAGTACCATCAAATACTATTTGTAAAGCTATAGTATAGCGTACAGTAATAGGAACTGTTGACAGTGGATTGTTTCCGAATGAAGTTAACGAGCTGGACATGATAAAACCAATAAAATTAGAGCCACTGGTGTGGTGAATGCCACATCGTATTTACCAACATAGACCTTACATTTGTACGTCTGGATATTGTCACTTTCCGCTCTGTGCAGTGTACAAGACTGCATATTTTGACAAGCAAGCTTATCGATAGATAGATTGACAGATAGCGACATTAAAGACAAACGCAAAACAAATATAATAAATAACAAAAACATGCCAGTAAATTGTTTTACATGCCATGTTCTTAACACACTCAATGGTACATTGAAAAAGATATCCAAATGTTCAAATGACTTTTCGGCGTATTTCCTCTCAAAACTGTAAAACTGTATTGTTTTGTGCAATCACATATATGTATATCTAAACATATAGTACTGGCTGTAAATACTTATTTGATATGTTTAAGTTGCTGTTTTCTATGTGAGTGTTTTATTTATTTAGCCGAAGTAACATTGTATTGATATAGGCTACGGTTATTATTCATGTTTAGATAAATATATGGCACTGCCACTTTCATATGTGTTTACTGTTTATATGTGTTACATACTATTTATATAGAATATGCATTTAATATACATAATGATACAATCTTATCGACTAGCTATTCAAACCAATACAATGCAGCAACAATAAAGAAACACCTTTACAGAAAGGATGCTAAAACGTGTCGAGCTCATGAGCAGACACGAATATACCAATGTTTGATAATAATGTGTTAGCATAGGTCATTAACTGATATGTGTTCTAAAAATTTATATTTGCATTGGGTATGTATTGAGATAGTGACTGGGACCATGAACATGGACACTGTGACCAATATATATTACTGAAAGTATTGTTCAATTACAGGTAGGTGAGTATTGTGGCTGGATATTTTACCCCCATTCTAGGGTAGGCGTGGTGCATGAATCCGGTCTACATGTCTGGAACATCGATGTTGCGTGACGCCTACACAAACCATGGGACTATCAGAGTAAAATGAGGCTATAAAGCAGATACAATCCAGTGGTGTACATGGATATGCTACAATGGTGACGCCCCTATCACAGCAACTTCTTGAAGAAAAGTGGAAGACTTTGTACAAATGGTAGTTCTGGGTCTGATGTGATGTGCTGCATATACACAATTATACTGTATCATGTACAAAATCTTCTATAGTTTGTAGTTACAAAGTGTAGTTTATAGGTCATACATACAATGTAAATGTACAGTTGAATGTGCAATGTACAGTTGAACTTCCGAAGACTACTATGATATTGTAATGTTTGCTGCTGCAAACTCGTAGGCAAGTACCCATTAGGCAAGGTAGCAGGGTCATCATTTATATAGGGATCACGGCTATTAAAATGCATAAGTGTAATCATGTCATTTACTAGACGTGGTTAATTAACAGAGTTTGTAGCCAATAAATGGGTATTGTCACATATCTTATTAAATGATCATCTGATTAAACTAGGTTATGTCATGGACGGCTAACAACTGTCTTATGTGTTTAGCTCTACTGAATTATAAGGTTCTGAAACTATAGTTAGTGTATGATACGTTATATAGTGTGATATCTAGTCGTTATACTGTGTGATAGTTTACTGAATATTAGACAATCACTAGAAATGTGATACAGATCACGGATACAGTTGTCTTTAGCACATATTGTTCACGTATATAAGCAGCAAGTGTAGGACAACACGTTCCTTCTTTGCATAGTTGCCAGACTCAACTGGATACTTGAGCAATGTTCCATGGAGCACATCGTTAATCTTCCTAAGAAAATAACACTTTAGATATCTGATGATTAATATTTTGTTTTTACACACCACTCAATACATGTTTATTTCGAACATAAACACGTGACAAAATACCAATGAATTGATGTGCAAGGCTAATACTGTAATTCATAAAACTGATTTGAAACGGAAATAGTACAAATACCGAATGAAAGGCCTGTTGTGCAATGAGTGACTTATAATCCCTGTTATGTAAATACTCAGTATATTTGTATTGATTACCATTATGATGTACTAATTACTCAACATGGTATTGTGACTTATGCAGTTCACGAATTACAGATGAAGTGTGCAAGCACACTGTGCTAAAGCAGAGTCAATTTCACAAATCAGGATGGACACCTGGTTTCAAAATAATCATTTGACTTTTAACCAACGCACAAGTGTATGACAACACAATGTGTGCCAATGGTGTATTACTTAATATTTCAAATTTATCAATGGAAAATATTTGTCAATTGTCAGTGAATGAAGTAGTGAAATGTAAAGCAATATTTCTGTTAAATGCTTGCATGAATGTAGATAGATATCTTAAGTTATGGAGTATGTTTATTTTCAAATTTCATACGGAATAATCTCCGAGTGATCCCACCTCTATAAAGAAACCACCTTAGAAATAATACCCCTTTCCCTGTCTCAAACCCTCATAAAGAAACCGCATCAAATTTCATAAAAGAGGCCGCCTCACTTTTGACCCCACTCGGGGCTGATTTAGAGGTTATACTGTTATTTTACGACCTGCCTCTGCTTTAGCATAGTCAACCGATTCATTGAACTTGCATTGCATTAAACCATACATAATGGTGGGATTGTGTTTTCTGTATTAATTTCCTCGTTTCATGAAATAATAACGAATGATTTAACAGTAAAATATGTTTTGCATATAATGATCTTGATATATCTAAAATGAAAATCAAAGAGTAACGTTTGTATTATCTATATTAGTTAGACACATAATGCTCATGTTTTAGATGCCTTAGAGTCTTTGTAAAAAATTGTGTACTCGAAGACACTTGAGTTCATCCATGGGTATGGAGAGGTTCCGTGTGCACCACACACGATGTAACCATCTTAATAAAGTGATGTGACTGATGCATAACACGTGTGTACTGATATCAGTAGGTACATAGTGTACATAGGCTGTTATGGGTTAACTATTTATCAGCCATGTCATGGTCTATGAACAGGGCTTTACATTAACTGTTAATTTGACTTGCTCCATGGGGCAAGTAACCTATTGGATACTCATCCAACTTGCCCGCGTTTTTATAAAAATCTCTTATATAAATGATTGATGATATGTCATTTAATATTGTGATGTTGCCTGTGGTTGTTTACTACAATGTAGCTGCAGAACTTAAAGGTTTCTGTTTTTTGTATATACTGGAGATTAATTGCAGCCTAAAACTACTAGTGCATTCGCACAAGTACTGTGGAAAATGACTAGCCAAGACACAACTTTCACTTGCCCCGGGGTAGCAGGTTCTACTGTTCATGTAAAGCCCTGATGTACAAGGTTTAAGATGCCCTAACAGATAGGTTGTAGTGTAAAAGTAATGGATGATATATTGACAGCTGAGGTAGACTTAGCTAAACTTCATACAAGGTATTGCTAAACGAGCTTTAAACTGTTGTAGAATTGGGTATTGTATGGACACACATATTTGAATGTACAGTAATGAATAAATGGTTTTCAATCAACCAATGTTTTCTGTTGTTAACTTTAATTAGTTAATTTTAAGATGGTAGCAGTGATGATCTGGAACCCGATTACTAGATTGAAGTTCTAGCAAGCTGAAATGCTCACGGAACAATGTACATGATTCGGAGATCCATCTCAACGATCGCAGAAACAAGTCATTCATTTGAAGTAATCGCGTTTTACATATATATGCCCCCCACGCACACAAAGTTTTTGGCACTGCTATCACACTACTAGCACATAGTCTATAGAAGGTCTGTGCTGCTAGCTGATGTCTTATCACTTATCACATGTTATGTTGTGTTAAGCGCACCCCATTTTCAGCTTATGAAATTTCATGCTTATATTTATTTAGCTCCATGTATATAGCCCTAATCCGTGTACACAGACGTCGATTAGGTGCATGTCAGACGAAATTCTATTGGTGTGATATGAATGGATATTAGTACTCGGCACCATGATCCTGTGTGTTACTCAGGTCTAGTTCTAAAAAGAGAACTTGCAACTAACGCTTCAATTCATTTGATTAGGGAGCGAGCTACGATCAAAATGGTGTTATCCCGGTAGAAATCAAAGAGTAGGATGAAAGCCAGTGTGAGCTAATGATAATAATTGTGCCATACTGCCAAACATGTAATTATTTACACACACACACACACACACACACACACACACACACACACACACACACACACACACACACACACACACACACACACACACACACACACACACACACACACACACACACACACACACACACACACACACACACACACACACACACACACACACACACACACACACACACACACACACGCACACACGCACACACGCACACACACGCACACACGCACACACGCACACACACAAAGAAAAAAAGAAGCTACTACCTGTCAGGGCTGCCACAAGTACTCTGTGTTCATAGCATAGGTGTTGGGGGGATGCCGACCGTACAGTACATTGTACTGGCATGCACTACCAATTAAACTGTTCCTTCCATCTTCTCCAGTGTGCACCCTATGAACAATGAGTTAGGAGGTAGAAACCAATTGAGGAGCCGTGTGAGTGATACTTGGTAGCCCCATTAGTACACTTGACAGAGTTTACTGTTGCAGTTTCACAATCACATTACACGGGCGAGAGGCCGTCCAATAACGTGATCTCCTAAACCGCCATTTGAAACCCAATTGTCTGCAAAGGACCCGAATTGTGTACAAAGGCGTAAATTGAAATGTACTCGGTTAAAGTGCTTTTTAGGGGACCAAAATAGCTGGCTCACAGGGCTGACAATGTTTGTTAGGAGAAAAATGCTTCATTGCATAGGCAAAAATAAAGGTTGTGTTGTACAGTTTTAGGTCTAATAATACTGGCCTGTCACATACAATATCACGGCCCAATTACATCCAAAAAGCTATGAAAATCTGGTGGACGTGGTTGTCAGTGGTGAGTTTTGGTCATTTTAGGCTTGGATGTGATTTTGCACTGTGTAGCTGTCGGTGGCAGTTACACGGCTGAAGGACTGGCTAACCTCGTCCCAGTCACGTGTAAGTTCAAATCAATGCAGCGAGTCAAATTGCCGCACCGTGTGTTGTATAGACAACCTGATAGTAGCCACAGTACACCCTGTTGTAACAATTACGTCTTGCAGCTTTTCTCCACGCATTGAACACGGTTAGAGAAGGATTATGTCGTCTGCTTCACGTGTGTTGCACGTCTTTATTACGTGTACCGTCCAATGACATTCTAATTTGTTTCCACGTGCACTCACGTGCATATATCGGCTATAGCACGTCTTAAACACGTCAATATCACTGACAACCACGTCCAAAAATATTTTGTGACGTTTTGGGCGAGGTTTGTACGGGGTGTGGACAATACGATCGTAGCTAGTCCGCTTGTGAGTGATGGTTTTGATGGTTTAATACCACTGACCACCAGATGATGGGCTCATATGCTGATGATGCCATCGATTTTTAACCATCACCCTACCAAATGTAAATTATCATTTCTAACAACAAATGATGCACCGAGCGTATAAACACACGAATAAATAGATCTAAGCACAAAAACAAACAAACACACACAAAAACACAAAAAACACATCATGCGAAAAAAAGAAAGAAAAAGAGAAAGCGAGCAAGTGGACATGTCACGTACAGCCAACCTGTAGCACAGAGTAGATCACGCTGACTTTGTGATCATAGCATACATGGTCGGGAATGAAGAACGGTGAATTGTGATGTAGGCATTTGCTGCTATGAAGCTGTTTCAATGCGGCTCACCTCAAGCAAACCCTCATACGACCCCCCTCGTAATCCCATCCCCACAAGAACATGAGTAAACATCTTGCTGTAGGCTAAAGTTGGGTGTAGGGTGAGGGGAGGGCTAGACAATATAATGCATTATAATATAATGGCGACTATCTGATTAGGTAGCATGTCAATAGCAGCCGCCTCCGCTCTGGCTGGCCACACTCCCCACCACGCTCACTCGTGTGTGCCAATTTCTCTATAAAACAGTCCTGAATGAGTTACACAGCCGCCAAACTGAGCATTTGATCTGTGCTATTATTGGAGACTAGTTCATTAGATGTTCTATGTCTACACTTGACATTCTCCATTAGTCATATTGCACGGGCCAGTTATCAGCTCGTGACATTAACCCTTCTATCCAAAATGATGTTTGCCGACATGATGCAACATTGTGACAAATCATTGGAGCATTTCTCGTCTGTTTACACGAGCTCATTATGAACATTCTACTGAAGGCATCGGGTGTACTGAAGCGTAACTGCCTGCGCCAGTCGATATGGTCATTAAGTATGCAAACTGTACTCTTATAAATCTATAATCATCTTCCACTCGAGTACTCTGACCACTTTACATCATGCCATTATAATTCTTTCATTTGGCAGAGATTACCCGAGACATGTTCATAATGTATTTCAGCAATCAAAATGATTTCGCATTGAAGCGTAGGCAAACCGTGAACTCCACTGTTTTAGGTTTGTCGTAACATCAGCACCAAACTATAAGAATAAGAATAAAAGAATAAGAATAAGTTTATCAGCCAATCACGGGCCCTCAGAGGTAGCAAAGTTACACAGAATTATTGTTTAATGATTAGAAATAACAATAACACACAGTCATAGAATACTAGACATACAGTACATATAATACAATAATTACAATGGCCAGAGATAATCATCCAATGATCTTATATCGTGTACATTTAATATTGATCCTGGGTTCCATCAAGTGATTAAGATATTACATGTAGCATGTGATCACTCGAGGCCATATCATTTTGGGTTCATTCGACCAACTACACTTCATGAGCCCGACATCCATATTAGATTGGGCCCCGGGATTGAGCTAGAGGGCCACTCCATCGAAGATATCGATAAGGAAACAATCAAGATTAAGTTCGAGTATCTCTGGCTATTAAAAACATCTATATATTTCTTGTACTTGCCCAAGGTCTTGAAGGGTTTTACCAAACCCACCTTAGATTTTACAGCCTGGTGTCTAATCCCCTGATGATGTTCTGTAATATGTTTATAAAACCTATGTTCTAGTTTCTATGGGGTTCTAAGTGCATACGGATGTTGGTTCTTCTGTTATAACAGTGGGAGATCCAGGATTTGGAGGAACGGGGGGCCCGGAACAGTTCAATAAGTGCCAAAGGCACGAATGCGCCGGCCCAGGGATGCGCAAGCTTGGGTCACCCCTTATCAAAACCGTCCATTTTAGGGAGGAACCAGGGGCCCGGGCCCCTCGGCCCCCTTGATCTGCCACTGATTATATGCCTACCAGGTCAAAAGATCAATGTTCAGACAGATATGAAGGAGTGTGTGTCCATGGAGCGAATGTAGACATGCTGATGAGCAGTAAATTAGACCACTACCAGCCAGCTGTTGGCAGGGTGATGATAACAAATAACCCCAACTCCAGTTAAATAATTTTTGTTCACCAGAATGTATTCTTTGTGACTAATTTATGTTATGCAATGTTAGTTTTATATTGCATAGTATAATTTAGACAGTCTGTACTTTAATCCGATGAGGATCATTTTGATTTTAAGTTCAAATATATCAATTGTCTTGTAACCTTGTTGGCCAGAGAAGTATTGTTTTGTAAATCACATGTAAAATTGACAAGGTCTATCTAGAGATGAAAAGCTTATTCTAACATAAAAGTAAAATAATTCATATTGTGCTTTTCGAACATAAAACTCAGTGATAAAGAAATACAATGAAACATGACATATAAAATTGCGATGAACATGAAAATGTAATAGTCTAACACGCCCCCACATACTATGAGTATATGATGTCCACAAAAATACTCAAAAGTCACGTCTGTTAACAACACGTAAATGTACAATCCTTATCCTATGAATCCTCTCTGAAGCTAACCTATTTGATGATGTAATTAGATCAATGGTGACAGCAAACATTTACCAAGTGATCACGTGTGATGATAGCGTCCATCATAATTGTTGAACTGAATCTGCACAGCTGTGAGACACACTCGGCCTACAGTGACCATTGAGACCTATTAGGTGATCAAACATCCCACACCTCGACTGACTGATACTTCTAGCCCCCATAGGCATAAATGTGTGCTTTATAAATCAATACATTTATTGAATGCATAATATAGCTGACCGATTCAATACAAGTCATTCATATTTGTCAGTGTTTTCAGATATACAGAGTTTTTTTTTATCACCTGTGAGAGTATATAAAACTTCACACTCTTACACTGTTCTACACTTTTGCACCTAATCATAACTTGCTAATTGCACATGTTACTTACATTTCTAACGCAAAAATAGACTCCTGTATAATCTTGTCGTAGACTGTAATGTAAAAGAGTATCCGTATCATTCCACAGAGAGCCTGCATTATCTATGTGGAAGTGAACCTCCTGAAATAGGCTGCTATCTCCACATACGTGTAATCTCAAGTGTCTCTCGGCGCTAAATCCTGCCCGGCCCTGGGCCTAATGACAGCTTTATTCCGGCTTATCTCAAGTTAACTGGATGTGTATGCACAGTACAGTGAATTCTGACCTGGTTCGATATGGAGCACGGCACTTATTAGAAACTTTAGCAACACTAAAAGTATGTGTGTCAATAACAGGCGGTCATGGGGATTTCCACAAACATGTAAGTTGCCAACTAAACAAACCAAAATACACAAAAACAAAAACATGACAAACCAACCAGTAGATTTGATGAAATGTGTTAATGCATTAACAATGTGCGTTACGGTAGTGAATAGCTAGCTCAAAGAGATGCGTTTAAACAAAACCCATCCTCCACTCCCAGACCAACCGAACATTAGCTGGTGATGAAGTCGCCAGCCGACAATCCGTGTAGCTATTTTGAAGACATCCCCAAAAGTGGGCATACGCGTCTATTAGGTACACTGCTTCTATTTGAGGCAGCTCGGTATTTCTGTCCTCAAGCCCGTTTTAGTGTCTGATGAGGTTTGAAAGTGTATCTTGGTGGTAATTCCAGGCCAATTTCTCACTGAATACTTCAATCATGTTGGGATGAAACTCATCAAGGGTGCGGCGCAACTAGGTTGAAACCATGTCCTTTATAGTGCTCATATTGAAGACTATAGCTTTAGGGTATAAACTCACTATAAAATCGGGATTAACTGGTTCATATGGTTCAAACTGCCTCTTCAATAGTGCATCGGGTTGAAACTCAACCAACAATTTACACATCCGATAAATACTTGCTTAATATTACCATGGGCGTGAGTTGAATGGTGATTACTTGTCCACTTGGACAGGCGTGTAGCGATGGCGACCACACGGTGGCGAGCAGACGTTCATAATTTTATGTATGATCAGGGAAGGTCTCCTAGATACTACAGTCAAAATTGAACAATCCGGCACATACGACACAACTTAAACGTGACTGCGCCCCATTTCAATTTATAACAACACAACACTCAGTGACACCAACCTACACTTCACCGGAATCTTGCTACAAATGCCATTGCAAAAATGAGATGATCCAACTAATTCCTGTTGGATGTATTGGCAGTGGTCAGATGGTAGGTTAGACAAGCACTAATGCACGGGACACGTGTCAGAGGACGGTATGTCATGTGACCAGTTAATTCTAGCCACCAAGCGTGAGCATCAAAGCATTTGTTGAGTAGTTTGTGTGTTGTTGCAGACAATAAGTGAGAAGGTCACCCTGTGGCCGGTTAATGAGGGATGCAGAGTACAGAAGTTTACAGCATTTATCATCTCCGCCTAAAAGATATAACATGTCCACGAGGTTATCTGGCTTGAGAAGATACTAAAGTTCACAAGCTCTGAGACATGCTTGTAATGCACATAATGGAAGAATTGGCGCAGTTGTTAACCTTTGCTTTAGTGTGTCTAGATGAAGGATGGCATCGTCAAAATCGAGGTGGATTGCTCACTCTGGTCCATAGAGCGTCATGTGTAGAAAGTTATCTTTGAGTAGTCGAAAGCATTCCTAATCAATATGCCTAACAGAAGTCTCGCTTGTAACGTGCATGATCCGGTCTGATAGTTATGAATGTAAAATCAGTCTTTATTTTACAGTACAGTAAATCAGAAATGCGTTGGACAAAAGATGGTTCGGCAATAACACAGCACTTAGATGAGACAATTTGGCAAATATCAAAGACTCCAATACCAGAGCTGATTCCGTTTCAAATATCATTTTTGTTCTGACAACATCATCACATATTATTAGTAACTATAGAATAGTTGTAACATAAACATTCATTACTCGTTCATGCGTCACCGTGAACTGAAGACAAAACGTTGATCTTTATGAACAAAAGCATTGTCTACTGTTAACAAACATTAAGCTTAGCAGCACCACAAGAATTTAAATACACGATTGTCTGTCAAACGCTAATAATGGGTAGACTGGAATAGTCGTCTGAATAAGGACTCAAAATGAACTATGAAACAAGAGAAGTGAAAAGCGTTTGCAACTAATTACCGAGTACAGACATGTCAGTGTTTTTAAACCTTTTAAACCTTTATGCTTTTCATAGCACTTGGCGTGATGTTTCACCTCGGGGTCTGGGTATCATTGATTTCTCTTTTTCTATTATGCTTGCTTTTAAAGTATGTTTTATATTTTATTAGGAAGAGAGAAGAGAGCTAGGCCTTTTATACATGTTTGACACGAACTTCATTGATTTGAGGTGTGAATATCATGATATGGCCGACATATAGTGCAGTTACAAGAATGTTAAGTGTAAACGGCTGGAGTATACAACGGAAAATTGATTTTCAAAACTGCATATGGAACAGGTTGCTAGACCATAGCATGCTATTAACCAAACTCTAACCGCACTATACGTACTCAGCAGTCAGGTTTTCAGTCCTTTCTTTTGTGACTATATTCATGATAATCTGAATAGTTATATTGAAAATAACAAGTCAATGATTGCATACGTAGCCTTTGGTATAGATCAGCTGGTATAGATATCATTTGTTTGCTAAATACCTCGGCCTAAAGTTATCTTCCAGAATTATGGAAAAAATACATTGGAGTTCTACCTAACCTACTAGGTCAACACATATTGGACACACTCGTAGAAAGACTCACGATGAATAGTAAAGCAAGTATTATGTAGAGCAATTCTTTAATTGCCCTGGTGTGTTGATTATGATACAGACCAGAGAGGCAATAGAAAGTTGTAAATGTATTTCAATTTTATGTTTGCCAGATCCCATCACAAAGTTATGACTCGTTGATGTTTTGTTTTTTAAAAACAATCATTTTGGTGTCATGTGATTACAATAGTGACACTGAATACATCACTACAGGTAGCACAGACGCCCGCACAGGTGCTTTCGTGGTCGAATGGTTAGGGAGTTGGACTCGTGACCAGAAGGTCGTGGGTTCGATTCCCGGTCGGGTTTGGTGGTAAGTGTTGAGCAAACTTACCTCTAACAGGTTGCGCACTGCTCCGTGGTACCTACACGTTAAATAGGTACAGGTCATTGGGTTGAAAGAGTCTGTGAGTGAGTGTGTGAGTGATTAGCATTGTGCGCTGAATGCGCTGAATTGTTTTTTGAAAAAAAAAAATCATTTTGGTGCCATGTGATTACAATAGCAACTCTGAATGCATCACTACAGGTAGCACGTACAGACGCCCGCACAGGTGACTCAACACACAGTAACAACAAATGTTATGTACGCCTATCGCAATAAATACGCAACAAATGACGCCCACAAAAGTATTTTTTTAAATGAAAGTGAGACGAAGAGAAATAAATTGAGGAAGCATTTTATAACGAGGCGTACACATTTTCAAGACAGACATAATCATATCGTATTCTGTGATATCAGAAACCCGCGAGGCTCGATGAATTACTGCGAAAAGTAATACCGAGACCATGCACAAGTAGTGCTCGTGAGACGAACACGACCTTTCCATTATAAGAGGTAATCTCGTCAGATAATATACCGAGTATTATACAGCAGACGGCAATCATCCTATCTAAACGAGGTTCCCGTCAGTGCAAAAGCTGCGCATGCGCTATCTAAATGAGGCGCTGATTAGTACAGAGGAACCTCATTGAATGACACCCTGCATTTAACAGTAAAGGCAAACGCATAAAATGCCTGGTTTATACTGGTCTATATGGTTTGTTATTTACAATTTCAAGCTATTGAAATATCGTACAACAAACTTCTTGTCTAGTTTAAAATTGCAGACAAAAATCTAACGCGTCACTATTGAAAATTGCGCGAAATTGGGAATAAGACAAGAACAAAACAAATCATGAGTCCATTTACTATATATAAATGTACCGCATTGATGCCGTATATCGTGACTACAAGACAACCACATACAATAGCCATTTCTGTAATATTTACTACACAACGACCATACTCACTCTCTGACTTCCCATTGCCTGAAAAAGACAGAATACAAAAAAAAAACAAAAAAAACAAAAAAAAAAAAAACAATGAAGGAAAAAAAAGTGTGGTAATTGAATCTTCCATTATCTTCTTCTTTGACACTTTGGTCAAGATATCGTCTTGCAATTGTTGGAAGTCAATATCCACGTATACATTCTTAATCAGGTCTTTGGACGTCACATGCACTGTGAAATATGATCTTCCGCCCCTCGCACCCACGAAACCGAGTTGAGACGGTGCTGTGGGTCCGGAGACGGCGTGTATTGTGGGGTAATGGCGCTGTCGCCAAGTGCCGGGGTGATTAGACATGGGATGACGGGCGGCGACGCACCGAGAAGGCAACAGTACTGTCCATCAGTGATGCTCATGTTGAATGTTTACATGTGGCCACTATTTTTCATGTAGCTTTGCTGCCATAGATATTCACTGGGCGCAAATCTATGACCTGTTATCACAGGGTTGTTTCTGAACTACACCTTATGGGATATTGCACAAGTTGTGTGAATTACATGTACCCACAATGCAGTTGCAGGCTTTATAACTTAAAGAACAGAATGTAAAAGTGTATAACTAAGTAAACATGTGCTGTGCTTGTCATAGACAAAATAATGAAGCATTTGATGTGTCAAGCGGACCCCTTCACCTCCTTTCAAGCTTACTACTTTGTTTCTTCCAGCGATCGACTGGGAGATGGATGATCCTGACTGAGGATGTCACACGAGTGATCGATGCTCTCGCTCACGTCAGCAGTGGTCATCAGTGTGGCCAGCAGTATGACCAATAGACACTGCAAATATCACGAGCGTTGTACAATTTTACTGTAGACTATTCGTGTCTAACACATTCAACATTTTAACGAAATAGCTATAGTCATGATTGAAGTCTTCAAAGCATGCCCTTTTGTCTGAGCACCCGGTACCCTTAACACCTTGAGTTAGTGTAAATGAAATTGCAACTAGTGCCAATCGGGTCATAGATCTGAGCCATAGATCTATATGCATAATATAATAGAAGGGGATATTGAGTTCATGTTTGAGGACACTTTTCTTCATAAACAGCTCGTTGTTCGTGGGTCACTTCACACCTGTACTTGCAGAGTTCAGTTCCATCGTGCAAGCACCAAATTGAAATGTCTCATCTTCTCTAGAATTAATATCCATATTAATTTTAAATTCTCAAGAATTAATATCCTGACTACAGGTAGTTCTGCTGTTTTTATAATTGAGAACGCTTTATCCACTCTGTTTCTGGTTGTTGCTTTCAGTTTGTTTCTTTCTTTTCCTTTTGTTGGGTATTGGGGCGGTGAAAGTGAAGAATTGGTATGTTCGGCATTGAAACTACAGCGTTCAAAATCCTCATGGGTTAACTGATCAATACGTTATGTGGGGGCTTATATTAACGCCAGGTGGGAAACTCGCGAAAATTCGCTCTGCATGAGTGAAAAATGAGTGGGGAAAGTAGCCTGACCGGACAGAACGACGAAGCACTTTGATAGTTATCTAATGCGACATCCATAATTATGAACTAAGGTTTGTATTTCAACAGCGTCCTCATATCAAATGGCACACGTAAACTAGTGCTCTTCAAAACTAGACCCGAGTGTCAATGTGTGCGGCGGCGGCGGTGGCGGACGACCTTGACACAGTGGACAGTGATTTCATGGCTGGCTACAGGCTCATCCAGGACACTCCATCACAGGGCCGGCGGCGGCGGCGGCTTCAAAGGTGCGTAAACGTGGTGAGTAGATAGATATGCACCGCGCATGTGGCATCTGCGGCCGCGCAGGTGATATGCATAATATTAAGTTACCACTTGTAATGTAAATCATGTGTAGCAGAGCAGAAATGTTAAAAAGCCTGTCTTCTGATTGTACTACTACTAGAGTGGTAATGCATTATGGTCTATTGTTGTTTGCATCGTGTACAATTTTAAATCTTCATATCAACGTGAAATTAATAACTTGGTTCACGGATTATTCATAATCGTGTCTTATTGTGAGTCTCCAAAATTGGTACTGATAACTTTATTAATAATTTATTGAAAATAATGTGGATTAAATATTGTATGAAATTTAAGCTTCTTTAAAAGAGAATACTATTTAAACAATAGTATCGTCATTATCAAAAAGGCGTGTTGTTATTATTGCAACATTACTGAGTACTGGAAGGTTAGGGAAAGGAAGCTAAACGGGATTCATATTAACGTCACTGAAGATCCTATTGATCACCTGAAAAATTTTACACACCTGAACTTTTTTATGTACACAAGATGCAGCCATATTTCGTCTATACGGATGTTGGATGTAGGAAGTTTGAAAACTCTTAGATACAGATAAAAGGGACACCACATCTTTTTCAGACCCCATGTAAGGTTCTATGTAACCTTTACAAATAATTGCCCATGTAATTTTGCGTTGATACTGACATTGCCGTTTGGGGCTGGACATCTGATAATCAGGGGATTGCTTTTGTTGAAGATACATCTTTGTCAT
This sequence comes from Streblospio benedicti, assembly GCA_019095985.1. Taxonomy (NCBI): domain Eukaryota; kingdom Metazoa; phylum Annelida; class Polychaeta; order Spionida; family Spionidae; genus Streblospio; species Streblospio benedicti. Next base: position 51,599,355 of record CM032664.1, on the reverse strand, counting down.
TGACTATGCCGATTGAATCGGCAATCCTCGGATGTTTACGTTACTCACACAACAGACCTCACAGACGGTAACAAAAAATGTTTATTTGAAATAAAATGTTTGTAAACCCAGGCAGCAAAAATATGAAAATGCCCACTAGCCGCCTATATATATATAATATTGTACCCGTTATATAATATTGTACCCGTTAACCGCTGATGTAAAACTACCAACGTTTGCATTGTGTACAAGTTTTAAATCTTTACATTACTGTAAATTTAAAGCTCAGTACATCATTTATTCGGAAGCTTATTTTTGGTTGGTCCCTGAAATTGGTCCCGTTAAAGTCGTCTTCCATGTACTATGAATAATCTAGAAAAGATCATTTATGAAGGAAGTAAGACACAGATTTATGTGATTGGCAAGTCACCCCTTTATAAAAGCTATATCGCTTCTATATTCGTGAGAGGTCTGTAAGTCATCAAAATCATGCTAGATCATCAGATATCTAGAAATTGGGTTTGGTTAGATTTCAGTACAATGACGCACGATGACACCATTGACCTCCAGTTTTAGACAAGAAACTAAACGATTTAAGATACACAGTATTCCAAGCGTTGACACAACTACTAGGAGATAGACTCAGCCAAGACAGGGAAATGCAGCGGCGATTGATTGTTTATGATCACCGATGGATCGACTCTACGAAATAAGTAGACTCATCTTGTTTCACCCCCGAATTGAGAATTCTTAGAAAAATAAATGAAAATATTTTTTTTCTGACCTGGTTGAGTCAAAATGTTCCAGAACAATTGCTAAATACCATAACATTTAGAAAACAATAAATTTTTCATTGGATTTTGAAATTTAAGACGTGTATTGGTATCATTCTTGTCTCACAACCTTGGGATCGTGAGGTTTGAGTCCCTAGGGGCCACTTGATATCGTCAAATGGAAGCTTGGGGTTGTAAAACCTTTCTTCAGCTATATCTATCGTTGGTAGAAATATGCTTGCTAAAAAGACGTGAGAGAGAGAAGTGTGAAAATGTATCTGCAAGCACTGGGAAACACATATATATCATTCAATAGCACTAAAAATCCTAATAAGACCTTCCCAAAATTTCGTCCTCATGTGGGATTCGAACCCACGACCTATGGGTTGAGATGATAACAGACCAAGTATGTAAGCTGGGGGTTACGGAGACTACGGTTCAGCCTTGTAACCTTTCAACAGCTCGCTGCTTGGGATGATGGTATCATTCTGGTCTCACAACCTTGGGGTCGTGAGTTCGAGTCCCGCCAGGGCCACTTGATATAGTCAAATGGAAGCTTAGGTTTGTAAAACCTGTCTTCAGCTTAGGGTATGAAACTCATCAAAATTTTCTTACGGACCACAGGGCCGGCAACTATAAAAAGTAGCCGGCCCTGGCAAAACGTGTACGGCCCTTCATTATGTTCATATTTAGAACTCCCAAAAAGTAACCTACCCACTGGGCCGTGAACTTTTAAAACCAGCCGGCCCAGGCCAAAATCAGCCGGCACCGGGCCGCCGGGTAGGCTCTATTTCATACCCTGCTTAGCTATATCTATCGTTGGTAGAAATAATATGCTTGCTAAAAAGACGCGAGAGAGAGAAGGGTGAAAAAGTTTCAAACCCAATAATCAATATTTGCTACTTGGTTTGGAATATTGATTTTTTCTTGCTAACTTAAGTGCATTGAATATCAGTAAAAATGTCATAAATGGGCATAATTCAAGTGGCAGATTGCCCCAAATCGAATCACTTTAGTGTCGCCTCATACCTCATAGTCTTGTGAAGAATGAACGAAATCGGTGCAACCGGTGACTCTAGCTGGTCGGAGACACACATACACACGCACACACACACACACACACACACACACACACACACACACACACACACACACACACACACACACACACACACACACACACACACACACACACACACACACACACACACACACACACACACACACACACACACACACACTTACACACTCACACACTTCACACAGAGTTGTGCCTAAGTACAGTACTTGCAAGTACAGTACTTGCAAGTACAGCGATTTGCTGTACTTGGACTTGGACTCAAGTACATTAGAAAAAACCCAAATGTACTTGTACTTGGACTCAAGTACAACCCAAAAGTACTTGGTACTTGCAAGTACAAACTTCAAGTACAGCGTTTCATTCATATATTGCCTTGCAAATGTAACGGACTTTGTACTTTTGTACTTTTCTATTACACATTTTTCATAATTGATTGAAAAAGTTGTAAACTTTGGTACTTTTTAAGTTTAACCTAAATTTAGTCTAATTCTCTCATAACATTGGTAAAAAATGAAGCCTCTACATCATTATCACCATCATCAGGCATATAAAGTCCATGTTTTATCCTTCCACTAAAAATGTGTGCGTGTTGTGCTGTTTGATGGTTGCATTTTGAACATGTCATATTTATGAGTTATGACCCCAAAGTGTGTTTTCGATGTATTTTATCATAAGGGAAGACACTATTATATATAATGCAAACCTGTTTAAGGTATTTTTTGCCACTGGAAAATGATTTACCAGCAATACTTTAAAATAAAACCCGGTTTGAGTTCACAAAATTCTCCAAACATGGCTATTACATATCTTAAATGCCTTCCACAGGTCTTTGCCATGTTATCATATAAATGTATTATAAGTGATCTTATATTCTTACTTCATCTAGAATATGCATGGAATTTTAAAAGAACATGTGAAAGTTCTTATAAAGATTTGGAAATGATATAACATGAAAAGTTATCATTCTTAATACACTAAAA
>CM032664.1:51489042-51591542 GCA_019095985.1 Streblospio benedicti | reverse complement strand
GGTTTCACTGTCACTCAATGGGCCACTTGAGATTGCTGTTAAGATATTGTGGTTCCTTGTTTTTTTTTCTAGCGGCCTCATGTTTTAGAACTCCCACATTTCGATGTCAGCGGTAAGCACATCCATCAGTCTGATGTTAACACGTTGGAGCTGTAAAACTAAAAATCTAGGCACCACTTTACATTTTTCTCTCTAAAGAACTGAGTTAATGTTTAGTTAAGACTGTGGTACTAGTAATAGATTTTGTACTTTTGACAGTTGAAACCGGCAACATCATCCTTGCAAACCTGGATTTCCCAGTAATAATAAGTAAGACAGATGAGATTATATGATCTCCTAAATAGGCCGAGAGTGGCCATCACTCTGATGAGACAAGAGTGGCAATCATATGCAATTGCTCATTGTTCAATGGCAGATCCGGGTAGTAATGACAGCCAGTGAATCTAACGCTCAGGTAAGAATTCTGCAAATGTCCCTTTCAAAAAGGTGGGAATGAACGGAAAATAAGGATGTGATATTTCAAGGGCATGGGATGACGGGAAAAAGGCTTATTAAGTGTGGGATGTGGAGGAAAGGGCAAAAAATGAGAGGTGTGAGAATGAAGCACACACCCACCTCTAAGAATATAAAAACATGATAAAATTATCTGAAATAGAATTAGGAATTTTGGATTTCTTAACCCCTTTTATTCACCCCCACGACCATTGACTGTCCTGTGCCAGCCATAGACAAATTGATGAAACGTTTGGTCTAAATGCTTGGTCAAGCGGACCCCTTCACCTCCCTCAAAGCTTCCTGCTTTGTTTCTCCAAGCGAGACCTGAAATCATGTTATAACCTGGTCAGTATTTTTGTATTGGTCCAAGTAAGTGAGCTCTTATATGGCTACATATGATGTGTTATAAGCCTTTAGAGAAGACACATAAGGCTCACTTGTCAATATTATTTTTTCCATGCAGGTTCCAGTACTTTTCTTGAAGATAGGGGAGACATTTGCTGTTGCCCAGGGCGATGGGAGTTGTCCAGAGTTAAATGAATGGCAATATATTCTGGTTAGTATTGTGGCTAAGATTGTTTGCCCACTTGGTGAGTATATGAGAAACAAATTGTTGAGCATTGCAATTAATAAAAAACTGATGCGCTACACTAGTTAAACTAAAACATATAGTGCACCCATTTTTAAAGCCGAGCTTCGCAGAAGACTCGAGCTTTTTAGTAGGCTTTTTAGTAAGGCCAGAATTCACCATGCTTGTTGTTGGTAAAGTCCCTATGTTTTGGTTGATGGTAACAGTTGGTTGTAGATGACCGCTGCTAGATGATGACCATGAGGCGGCATTCTTCGTCACGCTGAGCACATGGATCAATACTTAGCATACTCAACGTGCCAAGTCACATTTTGTGGTGAAGAAATTACCAATACCGAGTATAGTACCTTCATTGATCACTCTGATATCTAGAAAAAATATGTATAAAAGAATAACAGATTGTGCAATTATAAATTTTAGACTAATAACCAGTGGTTTGCTGGTGATAGGTATAGTTCTGGGTATAGTAGTTATCCTGATTAACACACGAAAGGTAAAGTTGGCAAATCAGGAATCAAATTTGGGCTTATCAATTATTATTTTTATCATGACTGACTCTAGAGTCGGATAGACTGCTAGACTAGTTACGATACGTCGATAGTGCCTAGTTACAATAGTGCCAGTGGCTGCCACTGGCACTTGTCCCGAAAAACGACTGAAAATATAGTTTTTATTTATTTTCTTAATTGGTCTTACTCATATTATACTAAAAAGGCTTCCTGGTATTCTATCAATGATACATCAACATAGATAAGAATTATTATTTTATTAGTCGTTTTTTCGCGAAAAGTGCCATGGCAGTGAGTTACACTAGATATCGTCTGCACCACGGGAAATAATTATGTGCAGGGCAGCTTCCAGTAAACTGATATATACATTGAACCATATAGTCATTCAAATCAGATGCAGAACGCGCACGCCCTTATTTTACGCCAAAGGTTTGATTTTCAAGAGGTATTTCATGTGGCACGTCCGCTAGTTCTAGCAGTAAGAACCTATGACATTAAGTTGCGGTGCCACCCTCCCAACCCAACCAATGATCCAATCATCATTGATCATTGTACATCAAGGAGTAGGGGAGTTAAGGCCTGCTTGGGTCTAATGATCTCAATTAGGGTTCTGGGCTGAAACTGGAAGTGGGGCCAGCACTTAGGATTTATTGTATCTCATGTAAATAAAAGCTCTTGTCTCGATATAAGTGCATATATAAGTGCATTCAAGATAAATTGGGGCCCCTGAAAATTTGAAGATATAATGTGTACAGATGGTAACTTCATGATACATGTATGTTGTTCATCCCGATAAAAATACATATAATTCAAAAGGCAATGGACTGGGCTGACATGCTTGAATTATCAAGGGCTTGTGCCTCAATGTCAGATGTGACGACATTTTATATTTGTACGTCCTGTAATGCAAGAGCAGGCACTCCTGAGGTCCATACCCTGGATACTGTATCAGGAGAACCGTCCAGAAACATTGTAACAGTGTTCATGTAACCCCCAATTTCACAAAGATCATGGTAGCTCCAGATGCTCCAGAAGACGCCATACCAGAAGCTTAGTGTCATTTCGAGATGGATCGTGGGTGATCTGGCCTCAAATCTGGAGTGATATCGCTAGTTGGGTAAGGAATGGCGCACATCTGGCTGGTTTTGGGCTAAAAAAGTGCTATCCACCCAGACACCCTCCTGAAAATCGATTTGTGTTTTTCGGCTTACATGCTCCTGAAAACTGCCCCATCAGTTCTGTTGTGGCCAATCTGCACGATGCTGCATGGTTAATGCCGTCTTTTTGGAGGAAACGGCACAATTCTGCCTTGTTCCGGACCAATTGTTTCGGCCTGTGGGTCCCCGTTATGGATTATTGAGTTATTGATCTGGACCATCTTGCTTTTCTGGGTCGTCTGCAAGGCTAACTCATTTGTACGTCTTTCCTATTTAAAGATGACCGTACTGGCGATATTCATATAGGTGTTCCAGTGGTATGATTTGCTGTTTGCTGTTTCTCAACGGTCCCGTGAGCCAACCTTTTCATCACGTCCATCTGAAAGGTCACAGACCTTTTTGCAGACGATCCCATAAGTTTTGGCCACAAAAGAAATATGCACACGAGGCATCGCAAAAAGGTGGCAAAACTTTTGTTCTGATTGTCTGCCATATTGGGGAGCATCTAGAGCTAGCTATAAATGTATGTTTGATATTGGAGGGAGGGGGGGGGGGCGATGCATGTGAATGAGTGAGTACATGTGAGGCTAGATGAGATACAAACGGTTATGATGCATCAACTCTGCCAGTACACAGTGCACCACACCCTAAGAGTAAAAGCCTCTGGTACAAGCAAAGCATTCTAGTAGGTATTCTAACCATAAATGTAAAGTCAACATGAACCATGTCCATTTGCCTGTTCTTCCTAACTGCTGCTAACTCTTATACCAACAGCCATACTATATATATTGTGAGTATGTAAAAGTGGCGTTGCATTAGTTGGACCACCATGGTCCCGTTTTATGACTAGGCAATTCTAGGCAATTCTAAATATGTAAAATTTATTTTTAGGAAAGCGTAGTATGCACGTTTCTACTTACCCCCCATTAGCCTGGGTGCAGTAAGGGCGCGTTCTCTTGTGGCTTTCGTGGGATATTTGTTCAATGTGGTGCCTCGTCAAATCTCACGCCGTGGGATTGAAAAATGACATGCCGCGGACTGACCGTGAAACAACGCGTCTGGCCCCAGCCGTCCGTATTTTAAGACAGCTCTGCGACGGCGTTGGCCGATGTCTAACCCCCCTGTTAGAGTGGCCACACAGAACGTGGAGTCCGCGGTCCTGAAGTGTGCAAACACCGTCCAAGGGCTAGGGCTAAGAATCTGGTGGAGTAGAAGTGACACCGCAAGCGAAACAACAACCCCTCAATCGAAATGTGCACCGCAGGGCACCGACAGACATCGACTGCGGCGTGACCACGGAAGGAGTGGCAACTATTTTTGGCGCGGATAGGTCTTGTGGCTTACACCGGCGTACAGTGGAGGTGAACGGCATTCATTTTACATGGGACGGAAGCAGACGGAGTCCGTTGGGGCCAAATATAGCTTCGTGCGGCGACCAGCGAAGTCAAAAAGATCAAAGGAATTTTAATCAATAATACCCATCCGCGCAGAGTTGTTACGCGGCGTGAAAATCCACTTCTTCAGAGAAGTGGAGGAAACTATTAATCACTGAAATGGTTAATTTCCCAATTTTTCATCTTTTTTACGGACTCTGTCATTTTTTCGACTAAAAATTGGAGGTAATCTAACAGGGGCTAATAGGGCCTGCACGGAGCTTTCGCAAAGAGGTGAAAACCCGATACTGTTTATCTCGTGTTTACGACGTGAACTGGGAGCTAAAGGGGATCACTCGGATGCCATCCAGTGCCGTCGACTATTAATCACTTCTAATATGGTTAATTTCCCAATTTTTTTATATCCATTTTTAAGGACTCTGTGCATTTTTTAACAGACATTTTCGATGCTAAATAGCCACAACTCGACCTACGGCTTGTCAACTCGAAAATACGAACTCACGAGATGTTCCGAATACCCTATAAGGCGGAGTGTGTCACGCCACCTCACAATTTCTGTGGCGACGTCTAACGGTGTTTCTCGGAATCACACTGCATTTACTGTACATTGCAAAGATCAAAGAGAATTTAATCAATACCGTAGTGTTGGACGCAGCGTGAAAAACACTTCTCTGAGGAAGTGGTGTCTCGCGGAGCTTGATCTGCACGCGGAGCTGGATGCCGAGTACAAAACGGCGCCATGTCAACAACGCAAGGCGCCGCGAAACGCCGAAGGACACCGCGGGTGATGGCCCACAATGAAAAGATTAAATTAGGGATATTTTCCCTGTTTTTTGGACTTTCTTTGACTGAAAATGGACACGGAGAGCCGACTCCGCGCCCAGGCTAATTGGGGGGTTAGAGCTACGTGAAAATCTGTAACATTTGTTGGCTCAGAGCTAATATCTGTAGTAAGTGACTACCTCCCAAAGGTCAGTACGTATCTACCACACACGAAAATAACATATCATCCCAGAGAGTATATACCAACTACAAGCTAAACAATAGTGTTCTGTTTTCAGTTTGAACCTCATGCAAGCATTACTCACCATGAACAGAATAAGCATGTAACCGTTGTGACAGCTTATTTCAACATCGGTGTTCTTCATAAGAAGTATAATGGAATTCAGAGGTCACCCAAATTATATCGGGAGTGGATGCGTGTCTTTTCTCTTATGCAAAATCCCCTGGTAGCCTACTTTGACACTTTATCTGATTTGAAGCATTTTGCACAAGTACGTGCAAATATTTCAGCTAATTTGACAAAGCTGATTCTTGTAAACAGAAACAATACGTGGGCTTTCAGTTTATATAATAAAATACATTATATGTACCAACAATCAAGGAATAAGCAATATAAAAATCAATTCAAACACAAAAATCTTTCATTGTATTCCATCGCCATGCATGTGAAATATGAAATAATGAGAAATACAAGTCATCAAAATCCATTCAACACGAAATACCTCTGCTGGCTGGACATTGGCTTCTTCAGGGACATTGTGGATTCTCAGAAAACGCCATTTGTCATGACTCTTCCACCGGAATTTGACCACCAGAAAGTTGCCTACAATCAAGTTGACAGCTATCTCATAGGTGGGGGATTTTTTATTGCTGAGCGACATGTGATAGAAAAATGGGCAGTATACTACATGGAAAACCTAAGTTATTATCTGAAGCTAGGGGTAGCCACAACTGACCAGCATGTGCTACGTAGAATGTCCGCTAATAAAACATTGCCAATTCAAAGATATAAGGCAGTTTGCAATGAGAACAAATGGTTCCACCTTGGTTACAGATGCACATGGGATTTGGTTAATAAGACCCCACTACAATGGCCACCTGGCAGACGGAAAAGAAATAGACACAATTGCAAAAGAAAAAAGAACAGCAAAACAACAGAAGTAAAAAATGAAGTAAACTATTTAAAAATGAAAATCAGACATACCCGGTAACTTTACAACATATTAATGAGTGGTGAGTAATGGATGGATGAGTGAATTTAAATAGCAATATTTGTATCAACGATTGCATATAATTGGTTAAAAATATAATGTCAAAGCAGTTAATTAACAATGAGCTTTTCCCATACGATCCACTTTAATAACAGTCGAATGCTGCAGTATAATCAATTGGTTTAATGCATCTTTTCACACTTTTGGAGAGTGTTGTCTTTGCCTGCATCAGTGAGCGCACCCATACTACACCACTCGTGCATAGTTAGGGTAATGACACCACAATAACATACCATTACACCGTATACACCGTATATTCCCAGTCACAAAGGACTGAGATACAGTCTAAATAGACTATTTGTTATAGTGAGAAACACTGACATGTCCTCACACGGCTTTTAACCAATCGGAATCGAGCATGAGCAGCTAAATGGTGGGAAATATTTTTAACAGTAGGCCTTCATATGAACGAATACGCTATTGTAAGGATAAAAAGAAATTTAAACACACATCCCTACTAAACCATTATTGTTGTTGCGGGTGAAGCCCCATCTTGCCATAGCCAGATATCATCTATCAAACGTACTTAACGTTATAGACAGATGTGTTTTGAATACAACCCCGAATTGGTAAAGATGGTATAGCCCCCTTGTTTTTGGTTGAAGGTAACAGTTTGTTATAGACGATGAACATAAGCCGCATATATACTGCATCCCGCTGCCATGGATCAATATTTCACAAACTCAACGTACCACGTCACATTTTGTGATAAAGTAATGTTATTCAATCTACGCAGTACCAAGCAAGGAAGTGTAGTAACTTTCATTACATCTCTGATACCTGGAAAAATATGCTTAACCGAATAATACGCTGTACTTTTTCTAAATTTAGATTTATTACCAGTGTTTTGCTGGTACTAAGCATATTTCTTAGTATAATAGTTATCTTAGTGACCACAGTAAAGGTAAAGCTGAAAAATTTTAAACTTGTGAATTTAATTTACGTAGATCTAGTAAAACTTTGCCACATGATCACATCATCGCACATGACTCATGTCATGAGGCGAGGCATATGCTAGTATTATAGTCATATGGCGCATAACGCATTACCCCCCATTACATACGTTCCGGTGGCAGCGAGGATTTATCGTGGATTTGTTACTAAAAATAGAATTTTTGTTTAACTATTGGTCCCCAAGGGAGCGCAATGCAGCCTTGAGGCCAACGGCAAGGACCGGCATGAAAAAGTCAATATACTGGTGCCGCCGGTACAAATGGGGCATCGCGGGTAGTCGTCGGCGGCAAAAAGCCACGCCGCGGCAATTTTTCCTGACACTTCTAAAAGGTCGAAGGGTGCCGTCGAAGTCCGTGCTGTCCGGTAGGGGATTATTCCCTTTCATCTCGCCACCACCGCCGATAATGGGCAGTATTGCGCAATACCAGGCTTTATGGATTCATACAAAATGGATGGTTTTGCTGGTTTTAAAAGTCTAACCACATCGTGCGAAAGGTAATTTCCGCGCTTATGTGCACTGTCAAGTCCTGCCGTTACCTGTATTAAAAACTGATCAATGAATTAAACTTGAGCAAATCGCTGTGCACTAGAACCATGCAAGAAGTTGAATATATTTAAACATATTAGATAATATGATATGTACATGTAATTGTAAGGTTTGTTCATGGCTAATTTTGCTATAGAACCAAAGGAAAATAGTTTCTCTGTTACACATGTAAGTGAGAATGGCAACTTCCGTTTTCAGATTAAACCTCGTGCAAGCATTTATACTAAAGGAAATAATAAAAATGTAACCGTTGTTACTGGTTTTTTCAACATTGGTCCTCTTGATAAGAAGTATTATGGTACTCAGCTCTCACCAAAAGCATATAGGCAGTGGATGGGTGTCTTTTCTCATATCCAGAATCCTGTCGTGGCCTATTTTGACACTCTAACTGATTTGAACCATTTCGCTGAAGTCCGTGCAAATATTTCAACTAACTTGACAAAGTTGATTTTTGTAAAAAGAAGCAATACGTGGGCTTTCAATTTATATCCTGAGATACATCACATCTATAACAACCCAAGGTATCCACGGCGTAAAGATAACCAACACAAAAATGTTCCAATGTATTCCATTGCCATGCACGTGAAATATGAATTAATGAGAAATACAAGTCATCAAAATCCATTTAACACGAAATACCTCTGCTGGCTGGACATTGGCTTCTTCAGGGACATTGTGGATTCTCAGAAAACGCCATTTGTCATGACTCTTCCACCAGAATTTGACCACCAGAAAGTTGCCTACAATCAAGTTCATAGCTATCTCATGGGTGGTGGATTTTTTATTGCTGAGCGAACTGTGATGGAGAATTGGGCAAAATACTATATGGAAAACATAGGCCATTTTGTGAAGCTAGGGGTAGCCAGAACTGACCAGGATATGATCCATGCAATGTCATTTATTAACAGATTGCCAATACAAGGATACAAGCCAGTGGGTGATACGAACAAATGGTTCAACCTTGGTTACAGATGCACATGGGATTTGGAGAATAAGATGTCAATACAAGGGCCGCCTGACGGAAGCAAAAGAAATATACTTAATGGAGAAAGAAAAAGAGAAGAACAGCAAAGCAATGGAAATAGTAAAAAACAAAGCAAACCGGTCAAACATGAAAACGATACATACGTTTATTATGTAATGAGTCGTGAGTATTGGATAGATGAGTGAATAGCAATACTTGTGGCTGAGTTTGCATGTAATTGGTGATAACATCAAGACAATTAACCAACAAAGAACTTGTTTCATATGATCCACATACCGGGCCACATAGCAATCAACTGAGTTTGATATCAATCATTCAACTTTTGGGTTGTGTGGCTTCCTTGGAAATATTGTGATGGTATTGCTACACCAAACACATGGACACGAGGCATTACTCCGATCGCTTCAAATGTTGGTGACTCAAATTTTAACTTCAAAATACGCATGATTTTGTTTGATGATGTAGCAGCGTATTGTAGATATAATGTTAAAGCAGAAAGTAATAATGAATGTAACAATGAATAATTGTGTGTGAATAAAGGAAGTCTAAATGTTATATCTTTTTGCGTAACATTCAATCTAGCATAAGAATGATTATGTAATTTATATTATTTTTTGCAATATCATTAAATATGTCTATGTAAAAGTTCCTAAGTCAAAGCAAATATTGTAAAACTTAACATTTGTGAACATTATTTAATTTGCAAACTTGGTGGTTAATTGCAAAATTGAAAGCTCAATATAGAGCAAGAAATTGTCTAGTCATACCATATATTTTATGATTGCTATGATTACTAGACAACGCCAACATATATACCAATAGCCATAAAATATTCTCTTGCATTGAATAAGGATAACATAACCAGAATTTGACCCTCTCAGAATTCGGCCCATAAGCCTTTTGTCAAAAATATATAATTGTTGTCCATGAAAATAACATACATATGTCCATTAAATTGCATTTTAATCATCATAGTCTATCAACAATAGCTCTTCACAGAGATCATAACATGTCAAGGCCGAGGGGAGGTTAATCTAGGTTTGATTGCATTAGTAGAGGAAGTGTAGCCGAGTGATGTGACTAATGCAACCTGTTCAATATTTAGTTACAAAAAAAAGGCTACTACTTTTGTTGAACGTACAGGTCGGTTTCAGATGCGGATTACCATATGCTAAAACATTTCCCCGTTTTCAGATGAGAGCCCTCACAGTAACTGCTCCCCATTCACAGAATATAACAGTGGTGACTGCTTATTTCAACATCGGGCCACTGATCGACAGTCATGGTGTCCATCTTTCACCCGAGACATATCGGCAGGGGATGGCTGCTTTTTCGTACATCCACAATCCAGTGGTGGCCTATTTTGACAATATAAATGAAATGGAACATTTTGCACAAGTGCGTTCGAATATCGCAAGTAATTTGACAAAGTTGATTCTTGTGCAAAGAAACAATACGTGGGCTTTCAATTATCTATATCCTGCCATAGAGAACATGTACCTAAATATAAGGTATCCATGGTATAAAAATGGAAGCAGACTGAGTCCAAACTATTCCATTGCCATTCATTCAAAGTATGAACTAATCAGAAATACAAGTCATCAAAATCCATTCAACACGAAATACCTCTGCTGGCTGGACATTGGCTTCTTCAGGGACATTGTGGATTCTCAGAAAACGCCATTTGTCATGACTCTTCCACCGGAATTTGACCATCAAAAAGTTGCCTATAATCATAATCAAGTTAGGAATCCCATGGTTGGTGGATTTTTTATTGCTGAGAAAACTGTGATGGAGAACTGGGCAAAATACTATATGGAAAACATAGATCATTTTGTGAAGCTAGGGGTAGCCACTACTGACCAGGAAACGATCTATGCAATGTCATCTCTTACCACACTGCCAATACAAGGATATAAGCCAGTGGGTGACACAAAAAATTGGTTTAACCTTGGTTACAGATGCACATGGGATTTGGTGAATAAGACCGCAATACACAGACCGCTTCGAAGAAAAAGAAAAAGAGAACAAAACAAAGAAAGGAAAATACCAACACAACAAAATGATGGGGTGAAAAGAAATAAACAATATCAGCAAATAACATATGTTGATTATGTAATGGGTCGTTATTTTTGATGGATGGGTGACTGGAAACAAGGCATTAATGTTTGCCTTTGATATATACCTCTATGACTAGACACAAAGAGATTTCAAAGTCATTGGCCATATTACATCATAGTGGTATTTAAGTTAGACCATTGACGCTGATAAGCAATTACTATTTTTTGTACATACAAAATAAAACATTAATGATGATAATACAAAAAATCATAATTCATGGATGTATGGATGAAAATTATATTATATTTTTTGTTATATATTTATTGTCTCATATATTGATCTCTATATGAAGTTTCAGGGTACGAAAAAAATCTTGGACCCACAAAACAACAGTGGAATATCAGAAACTAGCCTGCAACTCCGGTTGCAGGTGGTGGTGTTATTTTTTCTTTCGATACAATATGATATTTTAAGTATACCAGAGGTTGACTTTGCAGGATCTTTAAACTAAAAATGATACAGTTTTAAAAGGTCTGCCTTATTTGATACAAATATTAATTTTCAAATATTCGTTGAAATTAAATCTCTAGTATTTAATTCTATGTACATTTCATTACAGTAACTTAAAGTTACTTGATGATTGGCAAACACAAAAGACTGCCTGGTACACATATCAGTTGTACAGTCATGAGCCTACACACGGAGTCTTGTACTAGTACATTAAATGGTTACATATTCTATTGATTATTACCAAGCAAGTGGCTTCAATTTGAGGTGAGACAGCAGTTCGGCATGCGTCTCTGTGGACAGTTTGCAAGGTAGAAGCAGAGCTTCAAATGCCTCATCAGACTTGACGGGCATCCACCGTCCTATAGTTTTGATTGCTTGTTGTTGAAGGGAACGAGGGCGTGGAAGAAGTGGGCAGACACGCAGACCACTACGGTCAGCACCATGCTGCAGCAGTAGTCCCATGCACCTGCTCAATGTCACCACGCTCAATGACCTAATATTGGAGTTTCACTATCGTTGTTCGGTATATTGACATTTTGTTTGGAAATCGGTTGTTTTATATTGTCCTCCGGGGCATTTTTAACAAGTATTAGATGTAGTGGAGTCGACTCTTTTATGCCCAGTTTTCAGGGGCTTTGATGTCTGCTCCATACTTGAGAAGAAGTGACACTAATACCCAGGATTCATTTCTGATCACCAAGTCAAAGATGGAGATGTACTTTGGGGAAGGATCGGGATGCAGATTGGGGTCTGCTCCTTTTTGTAGCAAAAGAGGCAGAAGCTGTCACCACTCTTCACTTGCTCCTGAAGAGAATGCTGTTTTATGAGACAAAACCTGCATGTTAATGTTGTCATAAGAAATGAGGGATTCCAATACGTCAAGTGAGCCACCAGTTTGATAAGTCATAATTGCCCGGTGCAGTGCAGTTTGACCTTGTTTGTTACGAGCATTGACATCTGCTCCTTTTTGAAGCATAACAGGCACGAGCTCCCACAATCCTCTGCCTAACACTAGATGGAGTGGCGTTTCACCAAGTGAATCCTGGACATTGATGCTGGTAGAAGAAATGAGAGATGAAAAGAGAGATGTCAATTCATCTACTGAGATTGACGTTTTAGAATTCTTAATTACTATATCCCCCGAGGCTGACTTTCTAGTATTACGGATTGCTGTGTGGATTGCAACACTGCCCCCTTTGTTAACAGCGTTGATGTCTGCACCTTTGTTGAGGAGAACTGGCACCAGGTTTCACTTGCCCTGACTTAGAACCACATGCAGCATTGTGTTGCCACAATAATCAATGGCTTTGTTGATTTTTTAACGATTGATTAGAAGGGTTACGTGAGCAAAGACATCTGGCGGAACGTTATCTAGAAACCTTAAAGTCACATGTGCTCCCTTTTTAAGCATAACAGGCACGAGCGGGTGGATGGTGTTACCTTTCAGAGCGTTGAGGGGATACAAAGGGGATACAAATGAAACATAAACGGCAAGTTTTGAAATACTACCTGTGCTGGGTGCTATCGGACAGAGAGGAGCATTTCTTATGAAAAGCCCTTCCATACATCTTTGACATTAGTCTAGTTTGGTCGCATGATTTTCTTTGAAGTGATATTTTCTTCCTTCCTCCTTAAGAGCATTTTAATTTCAACTTGTACCACGTGGCTTACATGGTCACGCCAAATCAAAATCAGTTGCCATTGTGCTGTTGAAGCTATTGAACCAACAGTAAAACGTGTTCCAAGAAAAAAAACCCTGATAATTTCAAATCCGGAACCAAAAAGTAGCCTAGATGGAAAAATGGTATGTCTAATATTTTGGCACTCGTTTCTGATCTAATGTTTGTTGCCCCCGAGACATTATTATATTGGTATGTCATTAAGTTTAAGACTTACAACACCCAAGTTAGCACCCAAAAGATTCCTCAAAATGTAGATTTGAGTGACCGGTTTATAAGTGGATATGGGAAAAAAGGGTGAAAAAGAGAGATGTGTAAAAAAAGGCCAAGGAAGTGGAATGTGGAAAAAGCCTTAAAATTGGTGGGATGAGGGGGAGAGGAAAAACATTTAGGGATGTGGGAAATAGGGCCAAACAAATTAAGGATGTGGGATTGCTTGAGCCCTTATACCATTCCCAACCCCATTCCATTTGAAGTATACTATAAACACTGCACGGGCTTTCAACTTATAATCTGCGATAGAAGACATGGACATATCATGAGTGAATGGTTGCTTTTTCTTACAATCACAATCTCGTAGTGGCGTAATTTGACAATAGAAATGACAAGGAACATTTTGCACAAGTGCGTTCAATTATGTTGACTATTTTGACAAAGTTGATTCTCGTGGATAGTAACAATTTACGTGGGCTTTTATTTTATATCCTGCCATAGAGGACATGAACCTACCCATAAGGTATCCATGGTATAAAGATGGAAACAGAATGAGTCCAAACTATTCCATTGCCATTCATGAGAAATATGAATTAATAAAAAATACAAGTCATCATAATCTATTTAACACACAATATATATATCCCTCTGTTGGCTGGACATTGTTTTTTTGCCAAGTATGTTGTGGATTCATGGGAAAATGTCATGACTCTTCCACCAGAATTTGACCACCAGATATAATCAAGTTAGGAATTGAATGGGTGGGCGATTTTTTATTGCTTGGAGAAGTGATGGAGAATGAGGGAAAATACTATATGGACAACATGGGTCATTGTGTGAAGCTAGGGGTAGCCAGAAGTGACCAGGAAATGATATATGCAATGTCATTTCTTACAGAATTGTCAATACAAAGATGAGTTTGAAAATTTCAACAACGGGACAAAATTCCGTGGGGAAAAGAATGCGACAATAAAATTATGAGTTAAAATGCCTAAAATAGACTAAATGAGCAAGTAGCATATATATAATATAGTGTGCTTTAGTAGCGGAATGGATAGGATGTTGGACTCGTGACCAGAAGGGCGTGTGTTCGATTCCCGGTCTGGTGGTGACTGGTGAGCAAACTCATGCCCAAATAATTGCACACTGCTCCGTGGCAACCACACGTTAATTAGGCACATGTCATTGGGTTAAAAGAGTGAGTGAGTGATTGTGTGGGTGATTAACATTGTGCCCTGAATGTGCTACCAATGATCATCGAGTGTGCCAATGACCTGGTGTAAAATGTAAAGTTGTGAGAGCACAAATATAATCACGATTATAAACCACCACATTTACATTGAACAAATGTTGATAATTGCGTAATAAGCCGTCCTTATTGATGGATGGGTGAATGAAAACAATGTGGCTGAGTTTGTATGTAATTGGTATATGTAGAGTCTGAGAATCATTAACAAGTTGTATGTAACTACGTGATTACATCCACCAAATCCCAGCACCGAATGTACCGTGTTCCATAGATGGCCGTGTAAGCGACACTGTATTACCCGCCCCTTCGCAGCAATGTGGATGTGATGAATCAGCGTCGGTCCGTGCACCATTCAACTAGATCTCTGGCAGAATTAACTTGTCCTGTGAACACTGTCACTATGCCAAAACCTGGGCTTCTCAGTACAGTTGGCAGAGCCCCTATTAGAGTGACAGACGGACGCATTATCATGATGCATGCGACTAAAGGTAGCCCCATTACATAATCAGATCTGCATTAGGACCCAATTCAAAAGTCACTATTTAGTCTGAATTCGATGATGGGTATAGTAGTACATATGTTTTTTTCTGAAGATAATTTGCACGAAGTCATATTTTTAGCGTATACTGTATCGTTTAAACTGGAAATAATACTTCGCGTGAACCGTTGCTACCCAAATGTACACTGTAGCCCATTGTTTTGTTAGTACAGGTCATGTGATTGCAAATAGCCCATTCATTAACAGAATGATTATGACGTGTCGTGAAAAGTTCAGCATAATATTGAACCAGTGCGGAAGAAATAGACAAGGATGACCAATTGTCATTTAATGCTTATAGGTTGTAATGCTTATTAGACAAATGGCCAACGTGAACAGTATAGTAAAGTTTGCAATTAGGTGGTCGCCAATTGTAGCTGTTGACGGTGGTATTGCAAACTACATATTGAAGAACACAGATTCTATGAGTGTCTACCAAATCATATTATACTATAACTAGCTCCTTTAGGTCTCCAAAAATCCACAAGTCCGCAGTATACTCATAGTATAACGGATTGTGTCGAATGGCTATTTGCATGCCTTTTTGAAAATTGTCTTGAGATATCGTTACTTATGCCTTTTTATCTTTATAATACAACTGACTGTACGTACCGCATATATAATATTTGATGTAAGCATGTACTAATCCTACAACTAGGAACATAAACCAGAACATGAAGCGAACATGTAATAAGGGCTCAGGGCTATTTTCAGAAGCACCCGTAGGTGTTGACTACATCTGACAAATGTATAAACACATCAACTACCGAAAGCACCCACACGCTCACAGTGTGACTCTTTTATACAAAAACTTCACTAATTTTTTACCAAGGTCGAGTCAACAAACTAATCAATGCTAATCCCGAGATTGAACTCACAAACACGCGTAATTAGGTCACTCAGTGCTACATGCAGCAGGTGTTGACGTCACTTATTAATTAAATTTAGTGCATCAACAGTATTGTATAGGGTGAATGAGACTGAGTCCTAGCGTCAGTAAACCCCAAACAAAAACGCATGCCAAGTCCAACAAGGATGAAAGCCGATGTCCCACATTTACTAGTCTATCTTTTGGACGACCCGAATGTTGCACAAGAGTTCAAAATAGCTCTCTCATATCAGGCGCCTGTGTAGTAGGCCTCCGTATATAAAACCAATAAAAATCGTTAGGATCATTGAGGGACAATGAAACAAAAAACTCAACACTTTTCAGGTCTACGAAAAGTGAGAATGTCTTATTGGGGAAACGAAACCGGAGCGAACGTTCAGCTTGACAACACAGACGCCCGTTCTCAAGCACAGACTGAAGCGCAAATCACCGTGCGCTCGGATCTACATCAGAGATAGTTTAATTTTTGTCTACATCTGGATATCGTAAAATTGCCATTTCAGTCTGATTCAGCTCGTATTTCGGCGTGATCGGGTACCAAAAGTATTTCACGGATACAAGATTTTTTATTATTATTAAAGTATAAGCATTTTAGCTAGATCCGCCCATAGGGATTGAAATAGCGTCTACTAGAATTTTATGTTATGAACGATAAGCAACGATTTGCGTCTCAAACCCCTAATCCCTTTATTTACTAGTGAATTGCACAGAAAATCCAACATGCACACTTTTTCACCATTGGCATACGAATTGGCTTGTTATTTGTATGATCCAAGTTTAGAAGTAATTATTTCGCAGGGGATGTGGCCGTTGCTTACGGCTCCAACCCGATCAGAACGCAGTATTTAGGGGTGTGTCGCACAGCAAGCTAGTGATATGATGATTTCAGCCGATCTAATCATAAATGACAAAACTGACGTCTTCTGCAACATCTGAATCTACCTTCCCCCATTTCATTTGGTTGTAAAACACTTGATTGCACACAACCAGCAAGAAGTGTAATGTCTGCTCCTGGAGCTACAACACCGGCTAGATATCTCCAGATTTGAAGCCAGATCACCAACGATCACCCAAGATGCCCAAACTGACATCTAGAGCTACCAGCATACATGCAAAATGTAGGTGTGATACACGTTTAGCTGCGTGGACTAGTTCATAATGTTTGAGGGAGCCGTTCCCCATTTAGCATGGTGCTGTGTGGGTGGATGTTTTCACAGATGATGGCGCCGGTCTTTGTTGAGAATCAACTCCACTATCATCCATCTCGTGCCCGTGATTTTCATTTTTTGACTTGGAGTCAGGACGTAACACTGTATGTTTTAATTATAAAAACAAACACAACAAAAACATCATCAATTAGATCAAAAGTGCTCAGAGAGCACATCATCGTTAAGACAAGGTTCACCCACGCTATGGACATATGGCATAATCTACTTGTTGGTTCAATTTCATTTTCAAATATAGTTGCTGCATCCATAAAGCCATCATATTCATATTTATTTTCTGTACAGTATCATGGTTCACAGACGTAATTTTATGTGGCAGAGGCATTTCTGCCAATAGTTGTGGCTGTTCCAAGTTTGAGCACAAATTCGAAATATCAGCATATCTACAGAACTTACTAAAATACTAAAAGGCTGGTAAAAACATTGGTTTGACCACCTGCGACTTCAAAGCAATCTATTGACCTGACTGAGGCTAGCCTTGACGGTTAAATGTTAGTACTTGCATGGAGTACTTTCAAGCTGCATTGGAAACTAATGCAGAAAATGTCAAACATTGCCAGAAAATGGCCTTCTGGAAGGCACATTGTATTTGCGAATATGACAAGTCGGACACATAATGGTCACTATTTATGTGAACATTATATATAAAATTTGGGAGTCCTGGTTTAAGCTGTAATGAAATTATTGAAGAAGATGGCAACACATAACCTAAAATGGTGTTCTGAAAATCACATTTAAAGTGGCAACATGCAAAAAGTAAATGATGTAATTGTGATAAGGTATGCAAACTCTGTACCAATTTTGAACGTTTTCTTTCTAGCAGAATTAAAGCATTGCAGAAAATGTAAAAAATGGACCAAAAGTGGCACTGTTACTAATTGGCAGAGTCAACCACTTCATCATATCAGTGTCGCAGTTTTGCACGTTGTCCAATTGTTTTACGGCATTGTAAACGCATTTTTATTAGATCTTTAATTTTAATCTCAAAACAACATAAATGTTGCAGATTGCAAATGTACAAATGCGATATTCTAGTGTATATCTGAGTATGAAATTACAGGAACTTGTAACCAACAATGATGAATTGTTCAATGGTCTGCCTAATTTGATATGATACATGTAAGTGAGTTTGATATATTTCTCCAAACTGAATGCCTATCTCGTGCTCCAAAAACTGTGTGTTCTATAGAACATATAGTGAACACAATGTACTTTGATATATAATTTTATGTATTAACTCCAACTTGATGATTGGCAATCACAAGAGACTGTCCAGTACACAATGTCACTGTCATAAACCTGTAATTGAGCCTTGTACATAAAGTAACACTAACAGCTTGTCACAGCCTACCAATGTTAGAGTATCTAGCAGTCTCCATCCACATCCTCATCATCATCCTAATTGCCATCCAGAATTTTTCTAATAAAGTGGGCAGTTCGAGTCAGTTTGAGTTGATACAGCAGGTCTATACGCTTCTCCCGGGACTCGGGCAGAGGCAGAGCTTCAAATGCTTCATCAGACTTGATGGGCATGCACCTTCGGATGGCTGCGATTGCCTGTTCCTGAAGGGTAGGCAAGCGTTGTGGGACTCTGTGTGTCCATGGGAGGCAATTTAGAACCGTGTGGTCAGCACCATACTGCAGCAGCAGTCCTACCAACTCCCTACGTTTAGTCGCAGCGACCATTATTGGAGTTGAGCCATCCCAGTCCTGCTTATTAATATTCTGGTTGGAAATCAGTTGTTTTATGACGTTGTCTGGGGCTCCAGCATGAAGTGCTCGGATTAATGGAGTCATCGCAAATTGTCCACTAAAATGGTTGATGTCTGCTCCGTGCTTGATTAGTAATAACACAATGTCCCAGCGTTGACTTCTTATGACCATGTCAAGTGGGGAAAACTGCAGCTCTAGCTCTGAAGTATCCCTTGAACAATCGGGATGCAGATTGGGGTCTGCTCCTTTTTGTAGCAAAAGAGGTAGAATCTGCCACCTCTTTACACGTGCTGCTAAAGAGAGAGGCGTTTCATCAGACAAATCCTGCATGTTAATGTTATCATGAGAAATGAGGGATTCCACTAAGTCAAGTGAGGGACAATGATGAGAAAAAATTGCTTTGTGTAGTGCAGTTCGACCTTGTTTGTTGTTACGAGCATTGACATCTGCTCCACTTTGAAGCATAAGAGGCACGAGCTGCCACAATCCTGCATCTAACGCCAGATGGAGTGGTGTTATGCCAAGTGAATTCTGAGCGTTGATGTTGGTAGACGAAATGAGAGAAGAAATGAGAAATTCTAATTCATCCATTGATATTGAATGTCTAGTATTACGAATCGCTACATCCATTGAGGATGACTTAACAGTATTCCGGATTGCTACATGCATTGCAATATTACCTTTCTGGTTACAACGATTGGCATCTGCTCCTCTTTGAAGCAAAAAAGGCACGAGCTCCCACAATCCTAAATCTAACACTAGATGTAGTGGCGTTTCACCAAATGAATCCTGAGCATTGATGCTGGTAGGAGAAATGAGAGAAGAAAGGTGAGATTTCAGTTCATCTACTGTGATTGATGTTTTAGTATTATGAATTACTATTTCCTCGGAGGTGGACTTTCTAGTATTACGGAGTGCTATGTGGATTGGAACACTACCATTCTTGTTAGTAGCATTGTTGTCTGCTCCTTTGTTGATGAGAACTGGCACCAGGTTCCACTTGCCCTGACTTAGAATCACGTGCAGCAATGTGTTGCCACAATCATCAATGGCTTCGTTGATTTTTGTAGGATCGATTAGAAGACCAAAGACATCTGGCGGAACGTCATCTAGAATCCATACAGTATTGGTAAGTGCTGTCTCATTATGTTTATCTCGCGCGTAGATATCTGCACCATGTTTAATGAGCATACTCACTACATCCCATCGTTTCAGTCTTAAGGCAACATGTAATGCAGGAAATCCATCATTATTCCTCGCGTTGACATCCACACTGGGGTCTGACAGAATCTCACTTTCAATCACCGTACTGGAGTCGTTTTGCTCTATTGCTTCGTGAAGAGAATTGCAGTCTTCCAAAGGTTCGTTGGAATGTTGCTTCATTATTATTCCTGCATATGGGATTTCAATATCGTTTATTAGAGTGTCCAGACTTATGAATTTTAAAAACATGCAGTGATGCACCGTTTTTGTGATAGAGCTGATGAATACTATTTCATTCACTATATCATTGAAATGATGATGATGTAGACCGTCTTATAGTGTTGTTACAAGCAAGGTTATCACAAGTATGGCATATCATCAAGCATACTCGAAAGAATAACATAATTTCATCCTTTACTAAGCGTATAGGGATGAACACTATATAGCGGAGATTTGAATAGCGGCAACCATGTTTATAGTCAGTGAATATTCATACGCATTTATTAAAATGAACTAATTCTACTGTGGTAGTGGTCCAGGGTTTGAGAGCCGGCAAAAGCTATGTGATATAGCCGTCTAGACTTGGCAAAGATTAATGTAATGTCAATGTGAAAAGACGTTTGATTGCAACTTTCTATAGTCAAATATGTTCATTAGATTTTTTCTGTATTATCATTATGACGGTATGGTCATGGAGTTGGGAAGTATGGATTTGATATTGTCATGTCAAATTAATGAAAACTAAAAATGAGAGATGTGTATGAGCATTGTACCATACAATGAAACCTCGCTGGTTCAATAAGGACACCACCATTATCAAAAATCTGACAGCGTATAGCTATATGGTTAAGATTTAATGACAACTACTCCTCACTTTACAAATGAATTTAACGTTGCAGTCACCATCGCGGGACCTTCAACAGAAGTGAATTCTGTTTTAGATATTTCTACTACTGAAAACAATCTAGATAAAGATAGCGAATAGCTACATATCTAATTTATCAACCAATCTTCTGGATACAATACAAGCAGGTTACTCATCTTGTTTCCTCATGACTAGCAGCCTGTTCCAGGGAGAATGCTTACGTATCCGCACAGTATGTCTATGCACGTGCGTACTTTTTTTTAGGTGGTGGTGGGGCTGGGGGCTATCTTTTTCTGATAATATGTAAATCTTTTTTCAACATTTTGAAAATACCACCCCAACTGTCCATTGGGTAGAAGTGGTGTGCGGCTTCAACCAATCAGAGTTAATCACACTCCATTGTGTAACCTGCCCGTGCAAACACTTGAAACAGTGAAGACTGTCCTTATAGTGGATC
Source organism: Streblospio benedicti (assembly GCA_019095985.1). Classification (NCBI taxonomy): domain Eukaryota; kingdom Metazoa; phylum Annelida; class Polychaeta; order Spionida; family Spionidae; genus Streblospio; species Streblospio benedicti. Next base: position 51,570,255 of record CM032664.1, on the reverse strand, counting down.
ACCTCATTCAATGCAATACTATAGGCTTCTTTGAAGAGGATGGTGGTCTAACCAATGTTTTGGCCAACCTTTAATTAAGTTATGATTTACTATGCTGCCATTTTGAATTTTGTGCTCACACTTGGAACTGTCAACATTTTGATAAGTAATAATCTCAACGAAAGAATTGTTTTAGGAGAATTTGACACAAGTGGTCACATGCGAATCAATTTATCTTTTAAATGATTTCTAATTGAATCAAGAAGTGTGTGTCGTGAATGGCATTTGGTCCGCGCTTAGCGCCGCACGGTGCAATCTGTGCGTATATCATTAAGAAAAGTCTGACTACCCCCTCGTCCTGTTGACTGTACTGAAGCGCATGAAGGTCGTATGTTTACATAACTACTCCTGTGGCTACCATGGGCGGACCACACATAAGAGGTCACCTAAATCACCTTTGATATATTGTAACTAGGGGCCTACTGTGTCAAAAGAATTTGGGTGGATCGCTGTCACCCCGGCAATAAGTGAGAAATTCAAGATGGCCGCCGTGATGGTCGCTGGCTCATAAAGTGTTATAACTTCCTTAATATTGAAGATAGAAATATGATTCTGGTGTCTAAGGGTATGTTTGTGATGGTGAGGAATCCGTTGATATAGGAAAAAAACGGAATCAACCTGGAAATAAATGAGTAAAACGAGATGGCTGTCAAAATGGCCGCTCATTCAAACAATTTATTAACGCCCTTTGTAATCAAGATAAAACAATGATGCTGGTGTTTTCAATAAAAGCAACAACTTACAATGATAGTCAAAGTATAACAAATACATATATGTTACACTTCTGACATACATTTGTAAATTATGATCACAACTGGTATCAAAATGACAAAATGACAATGATATCGATGACTGGTATCAAAGTTTGACTACACAAGATACCACAAAGATACTTAGGAAGTTAAGCTTACTCTCATCTAAGAATCTAACAGAGCAGATATTAGTTCAGAGGAAAGTAAGATATCGGACATGATTGCCTACACAAACCTTCATGAAAACCCCATATTGGTGTAAATGATTGTGAAGCGATTGCACAATATCTTGACTCCTGCAATAATGCCCACTGAAATAAGTGTACGAATGTTTGCGATAGAAGAACAAGGGATGGAATTGTATGTTGCTTTTGACGGTACAATACAATACAATACCAAGTTACTAAGAGTTACTTCTATAATATTCTAGTATTTCCTCTGCAAGTGGGTTTTGCTGAATATAATCCCGCAGTTTACGGGGCAGTGGCAGAGCAGCAAATGCCTCATCAGATATGACTGGCATGTGCCGGCGGATGGTTGTGGATGTCTGTTGTTGAAGGGAAGGCGGGAATGGTTGGGCTGGCCAGCAAGACAGCACTGTGGGGTCGGCACCATACTGGAGCAGTAGTTCAACCAAGTCCAGCCGAAGTAGGACAGCGATCATTAATGGGCTTTCACCATAAACGTTAGTCATATTGATATTTTTGTGAGAAATTAGCTTTGCTACGACACGTTTCGGGACGCCTGTGAAAAGTGTTAGATGTAGAGGAGTTGAGCCGTCATTTGTAGAATGATTGGTTCCTACTTCAATATTGATATGTTGTGCCCATAGGTCTACCAGTTGTCTGATGGTATTTGACAACTGACGCAACATAAGCGCACGATCTGTCACTTTGGGACTCGTTCTGTTGTTCAGCATATAAGATCCAAGTTTATCTAATCCTACTTTTATTACTAGGTGGAGTGCCGTTTCACCCACAGAATCCTGTGCATTGATGTTATAAGAAGAAATGAGAGGCGTCAAGACGTCCAGTGAGTCACATTTTAAAAGAACTGCCAGATGCAGTGGAGTTTGGCCTTTGTTGTTATGGACATCAATATCTGCTCCCTTGTCTATGAGAACAGGCACCAGGTTCCACATTGGCCGAATTAGAACCTCATGCAGCAGTGTGTTGCCATTGCTAGTATCGATCACCGTGTTGACTATATGGGGACTGATTAGAAGAGCAAGGACATCTGGTGGCACGTCATCTAGAATCTGTACAACATGGGTAAGTAGTGTATCACTATTGATATCTGCACCATTGTTAATGAGCACCCTCACTATATCCCATCGTTTCAGTCCTAAGACAACATGCAATGCTGGAGATCCATCATTATTCCTCACGTTGACATCCACATTGGGGTCTGACAGAATCTCACTCACTGCACTGGAGTCATTTTGCTCTATTGCCTCGTGAAGAGAACGGTTTAAGTGTGCCATTGTAAGATTCTTCTTAGTATACCATGATAGGAAAGACCTGTTTTTGGAATGTCACTATGTTTTCCTGACAGAGTGATTGATCATATCTAAGCACGCATTATCAGATCATCAACACTTACGATCATGATCATGCTGAACATGCAACATCTGTATAAAATCGTGATGAATCAATATTAATTTACTACAATGTTGTTTTAAATGAGGACGTTTACAGTATTGTACCACAAAACAGACGAAATATGCTACACACTGTACTGAAAGTATTAATCTTGATATTAGCATATGAATAATGATAAACAATAAACTGCGAATAACATTATTATAGCACCAACCTTATAGTCTGTGAATACTCATACCCATTTATATCAACCAAATATTGGTGAATGCTAATAGTATATTGCACATGTAACTTTTATGAAGTCTATGCAATGATAGCAGCTTTATGTCTGGGCTTTGGTTGTTAAAATCGAAGAAACAGCCCTGTGTTATCAATATAAGGTTACAATAATGTAACTGGTACCCGCCCATATAATAGTATCTGTCTATATTTTATATTTTCACAACATAGCAACTTTTCTGATGTAATATAATGTTTTGATTTTCTATATCTCGTGTTCTGGAGAGCCTATTACATGAGACACGGGGGCCTACTCCGGTGACTGAGGTAGACATGATCCCCAATTGTCTATTCGATGTCCGGTCATTGTAGAATTATTCAAACGGTGGAAGCATGGTTTTGTTACACACTTGGCTGTGTGTTTCAACCGATAATCTTTTTGCACGTGACTTACATCATGACAAACATCTTCTTTGGCTTCACAACATCAATAGCTTTCTGTAACTTCGAATAATATTTTTCCTTTATAAACGACAATGCATTATGCTATACAATAGTATACACTATGTTCCCTATAATTATGTTCCTTGATCGCCGAGGTTCTGCCAAGGGTGACATGGAGACACACTCAGACTGGGTATGACATGTTTTCTAGCATGTTTCTATTCCTCATCATTTCAACAATGGAGCTCTGCTCACTACTGATTGCATCACCTCCTCCTAGGGAAAACCTGTCAAGCTGGAACTGCAACTTCATAGCCAATTAAAAACATGGATGATGCTTGTTATGTGAAGCATTCTGTATCTGGATATGTGTGTGGATGACGAGGTTAACATCAGCGTTGATTAATAACAACCTCCTGTGATGGTGTGTGTACATGAAGAAAAAATAAGATAGTGTAAGTTAGTGGGCACATATAGTAAGGAAAAGCAAAAATAAAAGCAAGCGTTAGTAGTATTTAAGATTAGAAAAAGGCCGTGGCGAGGCTAGCCTTGAAGCCCTCTAAAGATGGCGCAGCGGCCATGTTCATTGGCAGGCTATTCCATAATACTATAGTGGATGGGTAGAAAGAATTCCTATAGTAGTTAGCAGATGTTGCAAATTCAAAATATGATAATGGATGAGTCCTTTAAATACGTACAAGTGCTAGGTGAACATATGTGGGTGGTCTGATGGTAAGTAGGGCATTGTGTACTTTATAGAATGTACATAATTTTGTCTTCATGCTTCATGCTTCCAGAGATTCCCAATTCAGGTCCAGTAGCATCTCGGTGGGGTTACTGGTGTTGTGGAAGCGACTAGTGACATAACGAGCGGCTCTGCGCTGTACAGCCTCGATTTTGTTTATGTCCCCATGATGATATGAGTCCCACACTGAAGAAGCACAGTCTAGCACTGGTCTGACAAAGGTGTTAAACACTAGTTTTCAACTCACTGTTATTTTTAATATTCCGCCTTACAAGGTCCAGTGTCCTGTTAGCTTTCATTGTTATGGTATCGATGTGGTCTTTCAATTTAAGGTCCTTTCTGATGACCACGCCCAGGTTGGGGGATTTTTTAACAGTTTTCAGGACAGATCACTTTAATACATATTCGGTGATCGTAGGGTTTCTCTTTCTAGTTACATTCATTGTAAAGCACTTAGATGGATTAAAAACGTTTCCAGGTTACCTCCCACTTTTCAAGGCACGTTACGCATTCTGGTAGGTCATTTATTTACATTAGGATGGGCAAGGGAACTAGTACTGTACCTTGAGTAACACCAGAGTTTACTGATGCAAAATCTGAGCTTATTCCGTCGATTGTCACACGTTGTTTTCTTTTGCGCAAGAAACATTTTATCCAATTATGTATCTGTTCATTAATGCTAGACCCTCGCAGTTTATATAGTAGTATTTGATTACTCACCTCATCAAACGCTGTCCATAATTATACCATCGAATTGCCCTACTACCTGAATTCCAAATACCAAATCATCAATTGTCAGATTATTAATAGGTAGAGGGTACTTGGGGTAGATGGGACAGTGGGTGTAGATGAGACACTGAGTAATATGGGACTGGGGGTAGATAGTACACAGGGTACCATGGGACATGCCGTTTTTTTGGACACCAGCTTTGTCCTGTCAGTATTTGCAGTGACATATCAATCTTTCACCGTGCATGATATCTTATTCACCTATGAAATTCAAGAATGCGGGAATAAGAGACAGTACATGTGGGTAAAATTTAAGAAAGCGGAAAGAAGAGAATGCAATATGCTTTCAATTTAATAATCATATACACAATACTTTTACAAAATACTTATATAAAATACTTAAACACAATACTTTTAAGTGACACATCTTGCCACAGCCAGGTACAGATTAGAGTATCCAAGAGCAGTCAGTGTGGACTTTTATACACTTTCTTCCCATCAGAAATCCAACGAAACGTGTATAAAAACAGTGTAAACAATATGTATAATATCGTGTTATATTAGTTGTATTTACACTGCACATTATTGAATACTATCTCCGAAACAGTATATATTTGTAATTTATGAAACAGTGTATATTGAAGGAGACTATGTTACGCTGTGCTGATGGCATTGCTACTGACATTGCTTAATTAATATCCAGAAAAGTGATTTGTCTCATGTTACTCCATATACCATTTTGATGAGTGGGACAATTTCACGTTTGGTACCATGAATGTCGTGGCAAGTAACTTATTGCAGGACCATTTATTGCAGTGGTACACTTTCACGTTGATGTGAAATTGTACAATTTCTACAACTGTTGTCTCAAGCATTGATGTCTACTCCCTGGCGAAGCCCGGCTTGTGGTGGCTACAGCTAGGAATTGTACGCTATGTTGATCGTGATTTGATCATAGAGATGTTTCCATTGTAGCACATGTATTTCTAACCTCGTTTTGTTTACACGAGCTTCTATTAGAGTATTCTCTACCTATGTTATTGCATGATTATGATGTTTCTGTGACTTATTATATCAAGGGTGATATAGTTTTACAAACAACTTTTAAAATGTTCTATGTAACCTCTCGTCAATGATGACATGACTAAATGATGATTATTACCACGTTGGTTAGTAGGTGTACCACTCGCTATGCAAAACTTTTATAATCCGTAGCTACGCAGAAAATAAACCTGAACTCATGCATAACACTAGTTAAGTGTTATGCATAACACTAGTGTTATGCATGCGTGCAAGTTTATTTTCTGCGAATTTTCGTTTTGTTTTTTAGATTAAAAAGTATGCTTAGTGTCGACATACTGACTAGAAACGCTGAATGTTTTGTAATGGTATTTAAATATGATAACCCTCAGCTGCCCGTAAGAGAACTATTTTATAGCACCGTACAGCTATTATTCACAATTTAATCTTAACATTTGAGAAATGAGTATTGGTTGAGTTTATCCTCAACCCTCTTTATATCATATATCAATATCGCTATCACTACACTCTCTCCATAGTTCTATATAACCTGACAAACCCATGCCTCTGTTGTTGGCAGGATGCTGCAATGACGTGTCATTCTATGAATGGATACCACCGGCCTCTGGCCTCAACAACTCAATGCTTCTATGAGCACCAATAATGGTCAAAAGCTGGCGGCATGTCGGCACTCGTCACTCAGCCTCTGGTATTGACGGCCGTGTGTGTGTGTGTGTGTGTGTGTGTGTGTGTGTGTGTGTGTGTGTGTGTGTGTGTGTGTGGGGGGGGGGGGTGTGTGTATCACTTTGAAATTCTGAATTATGCCAAGAACATCGGATACTTGTATAACCACCAATATATTGGCCTATGAATATGGTATTGGTGTATGCCTACATTCGCAAATCCGGTTCTGTCATCAATGTGAGGAGGCGTCCGGATAAATGGACCTGTGGGACCTGGGTTTTGTGAGTTATAGTTAAATGTATAATGTTGACATAAATCACATTGTGTTGTTGTACTCTCACTACATACTGCGGTGTATTGGCACGTTATATATATTCTATTCCTTTTCTCATTTAACACAGTATCAAGCAAGGAATAGAAAATATATAAACTGCCAATACACAGCAGTATAGTGAGAGTATAACAACATAATGAGGCCAACTGCTATATCCCACCTTAGACAATTAGCTCAATAAATCACATTAAGATACAATATATTAACACATATGAATATAAACATGTCGACTTACAAAGTACATTCAAGAAAAATATGCGTGTGTTGTGCAAAGTGGCTTCTCTAGCCGACGGCCACCTAATTACAACAGTGGTAGCCAACGTCATTTTGGCCAACGTCATGAGCAATTACGGAACATAGAATTGTAGGAATAGATTAGTCACAACCATCTATACAGGTATGTTGAGTAGCAATTGTTTTCGCACTTCATTATTGATAAGCCTTGATAATTGAAAGCTAAAAGCATTAGCATCTTGTTTGATTCGCTGAGGCCGCAGACACCAGAGTCCTGTTAACGTCAAATGAGCGGATCCAGAGAATCCTGTTTACACATTCCGTGCCGTCTCCACCATGAGCCAGACACCACGGATCACAAACAATACAGGCTTCTCTGTGGCGTTGTTTAACAGTGGAACATAAGCACTGCCTGTTTTGAAGTCTTCAGCTTGACTTCTGATGGTGTTTGGTAACAGAGTAAGGGTCAATTGTAAAACATGCAAGTGTGTTCCAAGCCCATATCTATTAATTATTAGATATAGCACTACGAAAATACGCAGATCGAGCTCGATTGCTGTCAATGTGTCGATGTTTGACAATTTGCAAAATGGAGTTGTCGAGAGGACCGTTTTAGGGCTAGTGAGTCTCTCAAGATTCTTCGGATCATTGCCCATGTCCAAACTATGTGTTTTGCACACAAAAAAGCCCGACTTCCATGGCGCTATTTAAATTGACCACGTGACCTCCATACGCAACTAGTTATAGATATAAGACTACATATATAGTCATGAAAAGGTTGCAAGTCTGCTACCAACAAATATGATTGACATGAACGAACAGGTTAAGAATCAAGCTCACATATTAACTTTCGCACTAGACATCATTCACAAGTCAAGTCAAGTCAAATAATCATTTATTATACTGACATGTGATATACATATTCTGATTATATTTAAATACATTAGTAATATCACCCAGCCAATTATGGCTTATAAGTCAGTTTAAATCATATCTTATAATAAGTGTGCAATAAAAAATAAAATGTACAATTGTTAGTTATCCAGTTTGTCTTTTCTCATATTCCATGCATTTTCTATGTATTTAGCTACATAATATTGACAACGAGGAAAGTTGCTTGCCAAGTTAACCAATCATAGGCCTGACCGACGCACCTCATGCATATTATGTTGCCTAATCCTGTCTAACTTGCCATTCAAGAGGGGGATTTGCGACCGTTGCTATGAAGTCAACTTAGGATGGCACGTTGTCAAGGAAGCCAGTTAGACATCCAATCACTGGCCAGTAATCAACTACTTTCGAATTTCATCCTTGCACAAACACAACTGAAGTGCAGGCTTTTACATAATATATGCATGGATTATGCCTACAGTATTCTCCGCCTTAATCAAGATACACTAACTGGCTTTTTGTACTAGTCGACCTCATAAAGTTAGTTTTTATTTCACTTTCTTTTTCTTACAATGTCAAATGACAACGTATTGCTGACGCGAGATTGGAATCTTCACCACGTATATTGCCTTGGACTAAAAAAATCGCACCTGCGCGCACCTGCTGGGAATGCAGATATGGACGTGTTGCGTATCTCGTTAACCTATCTCTGTCTCTACTGGGTATCATGTTATCAATATTTCTTTCTCAACACTTACAAACCGTATGCAATTCCCACACGGTGCTTCCACTCTGTGTATGTGCTGTGCAAATAAATCTATTCTGGATATTGCTGACTTTGTGGAGCCATTTTTCATGTATCAATATTCAAACATTTGGATCTTAAAGCCTATCACGTAGACACACGCCACGATCACATGACCTGTAATCTATGGTAAATGTGTTCTTGTCTGACTTGAGGCTGGTGTCGTCGTACAGGATCCACCTCATGGCCTCGCCAAGTGAGCAGTTGAAACGCCCCAGCTCTTCCTCATCTATAGGCAATGGTAAGCCCCGGTACCCGTAAATGTGGCTGGAGTATTGCTGTGTCCAGTTGTAGCTGTCCCTGTACCATTCATCCGAGTGTACTGCGGGACTGTCCAGTTTGCCATCTAGCATGTTAACCTTTACATCTGGATGGCCATCTAGTTCATAGTCAAGCATATAAGTAGGCCTTTGGCTGGAGTTCCAAATGAATGCTCTAACCAGAAAGGTGCGTTCATAGTCCTTTAACCATAGATCCATAAACTTGTTGTCTGGACTACCCACCAGCACATTGTTGGCCACTAAATGGTTATGTTTGCTCTTACTGAGAGTTGTGTTGAAAATGCGCAAGTCGTCAAATGATGACAACGGGATCACGTCAGTGTCTAGGTAGATGCCTCCAAAGTCACGAATTACGGATAGCCTCAAAACATCCGAGAGATGTTCAACCTTCCACCAAGGTGCCTTCCGGAAAAGACGCCTAGTAACAACGAGAGGAACCTGGTATATGTTTGGAACTTCCGTGAGCGTTCTGTTCCAATACTCGTATTCAAGCGAATACGTGTCTCCCCAGAGTAGGATCACCAGTGGGTTCACCAGCTTTTTGATGGCACAGTAAGCAACATACTGGAAGAATCGGTATTTCGTGTCTAAATGACGCACGTTGTTGGTCTTACCGACGCCAACACGCGATGCGTTTATGTTGATGATGTGAACCACGTTGGGTACAACGAACGGTTCTCCCGTGGCGTTGTGAAACAAGGGCTGGTCGTTATGCTGAACGTGGGAGAGCAGGATAGGCGCCACACCTGTGATGAGTTCCACGTGGTGCAGACAGCTGGCAGCACTGTGAAGACACGGCGCCGACCCCAGCACCAGACCCCTGCAACGGCAATGTCATGCACACTTGTTTTATGTCATTTTATACCAGTGTTATGTGCCATTCATATTCACTTGAAAGAGAGGTTTATTTACTTGCAATGTTACTTCAGAGCTTAGTTTATATCATAATGAAAATTATAATGTACTAGTTTATTGTCCTAATGCACGATCGTTTAATATCACAAAAATGGCCTCCTATCACTATCAGGTATCATGTTATCATTATTTTTTCTCAACCTTACAAACCATTATGCGAATAGTCTTTCAAAAAACTTATATCTAATAATTTTTATTTTTTTTATTGCATAAACCACTCGTGTCAATCATATAATAAGTGCAAAGATGAAGAGCAAGTACAATTCAGCGTGACCGCCTCAGCCTCTAACTCTAATAGATGTCTTTTATATAACCTTAGAAATTCCACTGATATTAAATATACAGCGTCGAATATTCTGGCCTGTTATACACCTATGTCAAATTTATCAAAGCTTCACCATCAAAAATAAGAAGTACTACATGCTTAATGAGAAAATATCCAAATACAGCAGCTAATCTGAAAATAGATTGCCTTTCTAAAAATAGTAGCCATGTGCTTAAGAATTGGCCTCGTGTCAGATCATTTAAAGGCTTTGTGATAAGCTACTTTTCACATTGTTATTTTGTTTACAAAATATGCAACAACTTAAAACCATAAGGTAAATTGCCCCAGGATTATAGATAACATCATATGCAAGAATGTGCACTATACCACTTTAGCCTAAAGATTCAACATGTTAATGTTAAAGGTGATTTCATAACGCTGTTTTCATTGTTTACCCACCTGTTTTCATAATAGTGACTCGGAACACCATAACTGCTGCTGTCAAGCTTAGCTGCACTTTCCATTGGGGAATCAGATCTCTTAAAACTGCAAATCATTTTTCAAAGAATCAGTTCGAATATGTAAATTTTATTCCATCGATCAGTATTTACATTGAAATAGATGCATTACGGCCATTGATGACTTACCAAAGACTAGCCTGTGTCACTTGATATCTAACAAAAGCCCTATGTCGTATGTTTAAAAAATTGCGAACTTGCAAGTTTGGAATGCAACTTGCAATGAATTCTTTTGTCATCAACTTTGACACATTGTCAATTGGTAGAGGCATTGCAAATAAATGTCGTATTGCTCACTGAACCATGTGAACGATTTGTCGAATTGGCCACTGAACTATGAAAATTTTTGTAGGATTTATCTAATTGGTCACTTAACCATGAAGGATTTGTTGAATAAATACCACTAATTGCAAAGTGGTCAGTGATCCATGGAGGAGTAAGCCAAACCTCTTATTCTGAACACTTTATAGGCAATAGCTGTCTTATATGGACATTTCATTGATCAACTTAGATGCAGCTGGTCTCATCTTAAGATCTTGTGTATAATTATATTATAATTCATAAATCTACTCAATGCCGTTCGTATTCTATTTTGATTCAAACAATCAATGTATTGCCCTTAATGATACACAGTCATCATGGGGAAAATGTATTTTCTTTCAAATTAACTACATAATCTATAATTACCTTGAAAGACACCTACCTTTCGATTATGATTGAAAATCTATCATTATTTACAATGTTGCTCGCAATTGTATAACCACTATATAATAAGGAAAGTATTACAATAGGGCTTATTATTAGGAGTTTGCGCTTTCCTATACGTACATGTATATCCATTTGAATATACTACATAACTGTCTATCACAGGAGACAATATCCAACCATTCTCCAGCAATTTAGCGTTTTGTAAGCTGTTTTAAACTTTGATAGTACCCCAACCATGAAAAGTTACGATGCAGATTTTTTGTATAAACGCGGTTCCGCATCATGGCATTACTGATAACTTGCATCACCGTATAATCAAAACCCGGTCTGTAGGCGCAGCAGCATTACTTTTCGTTCTTGTGGCGCTGAGAACCCGCTCTACGTGTTCAATTGTGGTGACACTTTATTGTTGTATGTTGTCACATTTAGGACAACTATTCACAATACGCTGGATTTTATTCTGAGTGGTATATGTTGCATGGAAAAGGGTAATATATCTTTGTTTCTTAGTAAAGCTGCCCATTGGACGCTTTTTGTCACTATTCATTGACTTGACTATGGTATACATTTTGTCCAAAATAACATAAAGATTTCAGTATAAGAAACTCGTTTTTTATCATATATTGAAATGTTTTTGGTAATTTCACTTGTCAAAGTGACTAATGCAAAGTTAACAATAAAACGTTTATAAAACGATAAAATGGGGGATTGCCAGATTTTGGAAGACAACCCTCTTTGTAAGCACGGCTATTTTTTTGGTAACTCGTTCTGTTAGATCTGACACTAAGCAACAGATAAGAGCTACATATGGCCGAGGAAAGTTTTGATATCTAAATTTAGAAAATGTAGTGTACATGTGAAATGTAGATTATTTCAAGCTTTTTGTTATAATTTCTATAGAGGCAATATGTGGTGTAATTTTCCAAATATCAATTTGTAAAACTTGTTAGTGCATACAAACGTATCTTTCGGCAATTATTTCTGATACACTATAAGGAGGATACATCTAAGTTCATGTTGCATTACGGTTCAGATTCTGTTAAAGTAATACTTAGAAAATTATGTGGTAGCTTGGTTTTTGTTTTTTTCAAGTCAAAATGTTTTAGCATGTAACATTGTGGCGTCGCATTCCTATTATGATAGCACCATTGTGCAAGAGTGGTTAAATGACTTAGTTTAAGCTTCTGCTGTTACTTTTGTGATAGTATACTTTTTACACACACACACACACACACACACACACACACACACACACACACACACACACACACACACACACACACACACACACACACACACACACACACACACACACACACACACACACACACACACACACACACACACACACACACACACACACACACACACACACACACACACACGCACACACACACACGCACACACACACACACACGCACACACACACACACACACACACACACACACACACACACACACACACACACACACACACACACACACACACACACACACACACACACACACACATGTTGTACATATTAATCTATCTTATGGCATATTTCATATCTAATATGCGATTTATGCTGAAATGAAATATTCTTATTCCAATTCTTATTCTTATTTCCCTTCTGTTGTGACTTCCATGTTTTTAGACTATATCATTGCTTTCGTGAATACCGTAAAGTTGTTTTCTTTTTCACACATGAATGCATTACGTGTCAGCCCACTGACCACCCAGTAATCCGGGTATCATCCTTACCCACATCCGTCTGTAGAGACGGTGAGGTCATTACGGCGCCTTTGTGTCTCGAATGTCCCTCCCCATGACATGCGGCCAGGTGATTACATTGTAAATTGATGGTTGATCCATACAATCCAATGTAAAAATGTTTAAATTCATTATTTACTTGTTCTAATAATGTTTTAATAATGTTCTAATAATTTGGCTTTATTACTCATTTGTTACAGATACTATGCTATTATGAACTGACATATAAACCTATAATGGTTGGGTGGTTTTGTAACTGATAATAATCTAAGTGTATGCATATGTAGGTAGATTTGTATGTATGCATGTTGTATATAAGTTTGTATGTATGTAATATCATGTTGTAACCACATGTCGGTATAATAAATGAATTTTGACTTGACTTTGACTTGACTTGTTAATCGGCACTGATCATGATTGCTAATACTGTAAAACTAGAAATGTTTGCGTACGATTTAATTTGCGAATTTCGTGTGTAGGTGAAAATGCAAAATTTATTCAGTTGTTCAAGTTGTTGAGGTTGTTCAAGTTGTTCAAGTTGTGGTTGTTCTACAATAGTTCAATCAACATACAGTTAATATTACTTTCTATGTGACAGTGACTTAAATAAAAAGGTACGATGTACACCCTATGACTAGACTATTTTGACTCTGAAACACACGACTTCTAAAACTGAAGATTGCGCTTTTCATAAGCCAAATACAATTTACATTCTTATTATTAAGATTCTTAGAAACTACACGTTCTATCGATATATCAAGTCTAAAAATAACAACCAGTCTGAAAATACCTTAAAAACAGGACTGACGCCGTCTTATCTGACTTAGTGACAAAAAACGCCAGAAAAGTAGTTTATAGGCCTGCATATTTGCTTAACCTTTCACTGACGATTTATGATGCAGAAACTGCATGCTACATTATGATAATAAGACTGTCACTTGATGCAAAATTTTGTGATTTCAATAAGATCTCGTATCTTTTTGGCTTTATAATCTGTTCTGTTTTAATAGAACTGTCATGACGCATGCATGTACAAACCTCTTTACTCTCTTTTTGTATGAGGGGGTCACATAGCAAAAATGTGATTGGTGATTGGCCCTAAATCTTGAGCGTGAATTGTGGATTCCCTGTATTTACGTGCGTGAAATATGATGGAACCTATTATTGGTGACTGGTGATCTGCTCATCTCAAAGGCTGTGATTGGTGATTTGCCCAAAATCTTGAGCGTGAATTGATTGTGAATTGCCTGTATTTAAGTGTGTGAAATGTGATGAAACCTATTCAATTACAATTTCTTGTGATTGGTGAATGACAATGAAATGTATTGGTGACCGGTGATATAGGAAAAAAATGTTGGTGAATTGATTGTCATCAAGGCTATATAAATGAACCCCCCTCTTGTATGCATCGGCATTCTCATAACCAATCTAGTTGCCAACAAATACTGTCTGGAAAACCTGACAGTTATTGATTCCGTAAGGATGAATAATTAGTAGGAATTATGTTAGCGTGGGAGAAACTTGATCACACGAAACTATCGTAATAAAAGTGTCCCACTGCATACGAATAACACTTGTATACTTCTGAGTTTTCATCTACTGTGTTAAAAGTTACCTACCGCACGCCTTCTAATAAGAGATTTATAATAGTCAGCTCAGATGTCCTGATCTCGGGGGAATAGCACCGATAAATATAGTAAGATTTGCGAAAAAGCATATACCAAAGTATAGTAAAATTCATTCAAAGCATACCTATAAATATACTAAACCAAAAGTTCATCCATAACGTACGAAAGAAATACACAAAGCAAGCAAACATTTTCACACATTTATAGATAACATTACATCACAGATGAAAGTAATGATACTCAGAGTGATGAGACATGAAAATACACAATAATATGCAATATTTCGATGCTTAATTAAGATCTGTCTTCCACATTTTAAATACATTACCCTTTCAAAGTGGAAAACAGCAATCTTGGTTTGGTGTCTGTATAGCTTGTTATAGTTAAAGTTGTTATAGTTAAAGCCCAAAAGCAACGTAAAGTTCCACATGCTGTGAACGATGTACTTTGTTAATGACGATGTGGTTTCTGAGCAATTCATCCATTTACATATTTAGACTTCAATATCATTTGCGAATCACAGTGAACGCTGAACACAGACACGATACTGTTTGAGGATGAACTTTGTAATTCTGTTAGCAGATGCAATATAAACAGATAGACGATTGAGTAAAATGATACATCAAACGCAAACCAGATGCAACGATTTTATACAATTAGTGTTGTGTGTAAAACTTACGGGATAAAGATTGCCGGGAGCGAAGCCTCCAGCCAATGTGGTGTAATCGCTGCAAAACATGCGCAGGATAATCTTAGTCTATCTACACAATGGGAAAACCATTATGATGTGAAGAACATCTTTCATTACTATCATCTCAGCAGCGTAACCTTGATCACAAGACCACGTGTGATGATGTGTAACATTATAACAATCACTGCGCATTCCCATAGACACCTCCTTGACTTGATGACCTCATAGTTGTAAGACAAGAAAAACCCACACCAAACAGCTCATGCATATATCAATATTGTGGAAGAAGCCTGCTTGATGTGAAGCCTGTGAGAGAGTGGGTGAGAAAAAAAAGGTCCAGCATTAATATGCATGGGTATACATATGCAGAGGAATAGTATCATAAAATATCAGCCTCTTTGCAACAGTGAACGATATTATATCCCAACTCAAACTTTGTAATGAATAAGAAATTTGAGTGAAAAAAAAGAGGTGGGGACATATTTTCTATTAGGTTAGGCCTATGTATTGTTTTTACCTGTTTCTGAGTACGCGCAGTGCAATTCGCTTGCACGAGTGCAACATACGCACTATAATAGGAGACGCAAGGACTAGACCTGTGCTTGGAGATGCTCATTCGGTGAAGGAGTCGTCGCACACATGAGCACGTCGTTTGACATTTTCCCCAGAAATTTGTTATTAATATTTTTACTCTAATTTCATTTTATTGACTCACTCGAGCATGTGCATGTTCGACCTCGACATAAATCAACCAAATACACATATTATCATACAATTAGCGATCATTCACAAATGACGTCACCCGACAGGGGTGTGTGTTTGGCGAAAGATGACGAAAGGTGACCGGGGGGTAGGGGTGGGGAGTCTAACACTTGGGTGGTATCACCTTTTTTAAAAAAAAAGTTATAGTTATTTTTTAACTTACTTTCTGACATATATAAGTGAGTTGATATCTACTGATTGAAATCACAGTGCCATGTTTGCTTTAAAAAATATATATTATGTCCCTAGTACATTTGTAAAATTATGTCTAAATTATGGACACATATATATATATTCAAATGTATTTATACAATGGCGCAGTTAACAGTTAAATCAATGTTACTTGAACAAAATGTCATTGCGAAACCATATCACGGGGGTGGGTGGTGGGTGGATACAAATGACGTCAACTTACCAGGATGGGACGAGGCAAAGATGATGAAAAGTGACGGTGAGGGAGGGGGGGGGTAAAAGGTCAAAAATCAGGTGACGTCATTTGTGAACGATCTCTTACGTGTAATTCCTTGGGCTATCATGTCATGAGACACCTCATTCCACACTCACGCTGGTGCTTGTTGATTGTCTACTTGTTTTTCACTGTCTCATTATTTGTGCTGGAGTGTTTCATTTTGTTCCCATCAGCTGTTATTTGTAACTTGACACTTGTTTTTGCGGAATTGTGTTAATGAGTAAGGGAAGTGAGCTTATTAGCGGCAACATTATTGCCGGTATCCTCTCTTCAACATGTGATCAGGATAAACGAAATTAACAATTCACAAGTCAAACAAATGCTGTTTCAGTCCTTTATTTGAATACCTGAAACACGTATTTTTACATAAAAGAAAGAAATATCAGTCAGATAATAGATTTTTTGACAATTGTAAGTTGATATCACCATTTCATATTTATAGCAAAATGTTACATCAACCGCTCTGGAGAGCAATGTGGATCAAAGACATAATTTCGTCTGTGTGTATATACTAAAAAGAAATCCCCAAAAATACAGCAATAACACGTAACAAGTTCCGCGACATTTTAACAACTATCTGTTGCCTGATATGAATCCCGACCCAAATCAAAGTGAATGATCATGATCAGAAGTACACACAAAAATTAGAAAAATATGTTAGCAGGAATGCTAAATATATTAGTATAACGTCCAAGACAATTTAAAATTCAAACATTTAATGGATATACTTTGTATTCATCATTAAATATTTTTTTAAAATATTTTCATATAAATGGGACAATATATACATAATGTATGGACGAAACTTTAAGTATAATATGGATCATCTGGATACGCGACAATAGCTACGACCCAGCTTTCCCTGTCATGCGCTGCATCTGCTCTACCACGTGGGGAGGAGCCATCACCTTGCGCTTGATAGTCGTCAGATACCTGAAACAATGGTGCAGGAAAGGTTTTACATTGGCATTCATTATGTGTAGTCTGCAATGTCAATTTACTGAAGTAAGTTCACGAAAATATAGGAACATTCAATTCACAATTACATGTACATGGTTTGGTACAACTGCAAAACCTTGTAAAGTATAGTGAAGTACATGCATTGGTATAATTTGTGTCTGTATGAAGTGTTGATAACATGTATCAAACAAGACATCACGTTACACTATTTTGGCATCTACAGTATCGCAATACCATCATTTCATTTACATGTCTTAGTACAAATGTACGGCTGCTATTATGTTTGTGGGTAAGTTCACCCACGCAGGTCAGATGAGGTCGAAAAGCAATAGCGGCCGTTGGTATTCAGGATTAAGCCAAAATTTAAGAGGATTGTCCCGCGTAACCTCCAAACCTAACATCGGGAGAACAATATGCAGGAAAGGTGGTGGTGGTGGGGGAATGGGTGGGGGTAAACATCTATAACTAGTAGGAAGTCGACACCAATTAATTTTTTTTACCTCTCATCCAATCCGGTGGCACGGAGCTGGTCCAGCTTTTTGCGCTTAACCATCTCAATTTGGAGCTGTCTATTGCGTGCTTCTTCCTCCAATTTAACACCCTCTTCAAAGTGTGCATTCCTCTCGGCAATCTTGTTCTTCTCCTTGGTCTTGATCTGGTTCCTGACATCATCTGCATATTTGCGGTTTTTGCTGTACCTGCTATGCTCCCCTTCACGGTCCCTCTGGATAAGGTCCTTTTGAACATTCAGTAAACGCTCAAACTCAGAGCGCTCGCGATGAGCAGCAACTGCCTTAAAGTGCAGCTTCTCTGCCAACTGCTTCTCCCGTGCTTTCTGCATCATCACCAATTTCTCCGCCTTGACCGCAGCATCATGCAGCTCTTTGCGTCGCCAGTCACGGTCTGCTTGCTCTTGAACACGCTTTGCTCGCAGTGCATCGCGTTCCTCCTGTGCATCAATGGCCCGCTCTTGCAAACTCCTAAGTCTGTCAATTTCTTTTGCACGTATGATTCGTTCACGCTCTTGTTCTTTCTCCCAAGCAGCCTCTCTTTCATCCTTCTCACGTTGGTGTTCCAAAGCCTTGTTTTCTACAGTTCTGTTCTGCAATAACTTCATCTCTTCTCTTCGGACAATATCATCAATACATTGATCCAATTCTTCTCTAAGCTTTCTCTGATTCTTTCTTTTTTCTTTTATCTCTTCTATTTCTTCCTCACAGAGTTTTTCAACATATTTCTTCATCAGAATTGCCTCTTGGTCCTTCTGTTCCAATTCTAAAAGTTTCTCGTCTGAATTTTCTTTTATTTGATCGATGATTTTCATAGCTCCAAGCATCCTCTCTTCCTTTCTCTTTCTTTGTAATTCTTCATCCGCCCCAATGCCTTTGACACGGTCAATCTCCATAATTCGATCTAGTCTCAATTCTTCCTCCTTCTTTTCCTTCTTTATTTTATCTTGTTCTAAAATTTGGGCATCTTGAATAGCCTTGCATTTTGCATCCATAATCAACTTGTTCAACTTGATAATCTCATCCTCCTGTTCTTGCTTTTTTTCAATTGCCATTCGTTTCAATTCTTCATGTCTTAAAAATTGTTCCATTTCAATGTCACTGAATTGTGCATTGTTGTTCCTTTCCATATCTAGCTTCTTCATATAATCTTTACGCTCCATAAGTTCATTCACCATTTCATCCTTTCTCTTTCTCCATTCTTCATCCATTTGATACTTCTCTTCAGTAGTTATAACCTTTGCGGCCTCTCGTATTTCTTCTAGCTCAGACCGCAGAAGAATAATAGCCTTACCTGAAATATATAAGTATGGTGATCAGATAGAGTGATAGTATATATATTATAGTTTGTTTAGATACTAGTATTTACATTGTCTCGTCTTTTTTGCTCAAATAAAAAGTATATGTCAACTTTCATAGTCAGCTACTTGAGTAATAGTTCTCAAATTAGAATTAGGTCAGTTTATATATTTAATGTGGATCCTATATATGTCAACTTTCATAGTCAGCTACTTGAGTAATAGTTCTCAAATTAGAATTAGGTCAGTTTATATATTTAATGTGGATCCTTTTGCAATACGGACATAAAAAAGGTCTATATATTATTGCATATATATAAATTGATTCTAACATGTACCTGAAGGATCTTCATAAGGTACTCTTAGGTTTCGCACTAGGTCTTTCGTAACGACCTGAACCACTTCCTTCTTCCTTTTCCTGGCTTCATCTTCAATACGTGGGCAAGGACAATCATTTGGATGGTTATTATTAGCATTTTCCGTCTGTTTTTCCTCCAACATCTCAGTTCTCTGTTAATCAGTAGGTAATGTTGAATTACTTGTGCTATAGTTCAAATTGGTACAAACGAAAAGTATGCACACCTAAGTTAGATCTAGATCTATGTGCATTCATGTAGATCCAGGTTTAATTACGCAAAAAGCAGGTTTACTAACACCTTGTTTAGTTTTGACGAAATTAGAGCTTAATCTTTGTAGAATTTATACTATTATAGTGTGAATAATTCTTACGTGTACCTGTTTTAATCGCACACCAAAGAGTGACTCGTCAACTTGGGACGTGTCTGACACTGTATGATACTTTCTTCCTTTGCTTCTCCGAGACAATCCCGACGACAGGGTGCAACTACCAGAGTCGTTACTATTTCCAGGCATGGCTGTTTCGTGTTCAGCGAAAAAACAAAACGTTTATTGTCCTTATTCATCCATTTATCTCGAGTTATATACAAAGTTGATTATATCAAGTTTCATGTAAAGTCAGTTCACGTAAATATTGTTTCAACATACGGTAAACGCATTTAAGTTAAGTGAGACGTGTAAAGTGAGACGTGTAAAGACGACGAAATGCACATTGAGACTAACGTTTGACGTACATTATTAACATATCAAAAAGTTGCACGTTACATTTGCACGTGCGTTCAGACTGAGACGTTTTATCTATCACTTCCCACCGTTCTCAGTATTCATTTAAGTTGCCCTAATTAAAATCATAGTACTTTGTAGTGACTGCAATGGCAAATCCAGTTTTTTTTAAAGGGGGGGGGGCGCACTTAAGGGATTTCATGGGTTTTGTATGCGCAATCGATGGCGGACATGCCAAAATCCCTATAAAGATGAAATATTTTGGTGGGAAAGGGGGGGGGGGGGCTGGATCTGCCTATGGACTGTCTATCAATAGTGGTGGAATCAATAGTGGTAGTATATGACATGTGGACATTTCCAACGCGGACTGTTTGCAGTCTACGTTCAGACTGTCTAGAAAGTTTGTATGATAGATCTACCGGATAGAACCTAGAACTAATAACTGATGACTTATCAGCTACATATATATTTGCACTTTCTCACTTTCCTCCAAGTCACGCAAAGTAAATATGTCTGGAGAGAGAGAGAGAGAGAGTTCGGGGTATGGGAGCCAATTAAATTGTTCGTCAGGACTGTTAAATTGTTCGTCAGGAATGAAAAGTAGGACTTGTGTCACTACGGCTACCACAATTCTAAAACTCAATGTGAACCATGTAGGCCGTACACAATGAGCATACGGTGAACAGTCTCCACTCTCAAGGAAAACGTTTGTCATAATAAATTCCCCCAATACATTCCGCTATCATATCTACCCAGGTCCAATTTTCTTTTCAAGATGCTCGGCTACTTTTCTTTTCAAGACCTGGTGACATTGCATTTGAAAGTTACCACATATTCAGTATTTACTCAAATTAATCAAATCAGCTAGAAGACTCTTGAGAAAAACCATCTGCGCCATAAAGTCGCACATTTACTCACACTATTCATTCATTCGGCCTTTAGATTCAGTTTCAATAAATTGCGAAATACGCATTGCAGCTTCTAAAGCTGCAGTTCTCAAATGAAAGAAGACTAGCTTGGGTGGGCTCATTTAGAATCCGCGCGAGGGTCAATCGGCCCATTACTGACCGCTAACTGACAATTTTCATTACGGGTGCAAATTCGAAGTGAGAGGCTTCGATAGGTAAGTCCGTATACACGGAATCGTTGAATAAAATAGATAATCTGATGGTGGTTCTCAAAGTTCCATTCATCAGAGCTACATCTAAGTGGAAACATATTGCTAGTCTCCATCTAACATATTGCACGTATATTTTTGAATGTGAGGACGTGTGTTCGTTTGATAAATACATATTTTTGTAATTCGTTTGTTTAGTTGCAAGAGCTTAGCAAATACTGGATAAAGTTAGATACAATGTATCACTTAATCAATCCATAATAACTAATTCACTTTAATTAGTGTACTTTTTGTAAGAGTGGGGTGTTCTTTCTCGCCCCCCCCCCCCCCAAAAAAAAAAAAAAAAAAAAAAAAAAAAAAAAAAACTAAAATAGCAAACCTTGATTAGTTATTAAGCAAACTTTTCTTGAGACTAAGACTCACTCAGTTGACATCATTTTTCACAACTTACCTCTTACAATTGGATGGCACATCTGAATGCTGACAATATATCGTCTACGCCGTATGTTCGCAGTGAGCCGCACCGAGCCGCCGCGTTTGGCGGCCATGACAGACACGTGGTGATAGATGTCGTTTGATCCCGTGTGGGTGGTCGGCGGCGGCTCGCAACAGGCGGCTCGTCTTCTGTTTATCACATTGCAGGCTATCTGGTAAAAAGCTACCCCAACGGTATGGTAATGCTCATATGTATAGAGAGACACAATAAGTTTACATCAATAGACTGCCAACCATACATATCATGTTACACTAGTTGACTTTGCGGCATAAGCCCTAGCCTTCGCTCATGACGCTTTTTTTTTCAAATCTTGCTAGATTCTTCTCGGGGTCAATCACAAATGACGACTGTGTATCGAGCCATTTACATGGCATCGTCGTTCCCACGCACTCTATTTTCTATCACATGAATTAGCGTCAACACCAACCAATATTATAAAGCGAAGGGGCAGTAGCCGCATTCCACCTCGGCCGACGATACAGTCAAAGCTTTCGCACCTGCCCCAATCTATTGCATATAAACACGGATCAGCCCACTAGCATTGTATCTGGAGCTGTTAATCGGATCCAGGAAGGGGCCGGGCGTAGATCTCTGTTGGTGTGGGATATGCGCTGTCTGTGTGGAATGGAATCCCGCTGGGTGATGCATGGCTCTTGGAGGATACAGTCGGACGTTCTGTAAGGGCCACATGCAACACGAATCTTACTCGAACAGCTGCCCATCTTATAGTCACCCCTTGTTTGATGTGAATTAGTCTTTATACATGAATCAATACTGTGAGCCAAACCAGAGTCACAAGACTAATGTGTCAGAGTCAAACGCTTTTGACTCTGTGTTGACTCTGTGTGCATGTGCATGTACCCCACTCGGAACTACTCGGAATGTTTCGGAGCTCAACAGTTGTGAGAGTAGCGGAAACATACGAGGATTGCCGAATGCATGTACCCTGCTCTTCCAGGCTGACATTTCACGTCATACGCACGCTAGAATACTGCATTTTGTAATACCAGTAGTAGAATATAGTACTTGCCTACAGCGAAATTTGTTGGTGGATATTCATCAAATACATGAAATACGCGGCTAGATTGTATTTTTCTTGCTGCAAAAGAATCTCGTTAACGTTTTACATTATCTACTTATTTCATTTACAAGCTACGATGTGCTATACATTTTGCACACATTAAATAAAAAAGCATCACCTGCACGGTTATAGACTATGCTTGATATAAACGAGCATGAATATTCACAGACTATAAACTTTTAAAGTGGAATCTATGAAAATGTCGTGCATGGTACATTGTTTACTATTATTAATTGTTATTACTCAGTAATAATTGTTGTAAATATACTGTAGTATTATATATAAAATTATCATCAATATCAATACTGTGTTACAATATACGATGCACGGTTTGTGACTGCTCTGAACATGTAATGGATTTTACAAGAATGTACTTGCATTTCATCAAGAGACAGTGCATGACTTCATCCTCCTCACAATTGACAAGTTTTGATAATCGGATAATCAATAGTTGAATATGTTTATATCACACACACCGGGAAAGCTATCAAGTGGCATTTCAATAACCGCTCTTATGAACAAAATCATTCTGAGTTGAGGATCATCTTACAATGACACACGTAAAACCTTCTCTTCATGAGGCAATAGAGCAAAACAACTCCAGTGCAGTGATTGAGAGTGCGATTCTCTCAGAACCCCATGTGGACGTCAATGGGAGGAATATAGAGGGAGTTACTCCGCTACACGTTGCCATGAGGCTGAAACGATGGGATGTTGTGTCTGTTCTCATTAAAAATGGAGCAAATATTAATGCTCGGGATGATGATGGTATGACAGCATTTGAAAATGTTCTATTGGGTGTTGATGATGTGCCACCAAATGTCTTTTATCTGCTAATTGACCCTTTAAGAATCAACAACACCATCCTTTTCAACTGGACACCACTTCAGACTGCTTTAGCTGGAAGCAACTGGCATCTGGTGCAGCCTCTCATTACAAAGGGAGCAGATATCAATGCTCGTGACAAAATAGGTAGAACTGCGCTACACAATGCAATTTCTTGGCGTTGCCCCCACGTTGCTGTAGTGGCATCCCTCATTTCTTATGAAAACATCAACATGGAGGATTGGTATCGTCAAACACCACTCACTCTAGCAGTAGAAACTGCACAATGGGAGGTAGTGCGTCTATTGCTCCAAAAAGGAGCACGTGTCTGAAATGCCCCGAAGCACATCATAACACAAACTGATTTCCAACTAAAACACCAACAAGCCTTACATGTGTGTGAACCTATACGGATTGTTATGCATTTTAGTGATGTTTTAGATGTCAAATGTTTATTAAGTATGTTGTGGTCATGTATTAAGATTTTTTAACTGGTGCACGAGTATTTGTTATTCTTTTAGAAAATGCTGTGTTTGACCTGACTTCCAGTGCACAATTGAATTTATAATGAGGTTACTAGTTGTATGATTTTATCAATATTGCTAAATATTTCAAAATATTCTATAAAATGTTGATTTTTTATAGGTTAAGTTCAATTGAATGTACAATTTTAACATATGTACAACTGAGACTTTTATCAAGATCTATCATGTATCACTGCAGCCAGTGCCAAACCATACTTGCAGGACTTCCGCCCAGTACAATTACTGCTGGATACCTTCAATTTGCTTAGCATCATCTCCACCACCCCATGTGATAGAAGTCTGGCAACATCTCTGTCGCGGGAATTTTAACTTTGCTAATACCAATCAATTATCTCATGTAATAGTAAGCTTTCTGTGTGTATTTGAAGGGAAATAAGCGGTTAATGTACACATACATGAAGTGATCTATTCTTTTCACAAGTGGTCTAAATGGAGCGTTTTTATATCTATGTGTATTAAACTAGCTAATACAAAATTATGTAAAATATACTTCAATTAAAAAAACAACACTCAAAGTGTGTTTTTACATTTAATATATAGACCTATTCTTAATATGCCTTATTGTGTTCTTCACATGTATCAAAGCGACCCCCTCCTACAGCAATTATCCCACCGACATAAAACATTTTTGCTTGTGGCTCGCTGAACACAATTGTACATGTACATTAAACAATCTCCTCACAGAGGTTGTACTCGCAACTGGCTTCACCAGCGTAAAATTAGTCCATCTGGATCTGCTATGGCTGGTGTTATTGGATCCAATTTACTTGTGTTGTGCAATTCGTAGTATTTACGATAACATGTGCAGGCGTCACGCTTTACTGACTCCGTAAAGCGCTAGCGCGACCCTTTTTTAGAGGTGCCAGTGCCTAAGTGGTTAGGTCACATGATTTGTAGGTAGATGTTAACCTGTTTGGGATATGCTGTTGCTAAGACGACCTAACAATGTCAGTATATACAGTCGATGTGCGTTTAAGAGGTTAATAGTGAAAGTTTAAAGCAATGTTACTCGGGTCGGGGGAAAAGTGTGGCAATCTATGATAAGGAAAATAATGGAGTTAGATATCTTGCACCACACAGGAGAAAATATAATTCTTATTCAACATGTAAGTGTAAATATATTGCGATTACAAGGATCGCTACACAAAATTACACGGTATAATAGTGATAAAAAATTAACCTGTTCAAACATAAAGGCCTGTATATTTTTATCGCAGTGTATATAATAATTAAGTGTTGAATTTTACACTAAAATAAACATTGGTTTTCCATTTCTCTCATAAAATCATTTTTTGTCCACTATGCAGTCGGAATCTCGAACACAA
This sequence comes from Streblospio benedicti, assembly GCA_019095985.1. NCBI lineage: Eukaryota > Metazoa > Annelida > Polychaeta > Spionida > Spionidae > Streblospio > Streblospio benedicti. The sequence continues at coordinate 51,544,532 of CM032664.1, read as the reverse complement.
ATCCCACCACAGCCCTTAAGATAAAACATTCGTTACTTGCCCGACCCAATGCAGGAATACACCAACACTACCCGCATAATCATTGGCTGATGTGCAGACAAATATTGGATCTTAACCTGGTACTAATACGCGCCTATAGAAGGCTGCACTGTATGCCTTTTATCAAACTAAACTGCATATTCATAATGTCATCAAGTCAATGGATGATGAATGGGTCTATTTTACACTAGGCGAGTATAGTGCAGTGGCGTGAACTTTACACTCGGCATAAAGTTGCTGTGAGCTGATATCAGTGTATATGATGGTAACAAGTGCGCATTTACTATTGCGCAATGTACAGATTATACAGTGGAGAAACTCAATCGCATTTTATGTGCAGATCTTGTGGTTTATGGTTGATAGATAGACACTTTATGTTTGTGCAATCTATTTAAGAGCAATAATAAGCAAACCAATTGTGATTGTCTCTATATTGTTTTCTTTCATTTTTTGAGATAGAAAACGAGATTATGAATGAGCACTAGTGGAAAGTGTAGGTACGTGTGTGTGATGGCGTGTGGTTTAGTGCGTGTGTGTATAAGGTACATGGTTTAGAAGTTGTATTGTAGGAATAATGTGGTTAAATTTCCATTTACAATTGTTAATTACTATAAAGTAAAAGCAGATATCTTGCCTGCATTTTTATAAAATACTTGTACACAGCAATATCAATTGTAGAATGTTTTGTTTTATTTCTGTGCCATGACTAAAGGCATAACACGTCAATCTGAGTTACTCCCACGTAAATGTACAATGCTTCTACCCGCCCTCATACCAGATTAGCAGGATTGTAAGGATTTAGAGGTTATCTCACTCTGTTAATCCATTAAACTGTCGTCAATGTAAAACCACAGCATCGTTTCAAGCTATGGTTTCATTTTGTAGCCCAAAATTTTTATACCAACATTCTTCTTTTTGTTTTCATATTTTGCCAATGTTGGTTTGCCATACATGTATCTTTATATAATGTTGATAAGTTTCTTTAATATTATTCAGGAAAGTCAAGGCAAATGATTAAGTTTTCGAATTGCGATGAAAGAATACTTTTAAATACTTATATTGTTTCTGTGTTTGTGAATTGTTTTAGTTCAATTAAAAATGAATCTAATTTACATATTGAGTATCTGAGACAAGTAGGCCTAGTACATATATGCGTGTAATAATTCTACTAGTAAATATATGTTCTTTGATTCTACAGAATAGTTTATGCTATGTTTCAAGCCTGTTGTGCTTTGTCTATACAAATCGATATTCCTGTGGAAAGGAATTTTCGCGGTGGCTGGTAGAGAATGTTGAGTGAAATCATCCCAAATGAGTACAACTCATTGTTTGATCTGGCAAACAAAGACATATATGAGTGGCTCATGGTTCACGTTAATAGATCGCGGCATGTAGGCCTACTCGCGGATTTAGACTAATTGCTTTTGATGGGAACACGAATTTATGACAACTAGTGATGCAGACTACTAACTTATGTTCTGACTTATAAGCCCTTGCGGTTGGGTGGTTATTATGATGATTTTATAAATTGCATGTTTATACTTGTATATGCCACATGTCAGTATAATAAACAAATTTTGACTTGACTTGACTATACGATTCTTACATGACGCCGATGGCTTCAATGGAATACACAGGTGTTGGAAGAAAACAAAACACAGCCATCGCGTGAAGATACGATAAAGTGCAGTAATATAAAATGCAGGTTATATTATATTGACTATTATGTGATATGCCTTCAGGTTGGGTGCACAATTAACGGTGACGGTGGAGGCCCGTGTGGAGTAGATAACTGTGCAGGGCGAACCTCTACTTGTAGAGCTCTAGGATATAGAATACAGTGCACGCGTGCGTGTACGATTATATCTGAACTCCCCCAATCTTACAGTCAGCCACACAGCTATGAAAAGAGTCACTTGTTTGATTTTTTTCTCCCGTGAGCTGCACAATGATATGCATGTAATGCAGGCTAAATGTTATTGATGTCAGTTGTTCAACTTTTTGAGGTTTTATCTTTAGCTATGCTTTCCTGTCCTATATTCGTATGTAATGAAAAATACACAATTGAATCAAATAACATCTGCCTGAGCAATCATCAGGTAGAAATGGCAGACATCCTGTTTCTCTATTGCCAAGCTATAAAATCCCAACAGAGGCAGTTGTAATGCTCCAAATACACCCACCATCGTTTTGCCAGTGTTGTTTTGTTATTGTTAACAAATCGTCAATTTATACAACAGCTCAGTAGTGGTTTATTTCTCGGAAACTCCTCACAATTCCACCTGTCAAACAAACCGGGAGAATGTACAGACAACTGTGTACTGTTATACTTCAGAGTAAGGCCACTGCGGAATTACATATAGCAACTCACACACAAAACATATAAACTGTTTATACAGCAATGCAAGTTGCATTATTATCATACAACACGAAGACGCAGTGTCACCTAGTTCTGTTCAAGTCTATTTTAGATCAGAATTATCACTAATCCCCCACTAATCCCCCACTAATCCCCTCTCCTTCACTCGACGCAGCGCTCATCTTGTCACTGGTCACGTGATGGGGCGGCACAAATAGGATTGGATAAGCTGGATTAAAAATACAACTTGCTCATGCGCCTGTCACATATCTCAATGATCCAGTACGAATGGTTCATCTCAACCACGAGGGAAACGCAATAAAATATCAATGCAGTATTCTATTTACCGTACAGAAAGTGGTTAAAAGCAGAATTAGACCAATATACGGAAGACGATGGCTCGTGTTACAGAGGTGGATGCATTGGCAAGGCCTGTCCAGAGCTGATGTAGCGGAGGCACGTTGTTGGTTGGGGATCTGACACATTAACGCGTGTCTGTCTACAGAAATCATTTTCAAATACACTATGAATATTTCCAGTGTTACAATGTCTCCAATAAATTGTGAATTCAATAATAAACGCGAAATAGATGAGGATGATTAAAACGACGTGATGTTACGCCGCCTCCCCACCCCCTGATTTCGACTTGGATTATTCTTCTTGTGTGAGAAGTCCCAGTGCACTAGACAAGTGGTTAATATAGGCAGGTGTCACAGTTTGTCCTATTCCTATAATAATGCACAGTCTGGCTTCTGTTCTCAATAGTATTCCTCAGATTGTTTTGACAAACAGAACATTCTCGCAGGACTAGTAAACCACCAGTCTAGACCCGCGCTCTTCTAGAATAAACAGGTCACTTGTGTGCTACACATAATGCCAAGAAAAAAACCTGTTGAATTAAAGTTAGCACAACTGCTTAGGGTGTAACTAAATTTACGAAAATACCGCAGATGCTAAATCATTCAATCAATGGTTTAGAGAATAAATCTCCCAGTATGATATCCCCATATAAATTAACAACAAAAGTACATCAGATTGCAATGTAATTATTTCTCTTTTCATTGCAGCATAGCCATAGTTTTTTCTTAAGTCGTGAGCACCAAAATGTTGAAAGCCCGTGAAAACTAAGGGATGATGTACATTTTGATGATGTTCATTTTGTTACGCTCCGCAAAAGTGGAACAGTGTACACCTGAGGGGGAAGTTGGGCGGGGGGGGGGGCGGTCAAGTTCTTGATATTTTTTTAAGTGACACGCATTTGGGGACTTTAACTACCAGCCCACAGCTGCGTGGCATGCCTTTTCCCTTGCCTGCATATATTATTTTGTATTACAGGCTGTTTTCATTACAAGTTGGTCATGCACGTAATGTTCCAGTACAGAATATAAAACGCACTGGTGTGCTTCATGCAAAACCAACGGCCTGGCGAATATATAGTACGGCATACGGCACCATTTATTGCGCACGGGTGAAGGAGGGTGCAATAAAGCAGATAGACGGCGAGATCTGTAATTATGATGAGCAGACCCAGAATAGGGTGGTGGCGGCTGCGAACCGTGGCAATGAACCGGCGCAGCATACGCCCACACAACTGTCAGAGCACGGTGTTTCAACATTATATGCAATTATTCATTATCCAAAAGTTTTCTTTATTGGTAACACAACATGAACAATTGAAACATTTACCGCCCAGAATCAATACATTTTGAAAGTAGATCTACTTTTGGGACTCGCTATCAGACAAAATGAACACACGCAGGGGATATGCCTATATTTATGAACTTGATTTTGATGACCCCGAGGATACTAAAAGTTCCCATATCTTAGATAAATGTCAATAAAATCCGTGTGTCTCGTACACTAGCAAGCAAAAACTAATTATCAATCATCAAGAAGTGAATCGCGGAAGTAGATAAATCAGTTTTATGAGTCTCTAATATGAGTAAGTGTGAGTAAATGTGCTCTTTGATGTGATGAATTGAGCAATGGATAGCACATCACCACCGCGGGGGGGGGTGCGCAGTCGACGACAGACTATCTTGTGTATTACACGCCATGATCTTATATCAAGGAAGTGGATTCATCATTACACTTTATGGCCACATATATAGCCTCAAGCTGTCGTAGAGATTAAGTCTCATCGACCTTTTCTCAAGAGGAAGGCTTTGCGAGACAGGTGATTTTTAATGGTCAACTGATAAAAAAAAGATTGTCATTTCATAGAGCTAAAAAAAAATAGTCGAAAGTATAATCGTGCGGCATTAAATTGAAGTAATGCTTGTTATGAGAATAAAACTATTGCGCCACTAAAACAGACAAACGTGTTATTACTTTTATGCTGTACATTAAACCAAAGAGCATGTGAAGGGCAATTCTACCTTACGTGCGGCAAACACATTTACACAAGATATGTTCAGCCACCTGCTTTCATCAAGCTACCGTGGCAATCAAAGGCGACTATTTAATTTCAAACGGCTGTGTTAGAAAGCTGCATCTACTTTGACATTCATTACGTGTTTGTAACAAAACACCCAGTAAGCAAAAATGATTAACCATAAACTAATTTATGTGAAATTTTGCTTTATGTGTGTGATATTTTAAATTGTCTGTCACAAACGTATTATTAAAAGTTTAATAGCATCGTGTTGTCACTTTATATATTTGTCATTTTCTACTGGTTTCCAGCTGCGTAATTCAGCGCAAAGGTTAAAGGGCTTGTGGTTGAGGACACATTTTACAGATTTACAAAAAACTAAACAAAAACAAACAAGCAAAAATAAATACACGCATGGTAAGGATCAAGTTTATTCTCCATTACACCTTCCTCACTGCTAGCTGTACTAGTGTAATGTTCTAGCACTCCGGGTAGACGGTGCCTACCGTGAGCACCCCGGCGCTGTTGAAGTCGTAGGCGCGCATGCGGTTGTTGACGCCCTCCAGGCGGATGTTGCAGATCGCGTTGGTGCGCGCCTGATGAAACATGTGTCAGCGTGTTACAGTGCACAAAATCTTTATTTTCTTAATATAGGGAAAATCCCAGTGACTTTGCCTTGCTACAGAGATGCAGCAGTGCCCACGGGCATCGTCAGTCTCCATGCATTTCTTTCACACCGCTCTGGCCATGTTATGCATGTGTCCAATATTGCTTATAAGTGTGAGCTATCACTGAATAATAAGCCTTAAACGGCTGAGCAAGAGAGCCAGCCTTAGTGCAAGAATAGAGACCAAGGTAGAGGGTGTAGAGTACTCACGAGGAAGCAGAGCGTGTAGAGCGCGAGCTCCACCTCAGGCGTGGTCCTCACCCACATGGACGACACCGGCTTGGACGCGCCCGACCACGAGAAGCCGAACTTCACGTTGAACGGCTGATAGAGGGAGAGAGCAGCGTGTGTGTAATATTGAACAGGATATGGCAACATTGAATTTACTGTTGAAATGGGCTGTACAGGTTTGGGGACTGATAAGTGGGGCACAAGTGTGTTGATGAGAAATATGCTAATGTGCTACCCGGTGCTCGAAGTCAATTTAGATTCCTTTACAAAAATCCTTAGTGTGTGTAAAATCATATGTTTTACTACTGCATATCTGATCGAAAATGTAGGAACAATTGTACTGGCCTCATCTCTTCATTGATAACTATTAGTAAAAGTGGTATTGATATATCTGCTGGTGTGCTGGTGCCTGGTAAAATGGGTGATTGCATTAAGAACAAGACTAAAAGTACGTCGTGCTAGGCCACTACCCCTACTACCAAAGAGGGTAGATGACATGACATACAATTCTTTCTACTACTAGTATACCACATGTACGGAATAAGCTCGATAACAATGTCTTCATTTAACCCGTAATTTGTAGCAAAAGAAAGTAGACAATTATTAATGCGGTAAGTGTATTAGCAGCACACCTTCTTTTTCACTCATTGGCAATAAATGCAATTCCTCTATTATCTCTGTGACATTGCACAATTTCGCTGAATGCAAGACGCTTGTATCTGTGACCTTCATGTTATCTAATCAATTGCCATCCTTTTGTGTTTGACATAACAAAATACCATACAAATGTGCTTTGTGCTGCATGATCTCTGGTGATATTGCTGATTCTATGCGGAACCAATTGCAACGTATAAAGTAACCTACACTGTCATGAAAATAGGAATATGGGCCAACTATCAGTCTCCATTCCAAATATTCCACTCGACCCTATTATTGCATTCAATTGTTGAGATTTCCTGCAACTTGTTCAGGGTTGAATAGTTACTGTACTACAGGGACTGTTCTCTATTCTTTTGTTGTGACAAAAGTCAAACTGGTGCAATGTGCCCAAACACATCTTTCTAATTTGATAGAATTCGGTACATTAAGCGTTTCTAGTAGCAACTTTCAATCAGATTAGCACGAAACAAAATTCAAAGACAATATGAAAGAGAGTGTAATACATTTAAAAACGTGTAAACATGTCTTTGATAGAAAGAGTCAGATATGGACAATGTTATTATACCTGACACGTGGCTTGGTAATTCCCGTACTGGAATTCTCCACTCTTCTCTTCAAAGTACGCCTACAAAGATGAGATGCAAGTATAAAGAGCATCTATTAATTATCTCATATGTCAAAAATGTTAATTATGAAATTGGTAAAAAGCTATTACTAAATCTAATTCAGAATGCAAATGACCCCTGTTCCCCTGAAAGATTGAGCACATGAATTTAAATACTAATGGCTAAATATACCGTACAAATGCCATCTGCTTTTTTCTACCCATTACAATAATGTATCCAACGATAGCCATTCACAAAACATAAATCACTCCCAAACGATATTGCTCAGATATATGGTATTGTAGAAATATTACTTATATTGACACAAATGTATGATGTAACGTTTTAAGTATGGCATTATTTGTCATTGGATAAGGATGGGAATGTGTATACACATGATCGTATACCAGGACCCACATAGGCACAGAAAATGCATATATTACTTTTACAGATCACTGGGAGAACTTATATTTGCCTATTTGGAAAATGGACATTTATATTCCGCGCAATATGTTAGTTTCAAGTCTTGGCAAGTAGACGAATAACCATCGCATAGGCTAAGACATTTATCGTTGCCATCGTGTGCAGCATCAGGTGGACGTAAGCTAGCAGGACAATGAAATCCACACTTATTGGTATGTAGGGTCCCCTTTAATGGAAACCACGTATTTAGCTCTCAAAAGCATGCTCTCAAATGCATTCGTGTGCATTTATCAACACTCAGACACTGAAGCACACGCGCACACGCACCTGAATCCAGTTGTGGAATCCCGTGACTTCAGCTCCGTTGGCGCGGATCTCCCCCATGAACACGTGCTCGAAGCCAGAGCTGAAACGAGGTTATGACGTCACACTCGGGAAACACGCATCAGAAAATCTAATCACGAATAATCAAACAAAAATATTTTATTATATGAAGAACGTATATCAACAATTCGGTGATACACCGAGTGGCAGTGTTTTCTATAACATGCATTTGATAGCTAGAGAGCTGAATTACATCGAGGCCTATCACATGCACTCAGTAAAACCAGGGGTCCCAGCCAGGACAGCTAGGGGTACATCACTTGGTTCTTTAACATTTGTGCATACAATTGTCACAGAACTGGGGTAAGCACATGCCAACCATAACGGACATACAGTAACTGTAAAATAAATGTGAATGTCGGAGTTTATAGTCTACTATCCACTGCTCAGTCGACTCATAAACCCCAGTCCATTGGCGTCTTTGGCACTCAATTTCTGCCTTTCTCAACTCCCTTGGGAGCATACAATACTGGCTGCATACAGCATTTGCTGCTTCAGGACAAATGTGCTAATTACTCACATTACCATTCATTCGCCTGACCTGTACCTATTTCACGAGTAGGTATACAATCCCGTGAGGACATTATATCTTCCCTTGTACATGCGCATGTGTATAGTTTTAACTTAACAACACCACTGTGCCTGCACTGCCAAGTAGAGTCCACAGTACCTGTCGAGCGCTGCACCACCGGAGCGAGAGTACACCCGGAACCAGTACTGGCGCAACAGGTCCTTGAAGGCGCCCAGGTCAGCCGGCGCCAGGCCTGTAACAGGGGGAGGTGGGCTTAGAGGGCAGGAGATATTTTATATAATCGGTTATTTCACTTTGCATGGGGCCTTATATATTATAAAACTTTATGTTGAACCTGAGTAAATGTTCAAACCAATCGCCCCCATGTGTATAGGGTAAACTGATACCGTGAGACGGTGCAATTTGTGCAGACGACTAGCGCCGCTGATGTGTTTCAGTTCGTAAGCGTACAGAGTGACACTGTACAGCCTCATAGCAAATTATACAGGCAAGTTTATGACAGCGTATAACAGTGCATCCACGTCACTACACTGAGTGTATATACATAGATACATATTGGAATTACTTGTCTTAGGTGTAAGTGACTTGGAGAAAGAATCCTCTAATTTCAATAGTTTATATACCTAAGTGCCTATAACTATAGACCGATACATCACATTCAATAACAAGTTCGGTTTTTAGGCCTATTTTGAAAAAGAAAAAGAAAAAAAAGAGTAAGCAAAAAATAGAGCTGACGCAACCACTGAATTTCATGACGTTTGTACATACAAAACCATGAAAATTACTTTAAAATAGAAGAACAAACAGCACGCCGTATATGCCGTAACTGGCCACGCACCATACTGCACGAGGAAGTCGTGCGCCCGCACGGGCCGGCTGGACACGCGCAGCACCTCGTCCAGGAAGGCGTCCTCCTCGTTACGGCACGCGGTCCCGCACGTCTCCGGCACGCCGATCACAGGCTCGTAGTTGTCCAGCAGCTGGCGGAACAGGTTGTTGACTGGCGTGCCGAACCGCGACTCGTCCACGTACGTGAACAGTCTGCGAAGAGGAAGGGAGGGGGTTAAATGTTTTTATCATAGTCGTAATCTCTGGAAGGAATGCAATGAAGAATAAATGTCTTACTTATAGCAGTCATATTTAAAATAAGCGGCGTGCATGTGTATTTAACTGATGTTAACCAGTACATACAGCTGTCTTTGACACTACCTAACTGGTCCAATGTTTAACTAAGAGTGTGGAAAAGTAGACTGAAAGGGTCTGGTTGTCCACTGAGGTCAGGGAGCGGCCAGTGAAAGATTAGTGAACGGACAATGAACAGCTGGTCTGTGGTCAGCGGCGGTAATTGAGTTGGTAAGAAATTAGTGAATCATAATGGTCAGTAAGAGACAGCGAGTGGTCAGTAAATGGTCAGTTAGTGGTCAATAAAAGTCAGAGAGCGGTCAGTGCACTGACTTGTTGCCGTTGACGTCTACCACTACGGAACTGTCTGGCCAGCGGTACTGGTCAGCCGCCCAGATCCGCTCGGAAACCTCTAGCAGCTGACCGTCGGACTGGGCGCGCGCCACGGCGCCTAGAGGATGGAGGATACAGGGAATGAAATGAAGGTATTACTATATACAATGATGAATCAGATTGTCTGATGAACTTGACATTGCAGAACTATGGCTGAAAATGACATTACCAGTAGCTATCTTGAAATTATAAAAAATTCTTCCTATTTAACGGGTGTGTCGTGTTGCCTGTGAGGTTCTGTGTCGGTGTGTGTCGTGTTCTGAGTTGGGTTTAGTTTAGGGTGCCCGGGGGGAGGGATTGGGGATACCCCCCAGCCTAATAAAATAAAAAGGCGGGGTTCGGGGGATACCCTCCCCATGATATATATCTATGGTTTAAACATGTGAATAAACGTTTATCAACGAAGTAGAGTATTCATAAGCAAAAAATGTCCGCTTTGTCAAAATAAGATCAGCATTGTTCTAGCGTTGTTCTAATACCACCGCAATGGAATAGAATAAAATTAAACGGAAGTCGACAAACTCAAATGTAAATATTATAAATGAGGGGGATTGTACGCTGAATTCCTGGTTTTGTGCAGACGACTGTCCGTCGGGATTTCCCGGCATTACTCGGGATTTCTTTCTAAGCCGAGCGCTTCAATGATATCACGATGAATGGAATTCCTTTACCTGGAAACTGACTTACTTTTTCTCTTTGAAAACGTGTATAGTATGCTTTGGAAAATGTATACATTTTAGGATTCCATGAATGTATAATATATTATAGTTTTGCCCGTTGCCCCTTGATTTCTAAACTATCGGCTAATGCACATTATAGATTACATTAAATTCCTTTACTCAAATGCAGGCTTCCTCTCTTGTAGAGTATCATAATATAGTCTGTTGTACTTGTGGTATAGCGAATATTCTAAACACATCACAATTATCTAAGCAATTGTTTATGGTTTGTGTGTCCGGCCTCCATGCATTTTGCTGTGCTCGAAGTCATGGCTGCGAGTAGAGAGTATGGAGAGGACAGGTACAATCACACAAGTAAAGTCACATGGATAACAGAAACAAGCCCTTTAGGTGATCATTTAGGGTGATGGATAATCTCATTTCGCGTGTCATCAACTAAACATTCGTTCAAATTATTGCAGCATCAATCTCCAAACATTCTCTTCGTGGAAAATCGTTTCCCAGCATAATTATATTTTTGAGTCGGTAACATCGAGCCCATTCAACAAAGTGAAAAGGAGTCAGTGTTTTAAACAATTATCAACAATGGCAAGCGCTGAATTGCATTAAACATACAGAAGAATGAGCACAGCAGACGACTGCCGCAGACACCGTTACAGGACGTGAGGCGCTTCTCGTCTGCGCTTATCATGAAAGAGGGCGCCACCTGGGCTGTCTCATGACGTCACAGCACGGAGAAACAAAAACTGGTGTGTCGATAACATACTAGTATATATAGCTACACTAACAGTTTTGGGTATACATGTACTATAATAATTCAACTTTATGTTAACGCGAGGGAAGTATGCGGGATTCGGCCTACAGAATGGTCGGCAATAAAGTTGCCTTGTTCAGCACCATGTGCCTATTTACTCATATATGTTGATCCACTCCGTGTTAATTTATATTTAGCTAGTCCATTTTTTTTTAAAGTGGGAGCCTTTTATATTAAGCACAGCGTGAAACATAATATCGCACTTGAAGACAAAGAAATATGGCACCCCGTACAAAAGAGAGCGAGCTGTCATATCGCATAACCCGCCTGTCTGTCGAGGCCCGGCTTATTAGCTCTCGTGACAGGGGCTGAAATATGACGTCCTCATGCTAATGTAATAGTGTGGAGGTGTCGTGGCGTCAATCTCCCTGTCACTCCAGCCAGCCCCGTGCATCGCAGCGGCAACACAGACGCGACAGCATAGTCATGAATGCGAATTTGGACATGAACCATGCAATTGTCCTTTCTTTTTTTAGGTAATGGACGATGCTTGTAGGTGTTTTCGATGTGTTTCTTTTGCTCGTTTGCTGTTCAGTGCTTTATTTTAATCAAATGTGTTTTATTGTGCATAGTTTGTAGGTTGTGTTGGTTTGTGGGTAGGGTATAGGTGGTAGGGGTGGGGGCGTTAAAGATTACATTCTTTTGGTCCACAGCTAGGGAATGATCATAAATAACGATACCGGGGTGTCGTCCATTTTTGGGGGCTCGAAGAAAAAGTTTAACCGACCCCCCCCATCAATATTTTAAAAAGTTGAGTGACCCCCCCCCCCCCCACCGGCTAAGGAAAAAGTCCTCTATATAGTCAGTTCAGTTAAAAAAGTTCAGCGACCCCCCAAAATGAATCAGAAAATTTGGATGACCCCCCACACACCTTTTTGGACGACCCCCCGGTATGATTATTTATTGTGGGTAGGGACAATTGGTGGTAGGCGTTACATGCAGTTCAAAATTGTTGAAACCTCTCCCATCAGGACCAAAAGAACCAACCGATGATACACAATGTTACTGGCCAATTTTGCTTGTGATCCAGAACCAATGTAAGGACGAACATAGCGGTGGAACTAACAATATGGACATAGCTGTATTGGTCATACATAATAAAAAAAGAAATAGTTTATCACTGAGCAACACAGTAGGCGTTAATTGCAATTGCCGCCTACAGAGCAACGACATTGGGTGTAAATGAACATCGCACGTGCAACAATAAAACGCACGTCATTTCCACCAGCGTCTGAGTGTGGTAGGTGCCCATGTAAGGCGATATTCGCACGCCCTCAGCGGCTAATGTATCTACGTGCGTAGTGTCACCGATACCAGAAAACTTAAGTACTCAGAAGGCAAGGTGCTCACAGTGTGTTGACCTGTTTCTCGCCAATGCTGCGTGTTTTTCACGAGATTTGATTGGCGTCAGATTCATTCGAGTGTTAATTAGATACAATTGACGGCATTATTAGTAGGGCCTTGTAGTTAGTGAAGCTTCTGCTGAGATGAGTCGATAAGTGTTAAATCACCGCTTTAAACAGTAGATTTATCAATGTTCAATTACCATACACTCACACAGACTTCTAATTCTAAATGACGGACAAGTAACAATAAGCATGAACATGCGTTACTTCATGCACCAACGCACCAGCCGGTTGTACAGAAACTATCGCCAGACTATGTCAGTCTTTTTTACACTGTAGATAATCCAGTGTCGCCATGTCTCCTGATTTGAGTAAGCCCGTAATAGATGAGGATGATAGAAACCTGTGATCGACTAAACATCATTGAATTTGTCATTGCATACCTCAGGCTCGGTTAAGTGCATAGCTGACGAGCAAGTGAGAATGTGAAAGCGTTATGATAGTCACGCCAGAGCAGAGCGGATAAACAATTTACATTGCACATTGGCATTTTTAACATAGCAGCATGATAGGGCTATGCTGTTAAGCACATATAAAGAAATACCACCCTGTATACTGCTTGTAACTGTGACTTACCCCAGCAGGCGGCAATGGTGAGGATGTACGGTGTTAACATGGTGTGCCAATGAGTGTTGGGGTGCCCACCTGCGTATATCATACATTCGACAGTGACACTCGTGCCAGGTGATAAGATAAGGCGGTGCACTACTGATAAAGTGATCACACACCACAACATGTTACCCTTATTATTTTACATGTTACAGTGATTGTAAGGTTCGGACTGAATTGCAGCAGAACCGTTCATCAGTGGTCACGCAGTGGTCACTGACTGGGTCTCCTCGTGTGTGTGTGTGTTAATTACAATTATGGGCATGCCTATTGCGGGGTGAGCGGCCAATAGCCGAGTTTTTTTATTGTCTATTCATGTTACAAATACATGTCCATGTGGACACCATGATGTATGACAGAACACAAACCGCGTGTTCATATGAACATACATGTAACAATGAATGTTGTGGCAAGCTGCTGATGTCACTGTTTTACTGACGATGGTTTAAAGAGGCCGATGTGCTTATTCTGCGATCACGCTACAGAAATGGTGACCCAACATGCCTGCTCTCATTGAACACGTGACCCCAATTAAAAGGAAAAAGATATCACAGCAGTCGGCATATTATACAGCTGGTCAGTTTTCTTTATACAAGCAATGTATGTAACATAGAGGAGGCCACTATACATTTAGTTCCTAATCGTAGTTCCTGTCTAAAACCAGCAGGTGGCTACAAACAATTGCATTGTGGGGAAAATAGACAAACAGTATCAGTCTATCATTTCTTTCTGACACGCCGTAGCAGCACAGAGCTTTGGTTGATCGTACATAGATATTTCATTGAGACAGCGATTAGAAAACTGGTGTATATGACGGCGTTGTTTTATTCTTCACGCCCCATTGAATCTACTATCAGAGTGAGAAGTTGAGTTGAGTCGATCACAATACAGCGGCAGACCGTCTGTTAGTGAGGCGGCGGTGGCGGGAGACGGACGATTGTCGTGCTGGGATTGAGCAGCACACATTGGTTGGCTGGCTTCACTTGACAGTAATCACTTTTCTCATGAATCTAGTTCTTTGCTCTTCCAAAGATAACTCTTTGCCCCCCAAAACATAATCTCAACTCTGCACGCTAGATGTGTACAGTACCAGCCTACTCTATTTCGGACTTGTTATTCAAATCACATGTTATAGAGACGTTAGATCCTAGATATAAGTGTAACAGTTGATCTGCACTTTGCAAGAGTGATTCCCGTAGACCAAAGATGGAACCGTAGAGGGTCAGTGAATAAATTTGAATACGGCGATGATTTTGTTTATGTATTTTGTACTTAAAAATGAGGCTAATTATACTAAATGTACATATACGAAATGTACATGCATAAACAAGCCGGAAAAAAATAGAATTTACGATGATTTTCATTAATGTCACAGACATTAAATCAAACATATACCTCAAAGCTAATGGTAACCCCACGAGGATAGGGTACTGCTGTATATGGCGTGTCTATAGTTAAATAAATCCACTAATTCAGCCAAATGGCATCAGAGAAAACTGATGCAAAGCTAATCATGGCCAAATGTATGTATTTCATGTCCATGCGACTCTATGTAAATATACCGTGCTTTGGCGCCTTTGATCAAGGGCTCTGTGGATTTTACCTGTAATTATACCATCATGAAAAGTACACATCCTGCCAGGGTGTCATTTGATAAAGGCCTACAGTAATATGAGAGACACGGACGCAAGAGGGCGGGGTGGTATTCGTATTCAGACGCATTTTCCTACATGTTTCGCTTCTAATAGCTAGACGTCATCCACCTTTCAGGAGATAGACGAATGCCAATGCTATTATTAGCAAGAATGTCCCTAAATTACTAATTGTTATTAAATAAAAATACTGGAAGGAAGAACGTTGTACTATATATGTGACAAATGTGTCCATTATCTAGGCAGAAGTGTGCACGTGACTGAGGCGGGATCATCTATAAACATGACGGGCGGCGCGCCATAATGAACGCACCTGTCATACCGTGCGTGCTAATGACGTGTGGACAGTGTCGTCTGTGATGGAGCATCTTATAGATCAGAGTTAACTTGTTTTGTGCAGCAGCGTTCTTTGGATAGAAATTGTTTAGTCCTTTTTTGCAGTGGCAGATCCAGGTTTGTGGAAAGGGGAGGGGGCGCACTTAAGGAAAAGGGGTGGGGGCGCACTTAAGGGATTTCATGAAAAAAAAAACTATGAAAATGAAGTATTTTGGTGGGAAAGGGGGGGGGGGCGCCCCTGGATCAGCTTATGTTTTCCTGGTGGTGGTTGGTGGGTGGGTTGGGTGGGGATGGACGCTCAGCAGTAGCAGCAAGCGTAGTTATTGGGTGATGACGATGGCATTGTACGCTATTATTAATGGCCTTGGCAGCCAAATGAGACACACACCCGTTTCCCCACCCCGGCATAATTACGATCATCGGATATTGTTGTACATGTCTGTTTGGGAATTAATATTTGTGAATGTTAGGCTATGGTTAAAACTGGTAGTTTCACAATTTACGTATGAATTCGAGAGAAATACAATATAAATACCACCACAAACTGTATGGCTGTGCCCTTTAAAACTGACTTTCCTAATTCACTTAAAGCCCTGAATTAAAAAAAAATATTAGCACACTGACCTCTCACAATTACCTCACCTCACTCACCTCGCACCCCCTTGACCCACAATACATACCTTGACCTAGATGTCGCCTCCATTTATCTGTCCCATAACCTGGTTAATCCCTGGATAACTGCATTATCGGTGGCATCCAACACGGCTGCGACAGTTGCCGGCGGC
This sequence comes from Streblospio benedicti, assembly GCA_019095985.1. Lineage (NCBI taxonomy): Eukaryota > Metazoa > Annelida > Polychaeta > Spionida > Spionidae > Streblospio > Streblospio benedicti. The sequence goes on along the minus strand of CM032664.1, from coordinate 51,528,461 downwards.
AGGGACGTTGGACGTGGGGTGGGTGGTTTATTTGAACTTATATGAAATTGCACAGTAGCAGCTTCTCTTGCATCTATTTGGTGGTGGTGGAGGTGGTGGTGGTGGGGGGGGGGGTGTAAGGAAGTGGTATGGTGTAAAAGAAAAGTTTAGCTGAAAATGGTGAGATACGAGTTAAATAACTAGAGTGAGAAATTTGGACATTCCTTCATGTGATTTGGGTCGATACATCGACTCCTTAATAATACCTCAACCCTCCACTCATAGAAACAAACGCATTTTTAGAAAATGTGAATGGAATATATCCAACTTTTGATATATATAAATCTATCAACCTGTGAAAAACTAATGTCTATATCAACCATGAAATTTAATGATATTGATGACATGCAGGTTGTATGTTCTTTTGTAAAACAAATGTGTCAAAACAAATTTGATCTAATGATCTATATTTCATGCCGTTGTCTTTGGCTATACTGACACCGTTAGTTGCCACTAATATCCTTTTTATCTTATCTGTATCTTTACTCCACGATTATGATTGTATGGAATAACAATAATATTAGCACGTAATATCGGAAATTATAATTTATGATGCTGTAGTACACATTGATACAACCCGGCTCGCACAATGGCGTAACTCGTAATCAAGGGTCATAAATTGCTATTGTGAATACCTTGTGTGGCGCAATCAGCCGTGAGATTGACCATGGCCACGGTAATGGAAGTTGCCCATGTGTGTGGTCATCTCGTTATGCCTCACTAATCATCATTATATGTGATTAATTCATCAGCATTTCAAACCATGTCTCAGTGACTCGATTAGCAGAGTTCAACACACGATCCTCATAGGCAGATCTAGGAGGGGTGTGGGTCGCATTAATGTTCGCTATTGATTGCGCGTACAAAATCCACGAGATCCCTTATAAGGGCACCCTGGACCTGCCAGTGATCCTGTTTCCCCCAGGACCTATTTCAAGTGGCTGAGCGAGGTAGGGAATGTGGAAGGGGAAATGAGTCACAGTGACCATCGATGTGCACTGGCCAGCAGAGAAATAACAGGCTTTCAGATTTGTTTTTCAGAGAGGGAGATCTTAGAATATTTTTGTTGCTGAAAAGTGGGTGTCTACAAATTTAAATATGACAGGAATGCTTAAATAAGAAAAATCTAAAAAAATGAAGGTTATATATACTTTTTTTTTATGGGGTGGGGGGGGGTGGGGGGGAGTCGGATCTTCATAAAAAAAAGGGTTTTAAAAATCTGTACTGGAAAAAAGAGGCTCTTTATATAGGGATTTTACCCTCCCGCCACCCCATCGCTGGGTTTCATTTTTGACGTTAGACGTTGTAACTGAAACGTTTCTTTTCCTGGAAATACAGAATACAAAACAAAGCACCTGTCTAGTATCTTTTTTTTTTGCTTGTCTCAGACTGATGTGCAAATTAGTTCTAAGTGTACTTCAATCAGATACTTGATAATGTTCATGTAACGTGTAGCTGATATAACTTAAAGTCAACGTTTTTCTCTAGAAATAGTTAGCGTCTATGGACTGATCGGAGGAGAACCCAGTTCAGAAGATGGGATACTCAGCCTCACAGGTCACGATGACACGATAGTATCGTCGATACACCATATTATGGGCATGGCATTGTCATCAGTCAAAAATAAAATCATGTGAAGTGTAGACCAGCAGAGTCAGAAGACAAGACTAGTTGCCATGAGTTGCTTGATAGATCTAGTAATATAGCACAATTATCATCGCACAACAGACGCCACCAGGTGTGGAAGTGAATAATGGCTGCAAGTAAGATTGGTGACTTCATCAATGCCATGACTTCATATTATTACTATAGTAATTTCTTTGAATGACTGTTGTCAAACATTTACGACTAATACTTTTACAAACAATTAGCAACATATACAACTTCACATAACTTAGTAGTATTATAGTAGTCACTGCCACAGGGGCAATTTATAGACTAAAATATAAGCTAAACTTCGTGAGTGAGTTCCTCAGTGTTTAGCTTAAATTTTAGTCTATAAATTGCCCCTGTGGTCACTGAAGACTCGAGTGCAGACTACTAATGCTGTATGTTTCCCTAAGTTAGATCTAGTGAGAGCATTGGCATTATTTAGACATCATCATTTCAGGCAAGTTTCGTCAGTTTGTGTTGCTGCTATGGAAGAACTGGCTGCTACAAAAGCGAAAACCGGTGCTGACATTTTTTGAAATTGCCCTACCCACATTCTGTGCACTCATATTGCTTCTCGTAAGAATGTCGGTGGATTTGGCAGTTGAGGTTGAACCCACCACGTGGGAGTCATTCAGTGTCGACACCTTCCATGAGGACCTCATGCAACAAGGATCAATGGGAGGCTCTCTTGAAGACATGGTATAATTCATTATAAAACTATCCAAAGGCCCATGGGGATTGAGACCAAATAATTATTATTTAGATAGTGGGCCTTTACACAAATGTTTATTTGCATTGGAATTTCAACTGTCCAATATTTATGTGGGGTTTGGCCTTACATGAATGTGAAGCCCTAGCAATATAATAGGTTTTGTACATTACATGTAGTTTGTTCAAATGTCTCAAATGTTTAGGTATAATTCATTATGATAATCCATAATCATAATTTTAATACCAATTGAAATAAATAAAAAACATGCATTACTTTTTATTAAAATGATGATTCTTGCCCAAGCAACTCACAAATTAAAAATTGTACCATTGGCATATTCTTGCCACAGATGTAGGGTTAATTTCTATTACTGGTGCGATACAATAACTTTGAATTAACAAAATACAATCAATATACAATACACAACTCCATCGATACTAGTTTTCCTTTTGAGTCTCATTCTGTCTACTGTAGCAGGGTTCTCTGAATTTAAACAGCATTGTAGACATTGTAAGCTTGATGGATCTGCAGCAACATTTACCAGTCCCTTGACCACCAATGTCATGATATGGTGGTTCATCACCAATACTAGCAGGCCTTGTGGTAAGAGCCCTCCGCACCAGAGATGCTTACTTGTACATGTACATGCTAAGTTATTCATCATTATCATTCTGTCTACCTACAGCTGGGTAAGCTGAATTTCACAGCAGTGCGCGATTCGCAGATGGGTGGTCCACCACGTCGTCCAGGTGGTCGTGGAAGGCCAGGATATCAGGGGTGGAGCCCAGGACTGCTTGGCCCGGTGTCCCAGTGGCAGTTGGCTTACAGCCCAGATCATCCTAGCGTGACAGCTGTTATGGAGAAGATGGCGGACAGACTGAAAATCTCTCTGGTAGGTGAGTACAAAACTTTCAACAATACTCTATGTTTGTGAGAGCTGCACATGTCTGCGGTGAAAGGGTAGAAATTGGACACTTGTTCTTGTAAAAATCACCATGGCCATGATGAAACGGGAAATGGTCATGTTCAGGCACAATGTATCACTGTTCAGTGATTATAGAGAGCTTTTCAACAGTGGTTTACAGGATTATAATTCTTTGTTTGCCTTCTTGTGATAATTTATTACAATGACAAAAGTATATAAATATATATGACTATAATCTACCTATTTTTCTACAGGTTCAAAGCCCAACAGCACGTCTTCTGTTGGGGAGAAGCAGTCGCTGGCCTTTCCCTCAGAGGCGGCCTTACTAGAGTACCTGGCTCTGGAGGACAAAGAGCTCATCCATGTGCTCGGGGGCATCGTGTTTGATGGCATAGTCTTCAGCCCTCAAAATGGCTCCCTGCCCAAGCACTGGAAGTACAAGATCAGGTGAGTACATGGCATCCATTTATTTTGTTTTGTTTGGTAAATCTTACCTAGCTCAGGTATATTTTTCAGGATACTCATCCTATGGACAAGTATGATTTCTCTCGTATCGTTGTACATTACTATTGGCCCTGGTAATTATGCCATTTGAAAGTACATAATGCTGCTAATCTCCCATGTTATGTAAAGTTGACTTAATGTCCTTTTATGCAGAATTCGTAATGAGTGGCTGACTGAATTGGTGTTCATTAGGAGCCGCAATTTCATTGGCCCCAGAAATAATGATACAGATGGTGGAGACCCAGGTACTGTGAAAAGAGTGTCTTTAATGGATTTAGCTTGATGTTCATTCAAATTCTTCAGTTTATTTTTATGTAAATGATCCCATCACTACTAAATTAGTTAACTTACTTAGCCCTAGCACAGTTGAATCTGGTCCCATTGTATTTATTGTAGCATATTAGTAATATTATTAAATAAAAATCCCTATATAAAGGATTCTTGGAAATAGCATTAGAAACTTATACTGCTTGAAAGTTGTCAGCTTGAAGGTCTGGCAAATTCAGGCTTGTGGCAACAACGAAAAGAAGTGTGAACTGGGGTTAAACAGTGCTGTAGTCTTGGATACAGATTCCAAAGAATTACCAAGACTTAAAATATGTGATGTCCCTATTTTACCAGGTTACTACTCTCGAGGTTTCCTGACCCTGCAGAGAGCCTTAGACCAGAGTATTATAGAGCTAATCAACTCCAGCGCCAACACTGATGCAGTCACTGTGGAGCTTCAAAGGTTTCCTTACCCAGGCTACACTGCCGATGTGTAAGTATTTTATACCTTCATCAGTACATTTAGACTTGCTTATCTAGCACTGGGATCTGGGATTCAAATCAAATTCACAGTATGGAAAATAATCTTTTTTTGCATTCAAATGTCATTGCGGAGATTGGGCATCGGGGGCGAGAAAAATAACAAAAACTTGAAAAATGGAAAATTAAGACCCGAGGGATGAAAAGGACAGGTCAATAAAAGCTGAAACATGATTGGGTGTTGGAAATGAGTTCAGTTAAGAATTTTTTCCTGCACCATTCATATGAGAAGTAGTAAGGACAGGGGAGAACATACAAATGATGCGTCAAAGTTGGGTGGGACGGGGGGGGGTGGGGGGGCAGGGGGGGGTGCCAAGAATAATGATGTACGATGACAAAAGGGAGGTCAGAAATGCCTAAAAATGCAATGACGTCATTTGTGAAAGATCCCATATTGTCTTTGTTTTTGAACATGCTCAAAAGGTATTTATGTATACTAATGTTCATGAGTGTTACTGTTTTCGTCCATGGTAATTGATTGTCACAATACAAATACATTATAATATCCCATGTTTCCCATCCTAAAGGAGATCTACATTGTGCACCTTAGGTACATCAGTGTTCATATCATAAGGGGGCGTGTCCACATTAATACAATGTTTTGGGTTGTGGCTTCTGTTTTGTTATGACTATTCACTCTCACTAGACCCGTCATCTGATGGGCCGGGGAGAAACTAATCGTTGGAATTGGAGGTTCACAACAATCCTGCTAATTCTGGCTTGATAATCAACAATAATTATGATTGAAAGTTTAAAACTAGTCAGTCCCTGAAAACCACCTCCAAATTATCACTTCAAGGCTGCCAAAAATTTCTTGTGAATCATGATAATCAATGCACTATTAGTCCTGTGATGATAGAAAATATCAGGTAGACTCTACCGTAATTTTGGATTCACCTGTGATTATATCTTGTTGGCACATTGAATGCAATCATAGGTTCAGCACATGATTTTGATGGTGTTCTGTATGCATTGTTTTGCAGGTTTACCATGGTTCTGAAGTCGCAGCTGCCTTTTCTTCTGATTCTCAGCTTCATGCTGCCTGTGTTTAGTATCAGCAGGGAGCTTGTGCTTGAAAAAGAGAGAAAACTCAAGGTTACAATTAATGTAAAAATCGAAAGTACCATATTCATGGACAGCCAATCTAGGGCCCACCCTCATTTGAAGACCAACCTAATATTTATCATGATATCAAAGTCTAGACCCTTAAAGTTCTTTTGTAAAGTCAAATCAATTTTAAAAAAAGCCCACACTCTAAATTGGAAATGTTTGAACTTAAAGCCCATGGACATTTTATGGTTGTAAATTGCATATGTATATATGAGATCTTCTGTGTGAAGTGACCTTTCTAGAATGACCACTTCAGTAAAATACCTAATTGCAATGCAATGCAGTACAATGCAATAAAAATACAAAACTGATTTTTGCTGCCGGCCCAGGAGTCGATGAAGATGATGGGATTGAGCAACTGGCTGCACTGGCTGGCCTGGTTCACCCAGTACCTCATGTTGCTCCTCATCTCGGTGGCCATCATCACCGTCTTGATCCACATCCCCATTAAAAGGTGAGCAAGAGAAAAAGGCCCGGTCACAGCAGGCTAAGAGCAGTAATTGTTTTTTATTGCACACTTATCATAAGATATGATTTAAACTGACTTATAAGCCATAATTGACTGGGTGATATCATTATGTATTTAAATATATTCAGAATAAGTATATCACATGTCAGTATAATAAATGATTATTTGACTTGACTTGACTTGAGTATTAGGACTTGGTAACAGCAACCTCCAAGTCGGCATCACAGTGTTCTCTCACAAGCAAGCAGTACTTTGAAAAGACATGTCGTTCAACTAGTTGTGCAATTAACTACAATTCCTTGAGTGATAATTTACCACTTGTCTGCTGTGCTGACAAAATCGTAATTAGAGAATTAACACAAGTAATAGATTTTTTAACATATTCCAATGGCAGATCCAGGTTTTTGAAAACCGGGGGCATGCATGGGGGGGATTTCATGGGTTTTTTTTTCATGGGTTTTGATCGATAGCAGACATGAAAAAAACTCTCTGAAAATGATTTTTTGGTGGGAAAAGCGCCATCCCCTTGGATTTGCCTATATTTTCAATATGCTAAAATGGGCTGCACAACCAAATTATAGGAACAACTAGTTGTAAAGGAGGCTGAGAGTCAGGTGTGAATGGCCTATAAAAAGATTAGTTGTGGTAATGGGGTTAGGTTTCACTATTGATAATTGGGTCCCCTTGTTTAACTGATAAATGATATACAAATGTACTATCAATGCTAAATATTTATTTCTGATTCCATCATACTAGGCTAGTAAGCCATAGCCAGTTTCCCTCGTCGCAGGTCATGGAATCTTGAATTGCACGTACTCTTTGTATTCTCAATCACTTTAAATGGGAGACTTTTTTGAATTTACATTAAGTTAATTGAATTTTACATAAGAAGTGTATTTATCTGATATGTGTCCTATAAAGAAGTAAGATTTCTATTGGTGGCCCTGCATCATGTTACTTTACATGTTTTGTTCGCAGGGCGTCGGGTGCTGAACTATACGGACCCCACAGTGACGTTTTGCCTTTCTGCTGATATACTGCGTCTCAGTGATCATGTTTTGCTTCATGGTCTCAGTGTTCTTCTCCAAAGGTACGAGAGTATCAAATATTGTTTCCAATTTATAGCAGGGTTGGAATTTATAATTCATAACAATTGTCCACTTGGTGATAAGTTTTTTGAAATTTGGCATCATGATAATACCTATCATGGTGGGCATAAAATTTTAGAAACCTCCGGTACCAAGTTACCACTCCTCGCGATAGACCTGACCGCTGGAAATTCAATATGGCCGCCGCCAATGTCATTGGCAATGATAGGGAATAGCGTGTTTTTATTTCTATTTGGACTATGAGCATGTGTAATACTAGTACCACGTTTCAAACGTACAAGAAGTACAAGATTGTACAAGAAGTTCATTTCTGATAATATTTTAACACATCAAAGGTCATTTCAAGGTCAAATTAAAGATTTATCTGGTGGTGGGTTTTATTAGCAATTTCTATGGTCTATGTTTTTGACGGCCAAATTTTGGGGGTAGGTCTAAAACATGAGCATTGACTTTAGATGGTTGTATACTGTATACATATAGAGTTCTTATATCCTTGAATGAGTTCATTGTGTTGGTAAACAAATAAATCTATTATTTTCATCTTTCACAACACTAAAGATTAATTACCGTTTGACAGTTTCGTCTGCTTCTGCAGACATTTTCAAAAACACTACTGCGCATGTCAGAACACAACAACTCTATTCCATTTTTAGACACACTCATAGTGAGGAAACCTGATGACTCTGTAAAATTGTTGGTATATCGTAAGAAAACTCATACAGATCAATACCTTCACTTTACTTCACATCATCCAGTGCAACATAAACTTGGGGTCATCCAAACACTGTTAGATAGATGTGAGGACATAGTCACAGAGACAGATGACAAGAAAATGGAAGAAGAACACATCATAGATGCTCTGACAAAGTGTGGCTATCCAAAGTGGTCGTTTAAGAAGGTAAAGAAACAAATAGCTGAGAAGATGGAGAGAAAGAAAGAGAAGAGAAAGAAAGATCAAGACCAAGTGAAATCAAAAGGACTAGTGATTCTACCATATGTAAAGGGTGTCACTGAAGGAATTACAAGAATCTTGAACAAGCATAAAGTGGCAACTGCTGTAAAGCCCATACAGAAAATCAGGAACTTGTTGGTGCACCCAAAAGATAAAGTAGAGATGAGTGAGAAATGCGAAGTGGTGTATAAGATTCCTAGTGGATTTTGTGAGAAAGTTTACATCGGAGAAACAGGAAGGAAGCTGGGCATTAGAATAAAGGAACATCAGAAAGACGTTGAACAACATGGAAAGCTGAATTTCACCAGAGCTGCCAAAAGAGTCTGCTACAGAATTCAACAAAAGTGCCATCACAGATCACGTCAATAAACAAAATCACAAGACTGATTGGAAGGGGGTGACAGTTCTAGATAGAGAAAGTGATGGTAGGACTAGAGCGATCAAGGAAGCTATCCACATCCGGATGCAAAGTCAGACCATGAACAGAGATGAGGGGGCCCACCAGCTTGCGAGAGTCTATGACCCAGTGCTTGCCGCAGGAGGGAACGGCGGCCGTAAACCATGATCTGACATGCGCAGTAGTGTTTTTGAAAATGTCTGCAGAAGCAGACAAAACTGTCAAACGGTAATTAATCTTTAGTGTTGTGAAAGATGAAAATAATAGATTCAGTGCTCTATGGTCTTGGTTCGACAGTTCTGGTATGTGGGATGCTGTCTTCCCAGGAGAGTATGCTGTCTTCCCAGGAGTACGGCATACCCAAGTCTTTCTACTTCTTCTTGAAAGTAAGAAAAAAAAGGACATGGTTATACACTAGAACCTCACTGTCTCAATATTCCTTAAATTTTCTGTTATCTCAAGTGTAGTTTAATTTTTCTTCAACCACTTAATGAACATATATCCAGATGGTTTTCTCGGGAATAGTGCCACTTTAGTCTTTACTGTTGTTCCTTGCATGGATTTAAAGGACACATTTCTAGTATAGATTTTCTTTTAACTTATTAGGACGATATGCAGTTGAACCTGTTCATCTGAAACTTGGATATGTTCACTTGATGAATAACTTGAGAAAATAACTATTACTTCGTAATGATACTTTCATAATAAAAAGTAGCTCTGAATCTGAAACATGTACATGTATGGTTTTTGGCCTCAAAATCCGTTTCATTTCGGGAGTAGTAGGTTTGTGACACTGTATTAATTAAGCTTGTTTATCAACTTGGTATTCGATTGTAACAAAGTGGCTATGTCAGGTGGCTGTTATAATTAGATTTATAAGCAATCCTAACTACATGCATATGACCAGTCAGTAAGGTTTACCTTGAAATTGTGAGTTCGAGTCCATGGCCATCCAAAGCTTTACAGGCTCCCCTAAAAAAAATCCCAGTATTCAAAACACAATTCTTGCTGCTGCAGGTGTTTCGTGGCGCAGGTGTTGCCAAGAAGGTGGCTGTGAATGAGATCTCCCTAGACATGTACGAGGGGCAGATCACGGCGCTACTCGGCCACAACGGGGCAGGAAAGACCACCACCATGTTCATGCTCACAGGTACAATAACGTGGGGAAGTGGGAGTTCCTAACCTCTTGTAACACGTCCCCCTATCACTCTAGGTGGGAGAATCGTATTGTAGTTTAGAGACGACCACAAGGCTCATATTCATATATGTATGTATGGATTAATGAACAACTACCCTCGCTGGCATAGGGACAACTCCTGTGCTTTTAGTTGATAATCATAGTTACATGTAGTGTGAGGTCACGAAACACCACTGAGTATAGGAGTAAGAAATACTACATTGGTTTATGGTATAGTGAACACCCGCATGTAGATCACACATGATCTAGTACCTTCTCATGTGTGCTTGATATGTTGTGTGATGTATTTGTGAAAGCTAGGCAAAGATTTGGGGGTGCATCATCTCAGAAATATGGTTAGTATAGGAAACACCCTGATGATCGAAAGTACAACAACCATGCTCATTGTTATTTCTATCGGAAAAATACACAATTCATAATCATAACCATTTACTTGTCAAATAAGTTGAATGCTGCAAATAAAATCTGAATGGCACTGCAGGTTTCATCCCCTCGGACGGAGGCAATGCGTGGATAAACGGGCAGGATATCCGGCAGAACATCCAGGGGGTGCGCAGCTCCCTGGGTCTGTGCCCACAACATGACGTACTGTTTGACACTCTCACCGTCAAGGAGCATTTAGTGTTCTTTGCCAAGGTAGATACGCTACACACTGTATTTGATGATATATACATGTAGTAATGACTGTCTTACTTTCTTTCTAGAGGTATATACAGTTCAACTGAGTTGGACCCATTCATTCTGAAGTCTCGTGAGTCGAAATATGGATAACTCAAGCAAACAGCTATTTCCTTTTATTTTTCTGTACATCCATGCATCAGCTGAAGGGACTGACAGGGCATGATGTGAAGGCAGCAGTGACAGAGACCATTCAGCTGCTGCACCTGAAGGACAAGACTAACGAAAAGTCGCGCGGTTTGTCCGGAGGAATGAAGAGGAAACTTTCCGTGGGAATCGCTCTCATTGGAGGCTCCAAGGTGGGTGCTAGTCATGCTTTCTCTTACTTGTAGTACTATATAGAATCAACCAAACACCATTGGGTATTTTGGTTGGTCAATTAGAGAATGAACTTTTTATATGAATGTGCATCAAAATGTGAATTTCAATGAGTTAGATTTTGATAGGGTCTAAATGTTGTTGTTTGCCTTAACATGGGGGAGCACCGTTTGAAGGTTGTGTATGATGGTCTGTCAGCAGTTTAAAGATCATAGATGCCGATTGAACACATACATGTACAACTGATTTCATCCTATATGTATCTGCCACAAAGGAGTAGTAAAAGTTGTTAAAAAGTGGTAAAGTTTCATTAGGTTGTGTCTTGAGACTGTTGAGGCTATTTTGGGCCTATGCATTTGCTTTGCACCATGGGTACTTGTACAGCAGTAAAGTACGGTATATAGCTAATGGTTCCATCATGATTGCATTCCAATGGCATTGGAAATTGGCAAACTATTTGGCAAACGATCAGGCTGAGCTCTCAGGCTGAGCTCTCTATCTTAAACTTACAACTGAAGAAGAGCTTATGATTTAAGCATTCTTATATTATCCTTGACAATCTGATGTCACCTATGGACCAGTTTTTTACATGGACATCCTGCATACTCATAAACCAAAAAACATACAGTAGAAACTATAGAGACCCGCATTTATAAAACCTTTCTATTGAGACCATTTGATGCGAGACCGCCTGGTACTATATTATTCTTCTTAGAGAGGTTCTGCTGTGCATACTCACCTCTTGGTTTTGTTTTGTTTATATGAGCCCCAATGACCAATCCAGGTTGTGATCCTGGACGAGCCCACCTCGGGCATGGACCCGGAGGCCAGGAGGCAGACCTGGGACATCCTCCAGTCGCAGCGTGCCGGCCGCACCATGCTTCTCACCACACACTTCATGGACGAGGCCGACTACCTCGGGGACCGCATCGCTATCATGGCCGATGGGGAGGTCCAATGCTGTGGGTCCAGTCTGTTTCTGAAACGGAAGTATGGTGAGTGGTCAGTGCACTGGCAGATTCAGGTTTTTGGAAAAGGGGGGGGGGGCATTTAAGAGATCACATACGTTTCGTATGTGCAATGTTGATGGCGGACATGCCAAAAACCTCATGAAAATGAATTAGTGATTAGTCAGTGAATGGTCAGTATGTGGTTAGTGAGTGGTCATTGAGTGGTAGGTCAGTGGGTGGTCAGTTAGTGATCAATAGATTACTTAACAAATACATGTATTGTAGCTTGTCATGATAAATGTTATGTTTTGAAATTTTAAAATGAATATTTTATGAAGCAACTATTGACCTAGGGGGATTCCTACAGGAAGTTTTAAAGTCCGGTTTTGCCCTCTACAATTCAGGTGTTGGCTACCACATGACCCTAGTGAAAACCCCAAACTGCAACGTTGGTGAAATCACACGTATCGTGACAAAGCACGTGCCCTCGGCCTCCCTCGAGTCGAACATTAGTGCGGAGCTGGCCTACGTCCTGCCCTATGACAGCGCGCCACAGTTTGAGGCGCTCTTCACCCAGCTCGAGCAAAACAAGGATCGTCTGGGCATCACAAGCTTCGGGGCCTCGGTTACTACCATGGAAGAGGTCTTCCTCAAGTGAGTGCAGTTCTCTAGGTTTGCTATATATGCAACTTTTTCGTGTGGCTGGGATGTTTGAAATGGAAAAGCTGTGTTACCACATGGCACATGACTCCTTCCTTAAGTGAGTTTAAAATAAAATGTGATCATGTTTACTTAGAGAGTTATCCCACATCTGATGTAGGATAACTCTTTAAGTAAACTACCATCTGAGCTATGATTTTTAACCTAGTTCTGGTGGTAGTGTGGACTAGTGAGTTAGCCTGAACTGCTAGTAAATTTGGTGCCAAGGGTGGTGGGTTCAAATCCCACCAGGCTATGTGATATAGTCCTAACCTGACTTGGAGTCATAAGTCTAATGCCATAATTACATTACATGTTATGACATATTCTCAAGTCCAAAAATCAAAAAGATATATATGCAAGATATCAAAATAGAAAGATATAAATAAATAAAAATAAAGAATGTTTTATTCACTGAAAAATATCTTATCTATTTGGTATGTACATGAATATAGCAATTAGAGACCTCATCCTTCTAGAAATTGTACTAACCTAAATATTCAGAGTTGGTGAGAAAAAGGATGCAGACCTACAGAAACGTTTGTGTAACATGACAGAAAATATGGATGATGTATCTGAAATCACTGTCCCTAAGTCCCCAACAGGTTGGTACATAACCCTGAATTTTCTGTTTCAAACTTCATATTACATGATGTACAGCACTTTGTTTCACTCTACATTTGATTTGATTTATTTTTAATTTTACTGAAATATTAGCACAAAAAGAAATAAGTATTATATTTCAAACTTATTCTAAATAAGTAGCATATTTTCCATATTTTCATATCTGTAAGCGATACATGTAGTAAAACTTCTTATTAGCTTAACCCTAATCAGTGCATTAGGGTTCGGACCCTAGGGGTGTGATATCTTTTTATCTCTTTGGTATTTCTTCTTTCCCTTTTAAGTAGTTGTCATCCTATCGTTTTCTTTTATCAGGACTGAAGATTTTTTTATATTAGGACGTACATAAAAATATTTGGTTGGTGTTCGCACTGACCTATCACCCATTGAGAGTAGAAAATGCAGGGTGCACTGAAAGAAAACTTGATTGAAGTGGTCGGATCTTGTCATTATCAAGAGTGAAAAAAAATCATTTTGTTCAACATAAGGACCAATACGAAAGCAATTATATTGGGGTCCATGTGGACCCCAGAAAAGATCAGAATAGAAAACACAGGGTTATTCGATAATTTGACCTATTAAAACTGTATATAATAAGAACATAACTTCTTTTTTGTTCTTATTTGACAGTCATGATTATTGTAAGAATGTATTTGTAACATAGAAATATCATTAATTGATAAGAAAATTACATTTAATTCTAATGATCAGGGTCCAAAAGGACTGATTAAGGTGTTTTGATTAATGTACCAATGAGGGTTAATAATACCTTTTTTTATAATGTTTTTATGTGTAATATCGCGAATCAGTTAGATGATATTTGCACAGTATATACATTTAAATTAGAATACCCGAAGGCTGTAAACCATTGCCATATTTATTTACGTCTTGTCTTTCTATAATCTACCAGAAGACAACAAAAGTCCACCGCCAGAAAATGTTAAAAGAGACCCACTTCCAGGTGAGAGTTGTGAGATTCAATTCATACACTTTTTATTTTATTTTTTATTTATATGAATGCTAATAATCAACCCAATTCAATCAATGCCAGTTTCACAATACACTTACATGTTTTTTGCAAAAGTGCTGATACAGTATCCCATTTGTGAAAAAAATCATATACATTGTGATTTCTAAGTGTGAAATCTTGTCTTATAACAGTGTTCAGCGCGTTTGGGCAGCGTAAAGCTGGCTGTGGTCTGTACACGCAGCAGTTCCTTGCCATGCTGGTGAAGAGAATCATCTACTCATTGAGGAACTGGAAGCTCTCGCTGGCTCAGATCCTCGTACCAGTGCTGTTTGCTGCACTGGCTTGCTGGGTGAGTCATCGTAGACAGAACAAATTAACATGACGGGTATTTTTTTTACCGTGACAGATTTTTGTTTGTTTTTGTTTTGTTTTTGTTTGTACTCCGCAGCCATCAATTTTGATGATTATAGCAGAGGGAGGCCACGTGGTGTTGGTACCTGGACCTCCAGAGGCAGGCTAGGTAGCCAACTGAGCCTCGGGGGTGTGGAGGGATCACACTAGCTATAGTTTTCAAACTAGGTGAGTTCTTTTACATGCAGGGGGGTGGCTCTCTTCTACATGGAACATGCCTTTTAACGAGGCTTCTGAACCTCCCAAATGGTGGTATCAGTAATTCTTTTTGTAGGATGGTTATAAAAAAGTAACAAAAATGTTGGATTGTACTATCTGTACGCAAAATTATAGTGGGAGGAAAAAATGGTCTAAACTGTCACTAATATATTTCAGGCAACTGTGACGAATACAGCCAAAAAGTCGGAAAATAACCCTGTACCGCGACCTCTTGACCTGTCAATGTTCACTGCCCCTGTGACGCCGCACCTGCTTATGTCGAAAACATCAGGTAAATGGAGAATCCTATGTGAGTGCAACAAAGGAATGCTTTCATACGACTGTTACGCGTTTCTTGTTCTTGTCGTACATGTACATGTTATAATAAAGTTAGAGGTCACCCTGGAGAAGCTAATGTAAGGGATGAGCATTGTGCTTGCATGCTTCGTTGGAGTTGCGAGAGGAAATATAGTATGACAAGGATGCCAATGACCCAGGGTGAAAATTGAAGTTGTTTTAGCAATCTAGAACAGTGTAAACTAGGACTGAATAAAGCATATGTGAATTTTATACACTAGGCAAACGTCTGCATTCCGTCTTTGTGTCTGTTGCGGGGAATCTGTCGACCCCTGAGGAGGCCAAAGTATCCATGGAGACGTATCTCATCTCCAAGGCAACTGAGGATAAAGATGCCTATTTCAGGTTAGATGATTTAAGAGTGGTAATTTAGAGAAAGGATAGTATTTTATCTATTGTCATAAAAGTGTATATCATATTTGTTTGAATGTGCTGCTTCTGAAAAAACTAAACTTTGATGACATTTTGTATAGGAGCTACATGACTGCTGGTAGCATTAATGGCACTACAGCTTCCAACACACATATATTAGGTGATGTTTTTTTTTCAACTAGCATTTCATTCTACAATAAATATCAGGTACTTTTTACCCTAGCGTAAATTAAGGAAAGTTTTTAGAAATTTTTACCATTGCTGATGCCTTTTAACTTAATCATGGTTCGGCTACATTACGAATCATGTATACACATTTAATCACTCTGATGCCTTGAAATTTAAGATAACTTTACTTTTGTACTTACTTTCTTCCTGTTCTAGGTAAATGTAGCCAACTTTATAAGCTGCAACTGTGTTGTAGGTTGGTTTAACAACGAGGCAATTCACAGCCCGGCGGTGGCTTTGTCTCTGGTTTCAAACACCCTGCTGCAATACTTCACATCTCCGCAGTACAGCATCAGTGCAATAAACCATCCACTGCCCAAACTAAACAGTACTGTGACACAGGAAAAACTTGTACAGTCATCTGTGACAGGTAACTTGCTCATTTGTTCACACACTGTTCGGGAGGGGCTATATTATCCAAAAACAGTTGAAAATACAGGGGGTGGACTTTTAAAAGAATGTGCGTCTATACTTTATTCAAATAGTCTACATTTTGATGTGATTCAAATTTGAGGGTGTTGCTTTACATGGCGTGGGCCTTTACTTTAACCTCCCCTGACTATTCCCATTGGGGTAATACAGTGCAACCTTATTTTACTGGACATGTTGGGACAGTAGATTGACATTCAGTAAATCGAGGTGGCTGGATGAGAGAGGGGACGGGGGTGGGTGAATATCCTGAATTTGCTTTCCTGACTGTGAGGTAGTCAATCCACCAGCAATGTGTTTCGTGTTCATTTCCTCAGGTATGGTGGTGTCCATGTTTCTGCTGTTGGCCTATGCCTTCGTCATTGCCTCATTTTCCATTTTCCTCATCAAAGAGAGAATAGTGAAGGCCAAGCACTGTCAGTTCGTCTCTGGGGTGAGTTCATAACCACTAGTCTGAATTTCAACATATTTTTATAAGACACTGGTTCATTGACATGGGGTCAAATATTTTCTAATGCTCGAATCGGACATAAAACTGGATCGGGGTTGATCCTGTCTCAAAGTCATTGAAATTCCAATGTAAATACACGTCCATGTAAAAGCCTGCTCCCGAAACTGACAAGATCTCCATCTGAAAGCCCAAGGGCATTCGGAACGTGGTACAATGTATATAATATGGTATATTAATGATCTATTATTTTCATTACACCTCATTTGACAGGTGCATGTTCTGACCTTCTGGCTGTCCACCTTCTGCTGGGACCTCATTAACTACATCATCCCTTCCATGCTTGTCATCGCTGTATTCTTTGGCTTCCAAGTTGAAGGATACACTGAGGGTGTCAATGCAGCGTGAGTCCGGCCCATTCGACTCAATCAACCCTTTTCACACTTGGTTTTTGTTTAACTTGATATTATTTTGCTACCTAGGCTCCTTAATACCCTACTACAGTTTAAAAGTATGACATATTCTATAAAGGAAGAAAAATCGCATTTGAAGTGTATAAACTGGGTGTGTATATTAAACTGTCAAGCGATAGTTGAACTTGTTCTGGATTCAAGGAAACATTTTCAATAACAATATATAGCCACCAGGAGAAAGAAATCTGTCGCTGGTCACAAGCCATATATTATCCCCATTCTTTACTGTATTTAAAATGAAGAGATTTCTATAGTTGCTCTCAAATAATCACCTTCCTTCCTACACACACCTAGCGGTTTGGTAAACCATCACAAAGACACTATACAAAGGGCTATTATTCACCATTTCATGGCAAGTAGCTTGAGTCGCCTGTGAACCTGATCCAAGTACTGCCTCTGTGTTGTTGCAGCTACGCGCTGCTGATCCTGCTGCTGTATGGGTGGGCCATGCTGCCCCTCACATACCTTCTCTCCTTCCTCTTCTCCACTCCTGCCTCAGGATGCAGCTGGCTCTCCATCGCCAACTTCATATTTGGTGAGTACTGATGTACTGATGTACTGATGCAGGTCACAAAGAGAAAAGAAATCCTACTTGTAAATGTGTTAACTGCCTATCCTGACACTCCCAGCTTTCAACGTTTTTTTTACCTTATATCATTAGTAATTGGGCTATTATCCACAAGACAATATGTAGAGGGACTTAAGATTTATTCATCTCATTTAATGAAGTCTTAGATCTATGTAATACCGTAATAGCTGATTAAAGGCATGCATTTTATATAAAATTCACTTACTAAACTAACTATTTTACAATCTAAAAGACCATGTGTTTGGATGGTTAATCTCAATATTCACATTAAACCATTTTGACATGTGTTTTTTTTCTATGGTTTAGCAGATTGGGGTCCTATATACTGCAATAAAACTTTCACCTTCGTTTTCTAAATCATATTATTTTAAAGTGATGCACAAAATGAATCACAATGTTCCCGTTGTCAAATGTTGGAGGTACCTTTGTATTTTGCTGAAACTTTGCTCAGATTTGGCAATGGGTCAAAATTAGGATGTGGGGAAATGTAAAAAACATTTTGTATAATATATAGATATCACTTATTGATGCAAATTTGGCGTCATTATTTTTGCATATTGTAGGTATGATTGCGACCCTCACTGTGGGTATACTGAAGATGGAAATACTGGACCTGGTGGAGGTGGGCAGGCTCCTCGAGTGGGTGTTTCTCTCCATGCTCCCAAACTATTGCTTCTACACCTCTTTGATGAAACTGTCTAGCAACCACGACTCTATCAAGGTGAGCCAATCAAATACATGAATCCATTTATGTGTTTCCCAATAGCCCTTGCGACTTCATTTCCAACTTTCTCTTTAGTATCTCTCTAGCAAATATACATCTACCATGTCTTTCTCCCACGAGCGAAAAATATGCCATAATCGGTCTACGGGAATCTTTTTTTACACTGTACATATTAAAAAAATTACGTGAGCTGATTTTAGACAATTATTTGGTGTACATGTATAAGAACAGCTTTCAAGTTTAAATTACATTTGATCTATGGATCATACAATTTCATCGGGTTTCTTCTGATGGTATATGTAAAGACTAATTTCATACATTTGATCTTGTTGATTAAGACCAGGTGTGGCCTCATGTGGTCTAAATCTGTTCATGGTAGCGTTAATCTGAGGGTCTACTGTATTTTGTTTTCCCTCTGATTGCCACAGGCTTGTGACAGTCTTAACGAAACAGTCGACATGGACTTCTATTGTGAGAATCTGGCATTTAGGAATGAGGACCACCCCTGCTGCCCAGGTAGGTACCCTAAAAGTTTATGTTTTTAGTTTGGCATACTTCTATTGGAGGGGGAGGTGTTTATTAGAGATGGGCGTTTAATGGAGATAGGCGGTTATTAATGTAGGTATAACATATTAGCATTCTTGTTTCAAACGATGCATGATTTTTTAGAAGCTTTCCACAATGCAGCCTCATTATAATGCATTATGAAGTAGAAGCAGACTCGCACATTGATCATAAATGCTCTTATTCAAGGAGAAGGGGTATTTATTAGAGGTAGGCCTTTAACAGAATACCTGCCAGCTCAGGGGGGTGTTTAGTAGCAGTATAGTAGTAGGTTATAGTTAGTAGGTTGGTATTAGAGGTAGGCTAGTAATAAAAAGATTACGGTATGTCACATGGGCTGAGGAATTCTGATGTGAAACGTTACAAGAATTGTAGCCCAGATCAAAAAAGGAGAAATATCAGTTGTGTGACAAAAACAATCTACTTTTGTCTGCCATCGCAATAAGTCTTGTGAATCAGACCCCTATCTTTTAATGTTAGTGTTTGTGTGATTGTGTGATTGCAGACAACTGTGGAGCCTGGTGTTTGATTCTGGAGAGGAACTACTTTGCGTGGGACGACCCGGGCATTGGCCGGCAGCTCGTATTCATGCTCCTCCAGGGCCTTGTATTTTTCCTACTCCTCCTCTTTGTTGAGTCAGGTCAGAAACCGCTATTATGATTAAGAGGCAAAAATCAAATTAATCAATGTCTTGCGAAATGTGCTCTACCTCCATGAATCCAAAGCCCAGTATTATGTACTAGTAGGCCTCAATTGTACAAATTGTACTTGTAAGATTTTGGAATGTTTACATGAAAAGGATCCGTAAGTGATGGGCTTAGAGCTAAATTGTATTCTTTATTTATCCTCCTTTGGTATGATATGATGGGAACATCTGAGTAAGCAAACCTACTTATGTACATCAATTCTAACTTCATGCCCCTATTTGTCATAACAAATTATATATGTCATACATAATACATATCTTTTAGAATAGCATAAATTCACCCCCTGCTTTTTAGGTAATGTGAGATGAGTGCTGTATGCTCCCCAGGGAGTTGATAAAGCAAATATAGTGTGGCTTGCACAACAATGACGAAGTGGGGAAAAATAGTCGACTGAACACTAGATGGATAGTGGAAAATAAACAACATATCAAATTACTGAAATTATACTATTCTTTCTCTAAGTCCAGATATAGGGGCCTTAAGGACCTTACAGGTGCCAAATCACATATAGCTCAGATCTGTCAGGATGGAAAAGTGGTCTAGTGTAACTACCTTCAGTGCTTGGTGATTAGGTACCACACTGCTAGCTGTCCAGTGTGTGTTTCATATAAGAATGCATGACACAGCACTCCTTTATGTCAAAACCACACATGACAAGTCCCAGCAGTGGTCAACTGGTCATGTGATAATATAGAGTTGAAGAGAGAATACTCTAGTGGTAAAACTCACATGTACTCCCAAGTCCATTAAGCCATAGTAGTAAAACGTGGTTTATTTTAGGCTTTATTGTAGGCTGCAATACTAGCCTTCAATGATTAACCTGTCGTAAAAAGGGTTAAGACACTTCATGACATTATAGGGAGTGCACGGCGAGTTCTGCAGACGGCCATCTCTGGCTCCCGCACTATTGCGGACCGGCCTCGGGCAGACCCGTCCAACCGCAGGATCCTACCACAACAGTCTCTGGTAAGCCCAGATTTCTATACAATAAACAATTTCATTAATGAGCCTGAAACACCAGTGGAGGAATTCTGAAATTGTTTACCAGCTTTGGAGAAAGTTATCAACATCTTAAACAAATCATAAAAGTTCCAAACTGGTGACTAATGAAAGTCAGCAACTTTCTCAGCTGGCAACAAAGTAACGATTTCAAAATTCCACCCATACGCAACCCCACCTATCCTCTCTTTAAAAAGATGTAAATGTGGTAGTTAATAGACATGATCCAAGTCTTGCTCTCATGACTTTACAATTTACACCAGTACAGGTCATTGGCCTCTTTACTCTTCCAGTACCCAGGTTGACAGCTCTCAGCTTCCATTTTCTCTATGAGAGTAAAATGATTAAATCACTATTGTATAAAGTCACTGATTGCCGCTCCTGTCAGGTTATGGTGGACCCTGACGTGGCTCGCGAGGATCACCGCATCATGGAGACTCCGCTCGATGAGTTGAAGCGCACAGAGCCGGTCATACTACGGGAGCTGCTCAAGTACTATGGACCTTTCCTTGCAGTCAACAAACTTTGTCTTGGTGAGGAGTCATTATTCACCACATTGAGTTTGCTTATTGGTACACCGTTCACTAATATAACCACTCACTAACCACAAAAGAAACACCCTAAATGGCGAGTATTTGAGCCTCCTTTGTGTGAAAAGAGCCAGTAAAACAATGACGAAATGTTCACTCACTGACCGCCCAAAGATCACCCATTGGCAGCTCTCTTACCAGAAAAGTAACAGCAATTGACCAGTCATTGACCACTCACTGACCCCCCCTTGTATTCTCCAGGCATCCGGCAGGGTGAGTGTTTTGGTCTCCTCGGTGTGAACGGAGCCGGCAAAACGACCACGTTCAAGATGCTGACGGGCGACGAGACCATGTCCGGGGGCCATGCATACATCGGCGGAAGCAGTGTCACCTCAAATATCAAACAGGTAAGTATAAGGTTTCTCCCATGATCAGTTGCTGAAAATACACATTTTTCAATGGCTGAGAAGCGGAGTATGAAAATTGATCTCATATGCTTCACAGTTAAAAGAAAATAACATGGATAAAAAACATGGGAGAAAAGGATAATTATTGAGTGGACTATTGTATGGACTGGAACAGACCTTGTTCGCTGCGCTCCCTTTGTTCTGTAAAAACTTGACTCCCAACTCATATAATAACCTCTCAGTGACTAATCCGCTTCACAAATTGACATGTAATTTCATTGGTTATCGTGCTTGATTGATCTGATAAGATAAACACTGTATCAGGTCTATCTAAAATACTCATTCTAACTTTTCTAGGAACTACAATGTATACACATTATAGAAAAGCCCCGCACATACATTGTAGGTGCTCGTTCCAAACACAGACACATTCACTCAGTATTTGTTCACATTAGTCAGGGCATGAAACGATTGCCAAATAGTGCAACCACAAAATACTATCACCATTTGACACTATTCCTCAGCCCACACAATATGATACTTAAGCAATTAAATCCAATCGCAATGCTCAAATTAAAACAAGACTTCCCGGCAGATACAATGGCCGACGTCTGTGTATCGCAGGTCCAGCGTCTGGTGGGCTACTGCCCGCAGTTTGACGCGCTGATCGACCAGATGACGGTGCGTGAGACGCTGCGCATGTTTGCGCGGCTCCGCGGCGTGGCCGAGGCTGACGTGAAGACCACCGTGGAGAGGCTGGTGGCTGGACTGCTGCTCGCCGAACACATCGACAAACAGGCGGGCACGCTCAGGTAGGCAGCAAGCCAGCCAGCGAGTTAGTCCGTCTACCACAGTCAGTCAGCCAGTCAACCATTCATGTAGACAGTTAACTAAAGCCATTATACCAGGATTTTAATTTGTGTGTCATTCCTGACTTGGAGTCGCTTAATGTCTTAATTACATAAAAATCTGTTTGTTTTCATTGAGTAAATGCATGAAGGTGGACTCAATATGATATACATACACCATTAGATCACCCTGTATCTCCCATTGCAGTGGCGGCAACAAGCGTAAGCTGTCCACGGCCATCGCGTTGGTCGGCGAGCCCCCAGTCGTGTTCCTGGACGAGCCCACCACAGGCATGGACCCCGTGGCCCGCAGACTCCTGTGGGACACGCTCACCCGGGTCCGCAACAGCGGACGCACGCTCATACTCACCTCACACAGGTACTGACCAGTCACTGACCATCTACTGGCCAACAGTGTCCTTCCACAGGCCAATTGCATCCACTGACCACTCGCCTAATATCTATTGACCATTCACTGACCACAATGTCAAAAAGGTAGCACTCGGATCTTATAATGGTATTTTTAAAAAACATAGGTTTATTGGCATGACATGACTGCCAAAACGTTAACCCCTAACCTTTAACCAGCTAGCAGCTAGACTCTTCACGCATAAGAACAAGGCTTCACAGTCTAACCAAATATTCTTTTCAGCATTTCTGATGTCACAGCCAGTTTGATTTTTTAATTTCAAGGGAGAAGACATACACAATTCGATTAATTGTTTTGGTTTTGGATTACATCTATACAATAGGATGCTATAGTAAAGTAAATGGTACTTTGTGATTTCGTGGATTGATTTATCATAATCGAGACTTGCAGAATGTAAATAAATTGACAGTTGGACAGTTCCATTGAATATCCGATAAAATTCCAGCAGTTTGCGTCTGCTGAATTCCTTTGCTCGGTACAAACAACTGACGCTGGTTTTGCAATGTAAGATTTTCAGCGCCGATGTATGCAGTATGCTCTTGCTGTGTATGGTGACATGTTCCTTGGAATGTTGTCACGCTGTGGGGAATTATTTCGTTTGAACACATCTAAAAAATTGTGGAAAAATTGCAAACACAAGAACGATAGTGATTCTTAAATGTGATGGAATAATGATGATTTATGAACACAGAAATACTCTAGATTATGTTGCCGAATGGTGCTAATGATAACAAAACAAAATGGTGCTTGATTTAAAAGAAATCTTAAGAACATAATGGCCATGTTCTCATCAATGATAAAAGATATGGAATTTGTTGATCATTATAATATCCGGAGTCACTCTCCAGATCTCAAGTGAAACCTTCATGTCAAGTAAAAAGACTAATAAAGGATGTACCACCATGTCAGATGTCTTGTGAAGCCAGAAGACTGTAAAAAGATTACCATATTTATAAGTCAATCGTATCTGAGGTCTCGTTCACAATACTATGCAATTGCATGTTGGTTTAATTGTTGTTGCGAAAGGAGAATTTAAAAAAAAAAAAAAAAAAAAAATTCAGGACCAATGGTTAATAGAATATAGTAAAATGGATGACTACAAGTTGAAAGAACAGAGGATATTGTACACAAACATATGTTTGGGCCTTGTCAAGCGTACCATTAAAGACGATAATCATCCCTTTTCTGAAAGTGATTCCACTTGCTGCTCATTCCAGAGGCAATATTTACGAATACAATACCGGACCCTGGAATAGCCCCTGCCATATGGCACGTGTCTAGACAGAGTTTGTGGTGCTGGAGAACTGCACGCAATGGGAAGTGTTACCTTGTAAACTAGCTACAGTGGACAGTGACAGAGTAGTCAAGCATTGCCCAATTGAAGGCTTATGACATAGCTTCAACTGGGTGTTTCAGAAAGACTACTAAGATAAGTAATTTCTATATACTTAATATGAAAGTATATTTTTATATGACTCTATCTACGATATTTCATTTTGCGTTTAAGCTATTTACAAAAAGTGGATATCATATTCAAGTAACGCATTTATAATCTTATGAAAGACTACGTGATCATTTTAGAATGGCTATATAATTTGCTTACCACTAAACAGGATCCAAAAACATTCTCTTTTGTGATCATTTTATTGGCTCCTCGTAAACCTCGCTAAGCATGACGCTGGGTGTTATCTAATAGTCACCTGTATACATCACCTGACTATAATTATACTCTAAATATCTCAAAGGACATATAACAATGAGCCACACCTGCGAAAAAAAAGAAATTCCCAGGCCTAATGTTAGAATGCGAAACAACATAATTTTGTGTGTGCCAGGCCATCGCCACCAAAGCACAAACTTTTAATTCAGACATAGTAACCTTTATATATGTATATGATGAAGGATGACTCATAGTCCAGTTTATTACACATGACATTTGGGGCATTCTGGGTATTTTCTCTTTACACAGTCATTATGTCTACATTGTGTATTTTAGGTGATGTGGGCCAAAGCGTTAATAGGATTAGTTATCCTTCGAGCAAGGTGTTGTTGTATTACTCCAGTGGCCAAGGGCTGTTTCATAAATACTCACTCTAATTTTCATAGAGGACCAATGTGGAAATAAACCCAGATGAAGAACTGCACCATTGTAAAAAACTAGGTAGGGGGAAATGATGTAGAATCATAAGAAACAACATATATCAAAGCTGAATATCACCTATAACATAAAATAATTAGTCGTCGGGATGAAGTCAGTCATCAAACCATATTGATCAAAATCAGACCTCAAATGAAGGGCTAAAAAATATTGATTATTTATGTTGGTACACACAAATATTGGGAAATGTCTAAAGTAAGCCAATGAGGTCCATTCAAATAGCACAAACAGGGCAGTGAATATGAAATCAGCTAGAATATCTATATCATAAAATTAAGATGATGAAGTTTGTCAAACTATGATGTATTTGGACATGCCTAAAATCCAGATTTCTCGTGAAGTTACGACAAGTCATTAATATTAAATATCAAATGTTTTCATTAGTACAAACGATAATAAGGTGGCGCGAGAATGCTCTACAGTAAAAAATAAGACAATGAGATTCATTTTATTAGGTAAAATGGAAAAATTAAAAGGCTCTGGGTGGGTAAAGAGAAATAACATCACAAAGAAACAGCATATAAGCAACTGAATCTTAATTTTTTTTTATATGGTAGTTGAAACTGGGTCTAATTTGATATTCAACGTAATTTTATAATTTATGTGTATGTTTTAAAATTTATAATATTCTTATTTGCAGAATGCAAACAACTTAAATAAAAGACGTGGTCCTTCATCTGATCGTCAGTTGCAAAATAGTAAAATACATAGTCCCGCTGTTTCTTTATTATCACTGAGTTCGAAGCAAAGGTCAAGGAACATCGCCAATCATGTAACCTATCTATTACTGAGCATTTTCATTACTGGCTCTACAGCCTTGTGGGCTTGGGCACTCACAGAAAGCAGCAACACCTGATTTCATTCTGTCTGGTAATATGCCAGGCTTGGACCGTATTGGCATTGGAAAATATCAGAAGTACACATCCCAGAAACCAAACTCGCAGGGGCACGCCCATAGAATGCTTTCAGCTATGCCTTTTGAGAGCGACTAGTTGTAGGTCGACAATGCCCGTGATGTAGAGATAATATCGTAGTCCATTGTTTGGACACACCACCCGGATTTGAACATAAATCAAGGATGGATCCTTTCCACTTAGATGTTGGGCAGGTCTTCTTTTCAAATCCGCAGCAGCTTTTAAAATCTAATTTGTTGAATCAGCCTGTAAGGCGATGACTGCAGTATGCTTTGCATTCGGGGTTCATCTTGTCTGCCAGTGAAATGGTATATGCCTGGTAGAATTCGACACCAGCCCTGATCCAGAGTTCTTTAAGGAAGTGTCCTTCAAGAGACCCAGTAATGTCCACACCAACGGAGCCATATGCAGTGAATCCAGAGAAGGTACAAGAGATCCAAATTACCACCGGCCAACTGCAATTGTTGATGTCGTGGCTCACTTATCACGCCGGGCGCGATTAGCAAATTTGTATTAGCCTTGGCGAATGATTTTTGTTGCAGGCCAGCATTTTTCCCACAATGCTAACCGTATTGACTATGTATTTGATACATACATAGATGGCTCAGTTAAGGACAGTGAACGGGCCAGAAGATGTAATTCCAGTCCAATTGATTTGAATAATGTGTCACTCTGACACACCATTGCCAGTGACAATGGAATCATTTTGGGCCATCAACGAACAAAAAAAAACCTTCAACTACTACTGAAATATATCCTTGACAACCCAATGGAAGCAACAGGCCTAGTGGTGAGTGCAATAGGACTTGATGAAATGGAATCAGCGAGAGGTATCTTAAACAATATTGCAATCACGATTGCCAGAGCTTAAATGTTAAAATTGAGGAAGCAGATGTAAGAATGATCCCGGCATGCCTGCATTCTGTCAACAAAGGAGCTCCAGTGAATCATTTTATTTTTCAAATACAGACGCTAAGTTGTGGGACTTCACATTGAGTCTCTTAAGGACATGGGCCTTAAAGAAAGGCAATCATTGTGTCGAAATTCAATTATATACCACTTCATACTTTGCTAAGCACAAGAGAACCCAGATCTGTAAAGTAATAAATCCATCACCTACAGGCTGTGATTCAACCAGCAAATTGGGTACAAAGCGGGTTTGAAAGCAGAACCCAACATCTGTGTGTGGAATTCGGAAAGCGATCCATCAAATATTGATTTGGGGCAGTTGAACAGTACCTGGTAAATGTTTGTAAAATCCGGAAATATGTGTCAAAATGGACCATTCAACTACTTATTCACATCACAGCAAAAGACTATTGTCGCCCAACTAGTCGCTGCTCACTCAAAGGACATATATACTCTCAAGCATTCTATGGAACGACTTGAAGTTACACTGTCTTGCGAATGAACTTCCATGCATTTGGATTCTGCCAGGTATTTGATGGTGCTTACCACACCGACAGACAGCAGGCAATTACTTCCTGATGAGATTTTCCAATACCATGCAATTGCACAAACCTGTGGCACCAAGCGCTGTCCTTGCATTAAATGAACCGCGTTGTTGCTACTGTAGGTGCCAGCCACAGGTAAAGGCTTGCACTCAGCAGTAGAATGCCTGCATCAGTAGATAGGTTATGATCGTGATTCGCTATTCCTTTGACTGCTGTATTTTGTCTCTTCAGTTTGAATATCAGTGATAATAAGAAACATACGATTTGTGTTTGAAGTTGACTGGCCTGTATTTTGCTTAGGTTTGTTTCAACTGACTGCATGCACTTTCTTTCCAAGTTGGGTAATCTGGATTGTATTTCTAAGTTGTTTGATGTTGAATTATGTTGTTATGTTCATGCAAATATAAATTTTAGGTATTTTATACACACATACGTCAGCTACCACAATTTAGGCATATATATCAACACAATACTTGGACCTTGAATGGACCTTGAATTTTACCAACTACCGCTAGAACATGCTTTCATACAAAAAAAAAAATTTCTAGATCTCACCTGATTTCATGTAATGACCTATGTTTCTTCATGATATTATGTTGGTTTCTTACCCACTATGAGCTTATAGAGCTAATTTTCTCCTAAGATTTTACCACATGAAATGAATCTCATCGCCTTTATTTCTTAATACTGCTAGAGCAATTATATTTTCAACAAACCACACCCAATGTTGTATCGTTTTGTATATCATCAACATTTGACATCATGTGCATTTAGTTGACAGCTTTGTTTCGCCAAGGGGCAATTGTTGTTTTTTGTTTTTGTTGTCAAAAAAAAAAAAACAAAAAACAAAAAACAAAAACAACATCTTATTCATTGTTTTAAACTGACATTGTATTGTAAGATCTAAGGTACCTTTCGTCTAAGTATATAAGACACTTAACACCCATAAAAAAATGTAATCAGTGATGCAACCATCTTAGGTTAAGCCTACTCTCCAGCCATGGATATTTCATAATGCAAACTTACAGTGTTTCAGTATGTGCTAGCAGTGAAGAGATGTTGTGTGCATAAATTTCCTCTTGTTTATGTAATGTTGGTACAATACGTAATTGACGTGTTATGGCAAGTTAAAATATTTGGGAGGAAATTATGGAATATATATTTTAGTCCCCCATATAATTTGTTTCTTACGTAACTTCAATGTAACACATTTTAAAGTGTTTCGTGTCAGGGTACAGGTTTATGGTTTATCTGATGTAGTTTTGGAGATGATTGCCACCTATGCAATTAGTAGCTCGTTCGCCATCGTCAAGGTAATGGTCCAGTCAATTTTAATATTGTGGGAATTTTTACCTTTTAGAAGTTTGGTTATTTCTTTTTACTTTTTGTTAGGGTAAATAAATCAAGGTAGCGGGGCCTATGTAAATTGTGGTTGGTTCAATATTATTTAATCCAACAATTTACAATGATTTTAATGGTAAAATGGGAGTCAGTGTTTTTAATTTTGATCATGGAACTTCGGTATCTCTGATGAATCCATTTTATTTCACTATTATATAGTTTTTTTTACACTTGTATCTTTTAAATACTAAGTTATGTTAGCTTGGGAATTTAAAATGTTCCATCCATTAGGTAGATACCCCTTTTTCTGAACAATGTGAGGCCTAAGACATCTGTTGGATTGTTTGCCTAGATTGGATATCCAATAATATCGTTTGTATTCAATTTGGTTTTATGGTACTAAATCGAATTAGCATTTGTCAATTGTAGAGATGATGTTAATGTGAATATTTTACAATTCAATTCTTTGTGTGTCATTTGCCTGTATTGATTTCTTCTTTATTAGTATATTATGCCTAGACATCTGTTGAATTATTTGCCTAGATTGGATAACCAATTATATCCTTTTTATTCACAAATTGGTTTGTTTATGGCACTAAATCAAACGGGCAAATGTCAATTGTAGGGATGGTGTTAATGTGAATTTTTTACAATTCAATTCTTTGTGTATCATTTGGCCGTATTGGTTTCTTTTCGATTGGTATAGTATTTACTATTTTATGAAGTTTTACATTTGATGTTTTCTAGGTTTTTTCTCAATCTGATTTTTTTTTCCTGTATGGTTTTTCAATCGGATGAGTTTTTTTCTACCTTTAAAACTTCAAGCGTATTTTAAGTTTGATTTAAATCTCTATCAAGGTTTAATAGGTTATGCATAATGCCGACTTATAAATTGCTAGGTCTTTCTCTATTCTTCTTATTCTTAATCTTTTTTTTTTTTCCTATTTATAATCTGTACTAATCTACATGTCACCCATGACCTATGTTCACTATTAATATCCAGGTCACCATTGCGCCGCCGTCTGAGTAGATTAATCCAGCAATGTTCCTTTGCTACTATAACCTATAATCTAGCATGGCATTATGTGGGAATTCTGTCGGGTTGGACGGGTCGACAAAAAAAATGTTTTCCTGCATAGCTTTGGTGGCATAAATTTGAACGGGGGATCAGGCGGGTTACTGAAAAAAAAAAAAAAAAAAAAAAAAAAAAAAAAAAAAAAGTGCCTTAGCTTGAAAATCCAGACGTCATTTATAGCTGCTACCCTGCATTGCTTTCGTAGCATAAATTTGAACGGGGGATCAATAGAAATCCAGTCGTCGTTTATAGCTACGGTCCGTGGACCTCACTGTTGGTCCGTCCCGCAGTGTTGGCTTGAGTCCATAAAGGATATAGAAAAATAAGTGCGAATCTGGTCTCCAAGGGTGTCTGGCCGGTTCATAGTTTAGTCAGCATGTATGTGTTTACTAACAAATTCTGTCGATTCGCTGCAGAGTT
This sequence comes from Streblospio benedicti, assembly GCA_019095985.1. NCBI lineage: Eukaryota > Metazoa > Annelida > Polychaeta > Spionida > Spionidae > Streblospio > Streblospio benedicti. Next base: position 51,498,271 of record CM032664.1, on the reverse strand, counting down.
AATTACAATACAGGATATATATATATGTATGTATAACAACAAAAATAAATAAAAACAAACAAGGATAAACCTTCAAAAGGGAAGGCACCCAACACGAGGCAATTTCTGGCTTAGGGTGTCGGATTGTCTCATAGTTAGTTATGTGTAATTAACTTCTAATCTTTGTGTTAAAGTTTCAGATCCTGTTGCGGCTATACGTGATACGTTAAGTGAGCCACTTTCGTATTTCATGTATCAACAAAAAAACAAAACAAAAAACAAAACAAACAAAAAACAACAGATACCCAACCTTTGAAGTTGGGGACGGCACCCGATCTTGGGCTTGTTGTTGGGGGTAACTGTGGAAAATCCACAGTTCGGGGGTAACAGCAAAGCTGTTATTCCCCCAACAAAATTAAAAATCTTTACATCGCTTCTAATTTTTTATATGGGGGTAGCAGCAAGGCTGTTACTCTCACAATAAATTTAAATAATTTTTATATTACTTCTAATTTTCTACCCCGAAACAGCCCAATCCGGCATGCTGCATGCCATAGTTAGTTCTTTTCTCTATCTTCTTTTTTCTCATTTTATACTTATAAGTTACATAATGTATAGTAGAATAAGTATTGTTTTTTGGTAATTAGGTCAATCAGATATTACATTTATAATGTACATATGTATAGTAAAACAAATATTCTATTTGTGGTAATTAGGTCAGTCGGTTTATTATTTTATGTCTCTCAATTCAGTTATACAATAAATAAGTATATCGTCTACTTGGTTTCTAGCTTTGATTTATTCTATGTACTACACCTATGTTCAAACTGTTACTCAATTTATTTTCAATATAAATATCATAGGGCAAGGGCATGGCATGTACAATAAAATGGTGTTTTTTAAAACATAGGTTTATTGGCATGACATGACTGCCAAAACGTTAACCCCTAACCTTTAACCAGCTTTCAGCTAGCAGCTAGACTTCTCACGCATAAGAACAAGGCTTCCACAGTCTAACCAAATATTCTTTTCAGCATTTCTGATGTCACAGCCAGTTTGATTTTTAATTTCAAGGGAGAAGACATACACAATTCGACCTCCGCCTCCCCACCACCTCCATTTGAAGCACACCTCCATTTTAGTGCCTTTTTCAGTGCTTGTCTTGCAGGGTAACTTTCCATTTACAGGCTATCAACTGCATAGAACCGGGGTAGGGGGGTAACAGCAAAGCTGTTATTCCCCCAACAAAATTAAAAATCTTTACATCGCTTCTAATTTTTTATATGGGGGTAGCAGCAAGGCTGTTACTCTCACAATAAATTTAAATAATTTTTATATTACTTCTAATTTTCTACCCCGAAACAGCCCAATCCGGCATGCTGCATGCCATAGTTAGTTCTTTTCTCTATCTTCTTTTTCTCATTTTATACTTATAAGTTACATAATGTATAGTAGAATAAGTATTGTTTTTTGGTAATTAGGTCAATCAGATATTACATTTATAATGTACATATGTATAGTAAAACAAATATTCTATTTGTGGTAATTAGGTCAGTCGGTTTATTATTTTATGTCTCTCAATTCAGTTATACAATAAATAAGTATATCGTCTACTTGGTTTCTAGCTTTGATTTATTCTATGTACTACACCTATGTTCAAACTGTTACTCAATTTATTTTCAATATAAATATCATAGGGCAAGGGCATGGCATGAACTGTCTGAAATGTTTGAAGAGTATCATGCTTGTTTATTAATCCTTTGCTGTACTAGTACCACATTTAGAATAGATGACGATAATCCAGGCAGTCTCATAGGCAGATCCAGGATTTCTGAAAGCGGGGGGGGGGGGGCGCACTTAAGGAAAAGAGGGGGCGCACTTACGGATTTTATGAAAAAACCTATGAAATGAAGTATTTTGGTGGGGAAAGAGATGGCGCACGCCCCCTGCGCCCCCCGCTCTGGATCTGCCTATGGAGTCTTAAACTGTGACTCTGCAATGCTTCTGCAGGTGTCTGGCCTCACTGGTGAGGATGTGGAGATTCACACAAAGCAACTAGTGCTATTTGTGGAAGAGACGTTTCCCGGCGCATTGCTCACGGATCTGCACCAGGGACTTGTACACTTCCAGGTATAGGGTCTATATGAATATTGATGAAAGGTTACGAATAATAATTAATGCTGTAGTCATAGATTGTCCACTTAAACTTCATAAAATGCTCAAGGTTTTTACAAGAGGTAGCTACGCTGGGATCGATATTAACCGTGTGGGACAAGATTTCAAAATACGAGATGTTCATGAAAATCGCCCTATCCTACTCACATCATTTAAATTTTTACATATCTGTTTGCAGAAATATGTTCTATAGGCGTTTCCAAACATCTTGGGAAAATTTGAATAAAATCCGGCACTTACTTAGAAAGCTATGGGCATTTAACTACAAACACTTCTGTTCTCGCTAGTGCATTGTCTTATAACACAGTTTTGGCGCGCTACCCCTAAAAGCAAGATTTCAGACTTGTGTTTTTGAAGGTGGATTGTTCCCCGGATCCAATGTGACTATGTCATCCATTTTGGTTTTAATTGTCGTAAAATCGTCTGCAGAACCTAATCACGTCTGCAAATTTCTAAAATTGGAAACCCTCTTCTCTGAATTCACGACCAAAGTGTTGATCTCATGGTTTTTTCACTATTTGTAATGTTATGTTTTGCAAATGTCTGGATTTGCTTTCATTTTCCTAATCCTTATTTTCTCCTCTTTCAAATGATATATAAATATAAAGGTTTAATCTAGTTGGCTCCGGCGAACATAAGCCTAAGAATGATGCAAGGTCACGGGAGGTTCGCCTTGATTTTGAGGCATGCGCCAATGAAAACTGTCAAATTAACTTAAATTACAGAGGGATAAAAAAAATGACAACAGATACTTTTTTATTCAGATTTTTTCTCTCTTTCCAATGGTATGTATTATATTAGTTTCACTTCTTCCTCCTATTTGTGAAATGAAAAAATAAGTGATATGGTCGGAAAATCCTGAGCATCGCATGGCCGTCGTAGTGACAGTTGACAAAAGAAAAACACCACACGAATATTGCATCATATCTCTGTTATCAGTTGTCATAAAAATTTATAATTTAGATGGAAATAATCTGCAGTAATATGCGATTCCATTCATATAAATAAGTGTATGTAATTATTTTAATTTAATAGTTTATTTTGAGCATCAATCACTCGCAAGGTCATATTTGACAGTCCGCGATTGGCGGGAAAACACATGACGATGTTTGCGCAATAATGCATCAAAAATCACTGAATTGTGTGTGTTGGGATGGTAAGAATAAGAACTACAAGGCATTTTTCTATAACATACTTTATTTTTACATAAATTGAAACAATAGTCAAAACACAGCAATAATTTTAAAAACCCATCTTATATTTGGTGAGTGCGCAACAGCAGCTTTTTACTTGTTTTTGCAACGAGAAACGTCGAAAGTGGTGCAGATTTTGAAATGCGTTTAACATAGGGTAAATGGGAAAATCATGTCTACAAAATCCCCCCCAAAACAGACAAAGAAATGTTAATAACTGTCAATTCTTGTCGGATTTTGGTGATCTTTTTTTTTAAATAATTCCCATGAGACGTAGAATTTTTTCAAATTAAAAAAGATTTTTTAGAATTTTTTTCAATTTTATCCCAGTGTAGCTACAAGAGGCTAGCGCACCTACAGGTATAGAGTCTAAAGAACTTTCGTCCCTCATGAGCAATTTTGAACCTCAAACGTACAAGAATGTTTATACGAAAAAGGGTCCATATTAAAGAGGGTCATTAAAGACTTCTGAGAGTTTACATGTTATAATTTAGTTGTAATCATAGATTGTCCAATTTGACTCATTACTGAAATGTCTATAAGTCGATGTTTGTTTAAATAGTTTAAAAAGTGATGCTAATGTTGTTTCCTTGCCACTCAGATTCCAAGCCAGGAGGTGACTTGGGCACAGCTGTTTGGGACGATGGAGAGAGCCAAGGTTCAGCTCCATATAGAGGACTACAATGTCAGCCAGACCACACTAGAGCAGGTGCTTATACATTTTTGTATCAGTATTAAATGTGGTAAGCACATGTCAGGCCCGTAGCAAGGGGTGGGGCCAGTGGGGCACGTGCCCCCTCACTTTTTTGCCAGATTTTGGTCTGAAATAGAGAAAATATTGAAAAGTGCCCCCTCACTTTAAAAAAAAAGAAAAAAAAACTCTTTATTTGGCTTGAAAATGCACCAAAATTGCTCTCAGAGTATCCAATTTTCAAAATTTTCCGAGGTGTCCCCGGACCCCCCTCGAATGTGCTGGGATTTACACAAATGCTCGCACCATCATTTTTACTCCAAAAATTAAAATGTTCCGGGGGAGCATGCCCCCCCCCCCCCGGACCCCCTAGGTTTGGTTTCACTGCGTTTCAGCTCGCATCAATATGTTTCTGTGCCCCTTCACTTTTCTAACCCTTGCTACAGGCCTGCAAGTCAGACCATGGTAACCACCAATGGACCAGTGGCCATAATTAAAGGTGATAAAAGTTATGTAATGTTTTGAAATATAGACTTGAAATAAACCTATTTTGATAGGTTGTAGCTTGTGAATTTCCAAATTTACTTCAATTATCTATGCTCTTGATCAGAGCAGAATAGAATACATTCAGTTAGATTATTTGATTGGTGCGTAAAAATAGATTTAAATGAAAATAACTTTGAAACTGTGAACAGACTGTGATAAGGTTAAATCCAAATTTAAAAATTGAATGATAAGTTGTTACCTACATTATGTAGGTGTTCATCAACTTTGCACGAGCCCAGCGGCCCCCTCATGAGGAGGGCATCGGTTGCTGTGGAAAGTTGACAAACTGCTTCTGTTTCTTCTGCTGCTGTGGCTGCCGCTGCAAAGCAAAGTAACAGTTACAAGACAGAGGCAAAGTAGCAGCTGCTTGGAGGCAAAGTACAGAAGTAGCAGCTGCTGGGAGGCAAAGTAGCAACTGTGAGGCTAAACAGCTGTGACTAAAATTTGCAAAACTGTGATTTTGAAGTTTAAAGGACTTACTCAGCATATACTCTTGTAAGGGTCTAAAATGAGTTCGCAAGTTTGCAAATAGTTGTGTTAGAATGGATACATAATAAGTAATAAGGAATTATTAGAATGAATTAATGACATTGTGAAATATTGTGGCAAATTATGATACAAATTAATTGTATCTGCTCTGTTTTTGTTTAATTTATTCAACATTTACCCTCTGTTGAATATTTCCATCTATCATATTAGTGAAAATAGAGATTGTGTGCCCTCAATCTGAAGGAAAATATCAAAAGTTTATCATTATTTCATGAAATAATAACATATCTAATACTTTTAGTAAAATGAGTGCAAAACAATTTAAAGAAATGGCGATGCTAATAAATAAACGTGCATAACAATTGCACGAATGTCAAGAGAAAATCTGTCACAAATGTGTGTGTGTGTGTGTGTGTGTGTGTGTGTGTGTGTGTGTGTGTGTGTGTGTGTGTGTATTGCGTGTGTGTGTGTGTGTGTGTGTGCGTGTGTGTGTGCGTGTGTGTGTGTGTGTGTGCGTGTGCGTGTGTGTGTGTGTGTGTGTGTGTTTACTGACGAAATCTCACAACCCTAATTGTTTGGTCTTTTTTCCCACATTCCTTATTTGGGGGCCTTTTTCTTCATGTACCACAAGTCTATTGCTTTTTTCCACCATCCCACGAGCAGGATGTATCAATTGTTTGGCGAAATAGCTTAAGATTAAAAAGAAAACGAAATCAATTTTGATTAAAATATGTGATGAAACGACAAAGGATTCGTCCGTCCCGCTGAAAGAGGACGTTATGATTCCCTGTTGGAGGTTGATGCCGTTGCAAACAAAACTATCTTACAATGGCCGGTTTCCAACAGTTTATGCCGTGTGTAGGCTGTTTTAATTGTCGCAAACTAAACTTTCTTACAATGGATTTATTTTAATGTAAATAGATTTTCTGATATAAACTAATACAACACATACATATAATAATAATGGAAAAAATATTAACATACGGTATGTACACTTGTATTAGAATAAAAAAACGGCCGGTGTCCAACAGTTTATGCCGTGTGTAGGCTGTTTTAATTGTCGGACTTCCATTATCGCCATGCTGGGGTGGCCTCTTAAAAATATACTCCCCTCAAAATAGGCTCCGTAGGAGCAGGGCCAGCTAGTATTAATAATTTGTGTTGATCATGTGTTCCATTCGTTATAGGCTGTCACAATTACTTTATAAGTATTTGCCTGCATATGTGCAAATGCAATACAAGATACAATTTATATTCAGATCATTTGAACACATATGAAACTGTACCATGTGAAGAAGAAGAGGAGGAGGAGGTTACGGCGTGGTGCGTCGGGTGTTCTAAGAAGTTACTAATTTGTCGGCTTTGCCCTCTGTAGAGTGCAGCAGTGGTAGCCTCGAGCTGCCATAACGTCCTCCATACCGAGGCGGTCAAATGTCCGATGATTAGCGCCATTCTTATGATAATTCCGGAAGAAGGCGGAAGCAGCGATCGTGACATGCCTCACTAATACCCCTTGTGTTGTCCCTTTTCGGGTTCACGTAATTGCATTGGTTTGATTACACAATATCATGTCAAGGACGATAGATTTCTCTATCAATATCATGAATATCAAATAGGAGAATGGTCGTCAGAATGTGGTCCGTTCAAGCTTCCATTCATGACTGTGACGTGGTACAGCGTATGAGCTTTAGTAATTAAGTCTGAACGACACGATTATATCACAGTTTGTGTGTTTAATGTAATGACGTGTCTTAATTAACAGAGTTTCTGCTTAAATTTCTAGTTTTACAGCGCTGGTGACACAGCAAAATGTACCATCCTCTAATCGACCACTGTCCCTGCATTAGAGATGCTGGTGTTCCGCTGATTTGGGCGTCCTGTCAATGCAGCATCGTGATCGTAGAATATCGTGTATGAGGACAATTAAACCTGCAGCAAGAATCCACATTTACATATGTATGAACCCTACACATGCATAAAGGGCATTGGTTAAACCAACATCAAAACACTAAATATAGATTATGAAGGCCGGTCACGGAAATCCTGTTTGGCAAACAATGCCGTTTGTTAGCAAACGCGGTATTATCCCGTTACATAACATGTTTATATTTAAAGGCCTACAATTTACTGTCATGTATGATACACTTTTCAACACTTTGCTCCATTTTGCTGACTCTACGCCCAGACCTACCAATGATCAAACCCATACCCGTGAACTAATGTTATTTTTTTGTGGTGGGGCACCTCCTCTAAATAGTGACATTTTGAGAAATCTGCTACAGCAGTATTTGCAATGCATACACACATATGTATATGGGTAAAAAATGTTCATTGGCATCAAAATCTTATTCAAATACATATTAGAACCTCTCAATTATGTCAACCCAGGACGGGTGGTATTAACAGAGATGTCGTAGTGTTTTTTTAATGAATACACGATTGTGGTGGTGGGGCGGGGGGGGGGTCACAATGAATATTAAGGACCGTCAGATATGGTCTTATTATGAATGTGTAGTCAATAGCGAGGTGGTCTTAATTAAAGATTTTACTGCATTTGACAATGAAAACTCCACTTGCTGCCATCGACTCCATTCTACAGCTTTCCCCGGCCCTACTTTCTGCCGAATACGACTTGTATAAATCAAGATGACGTCACACCAGAACAAGACATATGATAATGTAGAACCTCTCTATTGAGACCACCTCTATAATAACACTTTCTTGCATTCCCAACCCAAGTGCCATAATGTGCACAATGAATAAGTTAATGAGTAATTCCCGTTTGCTACGTAATCGTTTTTTTTTAACTACCGTAAAAAAAAGAAGCAACCTCCCACTCCCGTAAAAAGACCACCTCTGTATTGAGGCCACCTGCATGGGCCAGTCCCCAGAGATGGTCTGGTCATAGAGGTAGTAGTGTCTGCCATGCGTAGTGGGTCGGACAGTGAGTGTTGTCAATACGCTATGTCCATGTTAAATAAGCAGACGACGACCTTACAGTTTACAAACACTGGACTGGTCAGAGACATTGACATGCACATATACTACCCTACTGATAAACATTCAATACATATTGTCTTCATACACCCTGCTTAGTAATCACAGCAATATTACCTTGGGTAAAGGGGTTGGGGTAACACCGGGAGTTAACCCAACAAGATGGGAGCATAGTCCATTCATTCAAATGTTTTTTCCGTTGATTATTTAAATTCCTGCTATTAGAATTCATCATTTAATAGGCATGTATCAGTAATAGGTGTGTAAGTTTAGGCTGCACACGTTGAACAGATATCAAACACTTCAACGAGTTCATAAAGCAGGTTTTAATGTTGTCATCGAGTTTGGGTAACTCCTGACTTAGTGTTTTTATGCAAAACAATAACAAAGGTCGGGAGTTACCCACAACATGATGACAAAATTAAAACCTGCTTTACGAATTAAACCATAAATGTTCGTTACACAAATTCAAGCAATCAGCGGAAAAACATTTGGATTGATATACTATGCCTCCATCTTGTTGGGGTAACTCCCGAAGTTACCCCAACTGCTTTATCCCGGTGCTGGAACTCAACTGTGCCGTTGTTAAGAATTGAGTAGCTTGAATGTATTGGCAAATAGTAGTAACTGGAATTATCGGGTATATCTGACCCCGGCTGAGGCGACTGTTCACCATCGACCAGTGAGAGCTCGTATGTCTGTACAAGACAGAGAGAACGGTGGACAATCCAATCACGGGACATTCATCACGTCTCACCGAATCACCAATGCAATCACTGTACGGGCAGATTTTTTTATCTGCACTGCACGTTGAGTTGCTACATTTGGGAGACTTGCTATATTTACATGGATTTCTGCTACATAGTAAAACATAGCACGTACCATCCACGGCTGGTATATTAGATAGCAGGTTGCTCGTGACCAGAAGGTCGTGAGTTCAAGTAGCGTGTAGTGGCAACTAGCAGCAGTATTGATCTTAGTGATACTTTTTTAAAGCGCCTGAGTTGAGTGTGATCACAGTGTGATGATTTGGCTGGACGTGGTGTAAGATGAGTGTCTGTTTGATTGGTTGAGTGTCTGTTTGATTGAGTGTCCTGATTGAGTGTATGATTGATTTGTTTTTGTCTGTTTGATTGGAGTGTTGATTGGCCATCTATAT
>CM032664.1:51474188-51488942 GCA_019095985.1 Streblospio benedicti | reverse complement strand
GATCCTCGGGTAAGCTGTACACTGCTTATATAGCCATGGGATAGGACGAGGAATCATTGTGAATATTGCACCTAGTCTTCATTGAAGAAATGGGGTAGGTCTGATGTTTGCCTATCTGTTATATTGTATTAAGTCAGTAAACAGGATAAGCTTAAATTATTTGTTTAATACAGTATATATTATATCTCCATGTCAATTTAATAAACAACAGGACAAGTATTGGGGCTTTAAAATTATTTGGGATAAGCATAAAAATAACAATGAAAAGTGTTTTTCATTCATAACCACTCTTGAAATAACAGTGTTTTTTTCATAACATGAACTTACACATTTTCTTAATAACTGCTGTAGAAAAAAACACTTTATATTATTAACTAGCTGTTTACCCGGTGTTGCTCGGGTTGAAATAGATGAGATCCGGAACAGATTAAATGCTCCTCCTTTCCCATCCTTCCTCCTGTCCCACATCCCTCGAACCAGTTCTCGTCAGTGTACAGGTCTGTGACAGATTAAATACACCTCCATCACCGTCCTCCCATCATCATATGTCACAGCCATTTACACACTAAATGTACTAAATATGGCAATGATTGATCCCTCTAATATCCCTCCCCAGCTACTGCTACCCATGGTTAACACGTGCGGAGCAGATTAAATGTCCCACTCATCCCTACCCTTTCTTCCACCGCCACCCCACCCCCCTCTTCTCTCCCCAACCCTCTCTACCCCATCCCCATCTAAACAGGTCCATAATTAATGCACACCCTTCTTGCTGCTGCTCTGGTTGAAACGGATAAGATCTGGAACAGATTAAATGCTCCTCCCTTCCCATTCTTTCCCATGTCCCACATCCCTCACACCAGCTCCCGTCACTATACAGGTCTGGGAAAGATTAAATACACCCCAATCACCTTCCTCCCACAGTCATATGTGACAGCCATACACACACGACATGTATGTGACAATGCTTGATCCCTCTAATATCCCTCCCTCCAGCTACTCCTACCCCTGGTAAACACGTGCAGACCATTATAAATGTGCATCTCAATCACCCCCTTTCTGCTGCTGCTCGGGTTGAAATTGATGAGATCTGGAACATATTAAATGCTCCACCACCAGCCATGTCCGCCCCCCCACTATCCATGTCCCCACCTTCCCAGCTCCCTCGTTGTACGACTGTACGTGTGACGTGCAACGTACGTTTGACATATACAAACGTTTAACGTATTACGTACCTTTAACAAACATGGCCCTGTAAGCAACCTTTATAAAAATCTTTTTTCTTGTTTTTATCATTAAAACCAATTTATTTGGTTTGAAATGTGATATTATAACGACCACCAAGTTGTCCTGATTATACATACATAATTTGGAGTGTGTACGTCTTGTGGTTAAAAAGCCTTTTGTGACGCAAAAAACCGCCTCTTCCTTTATATATATAGACTAGCTGTTTACCCGGCATTGCTCGGGTTGAAACAGATGAGATCCGGAACAGATTAAATGCTCCTCCTTCCCCTTCATTCCTCCTGTCCCACATCCCTCGAACCAGTTCTCGTCAGTGTACAGGTCTGTGACAGATTAAATACACCTCCATCACCGTCCTCCCATCGTCATATGTCACAGCCATTTACACACTAAATGTACTAAATATGGCAATGATTGATCCCTCTAATATCCCTCCCCAGCTACTGCTACCCATGGTTAACACGTGCGGAGCAGATTAAATATCCCACTCATCCCTACCCTTCCTTCCACCGCCACCCCACCACCTCTTCTCTCCTCAACCCTCTCTAACCCTTCCCCATCTAAACAGGTCCATAATTAATGCACACCCTTCTTGCTGCTGCTCTGGTTGAAACGGATAAGATCTGGAACAGATTAAATGCTCCTCCCTTCCCATGCTTTCCCCTGTCCCACATCCCTCACACCAGCAACCGTCACTATACAGGTCTGGGAAAGATTAAATACACCTCCATCACCTTCCTCCCACAGTCATATGTGACAGCCATACACACACGACATGTATGTGACAATGCTTGATGCCTCTAACATCCCTCCCTCCAGCTACTCTTACCCCTGGTAAACACGTGCAAACCATTATAAATGTGCATCTCAATCACCCCCTTTCTGCTGCTGCTCGGGTTGAAATTGCCAGGTGATGAGATCTGGAACATATTAAATGCTCAACCACTATCCATGTCCGCCCCCTGACACCAAAAACGCATCTATGGTCAAGTCTCTGAATATTAGTAATGCAACATAGGGATTGTCGTAGGGGCCGTTATGGAAAGTTGTAATATCATACGATATGACATTTCACAGTTTTAAACGTGACATGCTCCCAATAATAAATTAGAATTAACGCCTTACAAAATTTATATTCCCAGGCACATAACAAGTTGCCGTGCTTCTTCGGGCAAGTAACCATTACTCAGTACTATTACAAATACCAATATTAGCCAGTGTTTTTTTCTTTATTAATGTTAATTCTTGACATGGGGCATTCTAATCAGGATGTATGTGTCTTAAAAATATTAGACAGTATTTGAGGGCTGATATTTTGGCCTGGTGTCCAGTAGACTACGATGCTGGGCATAGTGGGTTTCTTAAGTTAAAGCCATAAATAATATAAAAAAAACCAATCTTGGTCCCAGTATATGAGTGGTCAGGGTATTGTTTCCACGTTTTTACAAAATGTACTTTTTTCTTCAATTTTATTTTTTTATCGTCATAACCTTCTAGCAGCGGCTAGTTAATTGCTACACAACTTCAAACACCTTGTACCTTCACTCAAAAACACTTGCAGGCAGATGGAGTTGTGGTGGTAACAGAGCTACATGGTTAGGGGTAACAGGACTTTTACACCTTTTATACACAGTAATTCACAGAAATGCACATACCAAATTAAGAAAACAAATTACATTTTAAAGTCCCTGTGGGGGCTGAAAAATTACTCTATTAATCGCCGAGTCATTATTTAAGCCGTGGGGGGGTCGGAAAAAAAAATGGGGGGGCAGATGTTTGAATTTGAATGTTGTGGGGGTCAGAGTTTGAATTTGAATGTTGTGGGGGTCAGAAGTTTCAAAATGGAGTTGTGTGTGTGGGGGGGGGGGGGGTCAGAAGGTTAAAATGGAAGAATATGGGGGTGTGTCAAATATTCTGATTCTTGAAATGTTACTGGGGGGGTCAAATGTCAAATGTCCAAAGCGTTTATATTTCTTGATAAATGTTGGTAGAATGTCCTGATCTTTTTTTCTTTGGTATGTGATCAATCATTTTGGTTGTATAAAATATCTTGTAATTTTGTACCCTAGTGTAATATGTCAACTCAACACATGCAATTGTATTGCCCATATTGCAAAAAATGCTTTTGACAGAGGATTTTTTAGTGATTGGATGGAAAACATTTCTTTAAGTATGCCTTCCCCAAGAATTTGTACTGCTTAAAAATATATCAAAGTTAACTTGTCATGATATGAAAAAGGACTGGTGCTATTAATTGAATTTAGAGTTTTTTGATAATACCCTCATCGGCTCTTATATTAGAGCAATTATCTGAGCCACTACAAGCAATTTATGAAATGGAATATGAAACCCTTTATCAAGATTGGATTATATTATGTTTAATTGTCTTTTTCGACTTTAACCACTAACTTTTATTTTCCGGAAATGCAATATAAATTCTTTTACTTTTTTTTCTCAAAATAACAGATTGAAGATTAATCGCTTTCTAAAAATCAATTAAATAGCATCAGATCCATTTATATCATAACAAGTTAATATATACAGTTTGTATTGCATTTTGTTTATTGCATAATGGACTGATGCTATTTGTGATTTTAGAGAAGCACTATCTTTCAGCTGGCCGGCTTTTCCAGGCTGCATGTTGGTATTGAGCATCGCCAAGCCTGTGAGCCAGCTGTGACTCTCGCCATTCCCTTCGCAAATTGCTGCGGCTCAACTTCAATGGCTAAACCCGGCTGGGCTGGCATATCAACTCAAGTCAGTAATGCACATTCCTTTCGCATGAGATGCTTTTAACGACCTGGTACTGAAAATCAAGGTTTTAGCCTTGTGGATGTTGGCGTGGTTGGTACATGGCGTTGGCTTTGTTGGCTAGTCACTAAGCGGCGCAGATTGACCCAGAGGTCCGGGGTTCGATCCCCCGCCAGGCCAAGTCAAAAGACTGTATAAAGTCTACTTGGTTCTGAATGTACTAAAAAGTACCATGCATGTTAAAACTCAGCTACTAAATTTCATATCAAAGCATGCGAATCTCACAACAATACTTCACTAAGATCTACTCAGTACTATAAAAGGAGATATTAACCATCATGGACATACGTTGGACGTAGACATGACATCGGTAGGTATCAATACGTCATTGAAGCAAAAGGTTTTAGCCTTGTGGATGTGGCGTAGTTGGTATAGCGTTGACTTTGTTGGCTAGTCGCTAGCGGCTCAGTTGACCCAGAGGTCCGGGGTCCCGTCGAGCCAAGGCAAAGACTGTATAAGTCTGGTTCTGAATGTACTAAAAAGAGCATAATCACCATGCATGTTAAAACTCAACTATAACCCTACTAAATTTCATATCAAAGCATGCGAATCTCCACAATACTTCACTAGATCTGCCATGTCTGCTTGGCGGCGCCACTGATGCATGTCTTTTTCTTATTAACCTTGAAGATTCCTATTAGGTGCGCGAGTGTCACTCAAAAGTGAGGTCATTTGCACTGAGCCACTTTTGTTACAATCGAATACCAACAATTCAGAAGTTAAAAATTAAAAAGTATATATGATGTATGTTTTTACATTTAGAGCTTTTTTTATCTCACAAATCAAATGATCAAAAGAGTGCTTAATTCAGGCTAAACGTCTTTCTAGCCTGATTTTACATCATGATGACCATTTTGCGTACCAGATTATGAATCATACAGTGCACATCGTACAGACGCATGTGTTTCACGCACATTTGTACACGCATTCCAGTCAATTCCGGCAAATCCTGGATCTGGCTTTGCGCATAATTATTTATTGAGACCAGTACACAACATACCTTCTTTAACTTGCGTATCTGAATTCCTGCGGTCTGGTTAGAGAGCGGATCCTCATACATTTGTGCATTGGGGCCAAAGTCGGTCTGCCCTCCAACTTTCAGTTCTTCCAAGCCTTTTTCACAACCCGCTGGACGCCCACACCAGTATGAAGGCTGCATATGAAAAAAATCTAATTTCAGTATTTTTACAGCAAATGCATGAATAAATAAAATAAATTTTTCAATTTTGAATGAATCTAGACACATTTAGTTCCTTACATGTACATGAAGGTGTGAACCTGACACTACAAAATGACAGTTGAGAAACAAGCTTAATACAGTTGTACCCACTAACTCAAAATGAAACGGATTTTGAGGTACATATACATGTTTCAGATTCAGAGCTACTTTTAATATGAAAGTATCATTACGAGTAATAGTTATTTTCTCAAGTTATTCATCAAGTGAACATATCCAAGTTTCAGATGAACAGGTTCAACTGCATATCGTCCTAATAAGTTAAAAGAAAATCTATACTAGAAATGTGTCCTGTAAATCCGAACAACAGGAACAACAGTAAAGACTAAAGTGGCAATATTCGAGATATTACCATCTGATATACGTTCATTCAGTGGTTGAAGAAAATTTAAACTCTCTTCGTGACAACAGAAGTTCAGGATAAGCAATATTGAGACAGTGAGGTTCTAGTGTATAACCATGTCCTTTTTTCTTACTTTCAAGAAGAAGTAGAAAGACTTGGGTATGCCGTACTCTCCTGGGAAGACAGCATCCACATACCAGACAACTAGACCATAGAGCACAAAGTCCGCAACCAGCATGGCCATTACGTGGGCCATGGAGAGCGGGCTGTCGACCGTCACCCCAAGGTGAAGGTTGTGCCACTGAAGGCCCACCGCTGAAAGGATGGATACATGTTATGATGCAAGTGCGTCTTGTTCATATTCCTTGGTCTTTGATTAATAAAATAGATATTTTTATAATTGCTGCTGCACAAATTGTCAGGTTTAATAGTACATGTACTTGATGATTGGGTGACTGATAGTGCTGATTTTTGGGCTAACAGTTTACCATATCCCCGTGCATTAAACGCTCTGAGTATCAGATGTCAAGCAAATTGCACGTTTTCATGTGGAGGAATGTAATATAAAGTCCTCTTTCAGTGTGATCAACTATTTGGACGCTTTGAAATCTAGTAATGTTGCGCGAAACCATAGTTAGTGTACTCACTGCTAGTTTCATATTCTGCTATGAGAACACAGCCAAAAAACAATGCCATGTTGATAGACAGACAGCTGACTGCTTTGGTTTCCACATCCATGGTGTCTAACTGGTTTTGTAGAAAGAACACGGGCAGATAGATGATGAAGTACAGCAGACCACACACTATGCACCCTGTTGTGGCTGCAAGGATGAGATAACATTGTCTATATACATACATGGTATCAACATAACTCTATATGAATCTATTATTTTCATCTTTCACAACACTAAAGATTAATTACCGTTTAACAGTTTCGTCTGCTTCTGCAGACATTTTCAAAAACACTACTGCGCATGTCAGATCATGGTTTACGGCCGCCGTTCCCTCCTGCGGCAAGCACTGGGTCATAGACTCTCGCAAGCTGGTGGGCCCCCTCATCTCTGTTCATGGTCTGACTTTGCATCCGGATGTGGATAGCTTCCTTGATCGCTCTAGTCCTACCATCACTTTCTCTATCTAGAACTGTCACCCCCTTCCAATCAGTCTTGTGATTTTGTTTATTGACGTGATCTGTGATGGCACTTTTGTTGAATTCTGTAGCAGACTCTTTTGGCAGCTCTGGTGAAATTCAGCTTTCCATGTTGTTCAACGTCTTTCTGATGTTCCTTTATTCTAATGCCCAGCTTCCTTCCTGTTTTCTCACAAAATCCACAAGGAATCTTATACACCACTTCGCATTTCTCACTCATCTCTACTTTATCTTTTGGGTGCACCAACAAGTTCCTGATTTTCTGTATGGGCTTTACAGCAGTTGCCACTTTATGCTTGTTCAAGATTCTTGTAATTCCTTCAGTGACACCCTTTACATATGGTAGAATCACTAGTCCTTTTGATTTCACTTGGTCTTGATCTTTCTTTCTCTTCTCTTTCTTTCTCTCCATCTTCTCAGCTATTTGTTTCTTTACCTTCTTAAACGACCACTTTGGATAGCCACACTTTGTCAGAACATCTATGATGTGTGTTTTTCTTCCATTTTCATTGTCTCTGTGACTATGTCCTCACATCTATCTAACAGTGTTCGGATGACCCCAAGTTTATGTTGCACTGGATGATGTGAAGTAAAGTGAAGGTATTGATCTGTATGAGTTTTCTTACGATATACCAACAATTTTACAGAGTCATCAGGTTTCCTCACTATGAGTGTGTCTAAAAATGGAATAGAGTTGTTGTGTTCTGACATGCGCAGTAGTGTTTTTGAAAATGTCTGCAGAAGCAGACGAAACTGTCAAACGGTAATTAATCTTTAGTGTTGTGAAAGATGAAAATAATAGATTTATTTGTTTACCAACACAATGAACTCATTCAAGGATATAAGAACTCTATATGTATACAGTATACAACCATCTAAAGTCAATGCTCATGTTTTAGACCTAACCCAAAGTTTGGCCGTCAAAACATAGATCATAGAAATTGCTAATAAAACCCACCACCAGATAAATCTTTAATTTGACCTTGAAATGACCTTGATGTGTTAAAATATTATCAGAAATGAACTTCTTGTACAATCTTGTACTTCTTGTACGTTTGAAACGTGGTACTAGTATTACACATGCTCATAGTCCAAATAGAAATAAAAACACGCTATTCCCTATCATTGCCAATGACATTGGCGGCGGCCATATTGAATTTCCAGTGGTCAGGTCTATCGCGAGGAGTGGTAACTTGGTGCCGGTGGTTTCTAAAATTCTTATGCCCACCATGATAGGTATTATCATGATGCCAAATTTCAAAAACTTATCACCAAGTGGACAATTGTTATGAATTATAAATTCCAACCCCGCTATAAATTGGAAACACTAATGGATACTGGTACCTTTGGAGAAGAACACTGAGACCATGAAGCAAAACATGATCACTGAGACGCAGTATATCAGCAGAAAGGCAAACGTCACTGTGGGGTCCGTATAGTTCAGCACCCGACGCCCTGCCAACAAAAACATGTAAAGTAACATGATGCAGGGCCACCAATAGAAATCTTACTTCTTTATAGGACACATATCAGGATAAATATACCTCTCTTATGTAAAATTCAATAACTTAATGTAAATTTAAAGTCTCCCATTTAAAGTGATGAGAATACAAAGAGTACGTGCAATTCAAGATTCCATGACCTGCGACGAGGGAAACTGGCTATGGCTTACTAGCCTAGTATGATGGAATCAGAAATAAATATTTAGCATTGATAGTACATTTGTATATCATTTATCAGTTAAACAAGGGGACCCAATTATCAATAGTGAAACCTAGCCCCCATTACCACAACTAATCCTTTTTATAGGCCATTCACACCTGACTTGCAGCCTCCTTACAACTAGTTGTTCCTGTAATTTAGTTGTGCAGCCCATTTTAGCATATTGAATACATAGGCCAATCTAAGGGATGGCGCAGGGGACCAAAATACTTCATTTTCGTAGGGTTTTTGGCATGTCCACCATCGATCGCGCGTACAAAACCCATGAAATCCCTTAAGTGCACAACAACCCCCCCCTCGGTTTTCAAAAAACCTGGATCTGCCATTGGAATATGTTCAAATATCTATTACTTGTGTTTCTCTAATTCTCTAATTATGATTTTGTCAGCACAGCAAACGACAACTGGTAAATTATCACTCAAGGAATTGTAGTTAATTGCACAACTAGTTGAACGACATGTCTTTTCAAGTACTGCTGCAGCTTGTGAGAGAACACTGTGATGCCGACTTGGAGGTTGCTGTTACCAAGTCCTAATACTCAAGTCAAGTCAAATAATCATTTGTTATACTGACATGTGATATACATATTCTGATTATATTTAAATATTGATATCATCCAGTCAATTATGGCTTATAAGTCAGTTTAGATCATATCTTATGATAAGTGTGCAATAAAAACAATTACTGCTCTTAGCCTGCTGTGACCGGGCCTTTTCTCTCACTCACCTTTGATGGGGATGTGGATCAAGACGGTGATGATGGCCACCGAAATGAGGAGCAACATGAGGTACTGGGTGAACCAGGCCAGCCAGTGCAGCCAGTTGCTCAATCCCATCATCTTCATCGACTCCTGGGCCGGCAGCAAATCAATCAGTTTGTATTTTTATTGCATTGTACTGCATTGCATTGCAATTAGGTATTTTACTGAATTGGTCATTCTAGGAAGTAGGTCACTTCACACAGAAGATCTCATATACATGTGCCATTTACAACCATAAAAATGTCCATGGGCTTTAAGTTCAAACATTTCCAATTTAGAGTGTGGGCTTTTTTTTAAATTAATTTGACTTTACAAAAGAACTTTAAGGGTCTAGACTTTGATATCATGATAAATATTAGGTTGGTCTTCAAATGAGGGTGGGCCCTAGATTGGCTGTCCATGAATATGGTACTTTCGATTTTTACATTAATTGTAACCTTGAGTTTTCTCTCTTTTTCAAGCACAAGCTCCCTGCTGATACTAAACACAGGCAGCATGAAGCTGAGAATCAGAAGAAAAGGCAGCTGCGACTTCAGAACCATGGTAAACCTGCAAAACAATGCATACAGAACACCATCAAAATCATGTGCTGAACCTATGATTGCATTCAATGTGCCAACAAGATATAATCACAGGTGAATCCAAAATTACGGTACCTGATTATTTCTATCATCACAGGACTAATAGTGCATGGATTATCATGATTCGCAATGCAAATTTTTTGGTTAGTGCCTTGAAGTCATAATTTGGAGGTGGTTGTCAGGCCGAGGGACTGACTAGTTTTACACTTTCAATCATAATTATTGTTGATTATCAAGCCACAATTAGTAAGATTGTTGTGAACCTCCAATTCCAACGATTAGTTTCTCCCCGGCCCATCAGATGACGGGTCTAGTGAGAGTGAATAGTCATAACAAAACAGAAGCCACAACCCAAAACATTGTATTAATGTGGACACGCCCCCTTATGATATGAACACTGATGTACCTAAGGTGCACAATGTAGATCTCCTTTAGGATGGGAAACATGGGATATTATAATGTATTTGTATTGTGACAATCAATTACCATGGACGAAAACAGTAACACTCATGAACATTAGTATACATAAATACCTTTTGAGCATGTTCAAAAACAAAGACAATATGGGATCTTTCACAAATGACGTCATTGCATTTTTAGGCATTTTTGACCTCCCTAACCCCTTTGTCATCGTGCATCATTATTCTTCGCAACCCCCACCTGCCCCCCCCCCACCCCACCCCGTCCCACCCAACTATGACGCATCATTTGTATGTTCTCCCCCTGTCCTTACTACTTCTCATATGAATGGTGCAGGAAAAAATCTCATAACTGAACTCATTTTAGAGGTATTTCCAATACTCATAATCAATCATGTTTCAGCTTTTATTGACCCTGTCCTTTTCATCAAAGTTAGCAAGTTTTCAAGATTTCTACTGTCGGGTCTTAATTTTCCATTTTTCAAGTTTTTGTTATTTTTCTCCGCCCCCCGATGCCCACCCCCACTCCCTCCGCAATGACGTCATTTGTGAATCATCCCTATGTCTAATTCAAAAAAGATTATCTTTTGCTACAATGAATTGTTATACTGTGAATCTTACATTTGAATGCATTTTCCATCGATTTGATTGATCGGGCTGGAAAGGCGCCATTACCTAAATTGCGATGAAGGTATAAAGCGCATAGGCCTGGTAAGGAAACTGGGATATCTCCACAGTGACTGCATCCGTCTTGGCGCAGTCATCTGGATTTTTTGTCTGTCACTGGATTCTGATGGTCTCTGCAGGGGGACAGGAAACCTCGAGGTCGACGGTAAAATAACTCTTCCATTTTTTAAACAAAATCATCTTTGGAATCTGTATCCAAGACAACCTCATCCCATCCCAGTTCACCCTTCACGACCAAAAGCCCTGTGGCGTTGGGCAAGTGACAAAAAGCGACAGGTGTGAACACAATGCTATTTCCAAGAATCCGCAATAGGGATTTTTACACCAGGCGGCTAGGCCATGTGGTCGTTATTCACTGGGACCAAATTCAACTGTGCTAGGGCTCGGCAGATGAAGCCATTGAGTAGTGCTGGGATCATTTACATAAAAATAAACTGAAAAATTTTGAATGAACATACCTATCTTTTAAAGAGATCCAGAGTACCTGGGTCTCGACCCATCTTATCCATTATTTCTGGGGCCTGGCTCGGACTCCATAATGAACACTGAGATTCACAAAGCCACTCATTATGGTCCTGACGGAAATTAAGTCACCAGCTGTTTCTGCTCATCTGGCAGCATTATGTACTTTTCAAATGGCATAATTACCAGGCCAATAGTTGTGCACCTCTACAAGGATACGAGAGAAATCATGCAAGTCCATGACAATCATCGTGGAATCTATACCTGTCCATCGCAGGCAAGATTTACCAAACAAAGTTCAAAATAAATGGATGCCATCAACTCACTGATCTTGTACTTCCAGTGCCTCTACAGGGGAGCCATTTTGAGGGCATGGTGCCAGTGTAGACAGCCATCAAAGACGATGACTATCAACATGGATCCAGCTTTTGTCGACCAGAGCCAGGTACTCTAGCAAGGCCGCCTCTGGAGAATCATGGCGGGCCGTTGACCTGAAGTTCTCCCCCAACAAATACATGACCAAAGCCTTGACAAGAAAAGTAGAGGGACTTTGGGTTCATTTCTTAAATGGATAACCAAGGTTGTGTCAAAATGCCCCACCCTTTCGGCAAACTCTGATGGTATGCTGGCAACAGATGACGTCATAAAGTCTCGACCACTGTTGGCGCAGGGGAATTCCAAGCTGCATGTCCCCCCCCCCACCTATTCAAGCCTCATGTTACAGACACCATCAATGCTTCCTGTTGGCTTCAACATTGCCTTAATGCTGCTACAGAAGGGCATGCAACACAGTGTTGCAAGTATAGGACTGATACTGCCTCACTATCAGCCTCAGGAGGCTTGATGCAAAAACCAAGCTCCAGGAAGACATGTTCCAATGACTTCCTCAACGGGCAGAGACTTAAGTGGTGGACAAGTTTACGCACCTTGGTAGCACAGTTCTCTGATGAAACGCCGCAATTCGGCCTCACCATCAGCCAGACTGAGAAAAGCGAGTGCTGCTGTACCAAAAGTATGTTGAACCAGAAGAGGATCTTCATCGCGGGCAGACCAAGGTGTGGTGGACCAGTTCCGTTGTTCCTCACCCCCTCCGCACTTCTAGATGGCTGTGAAATATGGGTTACCCTACCAGACTGCCATGCCAAAAAGCTGAACCACTCTCCACTGGAACCTGTCTCAGGGGGTTAAAAGATAAAGTGGCAAGACCGTTGATCCCAGACACTGAGGTACTCAAATATGGAAGGACCTGCCCAGCGTCATGCCTCCTGAACCACTTCCCACCACCTGTCTCAGGCAGGTTCTCGGCATAAATGTCAGACCACAGGATCCCAACAGAAGGTACTGTTTGGCTGACCTACAGAATGGCAAGTTGCTCCTCAAGATGGACAAAGCAAGTGGCTCGCATGTCAGACCACAGCTTCATTTTCAAAGGCGAGCTACAGAAAGCCTTCAACATTCTCACAATGGACAATGGGGAGCAGTCAGCGCAAGACACTCAAAGCCTGGAGATCAACTGTCATCACCAGGAGCCGAAGCCTAAACATCATGGAATGTGAGGCAACAGGACGCAGCAGCTGAAACAGGGACGCGAGCAGCTGGGCAAGCAGCCAAAAGAACAGAGCTGCCAACCTGCAACAGAAGCTGCTGCCACCATTCCTGTCCTCACTGCCCGAGACCAGGTACCTGCTACGAATCGGCCTGACCAGCCACCTGCGCACCTACAGCAACCCGATGTCACACCCCTAGGGTGGATGATGATAGATAGATAGATGGTCCTCGCATGTATTGACGGACGAATAACACTACTACTATATGAATGGTAGGAAAAAATCTCATAACTCAACTCATTTTAGAGGTATTTCCAACACTCATAATCAATCATGTTTCAGCTTTTAGTGAGCCCTGTGTCCTTTTCATCAAAGTTAGCAAGTTTTCAAGATTTCTACTGTCAGGTCTTTAATTTTCCATTTTTTCAATTTTTGTTATTTTTCTCAAACCCCCGATGCCCAATCCCTCAATGACGTCATTGTGAATCATCCCTATGTCTAATTCAAAAAGATTATCTTTTGCTACAATGAATTATTATGCCAGAATCTTACATTTGAATGCATTTTCCATCGATTTTACTGATCCCAGTGCTAGATAAGCAAGTCTGTACTGATGAAGGTATAAAGCTCACACATCGGCAGTGTAGCCTGGGTAAGGAAACCTTTGAAGCTCCACAGTGACTGCATCAGTGTTGGCGCTGGAGTTGATTAGCTCTATAATACTCTGGTCAAGGCTCTCTGCTGCAGGGTCAGGAAACCTCGAGAGTAGTAACCTGGTAAAATAGGGACATCACATATTTTAAGTCTTGGTAATTCTTTAGAATCTGTATCCAAGACTACAGCACTGTTTAACCCCCGATTCACACTTCTTTTTCGTTGTTGCCACAAGCCTGAATTTGCCAGACCTTCAAGGTGACAACTTTCAAGCAGTATAAGTTTCTAATGCTATTTCCAAGAATCCTTATATAGGATTTTTATTTAATAATATTACTAATAATGCTACAATAAATACAATGGGACCAGATTCAACTAAAAGCTAGGCTAAGTAAGTTAACTAATTTTAGTAGTGATGGGATGGATCATTTACATAAAATAAAACTGAAGAATTTGAATGAACATCAAGCTAAATCCATTAAAGACACTCTTTTCACAGTACCTGGTCTCCACCATCTGTATCATTATTTCTGGGGCTAATGAAATTGTGGCTCCTAATGAACACCAATTCAGTCAGCCACTCATTACGAATTCTGCATAAAAGGACATTAAAATCAACTTTACATAACATAGGAGATTAGCAGCATTATGTTCTTTCAAATGGCATAATTACCAGGGATAACAATGCGCAGGGGATACGAGAGAAATCATGCTTGTCACGGATGAGTATCACAGAAAAATCTGTGCTGAGTAAGATTTACCAGAGCAAAACAAAATAAATGGGATGCCATGTACTTACTCACCCTGATGTCATGCTTCCAGTGCTTGGGCAGGAGCCATTTGAGGCTGAAGACTATGCCATCAAACACGATGCCCCCAGGCACATGGATGAGCTCTTTGTCCTCCAGAGCTAGGTACTCTAGCAAGGCCGCCTCTGTGAGGGAAGGCCAGCGACTCTCCCCAACAGAGACGTGCTGTTGGGCTTTGAACCTAATAGAAAAATAAGGTAGTTATAGTCATATATATTTCATATACTTTTGTCATTTAATAAAATTATCACAAGAAGGCAAACAAAAGGGTTATAATCCAGTAAACCACTGTTTTAAAGCTCTATAATCACTGAACAGTGATACATT
>CM032664.1:51460937-51474088 GCA_019095985.1 Streblospio benedicti | reverse complement strand
TTTTAACAGATTTTTTCGGGGGCTTAAATTTTTCTAGGTTTTTTAAAAAAAAAAAAGGGCCTGGGGGGGGAAAAACCAGCAAATTTTTTACCTTTTTTCCTCTTTAATTTTTTAAAACCCAACCTTTGTCCCCCCCCCCAATTAAAAAAAAAGGGGGTTTTTTTTTTGGTTTTTTGGGGTTTTTTGCTAAAAATTTTGGGGCCCTTGGTCTTTTTCAAATCTATTAGAATTCTTAGGGGCAAAAACCCGGGGAAAAACCACTTTACAAAACCCCCTAACGGGAAAAAAGGGGGAATTTTTCCAAATAAAACCCAAAATATAAAATTCAAAATCCTGTTTCCAAAAAATGCTTTTTTAAAAATTTATTACCGGGTTTTAACATGAAAAGGCCCCAAACAATTTAGGGAGATTTTCCATTTTTTCAAATTTTCCCCTTTTGTTGATTAAAATTTAAATTCCCCCTTTAAGAATTAATTTTTTTTTGTTCATTTTAATAGGGGTTAGGCTGCACACGTTGAACAGATATCAAACACTTCAATTGGTTCATAAAGCAGGTTTTTGAGTTTGGGTAACTGCTGACTTTGTGTTTTTATGCAAAAACAATAACAAAGGTCAGGAGTTACCCACAGCATGATGACAAAATTAAAACCTGCTTTTTACTAATTAAACCATAAATGTTAGTTACACAAATTCAAGCAATAAGCGGAAAAACATTTGGATTGATATACTATGCCTCCATCTTGTTTGGGTAGCTCCTGAAGTTACCCCCAACTGCTTTATCCCGGTGAATATGCAGGAACTCAACTGTGCCGTTGTTAAGAATTGAGTAGCTTGAATATATTGGCAAATAGTAGTAACTGGAATTATCGGGTATATCTGACCCCGGCTGAGGCGACTGTTCACCATCGACCAGTGAGAGCTCGTATGTCTGTACAAGACAGAGAGAACGGTGGACAATCCAATCACGGGACATTCATCACGTCTCACCGAATCACCAATGCAATCACTGTACGGGCAGATTTTTTTATCTGCACTGCACGTTGAGTTGCTACATTTGGGAGACTTGCTATATTTACATGGATTTCTGCTACATAGTAAAACATAGCACGTACCATCCACGGCTGGTATATTAGATAGCAGGTTGCTCGTGACCAGAAGGTCGTGAGTTCAAGTAGCGTGTAGTGGCAACTAGCAGCAGTATTTATCTTAGTGATACTTTTTAAAGCGTCTGAGTTGAGTGTGATCACAGTGTGATGATTTCGCTGGACGTGGTGTAAGATGAGTGTCTGTTTGATTGAGTGTCTAAGTGATTGAGTGTATGATTGATTTGGTTTTTGACTGCTTGATTGTGTGTTGATTGGCCATCTATATTTGTGTGAGTGATTGAGTGAGTGTCTGTTCAATTGAGTGTCTGATTGATTGATTGAGTGTCTGATTGTTTGACTGATTGGCTGGTCGGTGAGCATGTGTCCGAGTTGAGTATCTGATTGGTTGATTGTCTGACTGACTGTTCACAGAGTGCGTTACTCACGAATTTCGTCCACAGCGTGAAGCTGACGCTGGAAGCCGAGATCAGCTTCGCCTAACACACCTAGCTGTCACGGGGGACGTTGTGTTCAATTTTAAAACTTAAAAATCCTAGATTTATAGAAAATCAAATATACTGATTATTATATATTCAACCAGATTAGGTTTTATCAACTGGCAAATGACAACGTGGCGATGTTGCTAACTTGGCTAGACAGGCTTATAGTCCACGCGATGGTTCTTTTTCATGTTTTTAGTGCCCAATTAAAGTTTACTGGTAGTTTCTAAATCAAACCTACTTATTCACCAATACACGAATAAATAATAAAGGTTAAGAATATTGATTGGCACATACACATTGTAGGTTTATTGTAGGTTAGTGAAGGCATCATATTTCTCTTGAATTAATCTAGATCTCGGGTTTTCAGAAGCTAACCGCATTTCACAGTTAATCATTAACACATCTTATTGTTTTTCAATCGCGTGTGTAAATGCTAACAGTGTGAGCAAATAATTCCTAAACATAGACATTACTATACATAATTATAGAAATCAACTCTATACTATTGAATTCACGCGAATAGAAATGTCTATAGACACAAGCGCCCACCAAATCACCAATACTTCACAGTTAATGAATATCATCGCTCATTTCCTTTCACAGTTTGTGTCGCAATTACTCGAGCAGAAAAGGTTAATCTTGATAATCCGCTAATTAGGCGTATTTAATGTTGACACATTGAGTGAATGTCCAAAGTGGACACACGACATCCATCACTCAGAGGCGATGGCTGCGCCATTCTAAGACACATACAAATAAAACATTTATCAAAGGCATGTTTTAATAACAGGAGGTAGGTCCAAACCTGGGTTTGAGTCAGCTGGTTTGAGTTTATTTTATATTTTTTATTCAATATAGTTAATATTATATGTAACCCGAACTCATATTCTAAGGTTTTTATATTTGTATTCAGATTTCATGACATCTACATTGTGGCCTACTATTTTGATACAATGCGAACATGATGCACGTGTTTTTTCTTCTTAATTTGCTGCACTAGCTACGTTCCTCATATGATTTTGTCACATGTAAAAAATATGTGGTATTATGATGAATATGACTAGCTCAACAACATGCATCACCATTAAATCGTCGCTACCTGATTAATGGATCGCGGTGCGAATAGGTTTCTCATCTTACCGTGGAGCATGAACATCTCAAGTTTTGGGACAACTGCTCTAATCCTAGCCAACGTATAGTCAACGTGGCTTATTTTCACCAAAGTGTATGCTTCGAATACAGTGGGGGGAGGGGGGGGTGTATGTCCAGTTCCGTTAGAAATTTGTTTTGGACAAAATCAAAGATCGTCGACGAATCCTTGATCAGATTATGCATTAACACTTTCTAAAAACACATTGTAGCAATTATTAACAGTATTCAAACATGAAAAAAAAAAAAACGAGAAAAAAACTAATGATTAGTTGTCATCGCCATATCTTACGACTACGCAGTATATAGTATGAACAAGGACTTTAAGCCGTGAAAACAGACGATGTTAGTTGACACCACCATTGCCATACCGTCATTATATCTGATCATACCGATAGGTGTGAGTAAAAGAAAAAAAACGTAGAATATACAGAGCGGAATGCTCACGCATCAATCGAGTTCCTCCTCCCACGTGATTATAACACGTCGCCACCCGGAAGTGTGGTTGCGTCTCCTACTCATTTCCGGCGAAATCATCAGCTGCTGAATATTAAATGAAGCAGAATGAAGATATGTAACCGACAGTAATGATGGGTGGCGGCTTTAGTCAGAGAGCCCGTACGTATAGTAGATAGGCCTATTCGACAGCTTCTCCATTTGCTTTAAGCAAATGTCGGTTTGGACTTTGGAACTGAAATTTATACCAACTGAGCATATTCGTTTACTGGCAATGGTATTTGGAATCATTTAAATGTATCCTTTCTCAACTCACCTGGGTCATACGGCACTCTAATCGCACTGCACTGCGTATAGTAATAGCTAGAAGAAAAGATGAACGCGTCAACCGTCTGGCAATAGGCTTATGATCAGACTTGGTAAGCTTTCACAATCCACACGTGCTCTATATTAATGATGCATGCACCGTCGATTGCATATACTATTACCGGTAATTGTCATATTAAAAAGAAATAAACAGACGCCTTCCAAACAAGTTACATGTTTCCTACCGCATTATCGAGCATGCATGTGTACTGGCCATCAGTGAGACAACAGCTCTGCTCAATATATATATCTTTCCTAGAGACACACTATCTACACGGTCCACTTTAAGGATCTATAAGTTTAGAACAGCATACATTTCTTTTCTAACCGTAGTTCCTGTCTTAAACCAGCAGGTGACTACAAGCAATTGCATTCTGGGAAAAAATAGACAAACAGTATCAGTCTTTATCATTTCTTTCTGACACACCATAGTATCACAGAGCTTCGGTTGATTGAGACTGCACCACGTGCGGGTAAAAATTGTAGTAACTATTTTGAGACACCACTACGATCGTACATAAATATTTCATTGAAACAGCGATTAGAAAACTGATGTGTATGGTACTCGCCATTTTATGGTCGCAGAGGTATCATGTGCTTTTTAAGGCCATTAGCAGAGTTTATCTTTATACACATGGCCCACGTCCTGCAATAGAAGACAGACACTCAGACGTGCTTGTTCTACAACAAACGCATTAAAGGCAAATTTACCCCTACCACAAATAGACCTCTTTTTCGTAGAAGCAATGCTCATGTGCTACTTTTATTAGCCTCGTAGCGGCATTGAACGAGCGTAAAGGCGGACCGTGAAAAACCCAGAGGCAGTGGACAGTAAATTTGGCCAGAAGTTTAGTTTACAGTTGCGCAGGGCGATTGTGAGCTTATAAAAAAGAATGTCTACGACATCCACGGCTCTGTCTGAGGTGGCAAAGTCTCTGTTCCACATCTTCAAAAAGAAGAGTTGATCTCTAGATGAATTCTACATTCACCCCATGTATCTACATGTGATGTACTTCTACTCATAGCTTTCTCGTCTTTTTCCCAGGTAGACAGTCACAATTTTCACCTTCTAGAAACTTTAGTAGTAAAGAATTGTCGAACAATATAACAGCAATAATGGGGTTTCATTGTTCTTCAAAATAAAAATAACTTTCACATACGATGAAGTTGTGTTGCATATCATATAAACACACCCAATAAGGGTATCTCTACAGCAAAAAGAAATGTTACAGAGAAAAATATCATTACAGATGTCAACTGATGAGATTATGTCACCTCAGCACAGATGTAATTTATGCGAAGTGTCATAAGAAGTGAAAAGAAGACCCTTTCCTCCCATTTCAACTACCCAGGGAGTGTAAGAAGCGGCTTTGGGAAATGGTAATAAGAGATAAGGCCGGATTAAGCAGGATTTAGGCACTGTGTAGCAAATGGAGAGGGATAACATTCATCAGCACCTGGACTTGTGAGCATATTACCTTGCGGATACCTGACTTGGGTGAAACCTCATTTTTTACAAGCAGCCAATGTGTGGTTTGGTAAATACAACCAGTATGTGTAGGACTTTTCAGTCTATGTTTTGCATAAAAGTGTTTCATTGTGCGTGTCAATGAACAGTATTTTACTTTTGTGAGTTATATCTGGGATAATGGGTCACTCCATTATCCTAGTTTATAAATACTGCTCACCATGCAGCATTTCTTCAACTGTTATGTTGCAAAATATGTAATGAATATAGTTACAACACAGACCGTAAATTTTAAAGCGGCCTTCGTACGAATGCGTTCTAGCACTCTATAGGTCTATATGGCGACAAGAAATGCATATTGGAGTGTCGTTGAGGCTGGCGCCGTTGATGTCTGCGGTAGGACCCCAGTGTGTGGAGGATTTGCCAGGCAGCCGATGGACATATCTATCATTTAGGCTGCAATCGACAAGGACGTCACTGCCACCCACCTCTTCGGAATATTGTCGCCCCTGCAAGTAGCAACAACAAAAGTGGAGAGGCTGCTTCTAGATGTGTTTTACGAGCAATAATGTAGAAAATAAAGATGATCTAAAAGCGTCGCCCATAAGAGCATAATTGAAATAGATTTAGAACCATAGGCACTCAACTTTGTGCACTGAAATTTTATTTTCTGGATGTGTAAAAGTGACTCCTTGCCATCACAATATATACATATAAAAAAAACATGGGCCGACAATATTTAGAATAGCTTGGCACACCTTTCTATTTGTCCAATTAATGTTACACTTTTCACACTGGCTTGTTCCCTTCCTTCCATCCGGCGTGTTACCACTTGTCGCATTGTAAGACTTCAAATTTGGTTTGTCCATTGAAAATAGTTACCAAATGGAGCCTAGTCTTCACAAGGACCCTATCGGTCCATATTTGGGCCCATCAGGACTAGCTAATCAGGACCATCATTTTGTATATTTCCTATACAATTAGAAATATACAAAAACTGTTGGTAATAAGGATAAAATACACAGTGCAGATTACAATAATATCAGTGAATATTCATTTTAAAAAAATACTCCTTTTTTCATGTTCCCGAATAAAATAAATACACCGGGATCGAGTGTGGGTAGCCTCACGTACAGTAGCGCACTCGGGAAGTTATGTGTACTATGCCAGCTTAGCACCCTACATGGGTCAAATGTGACAGAGCGACACGGCCGTTATTTGAGCCACTTGTACTTGAAAACGTGGCACATTGAAAAGCTTTTATCTACTGACACGGGATACACGCACATAAATTTCTTCTGTATATACACTATATTGAAAAACTAAACAGTGACGTTTACGAATATCTAAAAATAGACACAGTGATGCGGCACTTATATTTGGACGCCATGTAGGGCCTTCAGCGTCATTGTAGGTACTGCAAAGCCCGTTCCGGCACACTGCACACAAATTCACGTCTGTCAAGGTAATGTTGAAATATTTGTGTTGTGGAAAATTTCTTAATCAAATAAGAAGTTTGAGATAAGTGACTATCAACAAACATAGTCTATATATATACACCGTTCATATTGTCGGGGAAATTCGGAAGGTAGGTCTAAGTTATCTTGTAAATTTGATTGTTAGTTTTTATATAACGACGGGAAAACAATTTAGTCAGCTAGTGATAGTCCCGTAGTAGCATGAGAACTGAATATTCAAGCCAAGAAATGTACATAGTACATGAACTATCTGGCCTAACGACCTCCTAGCTTCCCGCCCGGATGGACTAGATCCAGATCTGATTATTGTGTTACCCAGTTTACAGGCAGTCTTGGCAATGAGTGGTTGTGAATTGCCCTTCCATAAGCTTCACCTGGACCCGTCTCATTCCAAGGATTTCAGCCCACCAGACAGGTAAATTTAAAAAGGATTGATGCTGAAATGTTTGTTCACTCTATGCTATTATATTCATTAATTCATTACTCCTTTACTTCAATATGGCATATCATCCTTTGTTCTGTCCTTTAGATTCATCAGCCGTCGACGCTTTTCTGATGTGGATGCTTCACACTTTAAACTGCTGATGAAAAATAGCCCAATAGGTACAGTGATATTGGATCAAAAACTAGGTTAAAAAGTCAGTTCATTAAAGCTTAAAAAATTTACCAATCAAAACACAGTCATAGAGTAATCGTGTCAGTATTGAAAATGATGTGGCCAAGTGTGTGGGTTTTTCATTTTTAGCTTACACCTGCTGTTCCAGGTGGCAGTTCATCCTCACCTGAGTCTCCGGCCACCCCTGAAGAGCGGGCCTATGGCCGTAGAATGGCACGTATGTCCAGTGGACGTACAGAAGGTGGTGTCCTGTCTTCTTCTGCTGGGGTCTGTAGAGGAGGTATTTTTAAATGTACTTATTACATTTGTGCATGTTAAAGGATCACTTCATGTCCAAATTTGATTCACTTGTCAGTGTTTTGATATGATGACAGTATTTTCTGTTACCATCCTATCTAGCATTAAATCTTCATCTCCAGGAAATGGAAAAGCCTTAGATTTCAATATTTGTTGATGATGGTTAACAGATAGGCACAATATTTTATACTGTAAGAATATGGCTGATTACATAGGCATATGCAGACAAGGTGCAGGGCGTGTATGAACAATCCACTTTTCCCACCAAAATGTTTCATTTTCTTGGTTTTTTTTGGCGTATCCACTTTCGATTGCAAGTACAAAATATAACTTCCTTTATGTGTGCCCCACCTTTCCAAAAAGCTGTATCTGCAAGTGGATTAGTGTAAATGCATTTTTCTCTGAGTGTGTTTGCAGATGTGTTCAATAGTCCATGCAAAGAACGCCCACTACCCAAGTCTCCTGACCATGCCTTACAGATGACCGACATTGCAGATGACCTCTGTAAGTAATCATACAGATCCACCACCGAGTGTCCCTCAGGCCACATATTTGAACCCTTAATCAACTAGCCATTATTGCAATAATGTGGACAGAATGACAATACAATTCTTATAACATTATATTCAAACTGTGGACGTTGAAGCAATAAGTGTTGAGTAGACCACATGCATTATATGGCATGTTATCGAATCTTGGTATTTTGTATAGAGAGACTTATAATACAAAGTACTACAATGAGGCAATGTGCTACATACCACATGAACTATTATATTGAATAGTTATCTAATCTGTACCAAAGGAAGTTAATTTAAGTCCCCTTTATAATCATGGTGGAAAAGTTGTTTCTCACTCAACTTTGTGCGCTGAAAATTTATTTTCAGCAAGTGATATGTAATAGTGACTCCTTGCCATCACATATTACAATGGGCTCACAATATTTAGAATAGCTTGGCACACCTGACAACACTAATGACACATTGTAATGATGCTAGTTTTAACAAATAAGTGTCCATACAATTAGCTACAGATTTTACAGTTGAACTTATTTCACTGAAACATAAAGAAAATAAAAAAAAACAATTTCCAGCTATCTGAAATTTTGAGTTATTAGAGTGATCAATAACATAAAGTAACTTGAAAAAAGTATTATTTGCTCAACTTATCTATTTATATGAGATAAATGAGATGCCTTGATACACATGGCGCCCACTGTTACTATTGCAGCATTATTTGTTTTTTAACAATTTTATTAGTGTTTTGACTCTGTAATTTGACCGGCATAGGTTTTAAACATAATCTATGTGGCTAAAATACAGACTTTTTATTACCTCTGCATATTGAAGGACGTAGTTGATGAAATTTTGAAGACTCCATTCTCAGGTCATATTATAAAACATGGAGTCAATGCCTTGTCCAAAATATATTAATTACTTTTTGACAAACTTGTTTCTGACATTTTATTCACAAGGTTTTTTAAAATGAAGATTGGTGTGAAACCAAATTAGCGCCAGTGCAGAAAGTGAAGGAAAAATTCAATTGTGGCATGAAGATATATCATTACCATACTTTAATTTAACTCTGTTCTGTAGAGTCTTAGAGATTCCATTTGAATAGAGTACAATTCAAAGTCCACAAGTAAACAGAGTGCAAGCTTTATAAATAGATTGTTGCTGGCAAAAACATTTATATGATACACACTTTATCATCATATTACATTATCTTGATAATTGCAATCCAATGCAGTGGGTTGCGAGACACTCTTCTGACCCAAAAATGTTTGACTTTAGCCAGGCTCTAGTCCTGCTGTGTTTTGAAATAAATGCGTCTTTCGTGTATGATTTTACGTGATTGGACTGCTATCCATGACCATGGATCTGCCCCTGTAAGACCCTTTTTCTTGGGATGAAAATCAAGGATGCCTTGAAAGGTGGTTTACTGAATATATGCATTGTTTCTTGTTTTCTATTCCGTAGACAAAATTGTCATTGGAATAGAAAAATAAAGTCAATTGTTGCAACAACAAATAATCTGTGTATTGTATTGTATTTTAAGTTTTATTCTATTTCCTTACAGGGCATTTTAACCAAAATACAAGTTTGATGTGACCCAACAATAATGTATACATTAGTTTTTGTTACAAATATATTGTTTTATATTTCTTGGTAGACACTTCCATAATGTCATGGAGTTCAAAGAATGAGGTTGCCTTGGCCCTGAATAAGAGTGTGTATGTGTGGAACTCCATCACGGGGCACCACAGGCGGGTCAACTGGAAGGGCAGCAAAGGCGGTGGAGGGATTGTCGGGAGCAGGCGCCGCCGCAGGTCCCGACGAAGGTGGTCTTCAGCAGACATGCCTGACAACGAACGGTGGGTGGAGCGTCACTGTAAATGTGCTTGTATAGTCATAATTAATGCTGACATACAGTAACGACTGTGTCAGAAGAACACAAAGTGAAAGATAAAAATTACGTTGTGATCGTTTACGTTTCTATCCGATTTGTTCTCATTGTGACAACTGTTAATATTCTGTTGCTTCTGTAATTTACGAATTTCCTTCTTGCTTCACCAAAAGTTAAGTGTTTTCCCTTTTTTCCCCCTTGAATATGCATTTTATGGAGATTCCTCATTATAAAAAGAATTTTTGAAATTTCATGACCACGCCCGCCATTTTGACAGATTTTTGTTTAATGGGTGTCTAAACATCGTTCACACCTTTTTAGCCAATCAACGCTTTCAGTGTGCCCAAAATGTCATGAGAATGCTTGATCAAATCTAAATATCTATGAACAAGAAAGTATCAAAGATGTTCAGTAAGGTGCGAAAATAGCAGAAAATATTCTGATTTATACATTTTTTCTGTTAATTTTGTTAATCATAAGTGTCCTAGCGATTGAGCAGTTCCAAGGAAACCACAATGGCCGTAGCTTTATTACAAAATGTTTTGATTTATTACGTTGTATTGCTCTGTTTCTTTGTTCTGTACTGTATTAACATACCCTATTATTGAATCTAGATTTGCTATATGTCAATTGCCAGTCTTCTATCTGGTATGATTTTATTGTCTTTTCTGAACCCATATGGAGGATTAGACTTTACTTGGAGCATGTTAAGAATGTAGATGGCTAAAAGACAGATGTGGATGTAAACAAAAATAGATGATTCTACATAATTAACAGGATAATAGTTCAATTATGATTAGATTTCAATTAGATGTGAATATATATAAATGACTACTCCATAACAGTTGGTGGCCATGTTAGCGAGATACCCAGAAATACCTTGTGAATTGCAATAACAGGTTTATCGTTACCAGATGATCTTCATGGGTTCAAGTCTCCATTAAAACTCTAAACCTGCACATTCACATTTGAAAATGTTATTTATCAATTTACAAATTTGTCTCCTAAATAAACTGCCTGTGAGGTGTGAAGCTCTGATGGAGCGAAAATTTGTATTTAATAAATATTTCGTACCCTTTTGACTTTATTTAAACTTGTATTATTAGGTGTGAGTGAGCTTCAAAACTGACATTGGTGCTACATTATACAGACTGGATAGATGTAGTACAGAATGTTCATATTATCTAATGCATGTTTTAAATGCATGACTATTTAAAACATTAGCTTAACTACCATTTTTCGTGGTAAAGACAACGATAAAACAATCAGTCTGGTTAAATGGAAGTTCACTTGAGAATCATGCCTACCTCATATTCTATTTTGCACGATAATGGCATTTAGAGTGACAACGCTATTGCAATGTTTGAATATATTTGGGTAACGCAAGGTAAAACTTTGCTGTAACTAGCTTTCGGTTAACTAAAAACACTTGTATGTGATTGCCTTCAGTTCTAATATCATTTTAAGAAGAAATTGAGAAATATATAATACCTACTGACATTGCCAGTAAAACTGATATTATTTTCTTTGTGCCATTTTTCTTACATCTTACTGTTGCATAAATCTCCAAGGTGAAGCGTCCAAATTTTATCTTACATGTAGGATTATGTAAAAATATGTCTTCTGTACCAATTGTTATTAAGTTTTCACATACATGTATTGTCTACTGGCAGATCGGATCCAGGTGTTTGTGATTACAGGGAGGTTTACAGTAATCTTCTAATATAAGATCTGAAAGATCTTATTCTACCAGTGCCATACTAAGGATTGTGACTGTGATGTGACTGTGATTTGAAGTGGGGCCTTTTGTCGCTACTTGTGAAATCATTGAATATGTGTTAATGTGTAAATAATAAACTTCGGAGGACCTGAAAAATTGTATGCGGTGTAGCGCATTTGGTTTGTCTTGAACAATAGATATATTGAGGGCCTATTCTAATTTGGTGTTATGCATAAAAAACATGTAAAATTTTGTCAAAATCTGGAACAGACTTAACTTATTAATTTACTAGGGTCGCTTATCATTTGGTGTTTTTGAGTCAAAATACTGTGGGCATAATTATTTTGGCAAAATATGGGGTCCCCTAAATGTTAGATGCTTCTGGTTGCATGGCCACTCAACCCCTTTACCCATTCCCCATATCACACGTACATGTATCAGTCACTGCATTTTATTGTTTCAATCACCAAAATTGTTTTCACGGACTACCATTAAATTAAGTTCTTTGAAACCACACTAGTTAATTCTTTAGTGGCAGTTGGATGAAATACACAAATAATTGAGTTTCAACCAAAACTGCATTGTGACATTGAGTGGTACCGAGTGAAACAGAAGAAAATTTGATTTATCTAGCTGTGTTACTTGCTCAAAAGTCTTTTACTCATGATGCTTAAGAAGAAATATCGTTAGTCAGAAAACGCACGGCAACGGGCGGCCGCCCTACGGCATATTTGTCAAGGTGCAGCTGACGGCACCATATGGCAGAATTTCACTGTGGGTTTAACCCTATATAAAATTCTTTGGCAGAAGATAGACTATATTTTTTTAATTGGTAAACTAGCATGTCATATCTAATACAATTTGTCACTTCCTAGAGCAAAGTGAAATATTCTTGAAAACTATTTACTGCGCTATGTTAACAGCTGTTCTATATAAAAATATTAAACAAGATGATAAACATCCTCTAATATCAAAATCAAACTCCAAAATTCCAAACTTCCAAATTTTCATTTTAAGTCATATTCTACCAGATCGAAGTCTACTCTGACATTTTTATGCGAAAATCGCCCTTTTTTTTAAACAACTTTTCATACAGAAGGACTTCCCATCATCACAATTTAATGAAGGTATGTCAAGACAAGCGTACAAACAACATCTAATGATGTAAATTGTGTGGATAATAAGCACAGTATTAATATAATTGATATTAACAAAATGTTGTTCGATTTCAGAAGAAAATATCAAAGTAGTCTGTTGATTATATTGAAGATAATTATTACTGCAAGTCAGTTTTGAGTCAGCAAGCCCGATACCATTTTTAAATGAGACTGGGCACGAGGAAAATTTAGTGCATGCAATATCTTGTCTAGATATTATATATAGAGACACTAGTATGTTCGATTTTCTACAGTTTGAGCTAAACATGTACTTCCTTTGTAACATTTGGAACAATTAGTATGTGTATTTATAAACAGCATAATGTTGGTTCTCTCCATTGTGTCAGCTCCGAGTCCCCATCAGGAGAGGTGACCGAGGCAGCAGAGGGTGAGGCGGCTGAGGTGGAGGCTGTGGAGGCGGACAAGGTTGTGTGCTCTGTGGCCTGGCACCAC
>CM032664.1:51412569-51460837 GCA_019095985.1 Streblospio benedicti | reverse complement strand
AGTGACTTTGTGTTTGAATGGAAAAAAATATTTCTTTACTTTTTATCAACAGCATGAATATTTAGGCCAGAATCTTTTATGCCAATTACAAAATGTCAATTTCTTCATATAGTCCTCGTTCAATATATACCTTCATTGTTTCTCTGAAGCTTAATTATGGTAGTATTTATGAAATTGTCTTTCTTTTTGTTATTGCAGATAATAGCTCATTAGATTTGTTATAAATTTTAGTTATAGAATACCATATCAATTTAATATAGGTAGTATATTTTTACATGAAAATTGTATATCCAATTGATAACAAACCAGTCTAATAATGATAGATGTAATTATGATATTATGAACATTTTGTAATTGAATGACATCCTGCAATGGCTAATATGGTTCAAAACTGGATTGACTTGCACGAGGTATCTTGAAACCAGAAGCCTGCAAGGTGTGAGAGAATTCCTACATGTCTATCATGCATAAATTTTATACATGCACAGTTGGGGTCTGTACATATGGCTGTCCACATTATTGCATAATATAGTGGGCCAAAAACTCATTAATTTGAAGATTTTAGGATGGGCACATAGCTAAGTTTAGTAAAACTCAGTCATTTTAATTTGTTAAGATAGTTTTTACTTTTTAAATTGTAAAAAATGTTTTCGTTTCAAAATGTATAGTATGTTTTCTAATGTCCAATGCTTTTGGATGCGATATGCAATTTGAATATCCCATTTTTTTGTTAGAAACTTCATGCATGGTACTTATCAAAGAATTTCTGTATTTTCAAGTTCAATGTCTTACCGTATGCATTAAAGCCCATGGGCTTATAACCTAAAACAGCACTTTTGGACCTTTTGAAAATGGAAAAGTTCCCACTTGCCCAGGGGCGTATATTAAACTACTGACCCCCTATTTGGCGATGAATAAGCATTGGATTTTGACTATATAGAGCCACCAAGTTTCTTAACCATGGGTTCTTCTGTGTTACTGTAGGTACTAGTCTACCTACGCTGGCGATGATGAGTGTACTGACTTTTGACAACGTGCGAATGTTTTCCTTTTAATCATCAATGGTAATTATTAGTTTCATATCTATTCTAGCAATGCTGTCTTCATATTCGTCACTGTCACAAGAATTTTCATAGCATGGTAACATCGAAACCTAATTTAATAAATATTTGAACTCCGAAGTTCGCCGTTATAAATCATACTCACACACTGGAGATATACCAGAAAGCATTTAACAGTCGAAGTCCGAGTCCGCTATTGATTTCTAATGCATTAAAAATTTGCGTTGTGGAAAGCTCCTAGAGAATCACGTTTCGTTTGCAACAAGAACTATGCTGGTAAGATTGTTTTGAAAAAATATATTATTTGTTAATTCTCACTTTGGGTGTATT
This sequence comes from Streblospio benedicti, assembly GCA_019095985.1. Taxonomy (NCBI): domain Eukaryota; kingdom Metazoa; phylum Annelida; class Polychaeta; order Spionida; family Spionidae; genus Streblospio; species Streblospio benedicti. Next base: position 51,459,446 of record CM032664.1, on the reverse strand, counting down.
CTAGAGGCAGATTAACACAAAATATATATCTTCAAACATTGATTCAAGCTCCCGCCGAAGGTTTATATTGATACATTCTGAACCATTGATGGAAAATAGTGAAACGCGTCAGAGCTTCTAATATCGCCCAAAGTATGATGATGGTATGACCGTATTTGTACGCATACGAGCACAGGATTTCTTTTTAGGTGTGTTACGTTGTTTTCTTTGGTCACTCATCTGGGTTCAGGGTGCATGTAACTATCAATTTTCATCGATTTGTTTGGCAGGGAAAAATATTTTTATTCTCACTTATTGGCCCATGGGCTTATATTCGAAACATTAAGCTCATCTTCGATGTTAAGCCCATGGGGGTTTATGGGGAATACGGTACATCATATACATAAAATAAATTGAACATGCATGTAAATGAAATTGATAATTAAACTCCTGATCAAAAGGTCATGGGTTGTATTCTTGGTACTGGCTTGTTAGCACTGCTTGGGAGTCCCCTTCAGGGACACTTGATATAGTCAAATGGTACAACCATTGCAATTGAAAAAATAGCCACCCTTTGCCTCAAAACTGAATTAACCTCAAATGTCTTTGTTATCTCACTCACAATAATACTGATCACAAATATATGAATCACGCTATATGTTTAGCTTCATATGAAAACATCAGTGGATCATATTTAAGTAGATTGTACTACTTTTATCAACCAATGAAAGCAGTAGGTGCTCATACGTAAAAACAAATTTTCTCTGAATAATACATTGTGGTAGTAATTTTGTTTAAACCATTTCAAGTTTAATTTACAGTTACATTTGCATATTAAATTCATTAAAATCCATCTGCAAATTGTAATAAACTTTTTTTGAAAATCATATATCAAAAATTTTTACACGGTACATATGCTTAAGCCAGAGTTTTGTTTCTTCATATCAAAAGGGTAAGGCTCAGTCATGCCTGAATAAAATGGGGCAGCATAGGTTTAATTTTGATATATAAAATATTATCTTTTACACATCGTATCCAACTAGGACATTTGTGAATTCCCAATACAGGTGCTCAAGGAGAGACAGTGCACAATTGGTGCTTTTAGTTGTTATTCAAATGAATCACAAACGACCAGATCATGAGATCTCAACTTCCCAGAAAATATGGGTTACTTAAAAAGAAAACAGACAAATATCCATGCATATGATGCATTTTGGTCATTATCAAAAGATGACAATATGACCTGTTAAAAATCTGATCTGATCACAAACTAATGGTTTGGATTTCTAAATTCAAATTTCACTGAAAACAGGATTCTTTTTAAAATGTCTGTACTGCGTTTCCATGTTCTACAGATAGGCTTTAAAGAATCTAATGAACTTTTACAAAGTTGGTGTGGCTTGTTTGTACGGATACATGATTACTTAAACAAATTCTACAGGGATGTCAGTTTTCACTATTTTATTGCAGAGCCAAGTCCCTAGTACCTTCATTGGGTTGAAATACGGCGGATTCTTGTGTGCACGATTGGTGAACTTGAGAAACATGCAATAAACTCCCCAAACATCTGAGTATTGACCTACTTTCCATTGGGGGTATGGGTAGCACTTCCTCACACAAACATCTCAAACTTTAAAACCTTTCATTTTGATTTTGTCAGTGTGAGGCAAGCAAAACTAGAAGAGACAAGACAACCCCATGATATTGCTTTTCAAGAAGTCCAAAATGACCAAACGAGCACATGGTGGGTGGGGATTAGTCCCTCAATTGGCTGATTCAATCGTATCTTTACCAGACCCTAAATCAGACAAATATGTTTTGGCAAGCAGTAAGACATTGCAATGGGTGGTGTTTGTCTTAGCTTTGTCAATATAGATGTAGTGGGTGGAATCATTGAGAAACCGAGAGAGAGAGAGAGAGTGTGTGAAAGAAGAATATAATTGAATTCACCATCGTCATATCTCACGGTTATATACGAAGTATATAGACGTTATAAGACAATTAATATTATGGAATTTACTAAAAAAATCTGCCTAATCATAAGACCCACTTCCAACATGTTCAGCGGGGAATTCAATATCAAACGGTACGATCTCACTATAGATAAGTAAGAATAACAGAGTATTGATTTTGTTTTTGACGAAAATCTAACCTAGTGAATATTCCCCGCTGAAAAGGCGGTTCTGAACCCACAGGTTGAAATGAACATATGGACTTGTAAACGTAATGTGAGTGATCAACCTGTGAAAACCAACGATGTGAATTCACAAGCAAACTTGGAAAAACACAGAATACTGACAATGCTATGAATATAGCATATTTCTTGTTCCTTGTTTACAATCAGTGGGAGATTCAGGATGCCCCGCCCATCCAAAAAACAGATCTCATGCAAAGCACTTGGTCGGGAAGATCGCCAAAATGCTTTTGTTTTGATTCTTTAATTTGGCTGATAAATGGTTCTCGACACTCCTGCCCCTTAGCTAGCTGTGGTTCTGCCACTGATAATGAAATGAGCTGTAACTGTCATAAGATGATACTAGGGAAGCAGGATTTTAAATGGTGATGAAGGGTATATGTTAGACAAGCAATAAGCAGAAACAGTTTAATCACAAGAGATGGTCAGCCTTGAAAATATTTTCTGTCAGGGTTCGAATCAAGAAATGATGTATATTTGGTTTATCATTATTTTTGATAAGTAGTGTCTTATATTTTTCGGTTAGTATTTACCACAGGCACATGCATTGTAGTCGGTAGAAGCCAACTGATACTGAGGGGAAAAGAATGTCCACTCCTCAGTCTCAGTTGGCTTCTACCCTCTACGATGCATGTGCCTGTGGTATTCACAGCATAATTTAACGCGGCAAATATTGATATTTCTACATTTTTTTTTCTGTAATCTTTTACCTTTCATATGATATGAAAAGATTTATTCCACCAGTCAATGTCAACTAAATCAATGTGCCAAATTAACATCTGAATATTTGTTCAGCTAAGCAGAATAAAATGGTTTGGTGAACTTTTTGGAATTTATTGAAAAGTAGGCGAATCATAATTCCCGCCAGTTTCCTTGATGGATGTATTGATACAATGACCATGTGATCCATGTGATCCATAGTAATGAATGTTCTTTTGAAGCCAGCTGCTGTGTTCATAATGGCTAACATTGGTAAATATGATGGTAGAACTGCCGGCATCCATCACCCGTGTTTGTGATATGACATAAATAGACTGTATGCTATGTTCTCTGACAGGGTATTATTCATTTTGCTATATCAAACAGTTATAATAGAGAAGATACACCTTAGGGGTGTCATATCTGTAATTGAATTTCATTACACTTTTGGATCCTAGCATAGAGAGGCTCCACTGTGATTCAAGATAATAATAAAGTGCACTGAATAGCAAACCCCCACTTCAAGTTTGCAACATTTTATTGTAATGTGTGTGATACGTAATTTTATCCTAAAAGAATGCCAAAACATAATTCGTGAGAAAGCCCAGGAGAAAGTTGTGCAATTAATGAAGTGACTGTGGGACACAAGATAATGCAGTTACTTCATTAGCTGTACCTTCTGATACAGTGGGATTGGTTGATGTGGGTATTTCAAGTATAGTATCCACAGTCTTGGGATCACAGTTATACAAAACATTTTTGTATTTTTATGAAAAAATGACAAACTTGGGCGTATATGTGATTTCAGCTGATTTCAATAATCAATCTTATTACAAACATCGTTATTTTCCAAAAACCAAATCGCTTTGTCCTTGTGATTTTGTTTCCATTTCATTGCTACATGTATGGGTAATCTATGAAATTCCTAAATTTCTACTCGAAACATGACCTCTTGAAAGCTTTCATACATGCAAATATCTGCAGCAAACTTTTAACTTCATGTAACGATCAATAATCAAAGTTGATAAAACAAAACTATTAATTGATTGCTTTAAATACTAAGTTGAAATGTCAACAAATGAACCGGGTGATGAGCTTGCTCTTTTTTATATATAGCTTGAACAGAGAGAAGAGGGAGAGTGTTAGGTAATAAGATTTCTGTGACTTCATCGCCTTATTTTCTGTATAAACAAGTTGCCACTAGAGTTATTTGAAATTAATATTGTGTAAACCAAAAAAAATACAACCAATTTAATGTTTTCAGACCCACTTCCAACATGTTCAGATTCCATTGAAATTTACAGGTATTTACGATCTCAATATAGATAAGTAAGAATAACAGAGTATTGATATATATTTTAGTGTATATATATATAGTGAAATATATATATATATATATATATTTATATATATAAAGGTATATATATATAACATATATACAAACATCGTCACAAAATGGTCCCTTTTTAAAACCATGCAATGTGAGTAAATCCAAATAAATATATGTACTAAAACAGAATAGACTTTGCCCAAATTGGTGGTCTGCTATATGTTTATTTCAAACCGGAAATAATTTTGTTTTAATTCTTTAATCAAAACAAAAAAACAGATGTTTTTTCATTTGCAAAGCATTAGCCATGTTTAGGTAATTAGATATCATTAAATGCATTTTCTTTTGTTCATCTTAATTTATGCTTATTGCAATTCTGAGCTTGATTACATCCTGCCTTCTAGCTACATGCAGAGATACTGGGAACTGATAATGAAATGAGGATGTAACTGTCAAAAGATGATATTTGATCTTTATCCTTAAATGGTTTTGAAGGGTATATGGCAGAGAAGCGTGTAAGTCCAAACAGGGGAATCACAAGAGATGGCTGGTGCCTGGCAAAATGTGTTCATATCTGGTTCAATTTCAACCCGATGCAGTAGCAGATTTGGTTTATTTAGATTTTGATAAGAATGTGTCTTATATTTTCGGTAGGAGCAGCTGGAGGGGAGTATATCGAAGTCAGGTAGCAGCAACTGGATACCGGAGGGGAAAAAGAATGTAGCCAGCGCTTTTATGGCATATGGCAGCAACAATAACATATACATGTATGTATGTATAATAATAATATGTAACCCTTTAACCCATGTATGTAATAATAATATGTATATGTATGTAACCATATGTGTATGTAGCAACAACTGCTCTCAGCAATATGTGTATGTATGTGTAATAATATGTAATAATATGTATGTATATGTAACCATGTAATACACCAACAATATGTATGTCAATATGTATGTATATGTAATAATATATGTATATGTATATATATATATATAATAACAACATATGTATATGCTCTTTTATATATGTATATAACTTAATAATATATATATATATATATCATAACTATATATATATATATATATATATACATATGCTCACTATATATATATATGTATATATATATATATGTACTCATAACAACATAATAGCCTTAACCAGCAACTGCTCCCTCTTTTCTGCTATATACTTATATATATATATATATATATATATCTCTGACAGGGTATCTATTTTGCTATATCAAACAAAGTTATATTAGAGAAGATACACCTTAGGGGGTGTCATATTCAATTGAATTTCATTGCACTTCTGATCCTATATATAGAGAGGTTCCAATATAAGGTATAAACATTGAACATAATGGGGGCATGACAAAGTGCACTTTGAATAGTCATGCCCCCACTTTAAGTTTGTTCTTACATTTTACTGTATTGTGTGTGAAGCAAGAAATTTTATCCTAAAAAAGAATAGTTCAAAACATAATTTGTGATACAAAGCCCAGGAGAAAGTTGTGCAACTCTTATGAAAGTTCGACTAAAGGACTGCAAAGATAATGCCAGTATATATATTAGCTAACTACCTTCTGATACAAAGTGGGATTGGTTGATGTGGGTATTTCAAGTATAGTGCTGCAGTCTTGAATAACTTAATATATATATATGTAGCATATATATGTATTATGTAGCTTGTATGTGTAGCCAGCAGCCAGCCAGCGCCAGCATAGCCAATATGTAATATGCATAGCCAGCCAGCAGCCAGCCAGCCAGCTGGCCAGCCAACCTTTCTTATGTAGCCAGCCTTGTATGTGTATGTATGTATGTCGCCTATGTTATGTGTATGTAATGCCGTAATGGCAATAACTCAATGTACTCAACTCTTAATATGTGTGTGTATGTGTGTGTATCAATAATATCAATAACCAATGTGTATGTGGCCAGCGCTAATAATATTAGCCAGCAACATGTATTGTATGTATTAATAATATGTATGTGTATGTAATATGTATGTATGTAATAACTTGTATGTAATAATAACAACTTAACCAATAACTGTGTAATGCTGCTGCTCTTGCTGCGCCATAACCAACCAGCCAGCAGCCTTATGTATATATATATATACTGCTGCTGCTGCTATATATATATATATAAGTTCCATTGACATCATCATTTAAGAGATTAAAATGATATATTTGAAATCTTTATATATATACTGGATAAGGGAATATTTTGATCGAATAAGGCAAGAACAAGCAGCGTACACTTGAAATTATGTGTAGGCCTCAATATACAGTAAAGGACAACATGGTGGTCGTTTTTATCTACATTTCAAACCAAACAAATTATTTTTTATGATTAAAACGCGAGAAAAAAATTATATTTCAGAAATTAAGATTATGATTTGATATCTGTCTCCATCGTAATCAATTGATGGCATCGTCATATCTGACTACTATATACGCAGTATATAGCCGTGATACCACCATATCAAATTCTGTGGAACTTACGCTCAGAAACCTACCAATCAGAAGGCCCACTGCCAAAATGTTCAGCGAGAAATTCAAATGCCAAACGTACGATCTCGCTATATAAGTAAGATGAAACCGAGTATTGATTTTGTCTTTGACGTGAAAGTCTTACCCCCTGTCAGAGTGGACGCGAACAGTCAACTCTCACTTTTTTTGTCAGGTCAAAGCTCCTGCCAAAGTCCGTGAAATGGTGAAAAATATCTTCCCAATTAACACTTTCATCAAGTCGACAACGCCAATTGCATGGCTCCGACCCCAAGTCTGGCGAGACCAGAATACTTTTTGCCTCCGTGCAGCTCGGCTGTTAAAGGTTACTCCGCGCGAAAAAATTACTCTGTAACCCCCTCCCACTTCTCTGGAGAAGTGGAAATTTGAGTTCCCACCACTCGCGTGCGGGGATTATTGAGGGCGAATCTTTTTTCAGTTCTTTTTGAGTGAAGGGTCTGTGATTTATGATGGAGGTGCATTTTATCTGCTCCGGACCTGTTTTGAGGTCAGGGGTATTGGCACTTTTCTCTGTGTGTCCATATGACAGGGTTGGGACTGGGACATGGCTGAAGAGGCAGGGAGGAGCATTAATATGTATCAGATCTTCATCAATTTCAACCCAAGCAGCAGCAGAAACATGAGGGGATGATTGAGATGCACATTTAATGGTCTCACGTGTTTACCCAGGGTAGGCTGTTAGCTGGAGGGAGGGATATTAGAGGATGTAACCCCCAGTGCCACATACATGTAGTGTGTGTATCATCTCAACCCAGAGGTCTGGTGTGAGGGATGTGGGGCCGGGGAAAAAATGTGAAGGGAGGAGCATTTAATATGTTCAGATCTCATCCGTTTCAAACAGAGCAGCACCAGGAAGGGGGTACATTAAATATGGACCTGTTTAGATGGGGTGGGGTAGAGAGGATGGGGAGAGAAGAGGGACGGGGGCGAGGGTGGGTAGGTGGAAGGAAGAGTAGGGATGAGTGGGACATGTAATCTGCTCGTACGTTTTTACCATGGGTAGTAGTAGCTGGGGGAGCGATATTAGAGGGATCAATCGTTGCCATATTTAGTACATTTAGTGTGTAAATGGCTGTGAAATATGACGATGGGAGGACGGTGATGGAGGTGCATTTAATCTGTCACAGACCTGTATACTGACGAGAACTGGTTCGAGGGATGTGGGACAGGAGGAAGGATGAGGAGGGAGGGGATTTAACCCGGATCTCATCTGTTTCAACCCGAGCAACGCCGGGTAAACAGCTGGTTTACAATAATCCAGCGGGCACAAGGCGTTGGATCAACGTTGATCCAAAGTTGATGTCTGACGTTGGATCAGGTCAGGCAATCAACGTCCGGGTGATGTTGAAAATCTGATGTTGTGTCAACGTCAGGCAATCAACGTTGGGGTGAAATTGAATTTCGTTCCCTGACAGCTCTGTCATAATACAACCATAACCCAATGTCAGGCTGGCGTCAGTGTGCCTGCTGGGATATAATGCGTGAGTTCAGAAACTTCGTGAGTTTAATATACAGATAATCATATCCCTAAACAATAAGATGTCTGTGGAGACAATTATAAATAACAGCATTTATTACAATTACTGGGGAGGAGTTGTCAGCATAGGATGTTGTGATTCGATAGTTTATCAAGGTTCTATGCCATTATTGGAATCGGTATTTGTCCACTACATTTTACAATCCCTTTCTATGGCATAATTATCCATATTATTCTCTTTGATTATCTATTGTGAAACCAAAATGGAATCAGCAACGAAAAAACTCACATAAAATATGTCCAATGCCACACACAGGCAGCATACAGACACCCCCCCCCCAGAATAAAACACATACATACACAAGCAACACTTGGGAAACAAAGTTCGCTTTATTCATATATCTCCGACGCATGCTCGGCTGCAAATTTGATGGAAAATAAACTCCGCCTCAGACGCCGCCTTTGAACCCGGACTCTGCTGGGTTGCTACACAATTCCAAGGAAGTTCGCTGGGACTTCGCCCGAATGACATCGGCTGCAGTTCGGTAGTAATTTTCCCATGTTATTTTGATCTTTCTGTCGGTCCGCCTTGCGGAGTTTTTTCGAGCTCCGCCAGGGACTCTGGATATTCGCTACAGTTCGCTGGCGAAGTCTTGGGGTCCAAGAGTTCGCTGGCGATAACTGGGCCCACGGGTTGGTATGAACAAGGACTTTAAGGCAGTCTGAGTGATCAAGCCGTGAAAACCGACGATGAATTGATGGAGACCCGTGACCAGAAATTACACAATTACACGTTATGGGTCTTCTCTGCATTAAACGTAATTTGTATTCTTCAGAAAACAGAAAACCCTAACAAAATGGGCACAAAAAGTCATGATTACTGTGGTCTCAGTTTCTAAACTGAAGACTGGATGAAAGAACTACATAGCATCTTGGAACATTTATAAAGACAAAAAAAAAACAGTTGCAAGAGAAGCGAGTGTGGTCTTTGTGTCAAGCATTCCCATGTAACGTTCAATCTCCATTACCCAACAAGCTGAAGTGGGCCCATCTCTCATCTTGTTAGCTCAAAGAACAATGCTCTTGTTTGTAGCAGTGACCTTTCAATCCCCTAAATATTTGCAATGTCAACACTTCACAGGTGTCCCTTAATAGATTGTTTACAAAGGCAAATAATATTTTGTAATCATCTTTCTATGAGCATGCATGTATGCGTGTCTCTAGTGAGTTTTCTTATAGTATGTTACTTCTTTGTAATTGTCTATTAACTTTATGTTAGCTTTTAGAATGACCTTTCTGACGATGATTTGTACTTTACCTTTTCTCTAATCCATAAAGAAATATATAACAATCGTGGTTAATATTTCTTGTACTTAACTTTTTCTCTGATCTGAGTATTTTTTTGAAAGTTAGGAACATTGGTAACTTAGCTTTAGTAAAGACAGTAAAACATGACCACCTGTGAATCCAAACTTATTTATTGCTCAATGCCTCCCATCTTAGTTTAATAGCATACCCTATTGTGTATTGCATTTATCATAACCCAAATCTCTCTCTATATACATGTATATCTACTCAATTAAGGGACAATTGTTTAATGTCAAAGAATGCGAGCATGTACATGTACAATGTAGATAAAACTCTAGCTATGAAACCATATGAAAATATGACCTACATGTATGATGTATTGATTGGCATTTTTTTTATATTGTTTTGATGTGTTAAGTTTCAATATTAGAATATTCTTTCTCCATGTCTATAGGGCTATACATGTATCACATAGCCTCTGCCGGGACTCTAACCTAGGACCACTACCACTGTAGCACTAGGGGCAGCACTTAACGTAGGTGCATAATTAGATCACTGGACCATCCTGACACAACTACATGTATAAGGTGTGTCATTCCAACCGAGGGTGTTAATGATCCTGTTTTATAGTACATCTAGCAGCATTCACTGAAGTGGATCAGACATATGTTGACTATAGCCCTATATACTTGGAGAAAGAATCCTCTAATCTCAATACTTACATTTTTGACAATTAATTTCAATATATCTATGTTAAGTTTTTTTAGTGGACTATCGCTCTCTTAATATGATGAGCTATCAATATTATATTAGGTATGGGATTCTCTTGAGCCACACCATGTACCTCAAGTTGAGAACCGGGAAATTGCTTGCTGTTTCCAAAATGCTGCCAATGCCATCTGCTGGGGACCACATCACACCATATTCAGGTCAGTCAGTGTACATTTATTTAGTGATCCCTGTAACAAACAAGTCTTATATAGATATTGTTTTGATAAATTTGAATTGCTAAGAAGTTAATAATGATACTTTATGATATACAGTACTGATTGCATCAGAAGGATACAGAATCGTAACAAAATTATAGAAATCAGCGTAAAAAAACGTAATAATTCTCAACAATTCGAAACAAAGTTAAGGCTATCACGGTTTTCTTGGAACTGCTCAATCACTGAAACTACGACACTTACGATTATCGAAATAAACAGAAAAAACGTAATAATCAGAACATTTTCTCATACTTCCTGTCAGTATGGCACTCATATTTCGCTCATAAATAGTCGGATTTGTTCGGCCATTCTCGTTTATTCATGCCACAAAGTGAAACCGCGTAATATAAACGGAACAATCTGAATAAACTTAACTTCAGACAAGTTACGAAGAAAGCCGTAATTTGCGGAAGCTACAGAACGTTTTTATGTTCGTAATAGATGCAGCAATAAGAAGAAATAGGAAAAAATCATAAGGAATCGAAACGTAATCATCGAAAATTTTATTCTGTATCCTTCTGACGCAATCTGTACTGTATATATATGAATTATGTATTTGTGATATTGAGAAAAACTCAGCCCTTGTAGTGTATAGGTACGATGTGCCCTGAAAATATATGATGCATGTATATCTGGCCCAATTCATTCTTCGTGAAATAGTAACAGGGTGGTGGGGGAGATGACATTTGAAAGTGATTCAAATGAGGTAGGGGTGGGGGGCTGAAAACCATGCTATACTAGTTTAATATTTTCCTATCCTTACTGTGCAATGATAAATGGTAGACCTTATACATGTATAAGGATTGAGTTTATGTTATGATACGCTCTGGCAAATGACTCTTTGCAGTGGGCACCATTGTGGATGCATCCTTGAAGTGACGCTGCATAAAAACGATGCTCCTACCCATGACACACTGCTGGAGACCGCTTTCTCAGTCTCCAACATTGCGGTTAGTTAGTGGTTGCCATTTTTAAAGGATTATACCAAATTCATGCTGTAATAGAAAGGTGCCTAAGTAGAAATGTCAAACATATTGATTCGGTTGTGCGAATATGCATGGTGATGCCAAAAATTTATCTGTGATGTCATCTTTTGGGGGAAAGGGAGGGGCATGTCCCTGAGATCGACCAGTTGCTTCTTAGCTGGATTCCTGCTTGCAAACACCCAGTATGATATGCTTAAATTTTGTTCTAGTCAGAAGCAACACTATTACCAGTGTGTTTGCTGCAATCATCAATTTTTTGCACCACCATTTTTGTCTTACCTCAGATGGAACATTGAGATGCAGTAAAGTACCAATAAAATTCTGTGAAAAATACCGCTCATGCATGATCATAAGAATCCTCCCATAATTATTGCATACAAATGTAATCAATGCAGTTGCCTTTTAAAAATGACATTTGTCCCCAGACAAGAAAAAACAGTGGCAAAATGAAAATCATGACTTAAAAAGAAAAAAAAACATTTTGCAATATCATGTGACATTGGAACATTTGATTTTTATTGTAATATTAGCAATCCTAATTATCAATTGCAAAATTCTCGCCTTACAAAGTGGTTCGTAATTAACTAATTCTCTTCATGACTCACTGTTTATGTTTCATATTCAATTATTCATGCAATATTAATTACTGCAGAAGGCCATCATGTGATCAAATATGAACAAAAACCAATTATTAGGTTGTAAAAATGTTTAAGCTTTCATTTAAGTTTATAAATGTTTATGTACATGAAACAACACTTAAAGTATATTAGTTAATAGACTTGTCTTAGAGAATAAAATGCTATTTTTTGCCAGATGTACACCACAATTTTTGTTATACTGATTGGTTTACATAATAGGGAACACTTATATGAAATGGCGTGTTTTAGTCTCTGTGAGAAACAGAGTCAGACTTTTTGAACATTCCTAATTTTGGGATTCAGACGATGTATAGATGTGATGATTAGCTGTCAGTGTAAGTCGCACGCAATTGGCCATTTGCTACATCATAAATTGGAGGCTAACAAGTATATATCTCTGTTTAGGGGAAATTACTATTGATTTAAATGGAAAGAACCTGATAGCTCTCAATGCTGCTCATACAGTAGGACTAATCTATTTATCGATTTACATGTACCGTATTCATTCCCATAAGCACACCTGCCCCATTAAGCGCACCCCCCTGTTTATGCAGATTAAATATTATACAGATCTTGTTCTTTTTTGGCAAAGATCTCACCTACCGGCGCCATATTGTAAGACTAATACGCCCGTATTATTTCGAATTTGGATAACCACATAACCACCCGGGCGTGTTGTGTTATCATGTTCTTTGGGGTCATAGTGAGCTATAAAAGAAAAATGCATGAAACGCAAAAAATTGTTGCGGTGCGCTTATTAATTTTTTGTTTTTTGCTGAAATTTGTTTTTGTAAGTGCACTGTCGTGCACTCTGCGCTCATTAGAACGAATATGGTACAGTAGTTTATTGGAATATTTAGTTTATTGCTCTGTTTTATCTTATCAATTTAAGTTCAGCTGACTTGCTCTTTTTGATTTTAAAACGCTTTTTGATAGTTATTGGACATATGCATATGATTTTAATTGTTGTTTGCTTAATATATATATTAATGCGAGTTTTACACAAAAAGTGAGTTGAGTTTTTGTGTGCCACAGCAATCATTATTTGTTTTATTAATAGTTAAATGTAACTCATTAAAATTTGAAAAGCCAAAAAGGGGCCTGAGCTTTTTAAAAATTTCATATTCAGTATCTTTGATATTTAGTTTATGACATAGTAACATTTCCATGTGTTCTTAGAACTCAATATATGGAATAGCCACTATAATGTTTTTGTTGTCTTATGTTTGATTTCGAAATTTTCCTTTTTTCGTAATTTCAAATGTTTGCTTAACTACTTGTGCAAGAACAAAAATTCGTAAACTTTTTTATTTTAATATTATAATCATAGCAAATAATATTTTTCATTGTAGGTGTCTGACCACAAGCGTTACTTGGCTGTGAGCACTGTGAGTGAGGTACTGATCTGGCAACTGACAGACCGAGTACTGTATCGCAGGCTCCCAGTACACTCGCATGATATTGTCAAGGTAAACAGAGATGCATGAGAAGAACAGATTTGACTGTCCTTTCTTTTGCAGAGCTTGCTCTTCATATATATTCAGTCACAATAATATGCATACATGTATGGTGTTCTTTGATGCACCGGTGTAGTTTGAAATATGTTATAAGTATGGTAGCTACACAAGTTGCGGACATACATGAAGTCTTTGATTATTTCTGTCTTATTGGTAATGATAGGTGAGCTAGATTCATAAATTCTTAGAAAATATTCACTTTAGCTTAACTTTAAAAAAATTCTTTGTTTGCGCGCTCAAAACTTAATATTCTGAAATGACATCCTTCATTATCCGGGCAAACAAAATGTGTCCATGTCTATGAAATGTGTTATTGGTCCAACTAGTACTGGAAGTTTTCGAAGTCCGCTTACTTGTAAATGTATTTACTAGTGACTCTCAGAAATTGACAAAATACCAATATTTGATGTTTTTGTACAACACTTACCAACCAAAAATATTAATATGTTATAATAAATGTACTTTTTGTGAGGTGACCCAACATAAAGTACATTTCTCAGGTGGCCCAGGTTCATCACCTATAATGACTAATAATTCACTAATAATTACTTTAAGAATCATTATTTTTAAATATGTACATTGTATTATGAATGTAGTTGAGCTGGCGTTTCTTGTAATATACATGTATAATATGGGGGTTATAACAAAGTTTTAGAGGGATGAAACTTTAGAAAGAAAAGACTGTTCTTTGGATACATGTTCCCCTCATGAATATCTAAAATGAAGAAAATGTAGTATATTTATATTTTGAACTCATGATCTCTACCGAATATTTGTATGTTTGCTTTAAAAGATACATTTTTTACATTTAGCTTATCAATACAATTATCGCTTACTCATACTGTGACAACTACTTATAATTAATGTGAGGCATTCATGTAAGTTAGGTTGTGTCTGTTATTAAGTTATAAAACCTGCGATCACCCTTCAACTTGTTTCATCATTGATCATCCATGAGTCTAATGCTTGTGAATGTGTGTATGATATCCTGTTGCTGTCGCCAGGGCTTGCTGTTTGTGCCGTGGGCACCTGACTTGCTGGCGCGGGGCACATGTCGTGAGGCGCCCGGGCGCCACTCCAGCATCACCATCTGGCATGTCATGTCAGAGACAGTCGTTGCTGATGTAGGCATTGAGGCTCAGGTATTACTCCTGTGTGCTACTGTATTTGGACAATTACTTTTAGAACAGACTAGTAATATTTCAAATTTACTCTACTTATGTACTTCTGTGTAAAATCGGTAATTAATGTGGCATTGTGGCATGTTGTAATCTCTGTGTTTGTAAAGCTGTCAATGTTAAGACATCTTACTCAAGTTATTAGGAGTTTTTGAAGCCCTTACGATTGATATGTAATTTTATTCATAAATGATAGACATCTATTAAGAATTTTTTTTTACCTTATTAGAATATAACCAATGCTTGATCTTTGACCAATAAACGAGCACCAACCTCATTCATAAGTATTAAAATTAAAAAGAAAATGTTTTGGTGTTCATATTCACCTGCTTGAATTTCGTATTGGATAACCTAAGAATATGACTGCTGAAAACTGAAAAAAAAAATAGAATGAAATTTTCATCTAGATTATCAACTGTACTAGGCAACCGGTACACATGTGCATGCTGGTTCTAATATAGTATGAACAATAGCCTTTTTCCACACTCGACCCACACTAGACATTTGACCCTCTAAAGTTCACAGACTGCAAGCTGCTGCTGCCAAAAGAAATGAGTGAGTGCATCATCTTATGAGGGTCTATTTTGTAATGCTCGTGTATATCACAAGTAAAATGATGCATGTGTGACATTCTGATATAATGTACTCAGTGTTATCATCAAGTGAGCATTCATCAACACCCGACACCATTCATTATATACTGGATGTGTATGAAAATTAGAATGCATGAGACAGTTTACAATGTTTTTTTGGCAAAAAGATTTATTTTCATCAGTTAAGTTAACGGCCTATTTTAGAATGTGTTGATAGCACTTCTTTCAAGCGACATATTGTACATTTGAACTATATTAAATCCATACATGTACATGTACATCTGAATTGAAAATGTATGTTGTACTCCGATGTTTCACATGACAATAGCTGTCACCGCTGTCATATGTTTCTTCAGTTGGTTGATGTTCGATAACATAACCCCAATCATCTTGGATTTAGGTCATAAAAGTAAATGTAAGACTATTAATTCCATGGAGATCTGCTTAATGTAAAAATACGAACGTACAAAGATTGTTTTTAAGTCCAACATTTAATACCCATAAGTTATTTTTATAAGCACAGTAAGTTCAGGTACTTTAAATAGAAGTAGCAAAGTTAATCTCACAAAACATGTTGCTATGTAACTGTGACTACGTAACAGGTATCAAGCATGATATTCAGTTGAGGCTCCATATCAGAGAAAGAGTGATGCATAGAGATGAAGCACTATGAAAACGGTGTCAGGTCAGGTGCAGACCATCCGTCATGGTGATGAGAGTTTCACAGGCGGACACCTCCTCTACATCCTAAACATGCACAGCAGATCACTGGATTGCGATAAAGTTGCTAAATCATGTATGGTCACTGTGTAAATGATGCATTGAGATACAATGTAGATAGATGGTGTGATTGATTGGTATTATAATATGCTATCGGTCAGTGGGGATAGGAGGCTGAGTGTAGTTTGAATGTGATTTTTGTTTTATATATTCAGGGGTGATTGTGCACAAATGTTATACATTCAATAGAGGGGATGATTATTTGGAGTGTGTCAAATGCTCGCTAAACTCCCACACACTGCGAGACACATGTAGTCCCAGGACGGGGACAAAATGTTGCATGAATATGCAGGAAGATGGGCTTATATTAGAATTCGGGAATTTGCATAGGAAAATGTCGAGCAAATTCGTTTTATGATTTGGTGAACATTGTTACTGTGTGATTTTATGGAAAAACAAATCTAGTTGCAATGCAAATGTAGAATGGATTTTGTGAATGATCAGTGAATGATAATGATATACAGCCCAACGACATGGTATTTTGAATTATAACTATGACCCATGGGAACCATGCAAAGTAAAGTGTAAAGCATCATATCGCTATGGCATTTTTTTGACATTTATTACTATGTATATTTATTATAATGTTTATATACAGGAGAGGAAAAATGAAAATAGAAACCAATTGCACCCTTCCCAATCTTGGCTTATCAAGTCACTGTTCTAATTTCACTCTCCAACCTCGGCAGAATTTTAAACACATGCACAGTTGCTATTGCTTTCATACTATACTCATGTGGATGAATGCTCAATGATGTTCTTGATGATGTGTGTTTCACAATTAATCATAAAGCTGTCAAGAGAAGAAATTCCTCTTGGCCTTGCCAATCATAATCTCAATTTCAGTCAGCCAATCAAAATACAGACATTTTAATAGAATTTAAAGTTGTCTTTAACATGAAGTGATAAATATATATGTAGATCCAAGAGAAGATTACTAGACAGGTTCTCATGGGAAAAAAGTTGTACATTTGTTGTTTCATAATTGTTGTGACACACAATTACGGTGAGCGCAGTCATTCCATCTATGAGCAGAGACAGTTTTGTAGTGAAAATCGTCGCAGAACTAACTGAAATATACAGCTCTTCTGTTGATAGAAACAGATATGGTTGTGTGAAATAAACAGTTATGCTCTAAAAGTTACATGTAGGTGTAATTTAAATATTTTACTTAAATAACCTAGAAATTGAACTATCACCTGGCACCAATTTTTTCCACTACTTTTTGACTTCTAACAATACTTTACTTGCTCTAAAAACTATTGGAAATTATTCACACTAAAAAGCAGCACCATGAGAATTGTTGTGTTTCCACATAACTTGGAAAGATGCGCTCGCGTACAGAAAATTTAAACATTTTCAGACTTAAACTTTGTAGAATAGCCATTTTGGTAAGAGGCATATATATGGACAATTATATGGCCAGGTAAACATGGAATATGAATAACGTGAAACTAGGTTTTTTAATTTCAGATGAGATTGGCATTGTCCTTATCAATGTTGACACACATTTTCAGTATCACAATGATTTCAATAATTTTGCCACATTAAACATCCTATGCTAGTATTTGCAAATGAAGTTTGCAACTGAGCAACTGAGCTGAAACTCAATTGAACCAGATATATCATTTATTTTCCCAGTTATCTGGGTTATATTGTTTAAATAGAATCAAAAGACGGTAACTTCTTTTTAAACTACCGTATATGGGCACCTGCCAGAGATGATGTGAGTCTTCTCTTGATTTCCAAAGTATTTTAAATTGCTTGGTCTTGTATCTGTGTATCTGTGTTTAAGAAAAGAATATTCTAATATCATCATCCAAATTTAACAGGTATCTGCATGTATACCGACAAAAGTAAATTGGTCACTGTGTTGGATAAAGTATTCCTGGAGATATGTCCCTTCGGATGCGTTTTTTTTATCAATGTGACACCTTTCAAAAGTATTGAATTACAGAGGAGGACACACATGTATGAGTTTTTTTTAACATAAATAGACGTATAAGGTTTTACTGTCACCCTCCACCTTTATGATGGAAATTGAGACAAACAACCACATGTCACAGCTGTGTAATTGAGACGAGAAAAAGTGGCGTGAAGTGTCGCCATGACAACTGAAGATGATGGATGGTACTTTCTCGTTGTTTAGCTTATCCTGTTGCGTTTGGCCATAATATGACATAAGTGACAACAGCGAAAATACAGCATATTTGGTGCATTTGACACCTATAGAGTCGATTAGGTAAATAGGGAATGTGTGCTGTTTTCAAAGTTTTGGGCTTTTTTGAATGAGTTGTATGATACTTTCATGCAACAGAGCACAAAAAATAAGTGTGGTCAATCTAAGTCAACAAATCTCATGAGCATAATTTTGACTTCTTACTATAAGCAAATGCTTATGATTGTGGCTAAATCACTGGGTGGTGAAAATAATTGGTTTCATACACCCCATAATAATTCCATACATGTGTAGTGAATGTTTTAAGAATGCTTTCTCAGAAAGATTCACACCTCATCTCTGATGCGATATAGTGAACTCCTCTTCCAATTATAAAAAACATGCTCATACAGGTACCCTTATTTGATATTGGAAGGTTCTAGGAAAGTATCAACATTTACTTAATCAATCTGTTGATTAAGGTAGTACTGCAATTCCTGGTTATTTACAGTCATATTCATTATTGGGGAGAAGGTTAAAGGTAAACACCTCATAATGAAATTATGACTTTTAGGATGTTAAATAGAATTCTTACTACATGCATTAATTATTATTAGAGAAAACATTTCTGACTGTCCTGTCCAAAGTGTTCTCAGTCAAAGTATTAGTTGTTTTAGTATTTAGGCTATAAGGAAACAATGGAATCTGTTAAAAGTCGGTATTGTCACCACTTCAGGTCCTAGTATTTAAACGATTACATTGTACTTACATTGTCTTAAAGTCCTTTAGAGTAACACATATTTGCAGGTGTGCAGCCTTGCAGCCAACAAAAACACGCGTGAGCTGGTGTCTGGCCATGGTGGTGTTGAGAACGCCATCTGTGTGTGGTCGTCGGAACTGGAACTGGTTGGCAAGATGCCAGGCCACAACTGCCGGGTGTTGCACCTTGCTGTCAGCCCAGATGGAACCAAGCTTGGTGAGGAAGGAAAATAGAAAAAAAGTAGTCTTCTATTCCGCTCCGACACTTCGACATTTATCGGACCACTTTTTTTTGAAGAATTTATTACACAATAATCTACTTTAGGCCTATTACGAAATATCCCTAGCAAAGGTCAGTCAACAACAATGACTTGACAAACACTGCAATATACACCATTGACCAGTCCAGTTAAGAAACAGCCATAGACAACTATGATCTAACAGGTCTATGTAACCAAGCTATCATCTCTTGTATGGGTTTAGTTGATTTTTCTAGTTGGAACAATGCTGCTGTCGCCAACTGAACTTACCATACCGGATATTCTTTGTAAAATCGATTAACACTATCATATATAAATTTTTCAATTGTTTTCTTGTACTAAAATCTCTTCCACATAGACAACTACAAGCAAGTGATAAATGCATGCAACATGTATATTATTAGGTCATTGCTACATGATCTTTGACATAGTGGAAAACCGGATACTTTATAGACGTAATAAAGTGTTTATTAGAATGTTATGAGATTGGCCTTGTGTAAGATTAGACTTTATGGGTTTGCCCTCAAGTCAGCACCTATGTAAATGTGAATCCTTCAAAATTCACAACTCCATTGCATTCCTCAAGTTCCACTTAAATTTCATAAGTTTGTTAATGAAATATAACCAGCTAATACATCTGAAGATTATTATAATTTCTGTTAATCAGTCACTTTGATAATAAAAAGTCAATGTATACTGATATACATTGTAGTGACTCTGAAGATTGTGGTTACTGCTAGAATCAGGTACATGTATTGTATGAAATTACCAAACTAAAATTATAACTTGCTTTTTAGTAGTGCAGTACTTGTGTTATATTCTGTGTTATCTTTATTAATATAAATTTGATTATTTTCCCAATTATTTTACACTGTAATTTAGTGTCTAATTTCATAGGGCTTTGTTAAAATCTTTGTAATTTGATAGAAATTCATGATTCGGTTTTGACTCTCATATGGTTTCATATGGGCCAAGGAGCAAGCATCCTACTTCTGTGTGCATGTTGTCAAATCACTGCAGATCTATTTTCATTATTAAAAGACACATCTAATTTTCCTTTCACAGTGTCATGATAAGGATTTTAAGTGTTCTTAACCATCCCATATCTCCATGTTACAGCCTCGTGCAGCCCTGACCAGGTGCTGAAGATCTGGTCGTGTTTTGAGCAATCTGCAGTACTGCGAGGTGGACCGGAAGGTGGCGACAGGAAGCGGGTGCTCTCCTCAGTGCCTGCATCACCGCTTGACCCGCTGATGACCACCACAGGAGGCTGTCTGCGAAGGGCAACAGTCAGAAGGGCTAGCATGCCTGCCATACACAGCCCACTCCTGGGCAAGGGTCTCCGATAGACTGAAATGTCTTGATTACAACACACTTTATCAGGCATTTGGCCTAGGAAGCTTATCAGTTCCTTTCATGGAGATGGTTCAATATATATTGGTGTTTAGGTAACAGTTTGGCGGAGATTGTTTTTCCCAGTTTTACGTGGGAGACTTCTAATGACAATGAGACGGATTTTCTTTTTGTTTAATACTGGCAAATCGTAGGTTGACTGATGTCAGGTACATGTATGGTTATTTTTTGTTGTCTGATCTGTTGCTCCATGATTATGATTTTCTTTTATAGTAGGGATGATCAGTAATGTTTTTTCTACATCAATTCAGTATTCAATATGACTTTGATATTCTACTAGTCTACATGTATTCAGATAGAACTGCAACAAGCAATACGTATTTCCTTATACATGTACAAGTCAATTCCTCAACGACATTTTTTACGAATAATATTTATGTAGATCACCGATATAGAGAATTTTTTTTGTTATTTGTTAGATTTGTATGTAAAATGATGTTCTGTTCTAAAGAGTTGCACTTATTAATATTTAATGATTCTTATGACCTTTATTATGCCAGTCTGTGATGTATTGATAACATATTCCAGTATCTGATGTATTGATAACATATTTCAGTCTGTGATGTATTGATACCATATTTCAGTGTGTGATGTATTGATAGTGTATACAATGTTCTAAAGGAAAATGTGTAGCAAACTATTGTTTGTGGTAAAAATATTCCACAATTTACTACTTAAAGTATTGAAATGATATCATTAAAATAATATTCTACTGTAGGAAGAACTTCCACTGCAATGAGAACTTGCTGTTATACCTTTTGTGGCTCCTTTACTGCTATGTTGTTTGTGTTATCCTAATTATGTGTTTAGTGACTTAGGTGCTGATGATGTCACACCAATGACTTGACCCTGTCATAGCTGATGACTGTACAATCTCTCAGCTTGCTAGTAATACTCTCAAATATCCCCAAACCCTAATGTTGTAAATGAAGGTCACTTCAAACCAGTGAAAATAGATCATAGATTTAATCAATGTAAGCTCAAAAATATCAAATCTGAGTGATAAAGTTTTTCTCAGTGATTCTTTGGTTTATTGTTGATATTTTAGCATTAATAGGTATTGTAGAATAATAGATTGTTACTTTAAGGTACTAGTGTTTTCTGCTTCTTTTTCTTATTAAAAATCGAGCAATATCTCCAAGTATAATGAAAGGTATAATATTTGAAAAGTTGATATTATGGATTACTTGAGAAAATAACCGTTCTCTACTTGTTACTTTACAATATGAATCATTATGGTAGATCTACTCAAACTTTCCAATACATGGAACTCCAAATGAAGTGTTACTTAATTCTATTCAATATTAGTTTAAAATAAATCTATGTTTTTGAATGTTATGTAATTGTTGATCATAAGTTATAAAAATGAACAAAAAAAATATTGACTATTTATTTAAATAAATTTACTGCTATTTATATAATTTAATATGTTTGTTGGTATATGTATTTGAATTCATAGTTTTATTGTGTCAATAGAGCTATCAATTATTTGTCTGAACAACTAACTCATTGCCTTTTTCCATACTTTAGTAAGAGTTCGCATTCATATAATTGTGGTGTCCATTTATATTTAAGTTTGATGGATTTATATTGTGTTTTTTTTTCCACTTAAACAAATAAATAACTGATATGCAAAAGTAGTGGGACTAATACAGTGTAGGTTGGATTATGGTTAACTTCTAAGATTTGCATAAGCAGAAATGGACAAAAGTATTTTCTATTCTATATATTTTATTTGGGCTAATCTTAAATATGGATTATGACCTAAAATATAAGTTTGACCCCATGTGTGGATTATTGATGTATACCATATGTGTTTGTATGATTGATATGTTATGTAGATGGTCTTCAGCATTTTCAAATTTTGTGATATTTATAAAAATTATTGATTTAGCCCATGATATATAAATGTGTGTATGTATATAAAATTTTAGTGGTGTTAAGTTATTAAATGTATTTAAAATCATAATTCAATTTTTGTAACTTTCTAGATTAGTATTTGTCGTAATAAAAGGGGAGAATTTTTTGATTCTACCATTATTGTTTTTAACCTATTGACACATTAACATATTCACATTACAATCTTCATGCTACAGGCAACACTGACAACTTACAGCTGTAGAAATTGTGTGAAAATATTGTATTATTATCACTAGCCGTGACCTATATAATATCGGGGACAAAAAGCTCTAAGACAAGATGACAAAAAAAGCTCTGAACTAGTACCCAAATATAATATCATAAGCCACATATCATTTTCTTTATAATGTTCAAAATTAATGCTACTAAAGGATGATGTAAATCAAAGCAAAACACATTTCATTACCTAATATGATCTGTCAATATTTGCATGAAAAAGTTATATATGTGACCCAAGAATATACAGAATTTTGAAAAAATATGACCCCAAAATATAATGGTTGGGATAGTTATGTGACCCCCAAAAATGAAATAGATGGGGGGAAATTATGAACCAAAAGCAAAAAGGTACCTCTGGCTATTGGCATGTACTTAACAACCCTACCTATTGAAGAAGTAAAAAAAACAACGATTTTAAATTTTCAATACTCTATAGCTTGGACAAGAATAATGTGAAGAAGAGGCGTTGACAATTTATCATGAGCTTTAGTGTAATATCAGAAACTTGACCGAAACCCCCTCCACTATTTGTCGAGTGTTACAAAAATATAAATGAGAAAACTGCAAACTACTGGTTGCATTGTGATTATGAGTGTTTGCATCACGTTTCATCACCGACGAGCGTCTCCTTATATTCAGAATGGTGTAATAAATGGGGTTTAACCCTGGGATTTCAATTTAATAAAATTATTATAAATTATGACACAGATCATCTCTATAAACGCAGTTAACTGACATCCTGATATACCCAGAGTGACAATGGTGAGCTGCATCGTCGGTTTCACGGCTTTACATTCACTCCATCTTTACCGCGGATGTAACAACAAATACGTGACTCAGTTATAGGCACTGCTCACACTCAACGAGTGTCTGCTTCGTTCTTATAATAAATAAGTTATATCA
Organism: Streblospio benedicti; assembly: GCA_019095985.1. Lineage (NCBI taxonomy): Eukaryota > Metazoa > Annelida > Polychaeta > Spionida > Spionidae > Streblospio > Streblospio benedicti. The sequence goes on along the minus strand of CM032664.1, from coordinate 51,435,607 downwards.
TAACATTCTCACGTATGATCAATCTCCCAGATCAGTTGGAAAAAGCATCCTCCAGAAAAAAAAATAAATTCTCATTAGTACAACCAATTAATCATATCCATCAAAATGAATTATAAAATACAACCATACAAAGTATTATTCACACAAATATATTTAAACAAAAAAAGTCGACCTCTCGTAGAGAGTGGGCCCTACTGCTATATCCGAACTCGGATTAATTTATGCCATGATATGTATAATTGTAATTTGGTTACCGCGGATGCTACTAGACTGTCATGGTGCGTCAGTCAGTACGCTCCACGTTTTATACAGGACGAAATCGATTTGTACGTCAAACGTTAACCGTTGTACTTAAATTTGTATATACTGTACTATAGTATATGGTACTATATTATTGTACTTTAGCTCACACCTCAGCGAAAATGAGCAAATTATTGATATCTGTAGTGCACCTTCTAGCTATCATTGGTGTTGTTGGTGAGTAAAGATATAGAGAATTGAATCCTATTGTAAACGTGCTCTATAATTAGGTCTCCAGCCTGTAAATTAGATATAAATTGACACGAAAGTCAAGACTGAGGGAGCTGTCATTATTTACGAGGGGGAGGGGCGGTCGGATTTGACATTGGGAACATTCTAGTCATCAGTGCTGTGGTTGGTAAGTAAAGATATAGACAATTTTATGCTATTGTAAACGTGTTCTATATTTAGGTCTCCAGCACGTCAATTAGATCTGAATTGACGCGAAAGTCAAGACTTCAGACTGAGGGAGCTGTCATTATTTACGAGGGGGAAGGGGCGGTCGGATTTGTGCCTTTAGCTTACACTGACATTTAACCCCCCACCCACACACCCCAATATATGGTAGATCGAACAGTGTTATGGTCATCATCACTATCAACATTATCAGTTTCATTGGAACTAATATAATCTGATTATTCACTGACATTTGTTTCTTCAGTATCATCATCATAGACATCGGTAACAACCCGAGCAACATTACAATTTTTTCATTACTTAATTCATCATTTGCATCACATATCAGTATTGTTGAAAGAGTAAAGCTGTATCAAAGAAATTTGGTTTTATAGTTGTTGTTTTTGTTTTGTTTTTTGTTTGTTTGTTTTTTGCTATTTGTTTGCCAATAATGTCAAAAGTCATAGTTTTAGATCTGATATCTGTGATGCCGGCTCGAAGCCCGAAAAAAAAATCATCTTATATGATGACCTTTAAACATAATGTAAACAAAGTGAAACAGGGCAAACAGTGATATTTGGCGGCCGTCAGATAACTCATTTGACGTTTTAGCTTTAAACATCCCATGCACAATGCAAAACAGTTTATAAATCAAAATAAATTCCCCCCCAGACCCCCCACGCCCTTCATTGAAGTGGGTACAAAGGCTCTGGCCAATTTGCTGCTTCCCAATCAAACAGACAGTTGGCGGCACCCGTTGCAAAGCATCAAGGCTTTCACCAAATTCTTCACCCCCAATCTCTCTGCCACCTCCCCCTAATAAATAATGATAGCTCCCTGACTTGGACAGAGCATGAGACTCAGAGCCTCAGAGGCAGAGCCTAGCGCCTACTATACGCTAGCCTAGGCTAGGCTGTGCAAAGAAGAAATCAAAAACTTGCTCTTTTATAAAATTCTAAATGATCACATATATAATAGAGATACATCTACAAGAAATCACACCATATCCCTACCAATAATTTAAAATGCACCAGAATAAAAGCATTATATAATATTAAACAGCGTGTCATTTAATTTGGACTGCTCTCCATTTTCAGAGCTGAAATGCCCAGCGCCATCATTAGGTGACAGAGTGACACAGATCTTGACAACGTCCGGTATTCCTCCCTCAGAGTACGATGTGAATGATGAAGTGGAGTTTGGTTGCTTCACTGGCTATGAAATAACAAGTGGGTCCAAATTAAGGAAATGTCAGGAAGATGACTCATGGTCAGGTTCAGACCCTGTTTGTACAAGTAAGTGTTGATCAATTAAAAATATCTAGACGTAGAGTAGTATAGAAATCAATGAGATTACACACAGTTTATTTTGATCATTCGAGATACAGACATAATAAGATGCCTCCACATTTCAAGATGAACAGACTTGTATAAATGTTACAAACCTTTGATTTTATGTTTATATTGATCACAATTCCATCAAGTTTGCTGAATAGAAGTAGAAATGAATGTATAATACTGAAACAAATGTCATATTCCATACATTTAGTTAACTCTGTCTCTACCTTACAATTATGTGGGCACAAATGCATTGTTTACATTCAACTTCTGGCCTAGTACTAGAGCTTTATCCATGTAACTCGAATTTAATTATTATTATCTGCAGTTTAGGAAATTCCATTTGAATTTTTCTTTATCACCCTTGTAAACACCAATGCATGCATTTACCCATATATTCTATTTGAAGTTATCTCCTGCCCTGCCCCTAAGCTTGGTGACAAGGTTGTCCAGGTTGAGCCTGTAATAAGCACCAAATACCAACATGGTACAGAGTTGGAGTTGAAGTGTGAATCTGGATACATAATGACCAAGGGCAATGTCTACAGAACTTGTAAGAAAAATGATCAAGGACAAAATATGTTTGATGGATCAGATCCTGTATGTGCAAGTAAGTATTCCATTATCAAAAATTGCATTTAGATATAGACATGAGCTTTTATTTATCATTATTGCCATTCTAATAATCTAAGTCATCATGAAATATACTGAATTACATGTATAGCATCAGCAAAATATAAATATAATAATTCAAGGTGCCAAATGCTGTGCTATATATACATTGGAGTAAAAGTGAACAGTTGACTATTTTGTAATTGACTTCTACCTGCTTACAGGACGCTCATGTGGCAAACCGACCGCGCCAGACAATACTGAAGTAGATTACACAGCAGGCGTTTTTTTCGGAGATGTAGCCAAGCTTAAATGTGTCCAAGGCTATGTACAGACAAGTAGTGGAAATCCTGAGAAAATTACCTGTGGGGGCGACGGCTTTTGGAGCAAATCTTCCATTAAGTGTCAGAGTAAGTCAGATGCTGAACTGAATATGACACACCATACATAACCGGGTTTCTGTGCGGTGCCACACCAGCTGGTGATGAGAAAATAAAATTCGATTGGCAGCTAAATAATTGTTTTTTCAACTCCCCGGCATGCTGTGGTCACTAGCCTCATTGATTATAGTCATAAATCAAACCAAAATCAGATGGTGACGTAAAACTGCATATTAAGCTTTCAAAGAGTACTTCGGTGTTTATTGATTATTATAAACAGAGAGATCATGTCTTGAGGATCACGTACAAAGTTTATGTATTGTCATGAGTCACACACAGACATGACGGAGAAATCGGGGTGTAACAGCATGCCAGAGTTGGCATTTCACAATACCCATGGGTATTAACTGGTCGCCGAATTACAGTGTTGTGTGTCATGTGTTTTCATTGTAATTTGTTAGTATGTGTACACGAACATGGTTTTGTCTGGTGAACCCAATATATTTGAACATCATTAGTCTCAATACAAATACATTTGCATAGAAATAAAAATTATATGTTATTAATCTATTTTAAAAGGTTTCAATAAGAACTGCCGGTTTAATCCCTTTGATTCCAAATTTCACTGATTTCATACAATAAAGTGTTGCAGATATGAATATAATGGTTTTTATTTCATAAGCTTTATTTTAAATAATGATATGATGCCCCACGCTCGGCCGGGCCTGTGACCGGAATGAAAAATAAGATTTTCAACTAATTCATATTTTTTTCCTCAAGACCCGGCAAGTCTGCAATGTCAACATTGCATTGAAACAAGTAAAATGGACGTAAAACTGCGTTTGAATGCTTAAACAGTCCTACATTGCATTTATCAATGTGCTAAAAAATTAGGCAATCATGTTTAATGTTGTTATGTCATGAGTTACAATGTACTTATATTAGAGAAATATCACGTATCACTGGGAATCAGGGGCATCACAGCACCCCAGGGTAGTAACCTGACCACCGGTTACAGCATGGTGTGTCATATATATGAATTTTAGTTGTGTCTTTAGTTGTTTTTGTTTTTTTAATTCTTAATAAATAATGCTTCATTGATGACCAGTAACATGATGAAGGAAGGGAAAATGTGCACAAGCGTGATTTGTGCACAATATTCAGACTTAACACACTTTTAATCACCAATATCACTTTATGACTTTCAGAGAAGCAAATCGACCAGCAAGTGACGACCAAGGAACCTGAGAAGCAGTCTGCCGGGGCACAGCTCACTCCACAAGTCTCTGTCATCCTGCTCTTGTCTGCTGCTGCTGCTATCACCGCTGCCACAATAGTAGGCAGAGGTTACTGAAGCAACTTGTGATGCCCCACGCCGTAACCCTGGTTATTGTGATGCTCCCGCCAGTGACTAGAATAAAAAGTTCAATTTTCAACTAATCAATTATTTTTCCCCAATACTTAAACAGTGGCATGCTGTTATAAATAGTACATTGTTTGTATCATGGAAATCGCACCGAAACAGACAAAATTACCACAAAATAAAAGCAAACTGCATTTGAATATTTAAAGAGTACTATATTTCGTTTATTCATGTGCTAAGAATATGGCGATCCTGTATTGTTATGTCAATATTATGTCATCCTGTATTATTATGTCATAAATTACAAGGAGATATCAAGGAAAACAGGGGTATTACGGTACACCAGGTTACTAATCAGACTCCCGTTACGGCATGGTGCATCATGTAGCCACCCAAATAAGAAAAATCAAATTGGACTTTATCATTTGTGAGATTGTCATTCCAAAACTGTTAATTGTGAGCTTTTCGGACGTTTTCGATGAATTCTTGAAAAGATTTAAATTCATATTTTTTTCTAAACTGTTAAAGCTTGTAAAACATTCGTTATGAAGCAAATGCTTTCTTTTAATTAGTATTACAAATAACGGCTGAAATACATGTTGATTAGAAATATGTTGGAAGCAGACAAGGTCACAGTTTTGAATCATTGTAAATAAAGTAGTTACTTCTGTTAGGGATTTCTTTGCATATTAGCGTGTTAATGACTTGTGAAGCTATGTAAAGTAATGAGCTACATCGGTTACGTTATTAAAGTGTAATCGCAGTATTTTGATGTACCGTACCTATATTACCGGACATTATATTCTAGGACAAATAGACAAGAGTAATTGTTTGTTATGTTCTGACAATTGAAAATTATTTCAAAATTTATTCTTTCTTCTGTTTTAACTTTTCATCAAAGCATTGAGTAACCTTATGAATCATTTGAAGAGCTAAATTCACTAATGATCCATTATTTGATATTTGAATCTGATTATTTATTTAGATGCTTGAATATTTTTTATAGATTATTACTCATGACTACCTGTGATCTAATGGAAGGAAGACAATGACTTCTTAGATTACTCAATGATTGCTGAATATGTGCATATTTATAAACCATAAAATATCTGCAATATGAATGTATATATAGAAGATAAATCAAATATTTTCATATGATTATAAACACATTTTTGACATCTTACGATATACTCATTGGATGTTGAATTATGTAAATGCTTATAAACTTTCAAATACTGTAAAACTAAAATATTTATATAACAAGATTAATTTAATGTTTTAACAGCACTCAATGAATGGTGAAATATTTAAATACCCAGTACTTAAAAACTGTAAAATATGTGCAATATGAATGTATATATACAAGATTGATTGAATGTTTTAACATGATTTTAAACAGTTTTTATGCTGTGCTGTTGCACACAAACTCTTATTGGAGACATGCACAAACTGCAAGTATCTATTCAAATATTTTTCTGTTAGTTAAAAGATGGGCATGCATCATTGTATTCATAGTGTATCATTGAGATTAATGGCAGAATCTCATGTCTGCAACATAAGTCTGTTTGCTAGATAATTCATAGAAAACATCCATGGCATAAGACAATGTGCTTGTCCAGTCCCTATCCAGCATTACTCTGTATATAAATAAATCGTTTTAGATAATCTTACTTTGAGTCTTTGACAAACGCTCTTGTATATTTGTAGCCAGATCATAGACAATGTTTACACTATTTCATTCACTCTTTTCACACTATTTCATTCATTCTTTTTACAGAATTGATGTAAATCTTAAAAAAGAAAAGAAAATGAAACTTTATTCAGGACAATACACGTACAGTAGAACCTCTATTAAGACCACCTTTGAGACCTTTGAGACCTTAGGTGATCTCAATAGAGAGGTAGTCTCTATACAGAGGTTAATTGTGATAGCTTTATGAGGTTTGGAACCATGAACAGTGGTCTTATTATAGAAGTGGTCTTAATTGAAGGTTCTACTGTCCATGAAGGTGGTCAGTTTAGCACCTTATGGCTTCAACGAAATCGAAGTTTCAATTTCAGTGACCACATGCAAACAGACACACACGCGCATACAAAAACACACACAAAAACACATACTAACACACTAAAAATTTTGGTTATTGCAATTGCCTTTTATAATTCTTCACGTATTTTTTTGTGCATCCCTAGACCATAAGTAGCCCACTGCCATTCGAGACTCATTACTGTTTTGGGGCTGGTTTATTCAAAGTTTTAGTTAGCCCCCTATGCCATGTTATCATGACGTGGAAAAAAACGTCCAAACATATTTACGAGCATAGTTTACCGTGCACTTCCAGCCCTACGCTTCCAGAGACTTGCACCGTGCGTACCCGTGGATGCCTGTACAGGACAAGCGCGTGTTGGTGCTAACCGTAGGCTCACAGATGTGCTAAAACACAGAGTGTTTCTATTTCTATAAGAATGTTGCTTTTGTAACAAATACAGCGACGGATACGACAGCACATATAACACTTGATTAAATTGGTTTATTATTCATTTAGTTTTAAACGTGAAAAACAAACAAACTGAACGTTGCCTAGTTTTACAAATTTCAAATTACAACATGCATTTTGACATTTGCATTTTTTGTAATATAAATATATTAAAACAACGATTAAAAACACGCAAATTAGTATCATAATTATCAGCAGATTAGTGACCCCAGTCGCCTATCAAGAAACATGACTAAATCTCGTGACTCCTTTAACTCAAGTATTAGCGATCTCACCCCAAGTCGTCCAAGTGGCGAAAGTTCAAAAAGACGCCGCCGACGCCGACGTCACTTACCACAAACGTGATCCCGAAAGTCATACCAACCTGCGTTCATTAAGTCGTGTGTTGCGCAAAAGACAGTGGAGTGTCATTAAGTCTTATAGTTCACCTCTTTGAACTTCATCAACCAATGGGAAGGGCCAGAATCGGTCCCCATATAAGCACCCCCACAAGCTTGGACGTCCAGTATCTTTTGGATTACACACGCGACAACGTCTAAACGCTCGCAATAACTACTTTTCATCGTGTTTTTGGATATATGATAGAAAGTACACAGTATTGAGGATATTACAGGATTACAAGTATACGTTTTTATTGTATTAGTTCTGTTGTGGATATTTGTGGATTTTCAAGAATATAGAAGATCGAGTTTGCAGTAGTCAGGACCCGTTGTGTTCTTTCACCGTCATGGCTGGCAATCAAGGTGAGTTAGTTCTTTCATCACCGGTTCCTAGGTGAATACACAAATTTTTTAAAAAAATCAATCAATTAAATCGATCAATCAATCATGTAAAGTGTAATGACGTTGTAATTTGCCAACGTTTATGTTTATTTAAAAGTGTTTAAAAAGATTTACCAAAACCACAGCAGATTATTGAAAATTGCTCATGTGTTATAAATCACCACATCACATCGTAACTAAAACATTATTATTTTGTTTACAGGTGCCTCAAAACCTACCATCCTCCGTCCATGGGAAGACCAGCCCGCCCCTAACCAGCAGGCAACCGCCGTGTCCCAACCACCGGCCCCAGTTCCCGGCCAGTACGCCCTCCCGGCGGGATGTCAGACCCCCATCCACCCAGGCGCCTATCCTCCAGGGCTCGCCGTACCTGTCGTGGGTCACAGCTTCCCGGCCGTAACTGGCCTTCAGGCACCGCGAGATGCGCTCAACACGCTATATGACGGTAACCAGCAGCTCGCCACACCCTCGCAATACAGGCTCCCAGGAGTAATATCACAACCCGCTCCTCTTCTACCACCACAAGCCCCGTCTGCAACCACGCCGGGACCAGCCGCATCGTCCGTGAGCCGTCCACTAGAGCGGGAGCATGCGGCTCTCGTGAGAAAGATGTTCCGGGTGCTGCCACGTCGGCTCGCCCCCGACCAGGCGGTGCATCTGTCCGACGTGGCGCTACGCTATACGCAAGACGTGGCAATGCTGGAGCAAGAGCGTTTCATGGTTTTGGGGTGCGAGCAACACCCCGCCAGCGAGGTCAACCATTACTTTGACAGCCAGCGCATCAACCTGATCACGACCACGCGCGATCACGCGCGCCAGTTTTGCACTGCTGCTGCCGTATCCGGTGTTAGCATGGAGAATAAGGAGAACCCTGCTGTGTATGCCAGCAGCAAGTGCAAAGTCAAGGGAAAGGGTGAAAGCTCGAAGAATGCAAGGCCGAAGAATACTGATCAGGTAGTGACTGGATTGGACAAAACACAGGATGATGCCAAAGCTCGTGATTACACTAAGGCGAGTTCACCTCGCGCTTCAGCTTCTGGATACGAGACTGAGATCGACGTGGGCGGGCCAGCAGATGAGTTCGGCGGTTTTGGGGGCGCCTTCAAGTCTGGCGAGTTACAGTTTCCGGTCACAACTCCAAAGTGTGAGCAGATGGCAGCTTCCTCTAAAGCTGTTGTCAGTGGCTGCGCCTCTGGGGGTGATCCAGAATATGATGATTCAGAAGCCACCACTGTAAATCCCGCATTGATGATAAAACCCAGAAATCAAAGTCCAGATATTTCCCAGACAAACATGCCGTCAGCGGAACAAGCAACGGCAATGCCGAACGACAATGACAGCCCCCATGAGGACTGTAACACACTGGAGAAAGAAAATCAAGGCCAAGAACAAGAAAATGAAAAATCCGAAACACCAGCCCCCGCTCAGCGTCCCAAGAAGGGCGGCAAAGTGGTTCCGTTCTCGCGCCGCACGCATGAGGTCCTCGAGGCGTGGTACCTGCGCCACTTTCACCGCCCGTACGTGCACGGCGAGGAGGCCGAGTCCCTGGCAGAGGAGGCGGGCGGCATCACCGTGAAGCAGCTCCGCAAGTGGCTGTCCAACCGCCGCAACGAGGACAGGAACACTCGCCCCGGAGGCTACAAGCGGGCCCCGGTTGCCGCCGCGGTCCACGGTGAGAGTGGTCACCTTCAATACGGAGTGCCAGGCTTTATGCCCCCTCCGTTCTTCCTTCCTCCAGCTGGGCCGGGCTTTGGTCCGTTTTGATGGAGATGGGTGTTGGCAAAATGAGGGGGAGTTGTCGGGGGATGCATGATTGCTTTGCCCTACGAATGGCAATGGTAGTGGTTTACGGGTGGTTATAAAGAGGCGAGTGTGAATAAGTCACAATGATGATCATATCGTGAAAAATATGGCGAAGAAAAAAGAGTTCTAAAAGCGGATTATTTGAAATTGCCAGGAAAGAGTTTGGAGGCAAGCTGGTGCGTGTGAGTTGCTGCGAACCGCTTCGATGAAAGAGGCGAGCTGTTCAGAGCTAAGAAAAAAAACACGAAGTGTCCATCGAAGTCTCCTACCCATTAATATCAGGTCAACTTGCACATTAACTTTGACATGCTGCTTTATACAATAAATGACAGTGATATAGTTATAAATATGCATTACTCCCTTGTCGTGTCGCCCGTTCACTCCATAGTGCTCTGCGTGAAGTACCTGTACAATCAAGCGGTACTGAACACTTAACTTTGCATTCAAAGCCAAACCAGGAATTTAAATCCAACAAATCTTGAACAGTTTAATTTGCAAAAAAATACTAATTTGTTCAATCATTTATAGCTTTAGAATTGCTAGTTTAATGTTTAGAGAGACTATAGAGTTTGATAAATAAATAAATTATGTGTGTGTTTCATGTCGTAGCAATGTGCAGCTGATTTAATGGGAAGTAAATGGTACATTCGATAACCAGTGGCACCAAAAATAAAGAAGTATCAGAACGTATTCTGATATGATTCATAATACCGTTACTGTTCAATTTGTAATTTTATTATGTAGATAGAAAAAATAAATGATTTAAATAAATTCACGATTCGTTGTTAATATTTATTAAGATCTAGGCCTTCAATGGTATATCATCTTCATATATGGTCATAGAAAATATATACACATTGTATTTTACATAATTGTCTAACCCACAAACACAAATGTACTTAATATGTGGTAGTTTAAAAGTTAGTTGTCTAAAAAAGAGAAAAATAAAACACACTCACAAAAACGCACACAAACTGCCCTCCACGCCATGCACACACACCCTGGAAGAAAGTTATTATGGACAACGATCGGTTTCTGCTCAATCCTGTAGAGTGTTGTCTTAAATTTTCTTAATGCATATGACACAACAGACCGCAAGGCTAGTCTACTGCCAGTCTACTGCCAAAAAAAACGTATACAGACCGCACGGATCAGTGTGTGCTCAGTGCGGCAAACGTAGGCATGTGCCATGAACGCACGAATAGCCGTACTCTACGAATCCCACCGTGTGTAGATCGTAAGTATTACACGAGTACAACGCACGTTTTATGCACGTTGATCTCACGGCCACCTGAATGAAATAATTCACCCTGCCGACGCGGGCATAACACACCTAGTCAGTGAGACATGTGCCCATACCAAACACTTAAAAGTTGTCAATGCATGAGGAAACCGCCGTAGCAACCGCAGACATGAAAAACCCTTGCGGCTAAATGGTGCGCAATGGTTGTGCCCTAAAAAATTCGCCGTTTAGACACTGCAAGATTGAGCCGAGTTTTAAATGTTACTCATTCTTACACACTCTGCATAATAACCGACCACTTTTCCAAAACTAGATGACACACACTTTCTTCACATTCCTCTGAGGATGTAAATAAAATATTTCAATTGCAGTTTCACGTTTTGTTAACACCGGGGGAGTGTGTGTAATGAGTGCTCCACTGATGTATTGATATGTGCATTAGACTAGGTGTTCGTGGTGACAATCAGTCACCATACACTTCCGTCCGTGAGGTTTCTCGGTGGCAGAAGGCAGAAGACGGGTCCTCGCCAGCAGCGTCACACGTGAGTAGTTTTTACATGGTGTTCTCATCTATATTTGTGCATCCTAGAAACGAGGAGTTATTGAAGCAGCTAATCTATTGAACTTTATTCTGAGCTTGCAAAATGGCATGCCACGTTCTTGACCAGGGACGGCCAATTAATGAAGGTGCATGTACGTGCATGCAGAGTGCTTGTGAAATGTGCTTTTATCTCTTCATCGTTATCAGGAAAATATCAATGGCATTGTTAATTGATGCTCTGTGTAGTTCGTGACCCTGTGTTATGCATGGCAGGACTGACCGGCGAGTACTGGGATCGGTGTTTGCAAAGTGTGGTGGGTGTTAGCCATTGCTAAGGCAAACGCACCACCTGTGGAACAGATATAATTATATAGTTCTTATCAAATGTTTTTAGCAAGCATGATACGCTGTCTTCCATATTATTATATGGTTTATAAGCACATGCCTCATTGCACGCACCACCGGTGTGACTTCATTCTGCAGAAGCAAACAGCCGCACTTGTAGGGGGTTTTAAGATTCGCGCCTATCCCTGCTCACAGTAAAGGTTTTGCTGTATACATAATCACAGTCAAAAATCGATCATTAAGTTCCACTATAAATGTATTTCAAACCTGGATCAGTTCCACTCCCGAGCGACCCATGAAAAAGTATGAGGTCTTTACAGTTCACCACAGCGGGTTATTAAAGCGCACAAGACTCACCATTATTAAAAATATGATCAATTACCCACAAAATGCAGTTACATGCAATTAAACTTAACACAAGCCCAGGGATGACATATGTGGAATACTTAACCACACCTTTGGAATAACAATAATATACTGTGTTTGGTGATAATTATACGAAAAACATTTGAATCGAGGTGGAAACTGGCCGTTAATTTGCAGAGTCGTACGTAATAGCCGGCCTCGGACGGTGGTAGTCAGCTATTCAGTCGTACTTATAAAAATCATGGCGCTATTTTCTTACAATCCTTTTATATATTCTGAGCTAGTTATTGTTGATATGTATTCTAAAACTGTATGACTGAAGTTTCATAACACACTCAAATTATAAAGAAGCTCAATAACCGAGTCCACAAGAGTGTAAATACCAGTAATGAATTGGTAATAGCAATTTACGTACTGTAAACAATGGCAGGTATAGCAAACAACAATTGCCAGAAAAAAGTCTCGATTCCCGATGGTGTGTTCCTGGTAATATAATTTATGTCACCCTCCTGTGTTGTCTGATTCGACTCGATGTTTATATACATAGTCCAAAGTTTTGTTCCGTAATGACATGACGAATTTTGTATATATTTTGAGGGTGTTGTTGTTTGTAAAATACACGGCAGTAATAGACAATTCTATATGGTTGCGCTAATGACCTATTGAGTTAATTCCTCTGAAAATGGAAGTGATGACGCGAGTGAAATTAATATCCAGCACGTCGGGCTTTCAAGGGAAACGTTCAATTTCTAAGGGACCCAGCTGAAATCCACACTGTTCCTGTTTGATGTTCATTCAACCCCCCCCCCCCACACCAGTTACTGGTATACACAGCCTACTTACCTCACTTGCACACGCACCTCACACGTATGCACACCTCTCACTACAGCGTCCACCACCACGCTGACCCCTCCCACTGCATCATGCCGTCTACTGCGCTCCCCGCCGTGCTTCTGTTGTTGCTGACCGGCCAGGTTTCGGCCTACTCGAGCGGAGCGCCCACCTCCGCCTGCCAGAGTATGGAGCCCGGTGAGTGGCAGCCACTGTAGCTGTGTATGTCATTTGTATGTTTTTGTGTGCTGTAGACGGTGTGTGCTATGAGGTGAGAGTATTAGAAGTTTTCAAAGACAATTTGTTAAGGTTTTAGATCACTGGCATATCCAGGTTTTCAAAAAAGCAGGGGTGGCATTTTTAGGGATCTCTTGGGTTTTGTTCGGGCGATCGATAGCGGAACATGCCAAAAAAAGTCCTACATGTATGAAAATAAGGTGAAAAAAATGTGAGCGGTGGGGTGGGGAGGGTGGTATGTACATTATAAGGTTATATTCACAAGTAAAGCAATCTGGTTTGTATCACAAAGAGTGCATGGTCATTAAGGCGGTTACATGATTCACAGAGCACGGCGGCGGGTCGCGGATGGTCACGGACGCCGCTATCGTGGGCCAGTACAGCATCACCGTCGCCGCCACGGGGCCCACCGACCGCGACTACACAGGTGAGAGCAGGTGGGGCGGTCAGGGGGAGGGGTGTCAAGTGGCAAATTAGCAAAGGACTGTCTTAGCCAAATACAGACTGACCGACGGTCACATCATACATAGATGAACAAACAAATTCAAGAGTTGGCCTAGTTGGTGATGCGTAGGGCAAATTACGACGCAAGGTCAGTCTACTGCCAGTCTACGAGTACGATCAAGAACGTATGGAGATCGTTAACATCCCTGAGTGTTAAGTGCGACAAACGCAGCATTTTTAAAGACCGTAGGATGGCCGCAGAAGAAGTTTGGTATGCCAACCAATGTCAGCAGTGGTCTGACCGTAAGAAGTCAGTGCGGTGAACTTACGCTAAATGTCGCAGGCTATATATTATTCAAATGATTTACTCGCACGTTGTCGGCACAGATACAACGCTGGCGCCGTGTTTCCCCAATATACAGCACGGACGAATGCCGCACATTGGTAATCACACTGTGGGTAGACCGTAAGTTGTGCAACTCACGTTGATACATCTTGATATCACGGCCAACTCAATAAATCCCCCCTTAATGTGTAGGTGCTCACAACTGTACATGTACATTTGTCACTGCATACGGAAAACGCAGTAGACACAAGGCATTGCGGCCAACATGCCAGCAAGGTCAAATGTGCCCCTCGCTTCATTTGTGTAGGCGCCCCCCGAGTGGTGGGGAACGAGTGGTGGGGAACTAGACCATGTTAAAGTGATGTTAGGGATGGTTTGCCATAACCCAAACCTAGGACCCTCTGATCTAACTCTGTATCAACTCTAAAACGCAATGTCGTCATGAATGTCCGTTATGGCTACATATGAGCATATAGGCCTATGCCTAAAATACGGCGCTATTATTTTATCTAAAGTATTATAGTTGAATAAACATTGAATTATACAGCTTATTGACGAGTTCTTATAATCTGAACATACAGTATATAACAAATATTACAAATATTACATGATTAAATAAAATCTAATCATCTGAGTTTATTGTGTTTTAGTGTCAGTGACAGCCACGGGTGGCGCTGTGTTCCGCGGCGTACTGCTGCAGGCGCGTGACGTCACGGACCAAACGTTTTTGGGCACGTTCACGCCAAAGGGTAACACATCTAATTTGGTTTAAACATATTTTATTGCAATGAGTATATACAAATGGAATAGGCAGCAGCTAAAGTGCGACATAATCCTTTTCCATGAAAAAATGATACAAACACATCACCGAGATCGCCCTATATACCATGGGGACCCTAACCTTTTGCATTTGTTTAATCTCCCTTACATATTACAAGTTGCATTTTCTCCTGCCCTCAAATACCTAAACCACTGGGTGATAGACCCTACTACTGTTCAAGTGCCCATGAGTAAACCATACATAAGATCTGTTGCTGCTCACAGACTCCGTGGACTGGGCGGGTCTGGACTGCGGCGGCGTGGGCGGCGCGGGCTCGGCCGTCACCAACACGGACAAGAACGACAAGACGCTGCTCGAAGCCGACTGGGCCGCCACCGCCGACTACTACGGGCAGGTTGAGTTCGTGTGAGTGGGTGTCGAGGGGTGTACAGGGGAAAAGACGGGATTATTACGCATTTGCATTAACTTGGTGGGTACTGTTGGTTATTCTCCGGCTGTTTGTATTGAAAATTGACAAGTATCTGTTGATGCGTTTGAAATCACACTAGTTAGCATGTTGTAACAACGCACTGAGCATTTGTCTTCCATTTCAGTGCAACTATCATCATCGGAAAGATGGACTGGATCCCCAATGTCAAGTCACAGACGGTACGTGCGATTTTATACGAATATTCAGGATAAATTAGGCACAGAAGTAAGACCCAAGGCTACTGCATCAGTGAACTTTTCTAAAGAAATGTAATATTTGTTTTGTAATTTTAGTATGTCAAAGCCACCGATGCAGTTGTCTTTGAATAGGAGTATGCTCAATTCGTTTGATAATCCTACACTGCACATTGAAAAACCACCTGCATATCTCTATGCATACTGCCACATAGAGTCACTCAGAGAATCAAGAGCTCCCAATGTTCAAGAGGCCCCTGGCACATTATGTCCAGCATCCATATACAGGCAGGACAGAATGTGCCAACCGATGATTGTGTATACATCTAGGTTAAGGTATACCAAGCAGCAATACCATGAATTAGATTTACGGGCAGATTTGTTCTATAATAGCGTAGCAATTCTTGTGATTTACAAGATCTGCCTATGCACACAGTTAATACGCATAGCCCATCATATGATTGCGACGATTCTATCCGGGTGTAACTAAAGCATATATAGGTCAACCATAATATACGATGGCTGGACGGGATCTAGAGGGGGTACAAGGGATCACTAGTGAAAGGAGTTGAACATCACATACACATACACTGCCACCGGGTCCCTCAACACGGGACTAGCGTCTTTGCCGTCTGCTGCAGGTGACCATACCAGCCCCACGGCCTGTCAGTGGGACTCGAACCGGCGAGACCACACAAGCTCCTCCTCTTCCCACCACTTTGCCAAGGACTCCTAGTCCAGCCACCTCTGTGAGCACTACAACAAGCACTCTCTCAGCCACTATGGCAACGAGTCCAAACACACCTACAACTACTATGATTACATCTACACTCTCAAGTGCATGATCAACTACGCCTTCAACTACAGCCGTGAATACTGGAACTGTATTATCAAGCAGCCTGTCAACAGCTAATACATCCCCAGCAACTCTCAGCACTACAGTACAGCAATCGGCTGCACATTCAACCACTATTTCGACCATTAGCACCTCAAGTAGCCGCCCACCAGTCATTGAATCCTCCACCACTACAGCACTATCAGCGACCACAAGCATGTCCAGGATCCCCTCATCATCCTCTATCTTTACACCTATGGTAGGGCTAATTCAGAGATCAACAATTTCTATTTTTTCTTATTTGCTACGTAGTAAATACGAGTTTTTGAGTAATAAGCAAGAGACCGAAAACTCCACTTCGAATGTCGTTACAAGTCGTTTTATATACAAGCCCATGTTTGGTATTGAACAGATGGTTGGGACAGTGTCCATAGCCATTCTAATGTCACCTCCGCACGATTCTAACCAGTGGTTGACCCCCCCCCCCGGCCCGCTCCTTTTAATTTGTCCAACTATTTGCGATTGACATGTAACCTGTACAGAGTACAATCTATAAAACACCAACGAGTAAATATTTGCGTGTCAATGCCCCCTTTTATGCAAATCATAACTTTGCTGCTAACCATTGATGTAATTGTTCTTTGCTCATGTTTAAACTAATGCCGGTTTGTGTGTTTCCCATTGCTTGATAGCATGTTATTCACAGAGAACAGTCGAACATACCAACTTCCATGATATCTATGAAGACACCGTAATATTTTCAACGATGTTTGTTTAGAACAACAATTAAGAATTAACCAACAAGATTGTGTCCCTATTAGAAAGGTGACATACAAAATGAACAGTTTCCTTCAAATGTAGAATAAGAGCTAAGGGAAATTAACATTACTTGGAATCGTTCCATGTGCACTGAACTGGAAACTTTATGCTAAGCTGTTTTTAACAAGCGCTGTAATTCTCCAAGCGCGTATTGATCATTTCCTGTACAAGATATGATGACCACAGAATTGACCTGCTCATTCAGTCTCGCATCTTATCAAGCTAGAAACTGTCGTATACTAACTGGCTCTTCAGTCATGTACGACAAAACCTCATCATTGTCATAAGTCATGTTGCTTAAGACCATTCAAGGGGCAGTGAATTCTCACTGTCGTCTGCGTGCCTTCAGCTGACGCTGTCCCCGCCCACCACCGCCACGCCACCGCCGCCAACGACAGCCGCCGCCGACGTGGAGAACACCACGGCTGATGTGAACGCCACCGCCGCCGGCCTCGCCGCCGCCGCCACCGCCACTCCCGCCCCGGCAGGCGCGCCCGGAGCAGCCACGCTAGCACCCGGCGACACGGCAGGTACACGCGTTTATATGGTTTTGTCAGTCTAGGGTATGCGTTATGCTGTATCGTGGTGTGTCGAAAGTGGCTACCCAGGTGTGGGGCAGAAACGATGTAATTTTTATGTAGCATGCACCTCAGATATAGCCGTATTCCACAATTTTCACACCATGTATACTGATTGTGTAAGAATTAGCTCACGAAATTAGACCTCTAGCTCCATATCTTCATGATTGGTTCACTGCTTCTTGTATTGTCGTAGGCCTAAGAGTATAGAGCGGTGCTCGTGGTTTCCATCATGGTATCATCAGTATGAAAACAATTGCGGAAGTGATGCATGTGCTCTGCATCTTAGGCCTGTTACTTTTAGACATAACAATACAATGTTGTCCACTCTTGTACCAACTGACGCCTGCTTCAGGCCCCGCGACCGCCACCGTGTTCGAGTCCGGCGACGCTCTGACCACAGCGGACACCAACTCCACAAGTGACGTCACCACGGCCGCCATGTGGGGGCCACGGGCGGCGGCAGTCTCTCCGGCATCTTCTGGCGCCGTCACTGTCGTCTCCATGGTGACGGCGCTTTGGGTGGTGCGGCCGTGAACACGTGGCATGTCGGGTCGTCTGCTACGTAGCGTTTTTGTGATTTGATTGTTTTTTTTCAATGTTGATGTGTTTCAGAGTTGGTAAAATATAAGATCAAGTAATTGTGCAAGTTGTTTAACTCTGGATTAATCGAGCATTTCCGACCGTTCGTCATGTGGAACATCCTTTCTGTTTGTCGCTTTTTGTTTTCATTTTCATTTTTGCTTTTCATGCAAGATACAATCACGTGTAGGATAAATGAGTTGCAGATTAATATCATAAGGTTTTGGCACTCACAGGTCCCAACTAACCACAAACTCAATCTAGGAATTTGCAAGTTATAGGGCCATGGATTCTGACTTTGTAAGGGAGCGACCATCATTAATTGTACCGGGGGGCGGTCATTTGGTGGGGGGAGGACGCTCAAATGTCTTTGATCAGAGGAGGGAAGACGCTCAATTTTAATTCAAAGTGAGGGCACTCAATTCTCAAACTGAAAAGGTCAACTAATAATCCTAGGCACTTTTGTCGCAAATTGATGCATTCCTGCAATATGCATGCTTTTGGATTTAACTATATTGTAATGTCAACAAGTCAAATAGATTTCTAAATATATATATTCATTGACCATTGTTAGTGAATGATTCATTGCAATACACTTTAAACAGTTTTCAAGAAATATATCCAATATCAAACTTTATAATGCGGAAGTATGTCATTGTTCATATTTATCCGTGTGTTGGGGTGGGGGTGGGGGTGAGGGACACTCAGTTTCGTAATGTTCATATGGGGAGGGCATTCAATTTCAACGTGGAGAGTTAAGGAGGGCGTTCATTTTTTTTATCTCGTAAATACCAAATGACTGCCCCCCCACTGTACAATTGATTATGGTCGCTCCCTAAGTGTAATTAATTAGAGATGTCACAGCATTAGTGTTTATTCTTCTTTTTAATAATTATAAGAATAGTGATTGTTTAATAAATGTAGTATAAGCATATAACTTTCTCAGGATGCTGTGGGACCAGTGTTAAAGTATGAAACTGGAATACATTTTGTTTTCGTGTGTTGATATTTAAAAACAAGCGGGCGTGACAACAGTTCTGTATACCACATCAACTATAACGACTGGTCAAAATTTACTTAAACAATAAAAATATATACATATGTAAGCGGATAAACTGTTCTCTGATACATACAAGTTCGACGAGACTGCAAAGTCGAGAGATAGATATTGCTAGCAGCACGAAAACATAAGAATACATATTTCATAGGGCATTCTTACAGACCTGTATAGTGAACCGTAACCTTTGAACATTGTACTATATAATAATTGCAGCATGAGCATGGAAGGTAAATTTGCTGTCCATTAATATTAAGTAAAACGCATCATTACACGTACATGTATATATCTACTATTTTTTTTAATGAAAAAGTTTTAGTAAAACATTCTGTGATATCCATTCTTGTTGATTGATGAAAAATCATGTGACAAAGTAAAGATTTTTGACATATGACATATATATTTTCTACTTGTATTTTGCAATAACGAATAAAATAGTTTTCTAAAATCATGTGGTTCCCTTTTTCAAGTTTTACACGTACATGTAGTATGATAAGATTTGAAATTACGTAATAATGGGTGTCAACCAATGAATACCTATCTGCAACAGTTAACAAAAGAATACATTATATGCTTATCAAGAAGATACACGGGCATATACATGTATAAGAAATATATAAGCATGTCCAAGATCCCCTCATCACCCTCTATCTTTACACCTATGGAAGGCTTATTCAGAAGTCATTAATTAAAAAAAATGCTACATAATAAATACGATTATGAGAGCAATAAGCAATAGACTGAAAACTTGAAAACAAAACTAGTTTTTCTTTTTCTACCATAAAATATAGAATTGTTCAACACAATGCAACCGGAAAATCTGAGTCCCATCACAGTCCTTAATTGTACAAGGTGTTGTCCATTTGATTATATTATTACGATGTTAGACATGTTATGCAAAGCAAATTAAAGTGGTTAATGCTTTGAGCAAGGGCTGGGAATGGGAGGGGTGAGATGCTTGCTCACTTTTGTAAGATCTCTCCACATCAAAGACTGCAGAAGGGGCAGGGTGTCGGGTGAAGTTCTCAATTTCTTAGGAACTATCATTTTTATTTTATGAATATCTGATTTCATTTAACTAGTCTCTGAATAGAAAACCACCGTACACAAAATTTCACAATGATGATTTGGAGAATGTAATACTGTTTTGGCCGATTGCCATCAAACTAACAGATCCTACCAATAGTTCATGTATACATTCACTATAATATAACTGAAGTAAGTTTGAGCCTGGATGGAATAAAGTCACAGAGCAGTAACAGTGCTGACGGAATAATCGTTCAAGAAGCTGACCAACTGATCAAATGTAGGGCGGCGCTGTGACTCACGGTGCCAGCATTGAAGCATGATTTCGTATAGGTCTTTGGGCGCATCTTGCGGCTTGGGCAACCGGGTGTCTTTGCACAAGCTGCCAAAAACTTCCCGATTAGTCAGACCTGGAACAGAGATCAAGCGTCACTTTAGCAGAGTCGCGCTCTGATTATAACCAAATCATGATGCAATGATACATGCATATGAGACTTCATTTTAATTTTAAACATGCACAAATGTAGATCGCAATGCCCCTTTAATACTTTAGCGGCAGTGTCTACAGATATTTCCTCGTGCAGTGAAAACCGTTAAACTCCTAATTTCACATAGATGATGGCAGTTCCAGATGCTCAAAAGACACCAGGAGCTTAGTATCATTTCGAGGTGGATTGTGGGTGTTCTGACCTCATATTTGGAGTGATTTAACTGGTTCGGTTGAGAATGGAGCACTTCTGGCTGGTTCTTGGTCGTCCTATCTCGTATGCTGCTTTGGAAGGATGAATGTAGTATGTACTATGTAGTATAGTCAACAGATGAAACCGTAAGTGCCACCACTGCCGTTAAAATATGAAGCAATGGAACCATGAAACATAAAGCATCTGTTCCAACACTTCGGATATGCACGATGCTCCATGATTAATGCTGTCTTCCCAGAGGAAATGACACACCACTGCCTGGTTTTGGACCCCAAATTGGTATCACTACTCATGGGAAGCGCTTTTGATTTTTTCCAGTCTGTGGGCTAAGAAATTACACATCCCTAATTGTTTTGCCTTATATCCCACATCCTTAAATTTTTTGTCCTAATATTCCACAGCCCACAATTTTTGGGCATTTCCCCCACAAACCATTTCCATGAAATTCCACATTCCTCTTTATTGCCTTTTCCCACATCCCTGTAGCGTAGACATACCTGGATAAGGCATGGCCCCGCAAGTGAATATCTCGTACACGAGAACGCCAAATGACCACACATCAGATCTGCTTGAGATCTGCTTTTGGTCACAGAGAACCTCCAGGGCGCTCCATTTTATTGGCAGTCTATTTCCTGTGAAATGGGAAGCAAAACAGTAGTAGGATTGACATAATACTTCAAAATGTATTTAAAAAAATGAAAGTAGTTACTGGTTGTGTAATCACTTTTCTCGTAAGTCCTCAGCAAATAACACTGTAATAATATTTAACTTTACCAGAAAGTCTAAAACTGTGTAGTCATAATATACACACCCATCGCAGCACATAATTTGTCACTTGCTCCATCTCCTATTCGTTGCGCCTGTTCAAAGTGAGAAATCTTTACTTTAAGATTCTCTCCTACCAAGACATGTCTAGCCATGAGGCAGCCGTGGACACAATTCATACGTGCTACATGCGCCATGCCGCGAGCCACCTGAAAAAGAATTATGAACCATTTTATTGCGGTTCTTGAATGTTATTCGGCATCATCATTATGACGAAAATGATAACTCATATAAGGCACGAGATGTTAACCTGTGCAGCTAAATTGACAGCATCATTGATATTCAACTTTCTCTTCTGTCTCACCCAATTCAACAGGTTGCCATTCCCCATCAACTCACACACTGCAAATAAAATACATTGGCTATTCTATATATCTTTTCATTTTCATTTCAAGTATCATGTCCAACAAGAGTATCATAGGCTCTATTATAGTCCTCCTGAACTCTTTATCATCACTGTTCTGTATCTGAATCTGAGTTTCTATGACGGTGAAAACATCAAAATTTGATGCCTCTAGAGAGAGCGGTTCGTTCGTGTAACCTTTTAGCAGCCCACTGCTTGGGATGACGGTATCATTCTAGTCTCAGAACATTGGGGTTGTGAGTTCGAGTCCCATCAGGGACACTCGATATAGTCAAATGGAAGCAGGGAAGATGTGTCTTCAGCTATGTCGATACAGTGGTAGGAGCTTGCTTGGCTTAACAGTGAGATTAGAATTTAAGAATTTAAACCTTTCACATATCAGCAAACGTCACCCCTTGTCTATCAAGGACATGTCAAAAATAAAAAATCCACGAAGATGAAATATTTTGGAGAGGGAGTGCCTCCCTTTGAATATGCTTTGTCTGTCTCCCGGTCATGTAGTTAAAAGGAATTGAATTTTTTTTCTATTTCGGTAGGAAATCTTTTTAAAAAGGTTTAATTTTTGGTTTAAGGAAAAAAAGGCAAAATTAAAATGTCTGAAAAAGGAAAATGAATTTTAAAAAAAAGGGTTTAAAGAGAGGTTAAAATAAAAAAAACACCAGGAAACAATTTGATTTAACAAAAAACTTTTTAAATAAACAAATGGAACTGACCCAACCCCCTTTTTGTACAGTATTAACCTTTTGTTTAAAAAAAAACATTTTTTTACTTCCCCGCCCTCTTGAAAGTTTCCTATTTTGTTTAATTTGGTGGCATTTTTTTGAAGGGGGTCAATTATTGTAAAATCTAAAAAAAAATTTTTAAACAAAAAAAAATTTTCTCTAAAATGTTTTGATTAATTAAAAAGGGAAAATATTATTAAAATTTTATTTTTAACCGATTTCCCCCAAAATTTTTTTTTAGGGCATTTAAAGGGTGTTTAAAAA
>CM032664.1:51401358-51412469 GCA_019095985.1 Streblospio benedicti | reverse complement strand
ATCTGCGTTTTAAAAATTTTTTTGGCGAAAAAACCGGCCCAAAAATTAAAAAAACCAAAAAAACCCCCAAATTCCAAGAATTTTAAAAACCCCCAGAAAAACCCCCTCCCTTTTTGGGTTCCTTTGGGAAGGGGAACCCCCCTTTTTCCAAAAAAGGCCGTTTTTTCCAAAAAATTTTTTTTTTTTTGGGCGGGGGGGGGGCCCCCCCAAATTTCCTGTTGAAAAAAAGGGGAAAAAACCCCAAAACCCAGGGGGAAAAAAAGGAATTGACATTACTTCAAAATGTATTTAAAAAATGAAAGTAGTTACTGGTTGTGTAATCACTTTTCTCGTAAGTCCTCAGCAAATAACACTGTAATAATATTTAACTTTACTAGAAAGTCTAAAACTGTGTAGTCATAATATACACCCATTGCAGCACATAATTTGTCACTTGCTCCATCTCTATTCGTTGCGCCTGTTCAAAAGTGAAATCTTTACTTTAAGATTCTCTCCTACCAAGACATGTCTAGCCATGAGGTGTCGTGGACAATAATTCATACGTGCTACATGCGCCATACATGAAAGCCTGAAAAAGAATTATGAACCATTTTATTGCGGTTCTTGAATGTTACTCGGCATCATCATTCTGATGAAAAATGATAATCATATAAGGCACGAGATGTTAACCTGTGCAGCTAAATTGACAGCATCATTGATATTCAACTTTTCTTCTGTTTCACCCATTTCAAAGGTTGCCATTCCCCATCAACTCACACACTGCAAATAAAAATACGTGGCTATAATATACATACTGGCTATTCATAATATATATTTTTCATTTTCTTTTCAAGTATCATGTCCACAACAAAAGTATCATAGGCTCTATTATAGTCCTCCTGAACTCTTTATCATCACTGTTCTGTATCTGAATCTGAGTTTCTATGACGGTGAAAAACATCAAAATTTGATGCCTCTAGAGAGACGGTTCGTTCATTGGTAACCTTTTTAGCAGCCCACTGCTTGGGATGCCGGTATCATTCTAGTCTCAGAACATTGGGGTTGTGAGTTCGAGTCCCATCAGGGACACTCGATATAGTCAAATGGAAGCAGGGAAGATGTGTCTTCAGCTATGTCGATACAGTGGTAGGAGCTTGCTTGGCTTAACAGTGAGATTAGAATTTAAGAATTTAAACCTTTCACATATCAGCAAACGTCACCCCTTGTCTATCAAGGACATGTCAAAAATAAAAAATCCACGAAGATGAAATATTTTGGAGAGGGAGTGCCTCCCTTTGAATATGCTTTGTCTGTCTAGGAAATGTCAAAAACCACCGACTTCTAGTTTCTCCACGGTCATGTAGTTAAATGGAAGCTTTGACCACTATGTTTTTTTCTATTTTCGGTAGGTAAATCTAAAGAGCGCAATGGTCTAAAACAGAGAAAAAACACAGTGGCCTTAGGATTGTAAAAACCTGTCTTCTGCGATGTCTATCATGGTAGAAATATGCTTGCAGCAAAAAAAAAGTGGTGGTGGAGAGAGAGAAGCTTGAAAATGTACCCACAAGCACTGCATGGGAAACACATAAATATATAACGATAACAAAACACAGCTATAAAAAGCCCTTCTCAAAATTCCACCCCCATGTGGGATTCGAGCCCAAGACCTCTGGGTTGAGATGATAATAGAAGTATGTAGGCCGAGGGTTACAGAGACACCAGTTCGTTCGTATAACCCTCTAACAGCTTGCTGCTTGGGATGATGGTGTCATTCTGGTCTCACAATCTTGGGGTTGTAAGTTCGAGTCCCGCCAGGACCACTTGGTATAGTCAAATGGTAGCTTAGGGTTGTAAAACATGTCTTCAACTATGTCTTTTATGGCAGAAACATGCTTGCTAAAAGTATGTGAGAGAAAAGCTTGAAAATGTATCCACAATTGGGAAACATTAATATTAAAATTAGGGCTGCACATAAGACCTCTGTTTTGGAACCAGCACCAGATTTTAACAAGCACTGCGATATACCAAAAGTTGGGAATCTTGTCTAGTTTAGGTGCTGCCTGATGCCAGTTTGAAGTGAGGGAAAATTGAGGAAAAATTGTGGTTTCCATTGTAACGTCAGTTAAATTAGACCAAAACTACACAATATAAAAACCATTACAAAATGTTTAGTATGTTAGATAGAGATAAGTGTGTGATCTCATATAAAAGGTATTTGAATCTACTTTCAGGCATTGTAATGAATATGCAAATTACCTCATTTGCATATGCCTAATTTGCATAAACATGGCATTTTTAGCTTTTTTGATACAGATGCAATGTTTAAGTTTTTAGTGAGGTTATTTTCATGCAATCCGTGATATTATTCACCATCATTAAAGATATAATCAAGCACTCTCACTAAAAAGTTTGGGTAGGATCAGATTAAAACTGAAGATTTGCCAGACTAGTATTTCCTGACCACTCCAATTTAATGTGTAATACAAATCATGTATTAGTAGTCATTTTAAGTGGGTTTTTTTTTTGTCCAGCAATATTGTAAGAAATTGTTTTTATGATTTTATTCAATAGATATGTACACTGCCCCTCTATCCCGGGAAAAATGATCAGACCAATCCCAAATAGTTTTTTAAAAGCGGTTTTTGGCTGGGCATATCGTAAAAATTATATTTTTATTTTCACTTTTACGGTAATACATGGAATTCGGGAAAACTGATTCCATTCAGTATTATTTTGACAATTTGACCTTATCTTGACCACAGAGATGGCTGTCACTTACCGTGTGTAGTTTATATATTCTACTTTTTGGTAATACCTGGGCTTTAGGGTTTGGTGTCATGATTCCATTTTCAGCATCATTTTAATTATTTGACCTTATCTTGACCTTCAAATCCAAAATTGCTACTACTTTTAGGCATTTTTACGTATTTTACATTTTTTAATTCGTAGCCTGGCTGTAGACAGCCCTTGGGGCGTAATGTGCCCTAGGCATAACTAATAACCTTCCCTCATTGAATGTTAGGTGTTTATTTCCCCAAGTTCCGGAGACCTAAAAAGTTCCGGAGACCTAACAAAAGACAACTCATTCAATATTGGCTAGATGTTATACATTTTTTAAAATTTCCATCATCAGAATGAATTGGCATTTTAAAGTAATACATTTACAACAGCATTAATTTGCTAAAGAAGTTAGATTAAGGTGGCATTGAACTGTTAAAGAATTAGTTTGTAATAAACCGACAAGACCACTAATAAAGCTGAAGCAAAAACCTAGTGATTGTTTCGTTTCTAACTATGTATGTATGTCTCTAGACAAGCCAGTGGCTTTACCGATGAACTGATTTTGTTCAAATATTTTTTGGTCCATTTTCAATATTTTCTGCAATATTTTTGCTATTGCTTGTGAAAGCATTCAAACTTCTTACAAATGCTTACATGCCTACTGAACATAAACTGTGTTAAAGTTTGGGACTTTGCCAATCAAGTTTACCTTCAGGAAGCCATTATGATTATTTTTCACTCTATATTTTCACTATGGTTTCAAATACTGTTTGAAACATAAGCACCAAATTGGTATAATGGTTATATTGGATTAAAAGTGCTCACAGAGCACAGTGTTATTAATTAATGTCGACTCATGGGCAACATATATTTACTTTAACACTGTTTATAAAACACCATCAATCCAATGACAAGAAAATGGATTTAGGGAGAATCCCGCATCAAATCAGACTTTTCTGCTTTAATTCTTTGATTGTAAACATCATTTTTGCCCATTTTCATATCATCATTAATAACCAAAGAGATTATATAATGCTCTTCAAAATCAAAATCATGAGAAATATTATTGTACTTACCGACATAGAAAGGTTCTACTAAACAGACTGCTTTCACGCTTACAATGTCTTCATGGGATAACATTCTCATTAATTCTACATATTGTAACATCTGCTGTTTGGACATTCTATCTTTCTCAATCACTTTCACAGCAACGTCTGTTGTACTTTTCCACAAGCCTATAGCGTTCACAAAAATTAGCTTGTCTGATATTCATATAGCCATGAATGATAATACTATACAATTTGCATTCATTTGCTCTACATGTTGCTCCTACCTATCCACCCTAGCTCAAGTACGCTAAAATATTACATGCGGAAATGCAACATCAGTTATTGGATGAAACGAAGAATAACTAACCTTGAAAGGTTTCTCCAAAATTGCCTTTCCCTAGTGAGTGTTCCATTCCTTTCATGCCAAGTGTTGATTTCACCATGTGCTCGTAGAAAATAGTACAATTCCTATGGGAAAAAGTGTTCACGTCATAAATGTGAAGAGAAACGGATTTCATCTATTTATCAGAGTTTGACAAAATATGATTTTAAACATACCAATTGAATTTTATTTTTATCACAGCACATACAAAACGGACCAGTACACAAATCCATGTAGCAATGCAACAAAAACAGCTAAACAAACCCGAAACAGACACTGTGATTCATACCAAATTATATACATTGTCAGTAAATGCCAGTAATCTTGCTAAAAGGTATGTATCCCGCACAAATAGCATTACGGGTCGTTTAGCATCGAGGTGAGGAGCTAGGGCTATAAGGAAGTGTATATGGGAAAAGCCCGAAAAGAAGGGATATGGGGGAAAAGGGAGGGGTGTAAGATTTTAAATAAGTGGGAGGGGAGAAAATTGCTGAATGTTGTGGGCAATTATAGATGTTGGATTTCTTAACCGCTTATAAATCACCACACCCATTATAGCATAAGAACAATATTTTTTACTCTTCAGACGGCACAACTGTTGTTGTCTCCACGTAGTTCCTAGGGACATATCCCTCCTTTGAATTCCCTGAGTGACGAGCTTTGTACCAATCCGGGTCACTACAAGCCAACAATTTTACTAGTATTAGTTACAAGACATGAAAAATAAAGCATGTAATTGATATATTTTGTACACTGGCATTTGTATTTGCTCGACAACCACCACCTGACCATCACATCTTACAAACTGGAGTTCAGTTTTGGTCCTTCAGTTTACTATTTTATTATGACCATCAGGAAGCAATACTCACTGGACCACTGTAATATACATGCAATGTATTTCGAGGATTGACTTGAAATATAAACCAGAATTTTACTCACGAAGTGTCAATAATCTCCATAAGATCCCCGAGTTTGAATGATAGTTCCTCCTCAATACGTCTTTCAAAGTCGTAGAGTGCTCGTACTGTGAAGAAATAGCGTGAAGAATGTGCAATATGCTTAATTGAACAGGTAGGGGGTCGTCCAACTTTTCTGATTCCTTTTTTTTTGCGGGGGTGGGGGTGGGGGGTCGCTGCAAATTTTTATAACGCTACGGCATATTTTTTCAAATATTTTCATTTAGAAATGTAATGACTATATAGAGGACTCTTTCTTTAGCGGGGGTGTGTGTGTGGGGGGGGGGGGGAGTCACTCAACTTTTTAAGATGTTGAGGGGGGGGGGGGGTTCGGGGTAGTTTTTCTTTGAGCCTCCAAAAATGGACGACCCCCCCACCCCGGTAACGTTATTTATGATCGTTCCCTTAGAACAATATGAAACACTTAGGCTTATGTCTATCTTGGGCCAGCAAAATACAAAATAATCAACTAACTCAGTCATTCACGTGCTTGTTTATAGCGACACTGATAATCCATGACTGGTCTGTGGCGCACATATAAACACTTTTCATTTGAAGGTGCCTACATTATAAGAAGTAAGACAATTATAACTATAATAGGCATACTCACCAAATTTGTTTAAAGGCGCCGCAAACACCTGATCATAACACGGGTTGTCATCGTCATGAATGCTTTCATATGTGGAATAGGCCATCGTGCGTCCTCTGTATAGCAGACAGAATAACATGTTGACATTGATTAATTGCAAGTAAAACAATCATGGCAGCGTTAAAGCCGCGTCCCACTGGTTTCCGGCGCACTGGGAACTTACTGGGAACTTACGCCCAGCTGATAAAGGCCGCGTCCCTCTAATTTCTTCGTGTGATCGACGCATAAATTCTAGGGATTTCCAGGCAAAAAAAATATATATAAGCCCTTTTGGCATTAACTGTGGAGATTAATCAGGCGGAGAGATAATTATCAGAGTCGGCCAGGATAACCT
Organism: Streblospio benedicti; assembly: GCA_019095985.1. Taxonomy (NCBI): domain Eukaryota; kingdom Metazoa; phylum Annelida; class Polychaeta; order Spionida; family Spionidae; genus Streblospio; species Streblospio benedicti. The sequence continues at coordinate 51,406,339 of CM032664.1, read as the reverse complement.
CGAAATGGACAGTCAGGCTACACGAGCGTCTTTCACGAAATTGGGATGCTCTTTCCAAGAAATAATCTTGTGAATTTTTCAATCGCACTCTATTGTTTTCATATTTGGTGATTTTTCGCAGTTTATTTTGTCACACCGTTTTACCCTCGAGGTTTTACCACTACAAATTTGCAAGTTGACATATGAAATGGCGCTATTTAGACAGTAACACCATTATTCCAAAATAAAGAATATTCAACTTTAAAGATATTAAATACATTCAAACTTGCAAATTTGGTAATCAGTGTTATGGTGTAGACTATACTCTGTCCTGTAACCCCCCACCCCCACCCCTCTCGCCTGCTAGGACTTGCCAGGGCCACTCGTCTACTGCTGCGGATGATGCTCCAGGGATGTAGCTTGGTGTAAACCATGACACTTTAAAATACTAGCTCCACACTCGCTGCTAGCTCTTCGAAAGAAACAGTGAGCTAGACACTACTTTAATATACTCGTTGCAAGTTGCCCGTTGAAAGGTGCACTCGCAGCTCGCATGTCGTACCCCAAATATTTTTGTCAGATATTGATACATTTTGCATCACAATTTCTAAAAAAAAAAAGGTGTAAAGGTGGGTCCATTTTCTGACCAAGACCCTCCTCAGAGTTATAAACATTTGTTCTATTGTATTGACGTGGCTTTTCTATTTACCCACAACTTGTCAAGTCAATAATAATAGAATATCGTTTACCTTGCTAAAGTTGGTTCCGTATCAACGAAATATTTGTTTAAGTAATTGCACAACCATTTGAATGTGGGTCGATTAACATCTACATCCCAGCATTTAAGCATTGTCTGGTAGAGGCTATCAGGGATATGTTCAGGCTTAGGCATGCGGTAACCTTTACAAACTTCCCTTTTCACCTCGTCGTTTGACATGCCTTGCAAAAGAAAAAATATATATCAAAGAACATAAAACAACAACAACAATGGTAAAACACATAACGTAATATGTAAGCGATAATAACAATTAATAATGACCAGTCAACGTATATATGTAGGCCTATAATATATTGATCATACAAACAATTGATAGGATACTACTTAACAAATTAATACACAGTTTCTGATAAATCACACGCATCACCTCAAATCGTTGATATGCTGCCAAATTTAGGGACACAGACCGGAAGTCTGTGGCACACGTGTACTGGTTGCACAAAAATATTCCATCCCAAATATTCCAATTATGATGTACATGTACAGGATATATAAGTCGATACAATCCAAAGACTATTATGATTCAATTAAAACTAGAAAGATACTGATTGCAGAACAAAGTTCCAGCACCTTTGAGAATTTTCATTTAGTTTTTACGTTTGACCAAAACGTAAACGTTTATCAAAAAATAAAAATTCACGTAGAGGATCATGAAGATTTTGTTTACTGATAGCTCATAATTTATCATATTGAGAAAAAAATAACACCTGTTTTACGATTACCTTTTATCATAAAAATATTTTGTGTGAGAACTTTGATGGTCAGTTACAATACAAAAGCATTGACGCCTGTCACAATTCATGTTGTAATAAAAATATAACGCGTAGGTAGATGACTGTAACATTTTCACACATGAAGTTAAAAGTTTATACTGATTAATGACGCAAATAAATATTAGTATCACTTCAGTCGAAATTTTTATGTATATTATCTCAAAACAATTCTGTGTCAATAGCCAGGTGACCTCCAAAGGTGTCATGGGACCCTGTTGTCTACTTACACTGGCCAATCAAAAACCAGATTGCGTCACCTTTATGTAAATTCTGTCGCCGGAGACAAATACTGCCCTTTGGTATTCTAAGTGACCTTGGCACAGTTACAGTTCAATCTCCTTTTAAAGAAGTTATCAATATCAAAGCAAAAAAATCCCTCTAAAGTTCATTATCTATGACACACACACATTTATTTCATGCACGAGAATGAGAATGATAAGGAAAATGTATAAGTAGAAAAGTATGTATAGCACAAATTTTAAGATGTCCAGTATTAGAGGTTGCGCAAATGATGTCGACACGGCTCCTTCCAAGTCGCCGTAATTTAGCTAAAGTGAACCACAGGTACAGTTCGGCTGTTTCATATTAATCTCACCAAAATGAATCGAACATGAAGTTGAAAATCCTCTGATATTGCTAGGAGAGTCACAGGAAATAAAGTATACAAGTTCAACAATAGTTTCTAAACAAGGATAATAATCAGTTCATACACTGAGCTTTCGACAGCATCCGCCATCTTGATCACAGTGGTTGACGTCATTCGTGGTCACTGGGACCTTGGGAAATCCCTGGGTTGCGCGCCCCCCTCCCCCTCTAGGGTGAGGACATTGTTACAGATGGAAGGAAGCTGGTACCTGCCCCAATCTCTATTTAGTGAGGGCCTGAGTTTCCTGATATGAATGGCCTCCTTCACGCCACGTTCGAAATATTTGGGTTCCACACATAAGATGTTAGTCCCTTCGAGAGAGACACTGTGTCCTTTACTGTCTGTGTGCAGGTGACTAGACACCTCTGATCCAGCGGAACTGGGTCTGCGGTGTTCTAGAAACCTCGCTTTTAACTCGCGTTCAGTCTCTCCCACGTACGAGGCCTCGCAATCCTTCCAATCACGCGTTCTTTCTCCATTGGGTCCTTGCGTCTCACCAGTAGCTGTCTGAGAGTGTTCACAGGTTTAAAGAACACCTGCACACTGTATTGGTGCATCACCCTTCTTATGTGTTCAGACACTCCTTGAATGTATGGTATCACTACCCGAGGTCTCTTGGGGCGATCCACCTGTACATCTGTATCCTGTGCAGTCTGTCATACCTTCAGCTTGCTCTTTATCCTCACACTTTTCAGGTATCCGTTGAGCCCTAACACATTCTCCAGATGTTTCTTCTCGGATTCTTTCTCACTGGCATCCCTAACCACACTCTTGGCTCTGTGGTTCAAAGTCCGGACTACACCAGCTTTATGCTCCATTGGGTGGTTGCTACAGAAATTCAGATATTGGTCTGTATGTGTATCCTTACTGTAGACGCTTGTGCGAATAGATCCATCACTGTTCACTAGGATCAAAGTGTCAAGAAATGGAAGGGATCTCTCAGCATTCACCATGCTCTCCCCCTCCGTGGTCCATTGGATACACTTATCCATGGAGTTCAGATGTTCTTGAAACTCTGTCGCATGTTCTCTCTTCTGGATCACAGCCGTGTCATCCACATATCTCTTCCACAATCATGGTGGATGGAGGGTCGATGCTAGAGTCTTCCTTTCATACTCTTCCATATATAAGTTACATATGATAGGAGACACGGGGGAGCCCATCGCTGCACCATGGATCTCGAGATAAAATTCCCCTTGGAAGGTGAAGTAAGTGCACCTTAGACACAAACCACACAAACCAATCTTATTATCTCGTCGGGGTTGAGGGTGGTGCGGTTGGGCAAGGAGATATCAGATGTTAATCTCTCCTTCACTACCTCTAGGGATTTCTCCACTGGTACACTTGTGAAAAGAGCACTCACATCAAACGATCTGAGTTCTTCATCTTCACCCAACGAATGTGACCTGGGGATTTCCCGACGTCCCAGTGACGACGAATGACGTCAACCACTGTGATCAAGATGGCGGATGCTGTCGAAAGCTCAGTGTATGAACTGATTATTATCCTTGTTTAGAAACTATTGTTGAACTTGTATATTTCATATCCAGGATAAATGAATTTCCATTAAAAGAAAATAAAGTGTTACCAAGGCTGAAAAGCTCACGTAGATTAGAAGGCAGTACAGTGAAACTTGTTCCTCTGATCGTGCATGCGATTTGAACGTAGAACTGTTATGTGGAGACTATGTGTCGAAAATGTTGTTTCGTTATATTTCCCATTGGTATAACAATTGCTATTGGACTGCAAATTGTTTATGAAACCTTCGTATCACCGTGAGATGTCGACATTAGCTGGCCTCACTGTTTAAGGTACCTTTTATGTCGCCGGCGACGAGGATTACCGTCAACAGGGACAGAATTCACATAGAGGCAACGCGTTCGTGTCTCCAATTGGCTCTGTAACCCCCCATTACATACGTGCCGCACCCACCTTCTTCCCAGCGGGACCGAGGATTTGTTACTAAAAATAGCATTTTTTGTTTAACCATTGGTCCCCCGGGGGGGGGGGGGGGGCAACGCCGTGTTACTGGGGCCGCCGGTACAAATGGGGCACCTCGGGTAGTTGTCGGCGCCAAAAGCCACGCCCCGGCCACTTTTCCTGACAATTCTTCTAAAAGGTCGCACGGTAGATGACACCGGTCCCGGCGACGATGTGGAAGATGCATATTAGGCCTACTGTAGGCCTTCGTGTGTCAGTGGTTGCCATCAATTTCAGGACTTGACCATTACGTATTCATGGGCAAAAAAGATTTAAAAATTGAATATCTGTTAAATAAAAATTACCTTTGGTTATCGCAATACAAGATATTTTTTGTGGGCAAATAAATGAGTGAAAATCGAAATAAGTTCTCAAATAATTCATAACGTAATAGTTACGATTTTACCATGCGTTACCGTTGTCATTGTCGGCACAGTGAAATAGTTGATTTCTAGTTTTGACTGTTTATATTCTAAGTGTGTGCATATAATAGTAGTTGAACGTCTTTCCACAAGCACCTCTTCAATTAAATGAAACGGGAAACTCTTAAACACACACACAGTGTAGTCTAGCATCCATTCTTACAAGAGGTAATAATAAGAATTATATAAAACTCACTTTAAACTACAGCTAAAAAACTGGGACGTTGTGCTTTAATGAGAACCCTTCTAGTGTCTTTGGATTTGACGTTCTGCTGCTTTTAGGAGCTTTAGATGATGTAAGTGAAACAAATATAAGTTTTTGTTTGTTTAAATATGACTTGCGATAGTTTCAGAACATTCCATATGGGAAATACAACATAATCTTTTTTGTTGATATAGTATG
>CM032664.1:51374926-51388747 GCA_019095985.1 Streblospio benedicti | reverse complement strand
AATATTATGAGCCTGTCATGTAATAACTAAATGATGATTTTGAATTTTATATTGTTGGATGACATTCTAGCAATGGGCCCAATACTACGAACTAGTATTGCAGTATTGCAAAGCCTCACCATTGTAAATGCAATAAGTATTACAATACATTGCAATATATTTGAAAGGTATTGCAGTATTACTCCGTACTTTGCAATACTTTTTATTCTATTTCATTTCAAGTTGGTTTTAGTATGCCTGGCTGCATTTGTAATGCTAGTTTCTAATACTAATACATTGCCATAATAATTTGTGTTCATAATACAATACTTCAAATTCATACTTGCATAATTCACGTAGCTAATTTTGATCGCTTTGTCATACGTCATAATAACTTTCTACCATCTCATCTAAATGGAGATAAATGGACATAACACCGTTACTGAAAAGCCTCCTAATGTTGGTCGTTTAGTTTGAGTTAAGGCTTTTATACAGAATCTTATCAGATACCAATAGGAATCAAAGGTGTCGTTTTGGCGACACTTTTGTTGTTGTCTCAATAACTTCATTGGGCTGAATGAAAATCCTTAGATTGTCACATGACCACCATGGTGTGGGCGATCATCTTACGTGGATCTCTACCGCTTCTCTGCTCTTTCTACGAAGTTCGACTTCCACTCATGCCACAATCTTAAAGTTCTTAGAGCTGATAGAGTGATGATGTGTTGTTCAATGGCGGTAGGTATTCTCTTAGGATTCAAGTGCTCCTTTATAGAAGTGTTCCGTCCCGTTTCACCAATATAGGTGTACTTACAACTGGAGAACTGGACTTTGTATATGATACCATGCCCAGTTGTAAGTACACCTATGTTGGTGAAATGAGACGGACCCTAAACACTAGAATAAATACTGATAAAGGAGCACTTGAATCCTAAGAGAATACCTACAGCCATAGAACACATCCATGATACGGTCCACTCCATATGCCAAAGAACTTAATATAGTGGATAAGGAAGTTGAGCTCCGTAGGAAGATTAGGGAAGCTGTAGAGATCTGCATAAGACACCCCGCGATGAACCACGATACTAGCTACGACCGCCCCCCCGGTCTACTTTTCACTGTTATCATGTGATTGCCACCACAATGGCTGCTATGTGACAGTCGAAGGATTTTAACTCAGCTGATGGATGAAGTTATGGAAACAACGAACGTCTGTCCAAAAATGACAGGGGTCTGTTTCACTATAATTTTTACGTAAACGACTACAGACTAAGCGCTGAGCATTTTAAACATAGTAGTCATAAATTGTATTACTATACCTATTTGCTATGTTGTTGAATTCCATGTTGATTAATGGTTACTTACCCGATGATTTTATGCTTACACGTATTATTCCGATTGCTAAAAACAAAAAAAAGGTGATATCACTTCAAAGGACAATTATAGACCCATTGCCATCACAACTGTATTATCCAAAGTGTTTGAACTCATATTAATTGCCAGATACAGTGATTATTTAGCCACTTCCCATAACCAGTTTGGTTACAAAGAAAAGACTTCCTCTGATTCTTGCATATTTGTTTTAAAGGAAATTGTAAATTACTATAGACGTTTGTCAAGCAATGTATATATATGTTTCCTAGATGCATCAAAAGTTTTTGATAGAATCAACCACTATCACCTCTTTAAGAAGTTGTTGTCAAAAGGTCTCCCTAAAATCATTGTCCGTATATTATTAGCGTGGTATACATCTCAACAGTTTATAGTAAAATGGGATAGTTTTCAATCTACACGTTTTAAATCCATCAACGGTGTGCGTCATGGTAGTGTTTTATTCCCTAAACTTTTTAATATATTCTTATATGATCTTAGTTCTAATCTTAACAAACTGCAAGTAGGATGTCACATGAACAATGTAAGTTTTAATCATATATTTTATGCAGATGATGCCGTTTAAGTCCTTCTGCAAAAGGCCTACAGAAATTGCTAAACACATGTGAAAAATTTGCGAAAAACAATGAAATTATTTTTAATCCTAATAAAACCTACTGTATGTACCTGCAACATAAATCTTGTAAATCATCAAAGTTACCTGTTGTTGAAATTAATAAGATGCCACTTGAATGGATAGGAAAAACATAAATATCTTGGTTTTGTGTAAACAATTGTTTTGATGATAACGATGATATCGACAGGCAAAAGAAATCACTATATGCTATTGGAAACACCATACTTCGTAAATTTATTAAATGTTGTGAAGAAGTTAAGGGGACTGTGAACTCTTTTCTTACGATTTTATTAAACTTTGATTTTCTCACTCATTATTGCTTCAATTCTTACAAATTACACTTTATTTTGTAGATAATTATCTAATCTAATGACACAACATGTTTTGAATTGTATAGATTGATGAACATTTTGTTTTATAAAGCAATTAGTGAAAAAATTACAACTTTGTCTGTGAACCATATAACTGATAGTAAAACATCAACATGACCGAAATCACTTTTAGCCTTGATGAAAACCACCCCTGTAACACACACATTGATTTGCCCAAGTTTCATGATGATAGGATGTATAGTTTAGAGTCTATAAAGACCATACAAACAGACATTGCTTTTATATATATATAGATTAGAAAGCAGGTTTTCCTATTTATCGAATAGAAGAAATAACTGGTGGATTAAAATATATGAAACTGATAAACATAACAGTATTATACCATCAATTATGTTCAAAATGTTCAATTGATCTTGGCCAGGCAGAGACTAATTTCACCTTATATATCTATGTCCGCTACGTCAGTTGTTCATACCTGGTTTCAGAGTTGAGGAGTACATTCTTTGAATCGAGAGAATCTTATCCTCGACTTTGTCCATATTGGGCCTGTCCTTTGGGTTATATGCAGTCATTTCTAATATTAGACTCTTGCGATGCTTTACCAATTCATCATCTACTGGATCTATATCAACTGCTTGAGGAGGGGCTCTGCCTTCTTTTTTAGCAATCACCATTCGCTGTCCAAGTGGATTATCCGACTCTACAAAATAGTGGAGCTTTCACTCTACAACCAAGACATTACAACAAAGTGAGACCATTAAATAGAGGTTCTTGAATGTATTCATTGTGTTGGTATACACTATTTTGGTTCATCATTCTTTATTTACAACACTATATTTTTTTACAAACATTAACGGTTTTACCAAACAACTGTTGGCATCTTCAGAATGCTCTTCCCGCGCAATGTCAGGAGGTCAAATATTCCGGGCAGAAAGTTTGCTACCAGACTGAAGAAACATCAGAAGGACATGGAAGCTAACCAGAAGAGAGCATACACCAGATCCACAAAGAAAGAGTCTGAAATCGAAATACACAAGAGTGCTATCACATACCATGTGAACCAGCACAACCATCAAATAGACTGGGTGGGAGCCAGAGTAATAGACAGGGAGAGCGAATGGAAAACCAGGACCATCAAAGAATCTGTACACATCAAAACGTGCAAGCAGGTTATGAACAGAGACGAGGGGAGGGCGGGGGGCCCATCAACTCTCACATGTATATGATTCTATCCTCGGTCAGGATCGGAATATTTGACCTCCTGACATTGCGTGGGAAGAGCATTCTGACGATGCCAACAGTTGTTTGGTGAAACTGTTAATGTTTGTAAAAAAATATAGTGTGAATAAAGAATGATGAACCAAAATTAAATAGAGGTCTTTTCACTACATGATTTTGCCTCAAGATTAGGCTAACCTCAGAGTGTAACTTGGTCGGCTCGCATCGTGCACAATTGGGGTCACGGGCCTAAAGGTATTAACATCCAATAAATTACTCTTCCTCATATTCATCTATCTTTGGTCACGATCTACATACCGATTAAGGGACGACTAGCACAATCACACGGACAATCAGTCGACTATATACAATGTGGGGCGATCAAGTCAAACTCTGAGGTCGCAGCTTAAGCGAGGGCACATTCCACCGCAAGGTGGGTCTACAGCCTGTCTACGTTTAAAAAATAGTTCAAAAATCCTGCGCCGTTTGGCGCCGTTGGCCCCGCATTCGTGATCTGCCGTTCTTGCTCGGTCAGATAACACCAGCAAAACCGTTGGGGACCGTTGGCAGACGATACAAATCGGACAAAAAAAGGTCTAAATTATTTGAACGGTACTCGACCGGTGGTAGAAAAAGCGGTATGTGTGAGGAGGCCGTACATAATATTAAATCTTAAATGTCATACAACACACCACGTTGTCACCACAGATACTATACGGGTGCAGTGCAGTGCAGTGCGTTCCTTTTTACAAAGACAGTACGACGAAGTCACCCATGCCGCAATCTAGGAATCCCCAACGTGCGTAGTGAGTAAAATGACATATTTGTTGGTACAGCGCATGTTCGAAACATGCTGATCTGACGGTTACCTCATTTAAATAATCCCCTCTGCCGACACACTCATAGCACAGAACCAGCTAGTGCTGTCTTAGATATGTATGTGCCCAAAACTGTACGTTTCTCACTGCACGAGGAATACGCAGTAGAGCACCGCGGATTCCTTTGCGGCCAACATGCCCGCAAGGTCAAATGTGCCCCTCGCTTAATTGATTTACATACACCTGCAAGAAAATGTCAATTAACAAACGGCACGTCATGGCACTAACAAATACAACGGCATATGGCCAATGGACGTGATTCTCTCTTGATGACATCTTATAATGGTCATAATGAGCATTCAAATTCCTCATAACCCCCCCCACTCCGTGCGACATTGAATTCATATGCCATATGCTTACGGCACTTGTTTTACGGTTCTCCCAGCACTTTAAGAGCGAGAGAAATCAACGAGCATCGTCAGATTTTAGCGATATGTTGATCGTAGGTCGTTTCCCACAGGCAGATCCATGTTCCTACTGGTATCTAATAACATTCTGCATATAATCATGATAGGAACCCAGGATGCTATGAGTTTACATTCTTTGACCAAAGCATTTGTCTTATCGTGCTACTACTAAAAATACAATTGTCAATTCCCTTGAAAAAAAGCCATACCTTCTCTAATAAGTTGTAATAAACCTCAGTGTATGCTTTTGCCTCTATAAAACGTGTTGCACTACTTTTGTAAAATATTGCAGTACTTAAAAAAACAATACTTAATTGCAGAATATTGCAATACTTTTTCAATGAAATATTGCAAATGTATTTCAATAGTTAACATGTCTACTCACTAGACTGATCTTCATTATGTAAGAGTAATAATTGTTGAACCAAGCCCATGGCAAACGTATCCACCTTCTCATCGTACTTAATTTCTTCGCGTTTTTCACGTAACAGCTCGGGCGCTAGATAGTTTGTGGATCCAGCCTTGGAGGAGAGATATGTTTTATCCGCATCTTTGGCCAAGCCGAAGTCTCCTTTACATTGAAGAAGAAGATGATAATGAAGAATACATGCACTTTTATAGTTAACATATAACCAGTGAATTCATTATAATTCCATAGGATGCAATCATAACTTTGCAGTTATAATGAATTATGAGGGTAACCTTAGTACAGTATATAGATGAATAGTAGAAACGGGGGAAATTGATATATACAAGCGGCTATGTTTATTGTTTAGACTGCAGGGAGAGTACTAGTAGAGGACAATCAAAGTAGCGGTAAAAATCCCTTGTGAACAACAAGATGGTCAGTGATGCAGATGAATAGTCGCGGAAACTGTCGCACCTGTATGAGCACGTCAAGAAGTGCGAGGTATGCAGGGGAAAGGCTAAAAAACGAGAGGCAGTGGAAGAAGCCCAAAGAGGGGGATAACTATGTACATGTATATAGTTAGGACATGATAATATCTACCTTTTACGTGAATGTAAAAGCACATTGTCATGCAAACCAATAACCTAGTAGGCTATGTATAATTATGACTGTTTATATAAGAAGCCACTTACCTAAAAATGCCGTAAGAATACCATTGACGTGGTCCAGTAGGATATTTTCAGGCTTGATATCCCTGTGGACCATGGGCGGATCCAAGCCATGGAGAAAAACTAATCCATTTGCTGTGTTGTGACACACAGTTAGTTGATCAGCAATTGGCAAGGCATACTTCGCCATATGTTCTTTCAAGTTCCCTGAGTTAATGTATCAACGTATTTTAGTTTGATATTTATGTTTCATACGATAAGAAACGAATCCATTTACAATAGCACACATAAAGATGTACATAATACATCATATATCTGTATGTTAATACGTTAATTTTGGGACATTGTCTGCGGAACTCCTCCTAAATGTAACTAGGAATCAGAACAATTTATCTTTGCATTTAGGCGCCCTGTAGGAGCAAGATACAATTTGTATAATACATTATTGTATCAGTTATGACAATACTGATGAAACAAATAAAATAGTTAGAAATAGTATAATCGGTGGCCACAAACAGTACAATAGTTAGAATGATCTGACTCCCGGGGCGTCGGGGTGTGTGGGGGGTGTGGGTGGGGGATGGGGGGGTAAAATCACTTCCATATATTGGACGACGGGTGTGCTCTCTCTGAATGACACACCCTTTCACCCTCCCTAGTAACTATGAATACCTACGTTTCACTGTCCACTAGCTATGAAATGCAATTTTTTGAAACCCAGCAGCTATGAAAACTCTATGTTAGGACAGCAGCTATTAAGTACCTCTCTTCCTATCCCAGGCTTCTCCCATTTATCATTTTCGTGTGTGTGTTTTTCCTGTGTGTGGGAGTGCAATTCTAACGGCAACTGTGACAGTCACTACATTGTTTTGTACACAGAGTGTATCATGACTTCGGCTGGACAGCTTAGTATGGTAGAATGTGATGTGTTATAGATACTGTCCATTATATACACTGCAAGTGCACGTTAGCATATTAGTTACAAACGTTTCTGCATATTGATGGTCCATTTGTCAAATGTGGCATCTTATTAGATATATAGTATAATTTAATATTTGTAATAATGGGCTGCTTCACATCAACTGTTGTAAATAAATCAATCTTGCATCAATTTTTGTTCAAAAAGTGGTTAATGAAAATAGAGACATTACGTTATTATGAGGTCTTCATCATGTGAATTGATTTAAATCAGGGCCGTCAGAAGAGGGGGTGCGTTGGGTGCAAACGCACCCCTTTTTCCCAAATCAGTGACTACAATAGGACACACAAAATATCATTGAATGATGTTTTGTGTGTATTGAATGATGTTTTTGTTTTGTGTGACACATATGGTACGCCAAGTGTTACTATTTACCAAGTCCTTTATATACAGTGTGCAGAACTTCTTCAAGGCCCACCTTAACTTCATTTATCTAATTCATAAAGATACCTGTTTATTTACTTATTCATTTACTTATTATACTTAGAATTTATTTAGATACTTAAATTCGTATATATTCAAAGAAAGAAAATGATGCTATATCACTAAATAGTTTATTGCATAAGGTTTAAATTATTTTTGATTGCATAAAAATGCGCACATCACTTTGCATATTGTCACAGTTGGTATTACACAACATGTAACAAAAAAGATAACCACATTGTATTGTGTGATCAGTCAACATTTCATCCTTCACTTCATAATCGTTTCATTTCGACAACATTTACTTAACTAAAAGCTCTAAAAGTTTGCAACCTTGTAATTTTCCTGGATGTTTTTTCCATGCTCATTATGGCTTGTGCACTCAACATAATGCTGAGTGTGAATTCTCAGTAAATGCTTAAAACACATGGTTGTATAATAACCTAAAGCCCAAATTATATTATCATCTACTCTTGACATAATATAATTAAACTTAAGATCTTTGTGAAGGTCTTCAAAATCATTATACACATTAAGTACAGACATTAAGTTCTCTCTCTCCTCTTTATACAAGGTACATTCTAATAAAAAATGGTTCTCGTCCCCAAATTTATTTAAATTACAATGTTTACAGATTCTTTCCTCTGGCTTTAATCTTTTCCCCATGCTAATATATCTACCTGTTTCAATATGTAAACTATGACAACTTATCCTTAATCTACAAATGTTGCCTCTAAATACTGGATTTGAACAATGATATAAGTAATGCTCTGTTTGAAAATCATTTTTAAAACTCCTATAACATCTCAATTTGTTGTTCATGTCACAATCTTTTCTCTTATCATTATTTAGATTATCTTTCCAACCCTAGATAAACTCTTTTTAAGAGATTCTGTTATTTTATTCACAACATAATTTTTAGACAACTTTTCTGCTTGCGTAGGATTCAAATTTATCATTTTACATAGCTTATTTATAGATTTTGACCAATTACTTGATATGTTTATACTGTACTGGTATGCACAATATAAGAGCTTGTTAGACTTTTCTGTACATTTGTTTAATCTAAACCACTATTTTACAAATAGCCTAATGGAACTAATATATAATGGAAAACGCCCTGTTTCTCCATAGATTGCATTAAGTGAAGCATGGTTATTCACACCTAAGATATATCTGCACAATCTCACATGACATTTTTCAAAAAGGTGTCAAAAAGGTGAAATCCTGTTGCCACTGTGGGCTTACCTTGCTTAAAAAACTTAACAATTTAAAAAGTGCCTTTAAACCTCTGTCTAGTAAATCCTGTCTTGCATATATTGGTCTACAATTAACATGAAAATTTTTCCTAGATATCTGTAAGTGTTCACATCCTCTAATGTTTCACCTTTGTATAGAACATTAGTGTTCATATAAACATTTGGAATTAAATACCATTATCTTAGACTTCTTCAAATTTTCACTACAATTTATGTAGTCTGGTAAATCATTTATAAACAATTTAAAGAGATTGCAACTTAATGGGTCCACTTGCCTTACTCCAGAAGCAGATTTAAATGGCTTTGATAGCATATTGCTCACCTTAATGCTCACGTCAAAACCTTTTATCAAGTAACTATCCTTCAATAGTTTGATAAAATTACCCCCTATACCTGCTCTAAGCAATTTAAATATCAGAAAAATGTGATCAACCTTATCATACGCCTTCTTAAAATCTATAAATGAGGCAAATAATTTTGAAACTTTCTTAGTATATTTATGTACTAGGGATCTCAATATAAAGATGTGACCACTTGTTCTTGCCTTCTTCTTAAAACCAATTTGTCTACAATCTATAACCTCCCTATCTTCCAGGAATTTATCAAGTCTATCATTGAGAATTATGTTAAACAATTTAGCAAGACAGCTCATAATTGTGATTCCTCTATAGTTAACAGGCAAAGACTTATCCCCTCCCTTAAACAGGGGCACAATATATCCTCTTCCCAAACTGTTAAGGTAAAAACCATCACATAATATACGATTAAACACTTTCAGTAAACAATCATGCATTGCATGCTGGGAATACTTAATCATCTCATTACTTATACCATCCAAACCAACTGATTTATTATTTCTTTTTATAGTTTTAATACGCTTCAAAAGTTCTGTTTTAGTTATTCTAAAATTCAATTCATTGAAACATTTTACACTTTCAAACTTACTAAATTTGCTTTCAATCACTTTCCTCCTCCTATCTAGCATGGGATCTCTGCTACTAAGATCCATCAAATAACCTTTACACTCTTCTATATCAATACACCCAGAATCATCGTTACTCTGTTGTAAAGACTCAAGTAATTTCCAACAACTTTTTAGGGTTATTGTCCTTCAAACCATCAAATTTATATAACAATTTCTGTTTAAATTGCCCGTTTTTCCTCTTCCTTTCCCTATTGTAAAACTTGATTGTTCTATAAAATGAACCTCTCACTTCAGGATCATGAGGATACTTCTGTAATAACCTTGACAAATATAGGCCATGACTCTTTAACGAGCATAAACTTTTATCGAATCATTTCTTGTTGTTCATATTTCTACTTTTCTTATTTATATTAGTCTTTTTCAATGTCATATTAGCTACATTAATGTAAATATTATTAACACTATCTACCATTGAATCAATACTATCATTAGTAATCATCACATTATCAATCATTGCTTATATATCTTCCTTATCAAAAACTGATTGGAAGCCGAAAATAATGCAAACACTATGACTCTAGGATTGCAAGTGTGTCAGTGCCCCCCCCTTCAACTTCCTCCTTCCTCAGTATAGGGAAGTACACATCTGTTATATATACTGAGGAAGGTGGAGGTTGAAGGGGTGAGGGCGGCGGGCACTGACACACTTGCAATCCTAGAGTCATAGTGTTTGCCTTATGACTCTACACTCTTGAAAAAGACAAACAGACATTGTTGTCGAAATATTGAGATACATGTGTTAATTATGATAGCTGCTGCTATGAAGAAAGTATTGTATTATATGAATAACCACAGCTAAAGAATTTGTTCAACAAGATACCAAACTTGCCATAACGATGAAGGCTGCGTTACTGCAGTATTTTACAGTTGATGTTGATTTTTTGTGTATGATACTCTGCAAACCCCCATACGGGGTAACGCGCGGAGGTGAGGCCACGTGGTGTTTGTACATGTACCTCTCCAGAGGCAGGCTAGGCAGCCAACTGAGCCTCGGGGGTGGGGGATCACGCTAGCTATAGTTTTCAAACTATAGTTGAGTTATTTTACGTGCAGACTGCAGAGGGGTGACTCTACTCTTCACGGGACACGCCTTTTAACGAAGTTTCCGAACCTCCGCTTGGCGTCACCACCGTCTAGTAGTAACACTGTACTGTGGCGACGTGATGTGGGGAAATCAGCAACTCAGTGGCAGACGCACCATGTAACGGTTTTGGCGACACTGTGTATTTGGCCGGTTGTTAATCTTTTTCTTTTATAGGTGGCCGGTAGATAATATCAATTATATATATACATACCAAATATGACCCAATAATTAATATTACTTAACACAGTGATCATAGGCAGATCCAGGTTTTTGGAAGGGGGGGGGGGCGCACGTAAGGAAAAGGCAGGGGGGCGCACTTACGGGATTTCACCAATGAAAAACCCAATGAAAATGAAGTATTTTGATGGGAAAGTGGGGGGGGGGCGCCCCCCTGCGCCCCCACCCAGATCTGCCTATTGTGAAATCCATGCACAATAAAAGCTCGCCGTGAGTATATCTCATAGTTGAGTAAAGTTTGAACAAATTACGAGTGTTTCACAAAGCTGCTATCTGCATGCGAGTCGTGGTTGCAGTATACAACGATTACGATGAACAGCACTCAATAATAACACCCAATAATAGTATTTTAAAACATGTCATATAAAGAAGCATACCAAAAAAGTCAGAAAACAATTTCACCTAAGATTTACTCAAAAAACATAATATAGTGAAATATCAAACTAATTCTAGCACAGACGAAATTTAAATCACACTCAGATGAGCACAACCCTTTTCAAATTGGATTTTTAAAATTTCTATGCAAAGAAATAGTCGTCCTTTGATAAATGCCTCAACAAAATTATAAAATGGTTGTTGCATTTAAAATCTGTGATATGGGTAAAGATTGTACCAATTTTATCACTGACTAAATGCAAAGGAATTAAGAATAATTGAGCATGATATATGATCATAAGATCAAAGTATGCTCAAGTGGTAGCGGTGGAGTCATAGCATACAAAGGGGAGGGGGAAGAGTGGGGTGGGGTGGCATTATTCATGAAAAATGCACGGCGAGATTTTTTTATCACTGGTTATTTATTTTTAATTCACTATAGTCTCGCTGCATGCACAATTATATTGACTATATTAAACAACCTCTTTCATTAAAAAATGTACCACATAATCCAGCACCTCCCTTCTATTTGTTTCGTATGCAGATTTTTTGGGGTTGTATAAGGGACGGTCATTATCTATTGAACGGGTGAGTAGCAACTATAGGCACACAATAAATGACATTATCACCCTCACCTCCTCTCTTCCCCATGTGCCCACCCCCGTCGCATCTTATCACAACGTAAACTCAAGAAAAGACACAATAATCTTGGCACCGAAACTAAAGTGTTATTTAGTAACCACCAAAAATCTAAACAAGACTAATAAAGCATAGGATCATCATATCCCATATAATCTCTAGTGTTTATATGATATGATGATCAGTGACGAAGACACATATCCACCTAACAATTCAACCAACGTAGGATGAAGAAAACAATATAACTGTGCCGTTATCGTAGATTGGCGCAGCATTTTGCGCACACAGGTTTCTATCGTCATGTATTTGGGACATGGATAGAAACACACGATATCGCCATCTAGAAAACGTCAAAATGTTTAATGAAACCGATGCTTGTCGATGTAGTACTGTAACGATGACGATATGATATGATGACTGGTCGTAATCGCAGAATCCCTTTTGGGCTCAGACCACTCAATTGTAAGATCTATAAACAACGAAATAACTAGGCCCCTTCTACTTTGCTTAGCTTTGAGTGTTGGCAAAAAATCTTATTTTTATTCAGTAGAGTATTCAATTTCCTGTTGCTGAGGATAAAAATTATATGGATATATCCACCTTGCCAGAGCTCTGGCAGCCATTGAAGAGACATACATGTACCCACTGAAATCCTCTCTAGTCTAGCCCGATTCTACATTTATACATGACTGGCTAACAACTGACCATTCACACTAAATATTCAAATAATTTTAAGTAAAATGACTGGTTTGGCACCTATCTAGTCTATGCTTAATTTTCATGAACATATCTATAATCAGTAAATAATCAGTACCACGACCCTTTTCATTTAAAATGTCATGTCCAGAGTGCACCCGAATGTTTGAACCAAATGTTTGCTGATTTTGCATGGATTTAGTGGTCGGAGCCCTAATTAAGTGAAACTGGGCTCGGTTTAGGCTTGACTAATTGCCTGACGATCGCGTATATACGGTAGCTTTGAAAAACAAGTGATTTTTTAAACTCTTTGTTCGCGATCGTTTACGGATACGACCGCGTTTTTTGTGCATCTTCAAATTACAGCAGTGATAAGGGACAAGTAATATTACCTTTAGTTCAAATTGCATATTTAAATACATTGCTGAATTAATTTATGTAGACTTATATGCAATTGCCAGTGATGTTCACGGGCAATTGCTAATAATTATGTCATGTAACAACAGTGAAACACTATAGATCATAAATAATATGAACATTCAAACATAATGCTATGAAGTTAGTAACTTTGACTTTTATTATACCAGCCAGTGAACCAATGAAAGGATGTTTTGACAATCTCGACCAAAATGTGATGGATGTTTATATAAAAGAAAAGGTTCGTTATATACCCCTAAAAATTGTTTCGTTTCATTTATAAGTAAGTGAACATCAAGGACTCGCTTTATTGCACAAAACTTGTTTTCTCTTGTATTAAATGGAATGGTGTGGTTCTATAGGCAAACACATTAAAACTTGTATAACTAAATTTACAATACTACTAACCTAATTTACACTTTTTGGTGATTATCCACAGCTCAGCATGTCGGGGTCCTTCAACAAATTTGTGGTGAATGATTTTCAAGATGTATGGGTGATTCTTCACCCGCTTTAGTGATTTAGCTTCTCTGAGAACCCTTTTTCTTGCCTGGTCTGAATTCTCAACAATCTGCAACTTCTTGGCGGCCACTAGAAATTCAGGGTCCTAATTGAAGTAAAATTGCGATTAATTAATATAGTGCAACCTTTTTGACTGCTGGAACTGAAATTAGAAATTAAAGGCACTTACAGACCACGTTTATACCCAGCAGGTTTGGATAAGTGGGCTGGTACGTCTACCAGGCCACCCCCAGGTTAGATTGACGGCACTTGAGAGGCACTTCGCACTATATATTACTAATGCTTTACTAATGAAGGCGACACGAG
>CM032664.1:51344726-51358417 GCA_019095985.1 Streblospio benedicti | reverse complement strand
AATGTATTTATTTAAAAGATTCTATTTAAGTGTTTCAAATCTAAAAGTTGCTAATCACAAGCAATGTTACAAACCCATGTTTATACCATTGTCCGGTTCGTCATCACTGATACATATGTTCTCGCTTTACAATCTTCATTCTGAAAATGAAACATGAAATGTTTAGAGAACCTATCAACGTATTCAATGTTAATGTGTTACTTGCTGGCCTGTCTATTGTAGGTTAAAGATGAAGTTGTATTTTAAGTTTAAACATGTTTAACATTGCATATTCCAGTTTAATTTGAAAATTTAGATCTACTTCAGCTAGGTTCACAAACCTTATATACTTCAGGACATCTACCATACATCTGTCACACTAGCTACTTCCTTCACTTTGCACACAGCACCAGCAGCATTCCCTGCATCCTCCGTATTCTCTAAACCACCTTAGTCCATAACTCTGCCCTGAGTAGGATAAGCACAAAAAATTCAATTCACAATTTATAATGAACAAATATAGCTGTAGATAAAAGATCCTGATGCCTAACGAAAATGACTATCATGGAGGTGTCGTTTGCGTAATCAGAGACTTATTGTTGATCATTGTTGGGACTCTAAGCAAGTTTTCGTCTTAAGTGACCAATTAGTGTGGCCCTCAGTGATCCAGTGGTTAGAGCGTACGACCTCAAAACGTGATTTGCTTGAGTTGTGAGTTTGCGGCCTGGCCATGGCAGACTTAGTGTCACCAAAAAGGTTATGTCATATGTCTTCCACTGGATTGCTGATCTCCACACAGTGTGTCAACACAGTACAGTATCATTACTAAACGGTGGCGACACATATAAATCAAATAAACCTTTTTTTTTCGAAAAACCGCTTGCACTGCCATTGTAGCATGTAGCTATCCTAGGTCCCACACACATTAGGATACAAGCCAACTGCACTGTCTGTGTAGTTAGGACATCATGCCCCTTAGACATAACGACATACAAAAACTCGTGCATAAAATCAAAACACCTGTGCATCTAATTCACACAGCAATTAACTATACTACACACGAACTATTAACTGCAATGAAAGCACCACATTTAGATGCGCAATTTACACTCATGAACAGTCAGCAATAGCTTACTTTCGATTGCAAGTGGCTGGACGCATTTTAAACCTACAGATATTGACAGATGGAATACAGTGATGATGGAATATTGATACATGAAAAGTGCCACATAAAGTGACAAACGAGTTTACAGTAGGACCAGATAACAGCCAAATGGGTCCATATGAAAATGGTGCAGCGTTGTGTACATTTCTAATTACAACCCGAATTTGAGATATATAGTTCTTACATTGTGGCCGGTAGCAGGAGGTTGAAATAATAGTCAAACTACACCCAAATATGTTCCATAATGGTCCATAAGTAAAAGGTGCTCACTTGTCACTATTTCCATTCCAAAAACTGAATTTGTGCGCTCTTTTTTCTCCATTAAAAATGAAAAGTGTTTTTGTGATAGAAAGTATTTTCAAATAATCAATGAAAACTCCAATATGTATTTGGCAAATTATTTGTGTACCTTTATTGTACAGGTTAACGCTCCAAAATATCTACAATTTATGTAAAATACAATATGATGCACTAAAAAGCAATAACGTCTTCGTAAAAGGAAACAATGTTGGCATTGCAAAAAATTTCCACACTGTACCCCAGAATTAGAATACGAGGAAATAATTTTGGCATTGTAAAGAATTTTCATATTGTATTCCATAATGTACCCCAATAATGCACTATGTATGAGGAATGACATGCATCTGTGATTCTTTTCATCATATGTTTCGTTGCAAGTATGATTTTACACAAAACCGGGTGAGTTATGAACATGATTTTCTTGATCCGGTGAGTTCTTGTGGGGAATCACGGCGAGCCCGATGGTAACTGCTTATAAAAATGCAGACGTTTGTGCCGCCTATTGCCGGTTAATTCGGGTTGTTGTTTAATTAATACCTGTGGATGAGGGGGTGAGTGCAGGATCCATTTTCCATTAAATCTGCAGTGCGGGCGTGTGTCCAAACTTATCACCTGCACCGGGCGCTGGTACATGCATAGAATCGAAACAAACACAAGGCTTTCGCTTCACCTAAAGCCATGCAATTATTCATGTCAAAACTGAAATCAAAGTGTTACGTATATCCTCATATAACATATAAAGCCCGTATCTCCACTTAAAATCTACGTCATCTTTCAAATATCGATCTTGATGAAATTTCCATATAAGGTGAGTCTTACACCAAGAGCTGTCAATATCGTAAGTGTGCAATCATGACACTGCGTGTGCTCATAGCCCTCATCATGGCAGTTCGCTTGTTTTATGCTGATGGATGTAAGTTTATGGGCTTTTCTTCTTATTACTGTATTTATACATTTCCTGGCAGATGTGGTATATACTAACGTTACCTAGCTCTAGGTCATTATAATCATATTGCTATGGGTCATTTGTGATCTTAAAATGTCATTTGTTTACAGTATTTTTTTAATCTTTTGGTTATGGAAGTCTAGAATTGAGTCTCAATGATAACCAGAAATCCATATTGGATCTATTCTCAACTAACCATACATAGCTGTATACATGGTAGTGCTGCCTTTCCACAGGAATTGGATACCACGTCGACAAAGCTTGTCACCATTTAGGATATTGTTTTGATTTGGTGTGGTACGGAATAGCGACATTAGAATACTTTTAACACGTGAATCATGTAAATTAATTACGTTTGTGTCTTTTTATGATAGAAAAAACATGATAATATGCGTTATTACGACGGTCTCATGTTGACATTATATTGTCTATATATTTACCTACACGGATGTTAACATTAAAATGAATTCTAACTTGTTCTTGTCAAATTTGTCATGTTTTTACAATTTAACATATATTTCATATATTCTAAAAGTATGCAATCACAAATAGAATATTTTGCCGGGCGATATATAACATCTTTCTAAGATATTTCACAAAATTTAGTCTGTTTGCAGAAGAAAAGCAGAAGTATCTTTTTTAGGTTTATAACCCATTTGTACACTGGGTGCTAATACATTTTTTTAAAATAATACAATAGTATTGATTGTGTAAAGGTAGTGTGCGACATCCGTTTCAATGCAGATTGTTTCATAGCCTATAGACTTCCTGGCAGATGCGACAAGTGTGGATGTGGCCTGGTACCAGCTACCTGGCACTATCACGTATTATTGCTTTCAGGTGGCATGAACCATGGTGGAAATGACGTGAAAACAACAGAGGCAACACCGACAGCAGCAGCAACAGAAGCAGCAGGTAAATAACTTTCCTTTTCTCTTTGTATCTACAACAGAGACTTTGTGGTTACTGTTCGAAACGGGCCATTACCATCAAGCATGCCGTGACGGCAATTTTCCTGGCCCAGACCAGTCAGATCTGTTGTATCCTCCTTTTTTATCATGAAACACAATGAAATATGTTTTATCGCAAAAACAATGGCGTTATATATAACAAGTTGAATATATAGGTTTGTCTTAATTTTGATTTTAACGTGCATATTCTATGTAACTGCTATAGCCTTTTAGGCAACATTAGACACTTATTTTGCACCATTATCACAAGTATGCTAAGAATCAAAGTTTCAAATCCAGCCCGTCCTGAAATGTTTGGGATCCAACCTCGACTCTTGATTAAAAAAAAAAAACAGTGTCTCTTAACAGTTAACTGGTATTATATTTACGTGTATCCTACAACATCATGAAACTATCGAATTGTCACTACATATCACTAATTATGTATGCATATGAAAGTAGGAATTGCACTTTAAAAACAATCCCATATTTTATAATTGCTTGATAGGGTCCCAAGCTTTTAAAGACAGCATGGGTTTCAAATCTTTATATCTCTGTGATAGTTTAAATACCTTTTCATAACTGAAGTAAAGGGCTGTGTGCATCCCTGCATTGTATGCCAGCACGCCTTGTTCGAAATATCCTGCAAAGAAGTCTGGACACGTGAGTTTTTGTTTTTTAATTTGCATATTAGTATTCTTCTTATGAGTATACTGTTGCTGTTTACAAAATATTTTTATTTAATCACACAGACTTACCTTGAGCTTCACACACAGAGAGAAAGTATATATATATATATATATATTTGCACCCACGGTCAACGCTATTCTTTGAAAGTGCTAAGATCATTAGCAAAGACATTGTTTAAATTTCATTTTGATATATTATTATATATTAAATATAATGATATATATTGAAATATAGTCATGATCAGTGATCATCAGCTCTGATGACCCTCAACATTTAACCGTATTAAATGCCGACATATAATCTAATGATGACAGTGATCATATTTTCTTTACAGCCTGTCATAACAAATGTTGCCCTCCGTGTGGGTCTGATGAATACTGCTTTCACACACTAGACGGAACTTTAGCATGTAAGTGATGCTATCATATGGTTAGTATACACACGCACAGGTACGCGAACGCAAATATATGATTTGTGTGTAAATCCTTACGTTTCTCTGGCAGTTAAATTCCAATAATCAAACAGTGCATGATCTTTCAACTCACCTGGCACTGAACGCAGGGAATATATAACAGCGTATAAATCCCATCTGCTGCAAAATTAAATGCGCATGATAAAGATTTCAATCACTAAGCTATTAAATAAACGTATGATGTATAAACGGTTTTGTTGTAGTCTCACCCAGTACATTGTATATGTTGATGGTCAATGCCTCCGTTTTCAGGCCGCGAATCAGAGTATGCATAGGCAGCATCACTTGCACTGGTGTTAAGATGATGAAACTAAACCAAGACCAGACATTACAGATGTGGAACTCTACTTCAAGAGAATTGAGTCTTCATTGGACATTCAAATATGCTTATATTCAAATTAGTATTCATCATTTTAAGCTGCATAAAAAAATTATAGAAATATTAAATTTTTGTTGTTTTGTTTTCACTTCTGGACAGTTACATAGATGTATACAGCTAGCTGTTACATCATGCAACAGTCTGTGGTAACAAAAAGTGGGTGTTGTACAAGTAGGAAGTCCAATTTTCATATTGTATGTGTTACAATGTGAATTAAAAAAAAAAATCCACTGAGTTATTTTTACGATTAAACTACTTCTACACGGAAAATTACGAAATTGAATAATATAAAGTCCGTTAATTTTAATCAAATATTTTATTGTGAACTTTCGTGTCTTCAACACTTAATCAGATATTAAAAGTGTAGATTTATGTGAATGTTAATACATTTTACAATTTCCAGCGTACAATTCAACCAAATTCCATTCTCAAATGGCCTGTGGTGCCCTTGCTAGTCACTCTCGTATAGTTAATTATCTCAAATAACCACACAACGTTTACTCTCCCTACAACAACAAAATCACTCCCAAAATACATGGGCCTACTGGTCAACCTCAATTTAAACATGGTTAAGCTTTCCAATAAAATGCAAATTATCAAATTAGCCAGTCATGTTTAAGTTGTTTGTTTGATGAGATAATGCATGTGTCATGACTATGACCTTTGTGTTATCATCCCAGGTCATTGTTTTGATAAAAGTGCAAAACATTTACCGGCTTTCAAGCTTGGAACTGACACAAGACATTGATAACAATAAAGAATAAGTATTATTTAATGTTATATTGAACAGTGATGATAGTAAAGCAATCTAGTGTTACGTGGTTTAGTATGTAATTTTGTGGACATGTTTATATTTATTTCAATAGTTGCCAATTGGATGATGCTTAGGAATTTGGATCTAATTAAGCAGAGTATCGTATATTTATTTTTTACTGTTTTGTTTAGTACATAATATTGTGAGTATATGGGTACATATTATTGTGCTGTCTTCCACGAAGGATACAGTCGTGTGAGAAACATAATAGAGACCATGATTAAGGATATTCCTGTGAAATCTCACTATTGTTTTCCTTGGCTCCAGTAGCTAAAATGTAAGTAAGTTATTGTTTCAAATAGAGGATAAACCTTTAAACGTGCGAAATCCTTGGATTTATCATTTTGGAAATGATATACCACACACCATCCAATGTCACAGCTTGGAAGCCAATGATTACGAAATGGTTATACTTGCACAACAATCTATCGTGCTTTCTGACACTAGCGACATTTGGTAACGTCCAAAGTGGGGTAATATTTGTCAAGATCAGGTGGCTCACTATTTTTTAGGATGAGTATAGTTCTTATCCGTATTCTCAGTTTTGGTCAAGATGATAAGATTGTTGACATGTTTTGACAAGAATACATTTGACCTATTAAACTGTCAGTCATCAAGTCAACATAAACGTTGTTTTGGTGGCATCATTACTAATTTGGAACTTGACATCATCAGAATCAAGAGTTTATGCACTTAACAATTAAGAGGTCCCACTTTTTCACAGTTGTTTTCCATTTTCATGGGGTTCTGGGCTTGTCCGCGAGGTTTCGTGCATCCGAAGCCCATGTAATTAAAAGGTTGCGCCCCCCTCTTTTCCCAAGAACCTGGATCTGCTAGTGGTTAATGACATCACATTTGTTCATATAAAGTATATAGCTAATATAATTAGTTTCTGGACTCCTCTTGGTGCAACTACATGTATGTTACCGTTACTTCACCTCACTGACTGTTTGGTGATAGTTGATCCACACACTTCAACTGCACCCAAACGCACGCACCCTGATAAGGTGGAGATTGTCAACAATGTTTGGGAAGCACGAGGTCACTCCTTAGATTAGGTTTCTATCAAATAAATGTCATTCAAGTATTTAGTGAAGGTATCTGTGACTGAATTAAATGCGATTCGGTCATCAGTGATCACTGCAATGTTCAAGGTCATGAAATCATTTACATTCATTGTTATTTTAAGTGTTAGCTCGGGATGGTTTGGAATTGTGTAGATCGGGTGGGTATTACGTAATGCCGTTGATTGAAACACATCCTTACTAGGAGATTGAACATTTATCGTCTATTTAGTGAAGAATACTTAACTAGAGCGTTTGCTCAGAGTGTAGGATGTTCTGAAGTATGCTGTAAACAAAAAGTATCAGCACACGACGTGCAATTTAGCTTTGTGGATTTACATGTCTACGCCGCTTTACAATTTTATTTCAAGTTAGCATCTACAAAAGCAATAATCAATATTCAAACTGTAGGGCATGTTTCGGAGTGGTTGTTCCACAATCAAAACCCAGACAAATCCTGGTAGAATGCCTAAATCCCTTGAAAACAACATAGAGGCTTATTTAGACTTATTTAAAATTCTGGGGTACACTTATTAGTTTTTTGGGAGGAGGGGTGGAAGTGGTGGTGATGGCTGGGGATGAGGGGAGGGGGTTGGGAGCTGAAATTTTCATACGAATGTTGGTGGGGGTCTGAAACTCCTACTGTCATGGCTTAATTTTTGCATACCACGTACCTGAGTCGATATAAATTGTACGCCCCCTCACCCACCCATGGATGAGAGACCTAAAAAAATCTCCACATGTTGTTGGTGAGGAAGAAGGCAGAATAAGTCCTCGCTTCATTGGAAAGGCATATGCAACAATCAACAACGCAACATTATTTCGTGGACATATGAAATTGTGTTACTGGATAACATTAGCTATGTTATGGTATCAAGCAAATATTAAACCTCATTCAGTGATCATTATTATTGAATGAAGGTGTGTATTATGCATCATGTCACTTCCTCTGTGCCACCCCTGAATCCTGCATTCTGATTGGCTTAGAGCAGAAATAAATGGGCATTTATGCCCTATGCAATATTGTTCTCTAAGATTGGATCATACGAATAAGAAAGAAATTTGTTGGTTTGATTGTTGTTGTGCACAAATCACTTGCAATAATGTCGGTCATGTATTGAATATATGTAATGATTTTTTGGTTAATATGTATAAATTCAATGCCCTCATATGTTCGAGCACTCGGGCATTATTCACCAATGTCAGACACTTAATTCTGCATGTTGACCTCAAAACCATGGCACTTCCTCAATGAATCACCTGTGTCCTTCACAGGCAGTTTTAGTGTATCAAATTCGTTAACCAATCGTTACAGATAGCATACAACTAAATGCATACTAAGTTTATTCATAAATGTAAGGGAAATGCAGTTTTTGTACGTTTGTAAAAAAGTTGGAAAAAACATACACATTTCAAAGTAAGATAATCTTTGTCTTATAATAATTATCAAAGTATACTTCCATTGAAATCGTTAGTGTCTACAAAACTTTATAATGATCCTATAATTTTGACAGCAGTGTTGCTATTACAAATATTGGCATTACAGAATTGGTATTTAACATTTCTAAAAGGGATGTGGCATATATTGCTAGTAAAAGATGAACAGTTCATTTGACTCGGGCTGAGTTCATGGTCTGGAGAGAGGAGCCTTTCAAGATCGGAACGCCATAGTAGGGTATGAAACGTTGAATTTAAAAAAAATACCAAAAGTATATGCAACGAAGGTAAACTAATGTAATTGTTGGAATTGCCATTTAGTTACCGTATTTCCTGACATGGTTGATTGAAACGCAAGACAACTGCGAACATACAGATTTTAATTGTAAAAAGTGACCTGCACACACGGAAGTCTACTAGCACGCACCTGCCGTTGCCATGGAGCCGTCGTTTGACCTTCATCCGGTGGACTACGTGATGTTCGTGGGCGTACTGATGGTGTCGTCTGCCATTGGCCTCTTCTTTGCCTTCACCGGTGGCAAACAGAAGACTACGAAAGAGTACCTCTCGGGTAAGGTTCTTCACATTGTTAGAGTACATTATACATATACTTGGTCGCGATGTTACTCCATGCCAAATCATGACTATAGCCCTAATTGTAAAAAAAAGAAAAAAAAAAGAAAAAAAAGATTGAATACCTTACAAAGCAGCCTATACAAATGGTTCACCCAATATATTGGCCCAGAATTACATAATACTTGATGCCGCCACACAGTACTCAGAGCCGGCGTGTTGCAGGCGACCGCCAGCTGTCCATGATCCCCGCCTCGCTCTCTATGGTCGTGTCCTACATGTCCGCCATCTCCATGCTCGGAGACCCCGCAGGTAGGTGGTGGCAAGGGCAACTTTGCAGAAAGTGGTTGTGTTGCATGTGGTTAATAGCGACTTTAAGTGAATGGATGAGCTTGTACAATTCATCACGAGCTGTTATAACAATGATGTACTAAGCATGTTAATTGGATGGCACATAGACAGGATGTAGCCCTTCTTACTAGTAACCATTTACATTGTGTTTCTATGGTGGAAAAACAGAATATTAAATCAAGCATCAAATTCATATTCCCTTTAACGTAGTTTAAAACAACAACAATCAATGAACCATAAGCGAAGGAGCGGGGTTTTGCTCAGTCTTACAATGACTGTGTGTGATGTGAGCAAAACTCCACACCCCACTGTAGAATATAAATCTTAATCAAACGAGAATGACTTTGAACTCAATTCTTTATTCTCAAAAACTATAGTCATTGTAAGACTAATAGCTCCCCTTCTCCCACTTGACAGAGGCCTACCTTTACGGCGCCGTGTACATCTGGAACTCCGTGGCGTCCTGTATCGGTGCTGTGCTCGCCAACTTCATCTTCATCCCCATCTTCTACCCGCTCCAGCTGACCAGCATCAACAAGGTAGGACGCTCGCGCACCCTCGCAACAGACCGGATGAGGCGGGATGTCGTGCGAGGAGCGGGCAAAGCCACATTTTAAATATGAAAATGACCATAAGATGGGTACTCGAGATGGATTTGTGGCATTGCTTTGCGCATAGAGCTTATGGAGCTGATGGGATTCAATTAACGCCCCTACACCATCCCGCTAAAACATTGATTTTATCTGCCAGTGCCACTACCTACTTTTGAATCTAATAGGAGATACATTTAATAGCAGATCCTGCAAGGGGAGAGACACAATCCATCAGGCTCGCCTTCTTGCGAAAGTTATCATATTTGTGAGGATGTTCAATACGTGGTAGATAGCGGCGCGCATGTTCACATGCATCACTCAGTTTCCCCACGAGGGGCTTTCCTTGTAGAAAATACTAGACCCAGCCACTAACTTACAGATGACATATTGTTGATGCTTATCTAATATTCCATGGAAGAACATTACCAATGTTTTTGTTTTCGTTTCCATTTCAGTATTTTGAGATGAGATTCCAGTCCAAGATTCCAAAGCTGCTAGGTACAATATGTGGAGTACTACAGTGTGTAAGTACTAATATACTGAACTTGATGCGCATAAACTGACCATCGCTCTCGATTTCTGGTTGTACATGCACGTGGTTACTGGCCCTCACATTGCCAACGCGAACGTTTCCTTAGTGATCCCGCCTAACTCTCTACCCTTCTGTTACCTCACCATTGAATGAAGGGGAGACTACAATACGCTTCAATATAGCTTTATTGTTCAACCCAACCCGACTGCTGGGCCTTCTCGTGGGCCCGCATATATGCCCTCCCTAGACTGATTGTGTGAAATGAGGAGGCGTAAGGCTAGAACATTTTAATTAGATGGTCTTCGCCATCTTGACCAATGCATGTCCACCTTCCACAGTGACATGTCTCCTTCCCGTCTGCTCCCACAGCTGACCTACACGGGCGTGGTGATCTACGCGCCGTCCACCGCCATCTCGCTGCTGACGGGGCTGCCCACGCCCACCGTGGTGCTCGTGTGCGCAGCCGTCGCCGTCATCTACACCACGCTCGTACGTCTGGCGGTCTCCGCGTACAGTAGAACTTCTATGTTTAAGAACACCATAGAGATTAACTGGTCTCTGTATGGGGGTGCGCCGTGGTGTGTGTGGTCTTGAGAAGTGGTCTCTTTATGATTATGGAGGTGGTCTTACAAATAGTTGTAAGGGATGTGCATTTTCTAACATGGAGTTGATGAGCCTATTGCAAGAAACGAACGTGGTAATTGCACAGCATACGGCAATATGTCAATGATAGACCAGTAGGTTGAGAGATTCGTGAGTGCTTAACACTTATATACGTTAAAATAACTCATCTACATGCTAGCTACTTATAATTTGCAAAATTTAGTACAATGTGGTCAATTGGCAAAAAAGAAAACACAGTGATGCAAGGAACTATATGACGGTGTTTGCTCTACAGGGCGGTCTGAAGGCGGTCATCTGGACAGACGTGTTCCAGTGTGTCATCATGCTGGCCGGCATGACCACTATACTGGTCATCGTGAGTAGCGCTTGGTCATAGTATATAATGACTATATATTTTTTATGATACAGTTTATTTTTCTAATATACATGCCCATAAACACAACCACGTTGTCAAATTCAGAGTCACCAAAATGTACACAGAGACTTACGTGTACATGAAACGCGTTGATTCATCAAAAGGGATTTGGGGTTTCAAGGAAGTGGGATGGGGGAAAACTTAAAATTTGTGGGGTGTTGGGGAAACGGGCAAAAGATCTGGGGTGTGGAAAATAAGGCAAAAACAAAAATGAGGGATATGGGATTTCTTGACCCCTTATAACCCCTCTACCCATTCAATTAATATGATAAATTCAGTCACACGTATAATGCATGTACTAAAAGCAGTTCTCCCACATAATGGTCTTTGTTGTTTCCATTCTTTTCGAAGACAAAGGTAAGTTTCGCCATTTAACTTGACAGTTATTGCGTGTTGCAGGCGACCGTAGGCGCGGGCGGCTTGTCTGACACCTTCAACTACAACAGAGAAGGGGGCAGGCTCAAAATATTCAAGTAAGGACTTACTGTATCATTGTAAATACACCATTTACAGAGAGAAGCAGTGGTTTCTGAAGTTTATAAAATGAATTAAGCCAATAGAAAGTAAATTCCCAGTTACCCAACTAGTAAGCAACACACTGAGGTAGGCTGTTATATTATGCCGAGCTTTAATCCATATTGCCCAGTGCTGCAATCCTCTTAAGCTAGAGTCCCACAGTCCCTAATATTGAAACTTATTAACCAATCATAGTAATTTATATCCATTGTTAATCAACATACACACATTATCTACCCACAAACAACATATACAACCACCCACTAGAACTTTCCCATGGATTTCTCACGTGTACACAACAACACTCCCGGGCACTGGTGAGCGTGGTCTGCCTTTGCAGCGTGAGCCCGGACCTGACGGAGCGCGTCACCATGTGGAACACGCTGGTGGGCGGCTCCGTGCTCTACTCGCTCGTCTACGGCGCCACGCAGCCCGCCGTGGTGCGCTACTCGGGCATGAAGGACATCACCACCGCGCGGTGGTCAGTAGTGGCCCCCGGAGGGTGGAGGGGGAGGGAGGGGTAGGGGGGTGTTCAAGGGTGATTGACCACCCAATCATACGTTGAATATTTACGTGTTAGGGTAGGTACTATGGGTTTTTAAATGATCGTGGATTTACATTGGTATTGAAGTGGTCTATATGGTTTGAATGCCGAGGAAGACCTTTACAGCGGGGTGGGCCCTTCGAGGCACAACTGTCCTATACAACAATTTAGGACGTAAACACTACGGCGAGCGTCGTAAGCATGTAATGTGCGTGTACGTGTTTTTTTATGTATGTGAATTTGTCATCCTCGTTGATTTCGGGCTTGAAACAACACACGCTTGCGGTGTGAAATAGAATAACGTAAATCTGCTATGAGTATTAACAGAATTTCCATATCATATGTATATGCACACGTACATAATTATATGTCTGTATGCATAATAATTCCCCTGATATACCTCCTGTGTCACTCCGTCCCCACACTGCGCAAACTGTGCATACTCCCTGACTCCTCCACCCGTCTGACCCCTGCCTCCTCAGCTCGGTGTTCGTGGTGCTGGTCGGCAACCTGGTCATCTACCAGCTGCCGCTGCTCGCCGGACTCGCCATGTACGCCTACTACGCTCATATAAGGTGCGACCCCATCGCGGGCGGGCTCGTCGACAACGCCAACCAGGTGAGAGGCGAACCGCGGGGATGGCTGGTTGGTTAGTTTGTGGTGGTGGTGTTTGATAGGTGCTCGTGTTTAACGAATACATGTGACTAGAGGGCAGAGGGCACGCATCTGTTCACACCTCATAACATATCAAAATAGTATAATATTAAAAAAAGATTGACACGGCGACATGGCCACTAAATTCTGAGACCGCAAGTAGAGCGAAGGA
Source organism: Streblospio benedicti (assembly GCA_019095985.1). Lineage (NCBI taxonomy): Eukaryota > Metazoa > Annelida > Polychaeta > Spionida > Spionidae > Streblospio > Streblospio benedicti. The sequence continues at coordinate 51,345,247 of CM032664.1, read as the reverse complement.
TATTCATTTACCAAAATAATGATAATGCAACATTCAACATTCAAGAGACCAAACTGACATTGTTCAATGTTTTTATTTTCATTTTTTCCCAAAAAATCAAGTACAACATACCTACCATAGTGCCGCTTGTGCAGCCTTATAAAAGAGACCTTGTGCCTGCACTTGCAGCTGGTGCCGTACTTCGTGATGGACATGCTGAGCTACCCGGGCGTGCCGGGGCTCTTCATCGCCAGCCTGTGTGCCGGAGCCCTCAGGTAAGCGGTCAGTGACAGAGTATTTAAAGTACTCTCGAAGTAAGGGGTTTATCTTTTTCAAATCAAAATTTTAAATGAAGGGTTTCAATAAAAAAGTGAAAGTAGGTTTTTTGAGACAAAAAGTAACGTCTTAAAAAATAAGTGACAAAATAGGCTTACATCAGATTAAATTGTCCAAACAACCAATAAAAATAGTCTAAAATCTATTCTACATACCTACGGTGTGTTTGCCTGTATCATTTCAATGTAATCTGTCACCACATATAC
>CM032664.1:51302031-51344626 GCA_019095985.1 Streblospio benedicti | reverse complement strand
GTCGCCAGAAGCATGGCGTGGCTTTTTAGCGGCGATGTACTGCGGTGTCCCCTTAGTACCGGAGGCCCCAGGGTGGCATTAGTGGAATGACTTCTTCGTGCCAGTCTTGCTCGTTGGCGGTGTTAAACAAAAATTCTGGAATATATTCCATATAACCCACCAAAATGCTATTTTTAGTAACAAAATATTTACAAACACGCCATGCCGCCGGTACGAAGGGGTGCGCGGCATCAATAGAATGGGGGGGGTTTAGTGAGTGTGTGGTGATGGTGTTTGATAGGTGCTCGTGTTTAACGAATACATGTGACTAGAGGGCAGAGGGCACGCATCTGTTCACACCTCATAACATATCAAAATAGTATAATATTAAAAAAAGATTGACACGGCGACATGGCCACTAAATTCTGAGACCGCAAGTAGAGCGAAGGATATTCATTTACCAAAATAATGATAATGCAACATTCAACATTCAAGAGACCAAACTGACATTGTTCAATGTTTTTATTTTCATTTTTTCCCAAAAAATCAAGTACAACATACCTACCATAGTGCCGCTTGTGCAGCCTTATAAAAGAGACCTTGTGCCTGCACTTGCAGCTGGTGCCGTACTTCGTGATGGACATGCTGAGCTACCCGGGCGTGCCGGGGCTCTTCATCGCCAGCCTGTGTGCCGGAGCCCTCAGGTAAGCGGTCAGTGACAGAGTATTTAAAGTACTCTCGAAGTAAAGGGTTTATCTTTTTCAAATCAAAATATCAATGAAGGGTTTCAATAAAAGTGAAAGTATGTTTTCGAGACAAAAGTAACTTCTTAAAAAAATAGGTGGCAAAATAGGCTTACGTCAGATTAAATTGTCCAAACAACCAATAAATAGTCTAAATCTATTCTACATACCTGTGTTTGCCTGTATCATTTCAATGTAATCTGTCACCACATATATACCACTAGCCTATCACACAGGACTCTAACATGGAGAGGCATTTCATTATACAGACACACATGGTATTTAAGTTTTGATCAACCCTGCTTTGAATTGCACCTAGTAGAGCTAGAACTCGTCTTACTCTACGTAAAGATACTGACACAGACATGAGTGGTGTCGGCTGCTCCCTCAGACATGATTATAGTCTCCCGTTTCACGCTGCAGCACGGTGTCGTCCGTGCTGAACGCGGCGGCGGCGCTGGCCTGGGACGACGTGATCTCGCCGCGCTGGCCGCACATGGAGCAGTGGAAGGCCACGCTCGTCTGCAAGGTCATAGGTGCGTGCTGCGCCGGGGAGGGCGCGTGTAAATGGTGTAGCTGATTGACAGGTGGTTAGGTTGTGTTTTTGTGTGGGTCGGGTTGTAGAGTTAGGTAATGGGAACCTGGGAATTTGTTAGAATGTGAGATACACACTGGGCCGTATGTTTCACCGATACAAGTGTGTGGTGGCAGATTCAAAGGGGTCTTACGTCCCCTCTGCGGCCAAATGTGTAATTTTTTGAGCATTTATCGGACCAAAGTGTCATTGGGCATGTCATTGGCAGATCCAGGGAGCATGTGGGGGCTGCATCTCCCGCCACACCCGCCTCCCTCCATTATCACCCCCAAATCATTATTTTTATATTTTGTTGGCATCTCCACATGCCTTCGAGCGTACAAAAATATTAACTCTTGTGGGTGTGCACTCCCCCTTTTTCCAAAAACCTGGACCTGCCTGCATTTTACATGTTTTTGATCCTGTGGCCTTGGGTTGCGGGACATGTTACTGTGTACATATGTCTGCTGTTTCCCCCATGTGTGTGGTGTGTTGTAGTGGTGGTGCTGGGGGCGGCGGCCGTGGGCGTCTCCTTCGTCACCATGGGGCTGGGAGGCACCGTGCTGCAGGTACGAACCGCCACGCACACACGCGCATGGACACACGCACACACATCTGAATAGCAATGCGCCGAACACTTACATGTGTCCACCTCTCAAATGAACACATGTTATTATGATTTAACCACTGTAAAAGAGCGATTTTTCTATATAATAAATGGTGCAGCTGAGTTCATTTGGACCCCCGCACTCTATGTTTATTTTTTCTATAATTTAGATGAATTGGTTCTCATTTAGACTGAGTTCACTGGGTCACAAGTGGCATTGTTGTGCCACTCTGCTGGGGAAATCAATTATCTTGGCATTTGTAGAGCATGTATATTTTCAGAAAATTGTTGAGTGAAAATCATTTGTGTCACCCATATTTCATAGCAATTTAAGTCAAGTTCGCTGGCGTACTGGGTGAACGATACAATTACATGTACCCATATGAACTAATAATGTAAGGAGAACTTTTCATAGAATGTGTGGGCTTGTAATCATGATCATTCTTGATGCTGTATACCGTATATTAATTTGATGTGTATGTGACACAAAATTAGATATTCAAGATGTAACTTATTGACAACTAGTATATCTACGAATACATCCACATGATTTGATTAAAGTACAAATGAATACCATACCAAGTCAGTCGATTGGAATAGAATGGTTCGGGGTGTTATTGTTTTGAATACATTTATTTCTAATCAAAATTGACTGTAAATATCCATTCACACGGACTCTCGCCCATGCTATTATGGGTGTATAACAGGGCAACAGGTACTCCATTGATGTGTTGCACGCTTTTCAGGCAAGCATCTCTTTGAATGGGTCTTTGGGCAACGTGATCCTCACAATGCCCATAATGGGCGTATTCTGCCCGTGGGTGAATGCCAAGGTATGCCAGGGAGAGGGGTGCGTGGGCGTGTGGGAGAAGCCTTGTGGGATGAGCATGCAGATGCATATGGAGATGTACATGTACATACCGGTTGCTGGCGAATAAAGTGCGACTATATGTTAGCATTAGTGGTGTATTGCGATGGTTGCATGAGCACAAAACAATGTGTTTTGTCATTGCATAGTAGCATATTATCTTACCTAGTTACCTACGCAAAATAGCATGATAACAGTTACACGAGCTATCATACGAACATATATATGCTAAAGGAAGGAACCTATGCCTGGTTTGTGGAAACAAAGGTCCCCTTTTTGCCCCCAATCCTGCCTTGAGCAACCAATTACTCGACCTCTGTCCTTCATTCACAACTGGCCACCCATGCATGCTTTAACCACGTGGCCGTCGTCTGTCGCCAGGAAGTGGTCACTCTGCATGCTTTGTGACCACTTACCCTTTCTCCCCTCACCAGCCGGGTGCATGTTGCAGGCGAGTCTGTCCCTCAACGGGGCGCCTGGGCGCGCCGCATTCGGCATGATCGTGTCCGGCTGCTTCTGCCCGTGGATCAACTGTATCGTGAGTGCTTCTACATGTTTGTGAAATGATTCTTTTGTTTTTCAATATAGTAAACCCTCTTAAGAAGGGACAATAGTGTGAGTCCAAATCAGAGTCACCATAAATAATTTCTTCGTGGTAACCATATTAATTGTCAATGAGAAAATGAGGATGTTCCCTTACTCACGAGAAGTTTCGCGGAGGTGATCCCACTGGGAGGTTTTACTATATTATCTAGTTCTGATTTTTATTTATTTTATTTTCATCGGTTTTACTTATAAATATATGTATGCCTGCGGTGGCTATCAAAGAATATAGTATATGACTAAAAGCATACCTTTACTTTTTCGAAGTATGCATATTCTTCTCCATAATAAGTAAAAAAGATAATTTGTACGGACCGTTATATAAACCATGAGAAGTTAAGCAGCACAGTCTAAATTTATGTTTTTGTATCAACTTTTAATTATTTGTACTACTATTCATATTGCCAAAGTCGGTTTACAAACTCTTAAACTAAAGTTTTGATTCAAATCTAGAATACACTTATTAACTAGCCATTTATTGCGTAAAGCTGTCGTTGATCAGTATACTAGCGCAGCCTGGAAGTACATGTAAAACAATTAAAAGCCCCAAACGACATGCACATGATTACCAACAGCGTAGATTTCAGCTGGCCTGCACCTGCAATATAGGCAGCAATAGTGATAATAACCATACACCTGCTGTGCTTGCGCAGGGCGCGGTGACGGGGTCGCTGGTCAGCACGGCCTTCCTCATGTGGATCATGATGGGCTCGTACACGCTGCAGAAGTTCACCACCGACAAGCTGCCCACCATCACCGACATGTGCAACGTCACCGCCCTGCCCCCGGTGAGACTTTCAGCCCAACACGTGCTCTGCACTCTCTCTCTGTACTAGGCATATACTTTATTGTTTGTGTGCAATTCAGTTAAAAGTTCACTTTGCAAAATGTAATTGTAAGTATACTATAGCCACAACAATTTGTTCTGTTTGCTCGCAGAGTACATCAGCGAAATTGTAATGCTAATTGTTGGTAAGTCAGTCTTCTGTATAGGTCTGCCCTAATTGAAACAGTGTTGATCATGTATACATGTATTTTTCTGTACATCAGTAAAACATCTAGACACAAAAATAACAAGTCAAAGTAAAAATAATGTTTATTATACTCACACAGTAGATCTACAGCAATTATGACATACAGATATGCACATATTTAGCCAACCATAAGCAGATCTAGAATCTTTTCCCAGGGGCTCCCGGGCCCCCTCATCGCGCGTACAGAAACCCATGAAATCCCTGAAGTGCGCCCCCCCCACTTTCCTAAACACCTCGATCTGCTATCGCCAACTTCAGTGTTTTTGATGCATTGACTTTTGAAGGTTGTTTCCCCAAGAGAACATTTATTATAACTTCATTTTTTTCTAATTGTACCTTGTTGAGTACGTAATAATCTTATCTATGATATAATATGGTTTGAAATATACAGATCAATAAAAAGCATTGTTATTAAGCAATTAGTGAAAATGTTGTTCTGTTCTTTTATTGTTTAAAGTTAAGTAATTAATTTAAAAAAAAAAACATAAACACGTTTTCCCTCTTTTTCCTTTTAAAACGTAATTGTCATTTTAAGTTGTTGTAAATAACGCTAAAACTATTTCTTTACAAGGATAACGATACGACGAGCTGGTTCACTAACGCTATGCCAACAGTACAGTCAGTGGTAGAAACATCGGGTTCGTTGTGGAACAACGGAACAAATCTTGTATTCGAGTCATCACAAAGGTGAGCGTACCACAGTCATTATGACAAAAGGGAGCTGTGCTAGATTAAAATGTATAAACTAAATAAAGTGGCTTACTCTTTTGATAATGCTGCACTATTGTGTTTGAGTAAAACAGTGTTTATTATATAGATAAAGTGACTACTGTCTGTTTCAGAAGTGCGGTTGAATACATGTACGGAATCTCGTTTTTCTGGTACACGTTTTTGGGCGTGATAATCAGTGTCGTCGTGGCATCCATTGTGAGCTTATTCACAGGTGGGTGTAGACAATATTGAGGTGTGAGGAAATAGGCAAGTATCATAATTATACACACCACTTGATGAAATAGACATTGGCAAACGTAAGCTGTTAACAAGTAGAAGCCACTCAATGGTTAATTATAGACTAGTAAAATACATTAGCATTGGTTTTATGTGTGTCATAGCGGGGTGTCATATCCATTAGCTGGGAAACATGGAAAATATTTATCCCTTCAGCAGCTTGCTTCAAGTTGCTTGAGGTTTAAACACAAAACAACTAACCACTTACCCTTTACCAAAAACATGCACACAGACATTTCCATGGTCTTCATCCAGTACGTAATCACCGTATAGTGATGCTGCACGTGTCCCCCTTCCACTTATTAGACAACACGTCACATCGCACTTTCAAATTACCGGTACATCCAAGTTAAAGTTGACCACAAATGAAAACTTCTGCCACCATTAAACCAAGCTGTGATTGTTGTTCAGGCTGCACCAAGAGCTATATGATCAACCCCAAGCTGTTGGTACCGTGCGTGCGGCGCTGTTACATGAGGCGCGTGCGCACCAAGGACATCTCTCTGTCCCCTCTGGGGGAGGACCTGGTGGGTGATGCCCATAGCACTGAGCAAGGGCCAGCATATAATGAGAGAATGTAGAGTGTGGGTTATGAGGGTGGTTTGTGGTGTGAATTTAAGTCAATATACTTATAGTACAAATGTATGTCTTTAAATACCTAAATAAATTAATTGGATAACTTCTCTGTCTTCTTCAATTCAAAGCCCTGCCTTGCAGTTCGCACGGGCATACGATCAAAACAGATCTCGTTCACTGACATATTCAGATTACTGAGTAGTATTTTTAAAGTTAAAAGTACGCCGACAGTAGAAAGCTCTGCAATGACATTTGTGTTTTAATTGCTATAGGAAGATGACCCTGAAATCCGTCAACGCTTTGTGCAGAGCTACAACAGGAATGTGACTTACTGAAAAGAAGTCTTGGAGCGAAATAGAGTGCACGGAAGTCTTCGCATATTGATATTTGACAATGGCCATGTTCTGCATGTATCAGACCACAGCGGATGACAAACTTGCACAAACAACAACATTCGCAATGTACAACGTTCTACGATTCACCATAGAAAAATGCTCAGTTAAAAACAATTACCGGTGTATCGGGTACTAGTAACTGTCGCATCCTATATTTGTATACTTAGTAGGTAACTATTTTGTAATGTTTGTGACCCACAATGCATCAGCTGAAAATAATGCTTATCAATAAATGTAACTTTTATTATGTATAAATGTGTAAGTTCATTCATTGATGACACCCGCACTGTATTACTTATTACAAATAAATACTGTAAAACTAGAAAATTTTATGACTATTACATTTTGCAATTTTCATATAAAACTAATTTTGAGACTATTTAATTTAGCGATTTTGGTACATCCTAGACCTACTTTATATGGGCGATTAATGTTTGCTGGCTATTTAAGTTTGCGTTTATGCACCTACCCACGAAATTCGCAAATTAAATCGTGCACAAACATTTCTAGTTTTACAGTACTAATACCACCCCGAGTGTCAACGACTCACTTGATTGCTCAAAACTCATATATGTCCTTGCTATAGTAGACTGATTAATATTCATAAACTGTATACCAATAGACAGATGGGGCCGCTGAGGCCTGGAGGATTTGCATACGTATAAAAAGAATATGGTGCCCCATCCCCTCAAATATCCCTGTAGACAATAAAGAGAATCTGTACAAAGTTAAAGACGTATTTAATACTATATACAAATTGAAGAAAAGTCTTAACTTAGTACAAATGACGGAGTCAAGCATAGGAGGATTGCCAATCATTGGTTGTCTCCCAGATACATAAACAAGACAATCCAATCAGGACCTTCCAAACATAATTACAAAAATTTTAGCTGCCCAATCATTATGAGTGAATTCCAGTCCTGAATACTTAGTATAAAGGTAATAATTTGCAGAATGTATCTTTTATGAACCACACATCATAGCATGAGAAAATTGTCACCATGACAATAAATATCGGTAATATACCGTAGACTCTACCATTAAAATCTATATTAGAGAACTCTTCAATCCAGTAATACTAGTTAAAAGTCTGCTCATGTACTGTAAAATTAGAATATGTCTTGGCTGCTAAATTTTGCAATTTTCAGCTCTAAATTATTTTGTGACTATTCAATTTTGAGATTTTGGTTCATCCTGGACCTTCTTTACATACACTCTTAATGTTTGCCGACTAGTAAAAATATCTGTTACTGTAAAACTAGAAATGTTTGCGCACAATTAATTTGCGAATATCGTGGGTAGGTGGAAAAACGCAAACACTCGCAAAATTAAATAGTCACATAGTAATTTATAGATAAAAATCGCAAAATTTAATAGCCACAATATATTTTAGATTTACAGTATTTAAGTTTGCGTTTTTGCACCTATCTACGAAATTCGAAAATTAAATCATGCGCAAACATTTCTAGTTTTACATTAACAGATATTTTTTACTCAGCTCTAGACTACGACACTAGGGAGTGTTCATAAAGAACTGGGGGTGGGGACGGTTGCCGGGTAGGTAATTTTCAAAGCTCAATGTTTGAAACATTTTTACCCCCCCCCCCCCTGACATGTGAAACTTTTCTGGTCGCCGCCATACCCCTCTCCCCCTTAGCGTCATGCCATTAAGAAGACCTGGGTCTATCATGAACTCTGAAGCCCCGTCCACCTTGCTATGACCACATGCGACGGTAGCATACATGATCCGACAGTCATAGTGTTGCTGGTTGTGACGGGGCCTGTCCGCACCACATCAATGATAAGTCGTAAGCCTGCTGCGATCCATGGCGAGCGTTCAATAAAGTAAATGGGTAGATACAGTTTTTAATATTATTGATTAGAACACATGTACACGCATATTGTGGATGAGTAAAATACCAGCTTAACGCACAACTTCACGGTTGCCCGTCGCGTCATAGGTGTGTCCACACCAACGCAACCAGTTGCAACTATATGCGACCATGACTGAACATGCTCAGTCATAGCGACGACTGTACATTGATTGAATTGTAGATGTAACATCCACCCCGCCCAGATTTTGCTCGACGCGATGGCACGTCATATACTGTCGCATGTAATCATAGCAGTGTGGAGGTGGCGGCTTTAGAACTAGCATTTTTACAGTCTTCTAACATTGATCCTGTGCCATATTGAAATCGATTTCATTCAAACTGTCGTCAAGGTATTGCCCTTACTTGTCAATCATTGATAAAGACAAAAGAGGTAGATACAAGGGGGGGAGATATACATGGTCTGAAAATGCTGATCATAACTAGGGCTGATGCATCCTCCCGATTGGCATCAGCGAAACTTTTCTGGTCCTCCCCCCCGCCCCCATTTTAGCGACCCCTGCGGTACTTGATGAACATTCCCCTTGAGCACGATATGTGTTTCAAGATGGACATTATAGACGGGAAAACTTGAGGGACAAGTGGCAAAGGGAGTACTGACGGTACATGTATGTAACAATCAAACAAGCTTTGATATAGTACAGTAAAACTGCATGACCACTATTAACCAATATTGAACACAATATTTTTTGAAAAGTTATAACAAATATATGATACATAAAAATAAAAGTAATACTAGCGCAACTAGATATACCTTGGTATCAAAATTTAAAAAAAACTGCTTCACTGTGTACATACACCCATTTCTTACATTCTATGCAACATGTCCAGACGTACATTCTAAGACACCAATATACATATATATAATACAAAGTAGTAGATCTTTAAAATAGGGATGGAAAGGGGTGTTAAATTTCCAGTTAAACTACCTGGGTTCTAACTATTTTTGCCCGGAAGAGAGGTCTAAGTAGTTTTTGCCTCTCCCCAACTCATCAGCAGCGCGGCCGGGCACGTCCATTGAAGGACTACTAAAATCAGATGGTGTTTCAATAAAGCCAGAGTGAAAAGTCTCCACCTTTGTAACCTCCTCAATGTCTGAGGTGTCTACTTCTTCTTCTGTCATTGGCACTACCTCAGTGTCACGGGGAGTAGGTTGTGTGTACTTTTTCACTATTGTGTAAATGAAAAGTGAGGAAATCATAAATAAAGCGGCCACTAATGCACCGATAATTGGCAAATCAATGCTCGTCCTTGCTGCTGGTTTATTCTCTGTCTCATTATAAACCTCTACTTTGAACACAAATTCCTCTGATTTGGCAACCTTCATATTATGTTGCAATATATGCAGCTCAAATGAATACGTTGTGTTCTCTGCCAGTCCAGCTATGATCAGACGACTGCTGTTTTTCGCAACGATTTTCCACTTACAGGCGTATTCAGTGGCAGTAGCTCGGCAATACTTGATACGTATACTATCATAGTCACCTTGCACAGTGTCCCATGCCACCTTTACATCCTGTTTTATTTGAGAGATGTTCAACTTGTCAGGGGGGTTTGGTAATGTTCTTGTAGCGATATAGTTAGGTTTAGACTGTAATCCATTCGAATACATTCGTATCTTGTACAAAGTATCTGCCTCTAGCATATCCAGTAGAACTATGTATTGGTTCTTTTCATATGAGAGAGCAGATATATTATAAATCATCTGATTACTAAACCGATTTTTGTAGGGTGCATAATATACCTCGTCGGGTTTCTTGGAGCTGTTCCAATTCAACAGCATGCTATACGCTGTGATCTCAGAAGCAGTGGGAGGCCATGACCCAGTATTTTCCTCTTTCAGTTCAATGTTGATCTCCGTTTCATCGATTTTGTTTCTTACACGACATGTATAATTCCCAAAGTTCTTCTCTTTGGTTGGTGTGATTTTAAGATGCACATAGTATAGATCTGGATTCAAATTCCAAACCTTACTGACACCATGAGTGATCACATTTTTATTCGGCTGCTGCCACTGGATAGATATAACAGAAGGGTAGGCATAGAACAGTGCAATCAACGTAGCTTCTTCATGTCGTTTGGCTTTTATTGGTGACCCCACGTAGGTTTGTTGCACAGGGGCAAAGTATATATTTACTGTATGATTCTTATAGTCGTAGCCAGCTAGATTGCCAGCAAAACATGTGTACTTTCCTACATGTTTGTAATTAGTTTTGTTTATATAAAGAAGTGAACCCTCGTACTGTGTTGATTGATATGGCTCATATTTTGAGTGGAAGTCCCACGCGTATTTATATTCATCGGGTTCACCACCGCTTGCATTACAAACCAATCTCAGTGTTGTAATCTCCCATGGTGAGGTGGTGTCACTGATTTTCACGCTGGATGGTTTCACTGCGTGGGGACAATAATCGTCTGTTGCCTTACAGCTTTCCGCGACTTTACCATAACACGCAGAATTCCATCCTTTGTTGAAGGCAATGCTACATTTTTTTCTTTTAGCAGTCGTATTACAACTACTATCGCTTTCAACAAAGCAGTTGCAAGCTTGCGTGATTGTGTAGCAGCTGTCGATTTTTGAACAATACTCACGATCATGACACGTTATCATTTTGGGGGCTAATCCATATACCACAACATCATATACGGTTAGATTTGTGGTTTTGGAACTTATTCTAATTTGTTTCGCGTAAGAATATAATTTTGCACAAGTAAAAGACATTGTTTTTACTTTTTGTACTTGACCACCACCCTCGTAAAAATCAACTGACTTAAAAAAGCTACAATCTTTCAAAGTACCACTTTTCTGCGATATTATTGACACATTTGTTAGTAGTGACGGTGACTGTAGAGCCTCGCCATTTAGACGGCTTTTACTATAGGTGACAGAAACTGACAGCACCCAGTAAGAACGCCCAAGATTTAACTGCAGAAACTCGCCGACAGTTTTCAAATTTATGAACGTGTTCACATTGCCATCAATGGCATACAAATAGTCCCATTTTGGGGTGTTTCTGTACGCTAAGTCTACTAGCCTCAACTCATCCATCTTTTCCCAGGAGCCGTTGTTCAAGCACGTGATATTGAACTCTATATGGAATCTAAAAAATAATATATACACACAGTGTAGATAAAATGTCATGTTTATCATTATTCTAGAATGATATTGAATCACTAAAACTAGACTCATTGATATAAAATGTAACGTGTTAGAACTTGGTGCACACAATACAAGACCAGTCTGCTTTCAATGTACATGTATTTTGAACACCGTGAAGAGCTACTGAATAGCCTGTGTTTTCTTAAAAGGCCCATCAAACATATTCCATTCGAATCAAATATTAGGCTAAATGACTTGAATTCCCACCTCAAAGCACATAGGTAATCTGGTTTTAGAAGCACGTTACCATTTACAATTATGGGTATTTCTGCCTCTGACCACCCGCCACCCACACCCCATCCAGATTTTTGACTTACTAACTTACTATGCAAACACCACTGGCTATATTGCTATAGGACAAATAAAAATCAATATTTTCATACAGGCCAATGTCAAGCGCCGGTTCATGCTGTCGTGCACCTGCCGATATTAGAATACACGAAAATAAAAGACCTTTTATGTTGCTTACATTCTATGACAACCTAAATTATCAATGAACAAACATTGTACATACTAAATACTATAGAAGTAATATGTATTGTATTGTGTTGGTAAATCATAGTAGTATACATACCACACACACACACACCCTCCCATGATGCACGCTAACCTGTCATATTTGTTGTAGCTGATGCCCAGGTTCAGATTTATACTGTAGGTGGCAATGTCTCCCTTGTCCCGACCCCTGCAGGTCAGCGTCTCCACGTCGCCCTCCCACCTGCATCCAATAACATCTTTGAGCTCGAGTTTCCTGGCCGACGGAGGAAAACCACAGTGAATTTTACCGTCTTTAGGGCACCTAAGGGCAAAGAAGAGAGGTGGATTGCTTTAACATATTCGACTCAAACTTCAACTGTGCAATATAAACTAACATCATCTCACTTGACTCGTTTCTTCAGTTGAATCCAGAACCTTGTAAAGAACTATGAAAGACACGATGAAGTAGACAATTCAGTACATTTCAAATTTATTTGGAGGGGGATCATTTCTTAGAACATTACAAAATAGGCCTACACATTTTGATATTGTTCAGTCACTCACTATCGATTTTAACATTACAAATATACCTTATTCATGTGAGAGGATTGGTGAATAGCTAGTTCTAACAATTTTTACTCCCCCCTTTCTCTAGTCACTATAATGAAGAGGACCGCATGCAATTTCACAAGTTCAGTACTAAGTATTTATATATCTTCTATGGTTAGTACAAATAAACTGTTCTCAATATCCCCTCACATTTATCAGAAATTCCATCTCATCTACCTTTTGTAGACTAAAGGCAATGAAATAAAACGTGTCTATGTGATGAAGTCTAGTGTAGTTTTACTCTAGTTTACATATGACATAATGAGGTGAGGTGTGGCCATTCGGCAATCCTCGTATGTTTCCGCTACTCTCACAAGAAATCTCGGATCAATCTCGTATCCAGAGATTTCTCGAGATTGGTGCGCGCATCGTCTCTCTTCAAAATTAGTGACAACATGAACGGAGCTCTGTATGGAGAGTGATCTTGGATGCGATAGGAGGAGGAATATGTATAAAAAATCCTACAAAAGTGATCCAGCTGCCTTCTCACTACTCTATTGTGTATGCATTACGACGTTCAAAACAACATGTAAGACGTTAAGTCGGTTAGAACAACCTGTAAGACTTAATTAGTTATAAAGCTACCGATTGGAGCCTGTCATTTTGTCTTTGGCAAGACTTTCGCTCTTCTCCCAAGAGTTTCATCAGGCTCATGAAAAAGATCCTCTCAGTGGGTCACATGACCGCTAGGATTAGGCGATCATGTGACAGCAGAACTGTGTACACGGGGGGCAAGTCATAGCCTATGTCGCGGTTCATCCGGTGTCGGCGCTCTCTGATTTCAATGGCCTCACGGATCTTCATGCGAAGCTCCAGTTCCTCACTTGCTACCACTCTAAAGTCACTAGGGCTGATCTTGTGCCCTGTATTCTTGATATGGTCCCCAATTGCCGTTGGAACGCGTTTAGGGTTCAAATGTTCTTTGACTCTGGTGCTCAGGATCCTGCCTGTCTCCCCAACGTGTGTATCCTGACACTGAGGGCAGTTGACGCCATAGTGACTGTGTTTACGGGGCGTGACTGCGTAATTAAGGCCTTTTTTTCTAGGACTGATCGTTCTGAATCACTAAGGTTGTGTTTTGATATGTTAATAAGCACCCATCTTGTCCTGTCGACGTGTTCCTAAAGACTGTCATAGGCTCTTCCGTGTCTCGTTTTTTACGTACCAACTTCTCAAATTTACCGCGTTGTTTTTCCTTCACAGAATCGAAAATGCGCTCAGGGTGTTCAAATGTGCGTTGCTTGGTAACCGTGTCTACAACGGAGGCATTCGGCAATCCTCTTTTGTTTTCGCTACTCTCACAACTGTTGAGCTCCGAAACTTTCTGAGTAATTCCGAGTGCAACTGAGGTCCACAATGGAGTTCGACAGGCGATTCTGTATGTCATCTTTTTCTACTTATTTTTTCATAAGACCTGACGAAGCTCTTGAGAGAAGAGCAAAATTAAGTCATGGCAAAGACAAAATGACCGGTTCCAATAGCTTATAGGTAGCTATAAAACTAATCAAATATTTATATAATGGAACCCAATAGCTTACATTGTGTGAACATTTGAGACGTTCAGAGAAGTGCGGCCACGTTACTGTTGGGAGGGTTGAGCGCGTTTTACGCTGGTCGCTGGGTATTCTCGTAAGCATACAGCCGTAAACAAGCCAGATATTTTATTGGTGGTCTGAATTCTGGGCATTTTAGTATATATGTGTATTGTTAGTGCGTATACAATGTGTCTAATAAAATGTCATGGGATCATTCATAACACCTAGATATGGAAGTTAGTGTTATTCCCACGCTAAACGGACCATTCAAAAAGCAACATAGACTGTCATAGTTCCAAAATGGTTTCCATCTCATGATCTCATCACGTCCGAGCTGTTGAGCTTCGAAATATTCCAAGTAGTTCCGAGTGGAATGTGGCAGTGATAAACTATACATATTTTATATACTCACTGTAACCCAGATCTAACACTCCTCCACAGGCACAGGCACCATAGGCTTAACAATATCAGCAGATGGGACCCGACGGCGAAAGTTCCTCTCATCACTTATAACTTTTACTACCCTTCTGTATTTTGTGGTTACAAATAAGCAAGGATTGCGAGTGGGCCAAAGTTACTAGATCTAATCATGTTAAAATCCATGTCAGTCCGAGATTCTAAGCTTCTATATTGATTGTTTCTATTTTGACACGCCAGAGCAATAACACTGAACATATTTCAACAGGCTACATATGGTAAACGATTTCATGGACTGAAAAATTCCCTTTTTCTTGTTGAACTCCGTGTATCGTATTATTAAGATAAAACAACTCACTTTTTGACAGTGGCTATTTTACAGTGGATTTTTTTTATTTTATTTTTTTATTCTAGTTCAATGTAATAAATCTAAAGATCTAAAACAGCATCCTTTTTCAAAGTATGCCCGTCTCTTGGCGTAGTAAAGGGGCCCATCATTCGTGGTCAGTTAGTTTGCACCATACATGTACATATTGATCTAGAATGTGAGTGCGTGAGTGGGGTATGGGTTACCCAGAATTCAGTCTGCAGAGCGGTCAAGATACTAGCTTTTTGACATTCAAAATTCGATTATGTGTAAACCTATTAGGCCTACTCACTATTTATAGAAATGAACAGGTAATCGGGGCGGTATAAAACATCTGTTTGTTTGAAAAAAGGTCGCAAAATCAATTCAAAATAGTGAGGTATTAATACTTTAGAGATGCGTAAAATAAGAATAAATAAAAATCTCGGTTACTTCCAAAGTCGCCCCATACGGCATGTGTCACTGTTAGGGGTCACTTATTACATCCCCTCCATTTCACTCGGGGTCACCTTTTCCACCACTCAGTTTCACAACGGGTCATGATTTCAGAAATCCTTGAATAGAATATTATGTGAAATGACATGGGGTAATCAAGAAAAAAAAACTATTTTTGTGTGCGGAAATTTCAAGATGTAAAGTTACGGCCATGACTAAATAACAAAATTTGTAGATCAGCATGTCTATTAAGATTTCCCAATTTGCATGACAAAAACAAACACAAAACAAAACCATATTTATTTTTTAAATAAAAACAACAACCAAGCCTATGGTGTGCACTGTGACCCCGTTCAATACAGCCGCCCTAAATCACGGTGGCCGCTGCCGCCGCTGCCGCCGGATGCCTTAAACAAGCAATCAGCAGCGTCTGGGTCGATGCCGGCTCTATATTTAGATGAATACTCTTTATTGACAGCGACTCACGGTAGCCGATACTTCTACTACTCACCTGTTGTACTTGAGTTCACGCTGCCGGTACTGCGAGGGAGAAGTTGATATGTTAATTAGGATGTTTTAGAAGGTGTACGATGAAAGGCCTCAATGGATTAATGTAATAGAAGAAGATATGATTAGGATTTCATTCATGCTTTAAGATCCACTTGAAGTAAGTAAATGTAAGCGCTAATTTGAATAGTAACCACTCAAAGTAAAACAATATAATTAGTAACATCGTAGCCAATGGTCAGAGTGACGTACGCTACAGAGGTCTACTCGATGGCTGTACGTTCACGTAACTTTCAACTGAACACACATGAGACACTTATCCTAAAACCACGCCTGTACTGAGGTACGCAAGCGGTCGTCTCCCTATCCCGAGCCAGAAAGAACCAACGGAACATTTCGCAATGCCTCTACTACTATTACCATCTTCACATGCTGATAACTTGCCTTGCAAATTGCTTTTAAGTAAAAACGCTGGGGTACAGATCATAGGCTAGGCAGTGCGCAGCCCCCCCCCCTTTTCCCCACCAAAATACTTCATTTTCATAGGGTTTTTCATAAAATCCATTAAGTGCCCCCCCCCCCCTTTCCTTAAGTGCGCCCCTCCTTTATCAAAAACCTGGATCTGCCTATGGCAGATGAGCATAGCACCACATTTCCAGAGTTGCGTTCCCAGTGCCTTATGGACATGGCGGTAGGCGAAGTAACTCACTTTATAAGATTGAAGATGTTGATTGAGCGTTGAATTTCATTGAAGTGCACGGTCAAGGTTAATAATCACTCATCAAAATATGCTTTCAATTGCCTACGTGTAATATAGTACGTGGTATCTTGAATAACAATGACTATCTAGTTCGAACTGTGGTATTTGCTTCTATTTATATCTCATTTAAATGTATATACATCAATATTTCCTTTACGCTGGTGGATTGTACTCAAACGTTCATTCATAAAGCACAGTCTATACTGGGATCACCTCTATGATAAGGCAATTCTGTACAGTTTCAAAGCTTCATAAAGAGGACCCATACATGTCAATACAGAAAAATCGATTGAGACTACGTATTGTGGATGTGTCTGGGGGGTGGGGGGGGGGGGGGGGGGGAGCTAGTATGTGCATAGTGCTAGTGTGGTGATGGGGACTGAAATTTAGTATTGGTATGTGGGCAAAGTTAACGATTTGACATTTTTCAAATTGACACGAAAAACACTCTGACATCATAATATTTTAGATAATGACTACTTCATACCAGCTTTTCACTATTAGATCTAGTGTTGATTGGGACAGCAAGGAACAAAGCCCAGACTAAGAATCAGTTTTGAATAAAATATATAAATATTGTGGATAAATCTAGTTTTCACTGTTGTTCCCCTTTACGTAGTTGGCCATTCAAGGGGCCAAGCCATGCGTATCATTGTTGTCGCAATGTCCTGATGAGAACAAAGTCTGCATTCAAACAGCACGTGACAGTATTTGTTTACATTTTTATCAGTCTCGTTAAAAAAGCAACACAGTATGGTGCAGACGTGAATCGAAACAAAGTGATTTCGTTCTTAGTTTATGAACATTTTATAGATTCATACATGCACGTTCACAAAGGAATTGGAAAGAGTCACTGAATGAAGTAAGTATGGCATGGATACGACGTTTAACTTTAGTTCATCAAATGTGTGTTTATTGTTAATGCTGATTTCTCATAACTACAACAAAGGCTTATGACCCATTAGGCTAGGCCTATTGCTCAACCGTCTAGGTTGCCCCACCAGGCAATGTAGCATGACTATCTAAGGTTTGATGATATATGAGGGAAATATGAAATCCAGGTTAGTATAGTTTGTATGTCATATGTGGATTAGATATGTAAACATAAATGTAAATGTGGTTATTTATAGTCGCAATGTACTGCTACCGTGCTCTAGCGACTTTACATATGTCCACCAGGTCATTGGCATCCTTGTCACACTATATACTTCTCAACTCTCCGGGGAGTATACAGCACATCGCTACCGTAGCGCAGACTCACATTAGCGAATCACTCACATTAGCGTTCACTCGCCTATTTGACCAGTCCGCTCCGCTTTGCAAACTTTTCCACACACACATCAATCGTTTCCGAAGTCGATAACGCGCATCTTTACCCCAACCCATGATCATCCCCTAGCATTGTCCTTTTAGTTTACTCCAAAATGGGACTAGGTCAGTCATGGATATTGGTGGAGCAGTGGGACACCACTTAAACGTACCATCTAAGGGGCCTTTCTGTGTGTCCTGGAGGTAAGAAACAAACTTGTTTTTTTTAAAGAAACCACGTGTGTGGACACTCGATTCAGTGGCGCCCCAGAGTGGCTGAGGAGTAGAAGATTGAAATACGCATGCAACTTGGGAACCACCCTAGGTGTCACTGGTCTAGATATTCGAGGATGAGATAAGACTTCATCTCAGCAGAGGAACTGTGGAAACGTGATGGAGAGTGGTGAAGCGGTTAGCACATCTGCTGCATGTGTACAACGGGCTTGTGGCTGTGTAGACGGCAGGGCGTTGATTCGACTCCACGCTGGTTCAACGCATCTTTGCTATCGTAGTATGACTGCATGTTATGTACTTAAATATATGTTGACGCCTGCATTCCCTGAGCTACTACCAGTTTATGGACTTCATAGTCACAAAGACGGAATCGAATTATAGAATCATTGAAATCATACCAACTCAGCTTCACAATTATAAAGGACTAAATTATACATGTAAACTTTGCTCTGTTAGGACTTTAAACCGAGAGGGTATGTTGTTGCCTCCGCCATACTAAAATTTGGCTGATCGTGGCTGTAGAGATCTTGATTTCATGATAATAAAATGCAGTTGAATTCAGTTTGCTCATTCCGACTGCTGCTTGGCATATGTATCATGTATCGTCTGAACATGGATGTGCGTCGAGGTGTCGCCTTACAGGTGTCACTGTGCGAGAGCTGCTTTGATTCTTTAAGTGGTAGGAGAAAACCTCAGTCTCATATGTGATATTCATCACATAGTCGGTCATAGATACTAGTATATATTTCAAATAGAGTGGGTTCAGTCTACATATAGAATGTGTATAGCCAACACAGTGGCAGATCCAGGGGCTCCCTAGCAGTGGGGGCTGTCATAAACACTCACGCGTACATTGCTCGACAACTGCTCCAACTGCTGTCCAGAAGCGGTATCCCCTATCTTTATCCTGGATCCATAACAAAGACCAGGAATCGCAATTACATGTAATGAAATATGCATATTCAATTATATTATTTCCTTGTGTAGTGTAGTGCAATCCATATTAATTATAATCTTCTCTGAAAAGGCACGAACATGGTTAATAGTGTCTATCCACTCAATAAAGAATTAATATACGTATAGATCTTAATCACAATGCTGCTATACGAGATCCCATGGCGTGCTCACGTAATATGATTTAAAAGGCAAAGATAGTGAAGCGCAAGATATCTACCTCGCATGGCTAAAGACGGGCTTTTAGTCTTGTCAATACATGCCAGTGTATGCCGTATGGGAATATCAGATAATAATATGAACAATGAATTTTCATGAGTCAATATCTGACTGGTATATTTTGAATATAAAAGTGATTGTTAGGAATTCATTGAAATGCAAACCGTTGCTGTAGAAAGATAAAGGATGCACCCTGAACCATCGGATTACATGTACAAGCAAGTCGTGTTAGTCATGAAGTGATAGTTTGGAGCAAAGCCTGGACTGCAGAAGATGGCGTGCTTACACTTGAGGTACCCGCGTTCACCAGACGTGTACATGTTTTATTGAGACGCACAGCAACGTTGGTTTGGGATGCATTGTTATGAATGTATCATGCAGTTATTAAATCGTCCAAATGTAGACAACATTTGATTACTGAATTCTATATTAGCATAGGCTCTTTGAGTCTTTGTCTCAGGTTGCTATGTTGCCTCTGAAGTGAGACACCTACAACTATCATGAGTTGCTTTACAATCAATCATATCCGTCGGGCATCGCCACGATTGGGCGTGGACTGGCCAAGTTTAACACCGAGCAGATTGCATGAATGACACTGTCAGATCCAGGTTTTCATTGGAGATGCCAAAAAACCCATGCGACAATAACCCCCCCCCCCTTCCCAAGCACCACACTGGATCTGTCTATGAATATATATAAAAACAAGCATGCTCTGGCCCGTTGCAGGATGTCGAGCTTCCGCAAGTTCTACCGGCCGCCGGCCGCGGCGTGCTCGGCGGCGGCGGGCGCGGGGCTGAGCGGCGTGTGGCTGGAGGGCGAGGCCGCCGTGCACGGCGCCTACAAGAAGATGGTCGACAGCAACTACATAGGTGAGCGGCCCGGCTGTCTTGGCCAGGAGGGTGTGGTTGTGATTGTGGTAGCGTTATTGGAGTTTTGTGAATTAAAACACATCGGATAGATGAGTCTGTGGGTGGGTGTGAATGTATCCCTTGTAAGTGGAGCTTTGGGAAATAGGCACAAGTTTACTCTTTGTGCAGGACAACTCTTTTTACGAGTAGGACTAGAACTATTTATTTATTCATTCACTATTCATTCACATAAAATACAGCAATACTAGGTATTGATAGCTTTGTACAGATATATGGCCACGCACATTTAGTAGTTTTAGTAGTTTGTTTTTCTGCTAGTACTAGTAATTTTCTTAAGACTGGGCTTTTCAAATGAAAATACTAGACCCAATGCACTGCCAGCAGGCCCGTGAGCTACTTAACTAGTGTTATACTATTCTCTGTTTGTGCATAGACCAGGAGGGGCGTGGCCACCTGCACCTGGCCCTGCTGCACGTGCCCGAGGACCCGGACTTGGTCAGCCACGTCATCAGGTCAGTGCTTTCTTCAGAAAATGGAACACTTCACTTTATCTGTGATGTCCTTTTCAAAAATGATTATCTCTTATTTTTATGGACTGTGTGTTTGAAGTAAATGAATTAGTAAATGGATAAACTAATTAACTATATAAGATAAATTTAAATAAAGAATTAAGTAAATTGATAACTAAATTATGTAAAATGAAAATTAAGTAAATAAATAAAAGGTAAGTAAGTATGTAATTAATAACCCAAATTAATCGTTTGTCTATCAAAACACACAGCCACTGTTCTGTCTATTAATCAATCGTATATTTATGTCTATTGAAGACAGTAGGCTAACCAAGTATCGACAGGTTGCAATCTTATACATATAAGCATGGTGTTTGGTTACCAATTATCATTTGTAAGCGAAAAACTCTTCATATGGCCAAATACAGAGTTATATAGCCAATTATTATAAAGCAACATATCATGTTACCATAAAGTAAAAGTGTGTGTCGAGAAGCTTACACAAATGGGTGTGACTTCACATAGAAATCAGTCACATTTGAATATGTAGTGTCTAATACAAATCCATTTTCATATTATTGAAGGGTGGGCAAATGTGATGTGAATGCTGCAGACAAAGCTGGTGTGAGACCTGTAGCGTATGCAGCTAGGATGGGGGCCATAAAGTGCCTTAAAATACTGGTTTGTGGTGTTTAATCTTAATCTCGATAGTTATATTGGCAACACTTTAAAGGAACGACCTGTTGCAAAAGTGGGGGTAATTTGATTATGCATTTTTAGCATACCACAAAAGACAGTTAAAAGGTGTAGGCCCTACATCATTGTTTATATATTGAATCAATTATTCAATTGAATCAAAAGCAATGTATTGACATTTCTGTGTACTTGTGTATCCAAGAAAGTGGATCACTTACCTCTTGTATTTTTTATGTTGTGTTTTGCATTTGATTCAACACGAGATCTGACAATATTTGCCAAATGAAGGCTATATATTAAAGGTAATGCACAGTTAACGCATGAAGTAGCCTTTATTACATATCTTAGTCTTCAGTTTCTGGAACATCCATTCTGGATCAACCTTCCTATTGCAGATCCAGCAGGGCTGTGAGCTTGACCACGTGGACCACTCGGGACTGAGCGCCCTCATGGATGCGGCTGGAGCAGGCCACCACGAGGTCGTGGAAATGCTGCTCAGGGCAGGTGAGACCGGCTACAATGGAACCTCTACCAAACCAAAACAAAAACAACAACAAACAATACAAAACAAAACAGAAATGGTGTGCAATGACGCAACCATTACCCTCTGTAGCTACATGTACTCTGCCAGTAGACTTTCATTTGAGATCAGCCATTGCTCAGGAAAACGTCAAAAGCATATTCAGAGATAAGAAATATGTCATTTATTCCATATAAGTACTGTAGTCTAGAAGAGTATTGGTAATATGAGATGGATTCCATACATGCATGCACGCTCTGTGTACCATTCATGCCAGTCCACCCCTGTGTGCTGTAGGTGCAGCAGTGAGTGTGACCAGCCGTCAGGGGGAGAGCGCTCTGCACTACGCTGTAGGCGCCGCCTGCACCACCTCCGTTAGGAGCCTGCTCAAGTACGCCTCAAAGGTGAGTGTGCGTGTATGATATCAGGTGTGAGACTGTGTATTTTGTGGTTATTGGAGAATAGATGAATGTGCTGTATGTGAAAAAGGAATTTGCATAGCTTTATTTTCATAATACAGCCCAACACGTCCGGTGCAATTAAGGCCTTTACATTTTGGATTGAATTTCTTGTAATTTACCCTAGAACCTTTACAAAGCTTTAACATTCAAAAAAAAAAAACATAAATATGCCCAATATTTATCCCAAAGATAATTTTATATAGAACTCCTGTTTATTAAGGGCCTTAGGGAGTTGGACATTTTGTGGGTTCGATTCCCTGTCGGAATTTCTTGTCTAACAGGTTGCACCTACACGTTAATTTACAGGTCGCAAATGTGGGTAATAAGCACCTGTGCGCAATAGCAACCGTATGCAGCCAAATGTATGCTTCAAAATTGAGAGAGATATATGTAGTGTGAAAATGATGCCACTGACCTGGTGTAGATATAAAGTCGCTAGAAAACGGCATGAGCTGTTCATTGAGACTATAAACCAATACAATAATACAATAACAATACACTATGTAACTATTAATCACCATTTTTGTGACATGACTGTCCAGGTGAATCATCAGGACAATCTGGGGCGCTCGGCCCTCCACCTGGCAGCCAGAGCTGGAAGTGCGGACATGCTTACAACACTGCTCACCTATCACTACCACAGCAAGGTCAGATCGTAGGGCTATCAAATTAGGTTGTTGAATATAATATGAAGATAGATATATTGACTACTGACTAGGGTATAAAGATGAAGAAATAGAATTATATATACTGAGTATATGTAGTCTTATAACCTTTTACTGTAATACATGTATGATATGTATATGATAGCCCGCTAATAAAACAAATATTGCAAGTTCAATTCCTTCTCAATATGTGTGAGAGTGACAAACCACTTCCTTTTATAGATTCTATTATTTTTTCAAAAACAGGTCCAGCTTAACTTGAGGGATGAATCTGGTCGCACTGCAGTACACTGGGCCGTGGACAGTGCCAGTGACCAGTCAGTACCCTATACCTATAAATATAAACTACTGTGCTTCTAACCGTAGAGAGATGTCAGGCTCAGTTTTATGAGGCCTAAGAAGATGCAAATAAAATGAGAACAAATACCTTTTAAATTATTATCAAAACCATATAAAGAAAATTTTCTTAACAGTTTAGAGGTAGTCTATAACACATTTCTAAATATATACCGGTATATGTTAATAGACCTATACTATGAATAAGAAGAACCCAATAAGTGCTGATTTGCCTATTAGATGTAAATACAGTTAATTGCAGTTTTGAAATTCAATTACAATAACAGATACAGTTGTCATAATTACAATTGTCACACTATTGAAATAACATTTGCTTGTCATTTTGTTCTAGATGCTTAGCAATTTTGCTAGAATATCTAGCAGACCCCAGCCTATTTGATGCTAGCTGCAATTCGCCATTATTACTAGCCATCAAAGCAAACCGGCCTACCATGGTTCAACAGCTACTAGATGCTGGTGCTAGAATCACACTACAGGATGGACGCTCACCTCTATCTATTGCCTCGCTGTTGGGTAAGTGCTACAATGGATGAAAAGCAAAACAGCATTGATTTACAAAGTATTACAGTATTCAACTCTAACTTTGTAACATGTAGGGCTAGAGCGTAGAACATCATATCTATATAATATATGTAAAAAATCTCAATTGATTTTTTATTGTTTACGCTCATATAATATCATTGTTTTCATATTCGATATTTTGTCACATTTTGCCTATTTGAAACTATCCAGCAAAATTATTTAGTAGGTTTATGGTATATTTGCTAGGAAATATTGAAATTATTGGTATTTTCTTTGTATATTCCTAGGCCACTCACAGTGTGTTGATGCATTGCTTGGAGCTGGCCTTGACAGTAATAGTTGCGGTCACTTTGGTCAAACACCACTTATCTGTGCAACGTTCGAATGTCATCAAGAAATCATCAACTCACTAATCACTAGTGGAGCTAGTCCTAGTGGCCTTTCTCAGACTGGTGCCACTCCTCTTCTTGCAGCTCTCTCCTGCATCACAAATCAGAATGTCGTTGCTAGACATGCAATCGTTATTAAACTTATCCGAGCAGGAGCAGACGTCAACTTTGCCTTTGCTAGATCATGGTACAACAACCCAATAACTAAAGCATCAAACAGTCCCCTTAGTTTAGCAATGGAATCAGGATATGTATCGTTAGTTCAAATCCTTCTCCTATCAGGTGTTAAAGTTTCTAGTCTCAATCTGACAAGCTGGTGTGCTGGCGACCAATCAATGGACGTCTACAACAGAAAGGATATTCTTGCTCCTATCCAAGAACATTTCAGTTCGCCACTACCGCTAGCCTTACAAATTCGCCAAGTCATTCGAAAAGCCATTGGTCCAATGAATGTGGAAAAGAAAATACAGAGCTTGATGATAGCTCCAGGACTTGTAAACTTTCTCTTGTATGACGATCTGGCTCACATAGCAGTAGAACAGGCTGGTCCTGGACCTCGCTATAGGGACAGAGGGGGAGCATCGTACCATCCATTCCGTGAAGGAGAGAGGATTGGCATTCTAGATTTGCAAGATGGGATGCAGCAGATTCTCATGGGCTCGCATCTGGCGGCTACACTTTATGGCAGCTAATGGCTGTTTGGTAGCTGCAATTGACGGGAAAGGGTAAATAGAGAAATAACCGCACATTAACCACTTCATCATAATGAAACGGAAGTCTCTGTGTGAAAGTGTTTAACACTGAGTGTATTGTAAAGGAATGGCGCTATAACTGATAAAGTGGTTTAAACCAGTTTACACTTCTAGTAATTGTCAATCACTTTCAATGTTCAACCTACTGTTCACTTGCCTTGATTAACATGTATATGCTCAATTTATATGTTGTATGTGTGTCTGTGTGTATCACGTAACGTAACATGATAAACCATACAAAGCTAATTGTGCGTCAATGTATATTAACATAATTATATTTTATTTATGTTTAAGTTTGGAATTTAAGTTTGGAATAATTAATGTCCTTTATATTTCTCTGACAATGAAATTCCTTTTAAAATACTTTCAACCCCCTATCAAGGGTCTTTGTCATATTTGTACATGTCTTACAACTTGGTAACATTTCTAGATCTAATATTGTTAACATGTTAAAGCCAATGTAGTGTACTGGATAATTAGTGTTTCAATATATATGAATATATATTCTGTGTTTGTTTGCACATCTCATATTTTGTATAATCAGAGGTTCATAATTACAGTAAAATTTGTGAAATGACCCATTGTTGTTTGTTTTTTACATCACAATACCAAAGCAACAGGTCGTGGAAGTTTAATGAAGAAACCAACAAAAGAATCCTTCGCTCATGTCTTACTTTGATATCTAAATCACGCATAACAATGTCACAGATATGATATCATTATCACACAAAACACATTAAAAATGGTGACACAAAAATTGCTCGGTAGCAGAAGGGACATCGTGGCAAGCAAATTAGTACATGTATAACTCCCATAATACTACTAAAGTATTAGGGGTTAAGAAGATTAAAATTTAATAAAAGCTTTGATTTGGTACGGAATTACCACATGCATTCCATATCTTATGTGTAATGGGTACATAGACCAGCACTTGCAGGTGTACATAGAGCAACA
This sequence comes from Streblospio benedicti, assembly GCA_019095985.1. Classification (NCBI taxonomy): domain Eukaryota; kingdom Metazoa; phylum Annelida; class Polychaeta; order Spionida; family Spionidae; genus Streblospio; species Streblospio benedicti. The sequence continues at coordinate 51,318,671 of CM032664.1, read as the reverse complement.
ACTTCGAATCCGCCCTCAGCTACATTGTATGTCACGTAGTCTTGTACTCGTGCAACACTTGTGATCACTGATCATTCTCTGGGCATTACAACAGTGACCAGCAGCTGGGTGTGACTGTCTAAAGATAGATGTCCTTGCTACTGACCATCGATTGGCACATTGACCAGCTCATATGGTCTCTAGGCCACATCAGTGCAAACACCTTCATATAATTGACACCCGGCTCTGGTTAAAGTGAAACTGTATTCCGAAATCTCTCGCGAGATGTTACTCTTTTGCAAGTCTATTTACTAGATAATCTTATTTGCAATGCAAACTCATCATATATATGTACTTTAGAATTTTCCCATTAGGATCTAGTGTAGTGTTCCATTTTCTTTTTGTCTGCTAATTGGGTCATTTGAGATATGAAAGATAAGTTTTGGCCCCCCCATTTCACATGCATGGTGTCAATTACCTTCACATTATCAGTAGAGGTGAAATATTTGAACCTGGGCAATGCAATAAGCACTGTAGTGTCCCATATGGAGAATCATCAGCGAAACATTACACAAGTATGTAACTGCCATTGACTCACATGTCTATTATCTCCTGGCCTGATAGTCAGATATAAAGGTTGTCATACTGTGCCATCAGTAAGTCTTAACATATACGAGGAAAGACATGATGTTTTTCTGTGGACTCGCGCTGTTGATCGCTCGATCTGTGCTAGCACAAGGTAGGTGTCCGTTGCATTACTTGATAGTGTACAGTCGTTATATTGGTTGTGTTACACTCTGTCCAAGGTACACGCCTTTTATGTGATGGATCGTTGGTAGTTATTATGAATGTGGTTATATATTGACTTTGAAACACATATACAAAAGAAACTTGGAAGTAAGCACGGCCCAGACTTATAGCAGCATCTTAATCGGTACATTCTGTTGAAATCACAATCAACATTGCCTAACACCCTCCTCTCCGCCAGGATGCACGAACCCCTGCTGCGAGGTGGGTGGCTGGTGCGGAGACGCTGTCTTTGACGACTGCGATGGCGTCTGGGACTACGGCAAGAGATGTGAACCGTTCACTAAGACCTGCTGCATTCCTACTGGGGCCACCCCTCTGCCAACCGGCACCGCAGACCCTGACGCCACCACCACGCCCAGGCCCACCTACCCGCCTGGAGGTGATATGAGATGATTTTCTCCACACTGCTAATGCATGTGCTTGTCAATTTGTAATAGCTCTGTAGTCAATGAATCATTGATGGCAGTTGAATTCAACGTGAATTTATGTCATATAGAAAGACAATTTTCAGCTCTTTGAAAAATCTTGCAAAACATGTGTTTTAGTACATGCACACCCACACACACTTAAATAATTTGTTTCATTATAAATATTACACAGTAATCTGTAAAGATGCAATACTGATCCAATCGATGTTCATGTGCTCCTTAAACTATGCTAATGTTCGAACCTCCTCACCTTACCTGCCTCTGCAGCGTGTGGTACCCGGCCGTCTTCTGCGCTTCCCGAGCGCGTGATCATTGGTGGCGAGGAGTCAACGCCCAACTCGTGGCCGTGGGCCGTGTCTGTGGAGCTCGACTATTTTGGTTATGGAGGCTGGGAGCACTACTGTGGCGGCGCCATCATCAACGACGAGTGGATCGTCACCGCCGCCCACTGCATCGCCAAGTCTGGAGTGTATGTATAGTTTCTTTCTTACATCTTTCTGTCTTAGCTTTTTTGACTTACAGCAATATAAGATGTAGCTTATAGACCTACTTCCAAAGGAACTACATCTCGATATGAGGGATGCAGGTCTGATATCAATGCTTTCTTTTTAGCACGCTTGAGTTGTATTATCAAAGTAATTTTACTATAATTTCGATAAATTAAGAGAATGAAGATGTTAAATCATGTTTATGTATTTTCCTGATATTAGATCCGATCCGAAAAACTACAGAATCGCCCTGCGCATGCACAACAAGATCAACAAGGAACCAGATGTGATCAATATGGGCGTCAGCAAGATGATCTATGTCAGTTCGCATATTTCATTGTTTCAATGATTGTAAATTATATGGAGGCACAATGCAAAATATGGACAGTATGATATACGAGTAACACTTCTCATAATGATTAAATATGGAATTCAAATATCACCATCTACATAAAATCATGATACTACTCTCATAAACCTTATTGTCTCAAAGTTTCAATTTCTTTACCAGAACCCTAACTACAGCACTGACATCGCCGGCTCTCCCAACGACATTGCTCTCATGAAGTTTGTGCAGCCCATTGACTTTGATGAGAAGATGTCACCAATTTGTCTGTCTGATGTAGCAGATCCAGATTTCAACTTCATGAATTCCACATGCTACATTACTGGATGGGGGCTCACGAAAGGTATATTGTGGCAAAGGTTGTCTTGCAAAGAGTGAGTTTTAGAACTAGAGCAAGGGATGGATGAAGATTAACAGTTAGATCTAGTCAAATATTGCTCAAAATTTGAGATATTTCTTAGATAAAGATTCTTTTAAAACAAAGCCAACATATCAGTTACCTGATAAATTATTGCAATTTTCACATTAAAAAAACTTATTACAATGGTCAAAGTCTTGGAAATTAACATTGCCAGGAAATAAGTTAATAGTATACAATAAAACTTAAAGATCGAATACAAGTAAGTAAGAATTTAGGCACTGGTGACGACAGCGTGCACCGTGAGGCGCTGATCCCGGTCATCACCAACGAGCTGTGTGACCGCAAGTGGGAGGAGGGCTCGGGCCGCGTCAACCTCATCAAGGACAGCCACATCTGTGTGGGCAACGGCGGGCCCCAGGGGCCAGGAGCGTGCAATGTGAGTACTGCGCATGTACAATGTGAATAATGACAGATAACTGGCGTGAGCAAAAGTGAATATCGTACCATGTATTCAATTTGAGTACTCTAGACTTTCGTTGCCAGGAACATTATAATGTGTTTTCTACTTAGTTAGTATATACTAGTTTCAATTATGTTGATGAAGACCAGTACTATATTTCCCACGTTTGTTGGTCGACGTTGAATCAGTCATGACGGTCACTTGTTGCTTGCTGTCCCATGTCTCTCTTCCTACGAAACATATTACTACCACATTCACGTTGCAGAAGACAACCTTTATAACACTTAACGTCTATTTTGTTGTATGAAGTGGCCTAGTTGAATATTCAACACCACAATGCAAAATCTCAACCATGTATATTGTGAATATATGTATATTGTATCATCTGTATTCTGGTGAATGACCATGTATATTATGAATATATGTATATTGTATCATCTGTATTCTGGTGAATGACCATGTTGTTTTACAATGATGTGTCTGCAGGGTGACTCTGGCGGACCTCTGAACTGCCTGGTGGACGGGAAGTGGGTGCTTGCCGGCGTCACCTCGTTCGGAGCTTCTGGATGCGTGGCTGAAGACGCTCCTGATGTGTACACTCGCGTGCCGTACTTTATTGACTGGATCCAGGACACAATAGATGCAAAGTGAAAACCTGTAGATGAAGTGCATCAATCAAATGAATTGATGCAATTGTACAAAAATAAAACCTTTTTATATTACAATCAAACCAAAATAGTTGGTCATTATTATCCAAGTCTGGTTGTTTCCTTGAGAAAAGCCAAAGGTCAAACATGATCAAAAGGCCTTTTCCAGAGTTATTGATGAAACCCTCCATTCAAAAGATAGCAGCTCTCTTTCAAATCATGAAGACCTTTGTTCACCAAACTTTGCCCAAATTATAGACAATTTGGATGCAGACTTAATTTATGTAACTAAAGCAACTGTACAGTATTAGTACATGTTTTGCGAATTGATGATGCACCACCATCAAAACATTTTACATCTTTAAAACCACTTACTGAGGATCGGGTTAAACAAATAATTCTGCCATTACCAACACGGTTGGTGAAAGAGTTATGCAATGCTCTGGCTCCAGATATATAAACATGTATGGACCTCTTTCTACTGATTGGTCATCTTCAAATTCTCTCAAGCATAATGTATCCACGATCACCCCAGTCTTGTGCCATTTATATCAATCAAGGCCACAGTCAAAATCCATAAAGTTACTGGTGCCTTCAGGAAAGCTCATTTGCATACAATACCTCAAAATGAACTCATGCATTACTTCCCTTAAATATGTTTTAACCGGGGATTCCCCAGATTAATAGCTGATTATGTTAAACTCTGTCTACTAATTGCTTCAAATGGTTAAGTTTAGCACACAACACACTGATGTGACTACCTTACCTTTGGCTGTGTTCGAGTATCCCTCTTTTGAAAGACTCACACTTTATAAAGAGATCATTAAAAATTACACACCCATCTCCAACTTAGTATACATACCTGACGTGATTGATCACTGCCATTGAAAAAAGCTGTCTCTGAACCGCTGTCTGGATAATCGTCACACTCAGCATACCAGCAGGGACCGTCCCGTTGAAGATCTGAAACGACATACCGCTGTCTATAGAGGCCTCCAAAGGTGCATAGCTAATTTTTGGCACTTTCACGATATCCTACATATTCGTATTTAGTCCAGGATATGTGACACATATACAGCTTATAACAGACGTTTTCAATATTACCTTAGAAACCGTTCACAAGTTATTTTCCTTAATGGAATGTCATATTTGTTTTTCTAACATAACTAATTGCTGCAGGAATTCAAGACTAGGACTAAATCATATGGTGATGGAGCCTTTAATATTGTGGCGTCGAAATACTGTAATAAGCTCCCTCTTTCCGAAACGCAGTCGAAGACGACGGCCATTTTTCAATCTAAATTGGAGCATAATTTGTTTGAGGGGCGTATCATTTAAATTTGACCACACGCAATGAAAATTTCCAAAATTATGAATAATGTATTTTATATGGAACAAACCATTTATATTTGGAACTTAAAAGTATGTTGTAACAATTTAAGTATGGACATAAACAGGGAGTGTCTTTCATTGTATATGAAATACTATATTTTAGTCTGTAATAACCCTGACCTCCGGTGCAGTGACTTGCCTACAATGCATAGAACTGCAACGCCTTACTTACACAAACAGTATACTTTTCTTATCTGTATGTGACCCGCATATTAATTGTCACCTGGTCTGTGATAGTAACTTGTAATGATTCTCTCGATTCACCGTCAGTAAGAATCTGTTTTCAAGAAGACATGCTGCTTTTCTGTGGACTTGCACTGTTGGTAGTTCCAGCTGTGCTCGCACAAGGTAGGTTTGTAACATCATTGCCTTACTTCAAAAACAGCCATCTGACAATTTTAATGTTATGCTTAGACTCCATGCCAGTGACTATTCTTCATTCACAAAATATCTTACACTAACAAACATCAGACTACAACAAGAAAGTAAACGCAATCATTCCTGTCATGTCCATCACAAGGACAATGATGATATGATATCAAACCGTTGTATATATATATCTATCTGACAGGTAACCTGGCCGAAGCATTGATAGTAAGCTTTGTATGGAGTTGATTAAAATCTACGCAGTGCATGTTGAACAAAAGTACGTTGTCATAATTCCAATATGACAAGGGAGTGTCCATCATCGTATATGTCAAATACTATATTAACGTAAAATCTCATATGAAGGGTTCAATAATATACTCCATCGTAGACCCAAATACCCCTGACCTGTTTAAAGTTTTCACAATCGAGTGGGCACTGTATTGTGTACGTTCTGCCGGTAACTTTCTGCCTGTGAGTAATTGCAAATACGATGGCTGACACTATGGTCATGTATGGAATAATAACTGATCTTGGAGCTATCCGCAAACCTCATCCACTTCGAATCTCGCCGCTATGTTGGTAGAGTGCGGGCACGACTGTTGCGAGGCTGGCGGCTGGTGCGGCAACGCCGCCTTCGACGACTGTGACGGCCAGTGGGATTACGGTGTGAGTTTTAGAACCAGAGCAGGGATGGATGAAGATTAACAGTTAGATCTAGTCAAATATTGCTCAAAAATTTGAGATATTTCTAGATAAAGATTCTTTTAAACAAAGCCAACATATCAGTTACCTGATAAATTATTGCAATTTCACATTAAAAAACTTATTACAATGGTCAAAAGTCTTGGAAATTAACATTGCCAGGAAATAAGTTAATAGTATACAATAAAAACTTTAAAGATCGAATACAAGTAAGCAAGAATTCTAGGCACTGGTGACGACAGCGTGCACCGTGAGGCTGATCCCGGTCATCACCAACGAGCTGTGTGATCTCGTGAGGGCTCGGGCCGCGTCAACCTCATCAAGGACAGCCACATCTGTGGGCAACGGCGGCCCCTAGGCCAGGAGCGCAATGTGAGTACTGCGCATGTACAATGTGAATAATGACAGATAACTGGCGTGAGCAAAAGTGAATATCGTACCATGTATTCAATTTGAGTACTTAGACTTTCGTTGCCAGGAACATTATAATGTGTTTGCTACTTAGTTAGTATATACTAGTTTCAATTATGCTTTTTCGATGAAGACCAGTACTAGATTTCCACGCTTTGTTTGTCGACGTTGAATCAGTCATGACGGCCTACTTGTTGCTTGTTGTTCATGTCTCTCTCTTTCCTTACGAAACATATTACTACCACATTCACGTTGCAGAAGACAAATCTTTATAACACTTAACTTATTTTGTTGTATGAAGTGGCCTGTTGAATATTCAACACCACAATGCAAAAATCTCAAATCCATGTATATTGTGAATATATGTATATTGTATCATCTGTATTCTGGTGAATGACCATGTATATTGTGAATATATGTATATTGTATCATCTGTATTCTGCCGGAATGACCATGTTGTTTACAATGATGTGTCTGCAGGGTGACTCTGGCGGACCTCTGAACTGCCTTCGGTGGACGGGAAGTGGGTGCTTGCTTGTCACCTCGTCGGAGCTTTGAACCATGCAACTCCAAGTGGATGCATGTTGCCTCATGAGGGTTTCTATCAAAGGTAATAAAAACGTGCGTGTAAAGAGAAAAAAATACAAAAACTATGAAAAGCAAAATAAGCTTTTTGTGAGCTATTATTATTTCCCAAACAAAAAATAAGCCAAAAAAGACATTTTAAGTGTTTTTAAGAATCGACAGAAATAGCTGGGAGAGAACCTCCATAAGAAGACCACCTCTCTATTGTGACCACGTCTGGTCCTTCAGGTGGTCTCACTAGAGAGGTTCTACTGTAGTAGAAGGAAAAAACCTACTCAGATGCTTCTCTTTTTGTCAAGAAGCGACTTTTCGGTGGACTTTCCACCTGCATCAGGTTTGTCTGGCAAAGTGCGCTGAATGTTGTTGTTTTGCACTCTGCTTCCGCGTTGAGTCACGTGATGGGTGGAATTCCCAGTCACATGAAGAAGTTTTGTCAGAACTGGGGGGGGGCCTCGCCTTGGTTCAGGTTGAGCTTGGGTCTGCGTGTGGAGATCTTCGAACGTCGCTTCTAGACGAAAAGAGGAGCATCTGAGTAGGTTTTTTTCCTTCTACTATGATGAATCCAGATGCTAAGAAATCACTACTAAATGATAGGTTCAACTGTATGTAGAGATGGATGGATGTATATCGTGAAGTTTCAGCTTGTTTGCCAGAGACAACACAGAGAGAAGAATATCATTGAATCCACAAGCAAACTTGGGAACAACACATTAGCCTAATTATAAGCGTTTTTTTCTCTATGACAACATTCAACAGCAATGCTTATCCTTTATATATCTGTATAAAAAAATAAACACACATAAAAGTGAGTTAGATTTGTACAAAATTTATTTCAAATAATAGAAGGTATACACAATAGTCTACAAAGTTCCATAATATACATACAGTTAGAAAATCAGGCCGGACAGAAAACATTTTCAACAAGCTAGTTAGAGAAATATCAGGAATCTGTAAACATGCATGAAATTGAGCCAGATTTGTACTAAATGTATTTCAAATAGAAGATATGCACAATAGTTAAATAATATAGATACAGTTAATATACTATATACTAAATTTATTTCAAATAATGGAAGGTATACACAATATTCTACAAAGTTTCATAATGTACAGGTCCTGACATAGATCAATGTGACATTTTATTACTATTTTAATAGAAAAGTAGAATATTATGATTTGTTATTCTTAAACGCTATTTATTCATAATGCGCTCAGATCTAGCGTAGTCTAGTGACACGACCCAACAACACGGCAGGTTAAATGTGCATGGTCGTGTTTTTCTATAAACCATTGCATATAATAAAATATAATTAATTATTCCCATTCACATTTGTGTGGTGTGAAAACTAAAAACTGTTTATTTCTAACTTGATGCAACATCAGACGTTCAGATCTGTGAGGAAAGTGTCTGTCAATTCTAGAATCCAGCCTAAAGTACAAGCAGAAAACCTAAAATCTGGTGCAGACAAATTAGACTGCAACAAAATCACGCTGGGCAGGTAACTTTTGAAACAAGCTAGTGGTGAAATATTAGGAATTTGTCTACACCTGCCAAAAATACTCTAAAACCATTTACAAAAAAAGATGTTCAATGTGTAATAACCGCTCACTTCTTGGCATGCACAGTCATATGGTGCTTTTTCAAGTTGCTTCCTTGTGTAAATGATTTCTGACAAATATGGCAGTAAAATGGCTTCTCACCAGTGTGTGTGCGCTTGTGTCTCATCAGATGAGAACTATGAGAAAAACATTTGCCACACTGATCACACTTGTAAGGTTTCTCTCCCGTGTGAGTGCGCATATGAATAACAACATTAGACCTGTCGGAGAAACTTTTATCACAAACTCCACAACCATAAGGTTTCTGACCGGTGTGAGTTCTCATGTGGATTTTCAGAGTTTCACCCTGTCTGAATGATTTCCCACACACTGTACACTGATGTTCTTTCTCCCCAGTGTGGATTCTCATGTGTTTGGTCAAGTTGCCACTGACACTAAAACACTTGCCACATTGACTGCACTTATAAGGTTTCTCACCAGAGTGAATTCTCATATGGGTTTTCAGATGTTCACTTTGGCTGAATGTTTTTTCACACATTGTACATTGATATTCTTTCTCCCCAGTGTGGATTCTCATGTGTGTGGCCAAGTTGCCTTGGTGGCTAAAACACTTGCCACATTGGCTACACTCATAAGGTTTCTCACCAGAGTGAGTTCTCATATGGATTTTAAGAGTTTCACTTTGACTGAAAGTTTTCTCACACAACGTACATTGATATTCTTTCTCCCCAGTGTGGATTCTCATGTGTCTGGACAAGCTGCCTTGTTTGCTAAAACACTTGCCACATTGGCTACACTCATAGGGTTTTTCACCAGAGTGAGTTCTCATATGGATTTTAAGACTTCCACTTTGACTGAATGATTTCTCACATACGGTACACTGATATTCTTTCTCTCCAGTGTGGATTCTCATGTGGCTGGCCAAGGCGCTACTTGAACTTAGACACTTGCCACATTCACTACACACATATGGTTCCTCACCACTCTGTATTCCTTTGTGTGATTTTCGACCCTCACTTCTGCTGAAAGTTTTCTCAATAGATGTCGACTTCTTTTGCTTATCACTGTGGTTTGCCATTGCGTCCGTCTTTCAATGCGATATTATATTCACGCCTACCCGACTTTAACCTTTAGTAAAACTAAACACAAAACTAACTTATTATAGTTCATTGGAATAAATATTTCTCCTCCTGTTATGATTATCCACTGTTTGTTGCACTTATTTCTTTTTTTTTCTATAATTGTCACTAAGTATAAAAAATAACATTATGTGTAATATAATGCTATATCTAATTTTCTTCTAATTTTGCTACTTTTCTAACTAATAAAACAAAATTGAACATGCGTGATTATGATATTAAATATTAAATAAAATTTACTGCTTTATCAGAATAGTGTTTATTAAAATCGGTTTGAATATCATATTAAACAGCAAAATTTCACATTTACGATTTCTAGTCACAATGCAAACTCCTTGACAGGTGATCTCTTTGTATAGAGGACTGCCATCTAATATGGATTCAGGAGTACACAAAAAGAATCAAATAATTAAGACTCAGATGTTCAGGTGTTGCATTTTAAGTCGTCATTCCCACAATTTTATGTTTAAGAAGCTGCAACAACGACACTGTTGATTTTTAGAGCAGCTTTACTCATAGTTCATAAGAAGGAAATGTTCACTTAAACTGACAAATCTCAACATTTCAAAACAATAACTTTCCTGTAATGTCTAATTTGATGTTTTCGTGGTTTGATCAAGTGCGAGCTACATTCAGCGTTGGTCCATCATTCATTATACAGTATTAAGTATTCTGTATATTTGGCCTACATCACTTGGTCTCATTGTCAATAGTGTATAGTTTTTTTTACGGCTGTATTCTTGATGAGATGAATTTCATGCCATTCGGAAATCACATAATAAATGACAGTTGTTTATGTAGAGCAAATGGTTCTGCATATCAATTAAATTGTGCATGCCGCAGCATGCACATGCTAGGGTCCAGGAGCACGCTTTTACAGAAAATTTTCTAATTTCATTATTAGCTGTAATCAGGTACATTCTGACAGTGAGCCATTTTCAGCATCAAATTCTATCTGATATAAAACTGCCAGGAATAATTTCAAACCTACATTGTATGGGGGTTTTGTTGTTTCTTTTTCTTAAAAAAAATAACAATAGCATATAATCTGAAGAAAAGTAATGAACTTCCACTTCCTCTTTATATTAGCTGCTGGCGTAATTTGTGGGTTGTATGGAAGCTCTTAAAATTATTTACCGGTATGTGATGAAAATTGATAAAACGTGAAGAACTTAATTTCAAACACCTTAACAAATAGCTAAAAGAGAAATACATCAATTATGTGAATTCTGCTATTCTCATAATATAATTGAACTTATACGTCCTGTGAAGGCACCGAAAACATTCACCAATATCACTCTTTACACATGTTGCTTCAGTTTGTCTTACCATGCAAATTAAACAAATGTAATCCAAAATGTTTTTATTGTTAACCAGCTTTCGAACTCACAGGTTCCTTTACAAACAACATAGGAAGATATGAACACAATTAAAAAAAAATAAAACTTAAACAAATGTAATCCAAAATGTTTTTATTGTTAACCATCTTTCGAACCCACAGGTTCCTTTACAAACAACATAGGAAGATATGAACAGTTTAACTTATAGTAATCTTAATTTATAACATTTATATTTTAGTGTAAAGTATGGTACTTTCTTTATATATTATCAAAACTGTACACGTAATAGAAAATATTTGTAATCATACCTAATCATACATATCTATATATGTAAAGGAAGAGGTGCTTTTTTGCGTCACAAAAGGCTTTTTAACCACAAGACGTACACACTCCAAATTATGTATGTACAATCAAGACAACTTGGTGGTCGTTATAATGTCAGATTTCAAACCAAATAAATTGGTTTTAATGATAAAAACCAGAAAAAAGAATTTCTATAGAAAGGCTGCTTACAGGGCTATGTTTGTTAAACGTACGTAATACGTTAAGCGTTTGTATATGTCAAACGTACGTTGCATGTCACAGTACAGTTATGTCAAACGTACGTTGCACGTCACACGTACAGTCATACAACGAGGGAGCAGGGGAGGGTGCATGGGTGATGAGTGACTGGTGATGGAGGTGCATTTTATCTGCTTCGGACCTGTTTTGAGGAGGGGTGTTGGCAGAAAGGGTGTGTGTGTCCATATGGCGGGGGGGGGGGGGGGCGGACATGGCTGGTGTCCATATGGGGTGGGGGGTATAACTGGTGGTGAGGCAGGGGAGGAGCATTTAAACTGTTCAAGATCTCATCAATTTCAACCCGAGCAGCAGCAGAAAGGGGGGGGATGATTGAGATGCACATTTAATGGTCTGCACGTGTTTACCAGGGATAGGAGTAGCTGGAGGGCGGGGTATTAGAGGGATCAAGCATTGTAGTGTGAGTATGGCAGTCACATATGACTGTGGGAGGAAGGTGATGGAGGTGTATTTAATCTTTCCCAGAGTTGTATGGTGACGGGAGCTGGTGTTAGGGATGTGGGACAGGGGAAAGAATGGGAAGGGAGGAGCATTTCATATGTTTCAGATCTCACCCGTTTCAACCAGAACAGCAGCAGGAAGGGGGTGCATTAATTATGGACCTGTTTAGATGGGGATGGGGTAGAGAGGGTTGGGGAGAGAAGAGGGGGTGGCGGTGGAAGGAAGGGTAGGGATGAGTGGGACATTTAATCTGCTCCGCACGTGTTTACCATGGGTAGCAGTAGCTGGGGGAAGGATATTAGAGGGATCAATCATTGCCATCTTTGGTACATGTAGTGTGTAAATGGCTGTGACATATGACGATGGGAGGACGGTGATGGAGGTGTATTTAATCTGTCACAAACCTGTATACTGACGATAACTTGTTCGAGGGATGTGGGACAGGAGGAAGGATGGGGAGGGAGGAGCATTTAATGTGTCTCATCTGTTTCAACCCGAGCAACGCCGGGTAAACAGCTAGTTATGTATATAAGAATCCATTTTAAATGCTAAGGTCTGTTTAGAATACCCTTACTTCAAAATGTACGAATATACAACAAAAGCAGACCTCATGGATGCACTAGATGTAGTATGCGTTTTAGTTCAGCTGATCAATTACAGTTACACATGAACATACTATACTATAATTACAAGAAGGGGATTACAGGTTTACTTAGTGGACCTGTGTTTATAGTAAGTGATGCCATATTGGATATCATTTTTCTGCCTATGAATGCCAAGCATTATTTAAAAGGAAACAAATGTTCTTGATTTAAGATCAATGATTTGGAAATGCTGATAAAATGTATATTTTAGTCTGGAAAGTGGTGTTTTCATAATTTTAAATATTGTCCACGTTTGACAACTATTCAAGTACAGGATTGACCCATTGATTTGCCTTACCAAGGGGCCAATTGTCCCACTACAAGTTTTGACCAACAAGAACTCTGGAGATCATCAATTGCTTTCTCCACATAGGATGGTTATTACCAGTAGTAATTAGTAAGTTTCATCGTGGAAGTTGACCCGGGGGTTGTTGACCTCCAGCAGCATATTTTTGCCCGCTATACTTGGTTTAGAGAACAAAAATGTGTTTGAAACACTTATAAAACATTTATGCATTCTTGCTCAAAGAATATGAAATGGAATCAAAGTTCAACGTTTTGTATTTGGGTTCAACTTTTGAGAGCCCTTTAGCCAAATTGGCTTCAGTGGAATTTGCGTTAGCGGAAGAAGAGTCACACATAAGTCTACCTATGTATTACACTCCGATAAAAGTTCCATTTTTTCTGAATATCCGATGTAAGAAAATCAGAGGATACCATGTTAAAAGCTATAGTGTGCCACTGCAACGTATGTGGCCGGGGAAAGCTAGTTTGTTAATAAAATGTTGTCAGATTGAACTATCACATGCATTGATTATCATTGGTTGTGAAACCACTCATTGCTATTGATTGAATTATTAGCCTATTTCATTTTTTTGCAAATTATTAATATTAGGCTAAAATTCACATATTTTTTTCATATAGATTATTGGTAAGGCCATGATTGAATTATCAAAAGCTGGTGCTTATCTCGTCACATACCTTAGTGCTAGCCATGCTGCTTTGGCAGGTTCTATCATTTGTTTGTTGATTGATCACATATTGCTGGGTTTTAACATTCATTTGAATTCTGAATGAGGAATGACATTATTTAGTGTCACCATTGTAAATTGTGTACTGTTTTCTGCAAAGGACCAATGTGCATGGGCGTTGGGAATCTTGCTGGAGCGGGCCAAAAGCTGCGTAATCTTCTGCGGAAGCAGGGAGCGGAGAAAAAAGCCTTGGTTGACTTGCTGTCCAGTCCAGATACATCTGTTCTCATGTCTGCAGCATTTGCTTTTCGCAATATGGCCCAAGATGTTGAACATAATAGGTACTGTACATTGAAAGAGATATGTGTAAATTGAATTAAAATTGATGCACAAATAGTTTTATTTCATCAATTCTAAATATCATTGAATCATATTGAACCTTTTTTTAGTGTATAACCTGAAGCAATATGTAAAAAATGTTTTACAGTGTTTTTTTTTTATTTCTATCGTGATCTAGGAATCTTGTCGTTATGGGTGTGTTTTTTCAAAACATTGGGCAGTGTATAAAGGAGAATCCTAGTAACATTCAAATATTGACCCAATTTGGATGGGCTGCTGTCATATCTTACTGCTGATATAAGGTAAGATGTCAGACACTGTTTTTTTTTTCCAAACATTGTATATTTATTACTTAAGTGCAATGGAAGAAATCATGAGAATTTGATGCAGATCCACAGGTAGCTATGAAAAATAGCAAGCCCAGTCAAAACGTTGGTACGCTCTAAAGTATTTCATTATTCTTGAACTTTGTATTAATTGTCATACGGGCATCACAGCATGCCAGGATGTGCATTTCACCACACCCCAGGGTATTAACCAGATCCCTGGTTACGGCATGCTGCGTAGTAGTGCACTGAACTCTCCTCAGAGCTGTTGTGCATTTTTATTGTCATGTTGAATAGTTATGGTGTTTTCAGCGGGGATGAAGTTAGATCATTTTTTTATATATTTTTATTTAATATGCTACACGGTGTTTCAGGCAAAGCCATCATCAGGCACAATGAACATTAGTTTTAAGTGACAATGGTTTTATACTGTGGTTTTGAACTATTTATGGTCTGCGAATTAGTTTGGTTTATAGTCTGTAATTATATGTTCTACGTTATGGAGGCATGTTTCAATAGGAACTTTCTTCTGTGTCTGCAGCTGCTGGCAAGTTCATTTCTGTTGTTTAGGGTGGAAAGGTTTGGGTGGCATATTATGTAATATTTTTCGGTTGTGCACAGGTTGCACCTTTTACTTATTGGTGAGTACGGCTTTGCATGTGCTAGTATTCTCCAGGTTATTTTATACGGAGTTTCGCTGTCTTTTAAGCTCCATACGTGTTTGCTGAGTGCTGTGGCGTTTCTCTGGGCTTGGTTGTTGAAGCTTGATTTATGCGAGTTGAATCTGGTTTTAAAAGTGCCTTCCGTAAGCCCTACATACGTGTCTTTGCTGCTGTTATCTCCTCTTTCCACTGTGGCCTGGTACACGAGCGATGCTGCTAGGCAATTGCCATCCAATGGGCATGGTTGGGTCCTGCAATTGCATCTATTTGGCTCAGCGTTAGGCTCTGTTTTGTTTCAGGATGGCTTTGTTGTTTTTGTTGATTCATCCTGACTTACATTTCAATGTAATTTTGTATTTGCTACAAATTCAATTTCAAAACCTGGTGTATATTTTTCTACCTTCAATATTTTTGATTCCAATTTACAAACATAAACGCTATAAAACATGATATTATGTGAATTCCCACCGTTGGTAATGAGTGTCAAGTAAAATGTAAACATTCTTCTATTTTCTCTATGGCAGCTCATCACAAGTTTCCTGCGTGGCTGTGGTAATGTCTTTGCTAACCTCAATCAAGTGCAGGATCTTCTAAGTCCTAGCCTCGCTCAAGCCCTGACTTACTGCTTCACCACCCCAGCCTATCCACACTTGAGGGTTGAAGCTGCTTGGGTTTTGTACAATATTTCATGTAAGTACTAAGTAGCCACTAACTTTTAAAGCTTAATCAAAATTATACATTATATCACTCTATCATGGAGATATATAGGCTCTCCAGC
The DNA here is from genome assembly GCA_019095985.1 of Streblospio benedicti. Lineage (NCBI taxonomy): Eukaryota > Metazoa > Annelida > Polychaeta > Spionida > Spionidae > Streblospio > Streblospio benedicti. The sequence goes on along the minus strand of CM032664.1, from coordinate 51,302,914 downwards.
ATTCTAATTCCTACTATTTCCTATTTTTTCAATTGTTTCCTAGTTTATTCTAGTTTTCCCAAAAAGCTTTGAGTATTTTTGGCTGTTGCTTCCTAGTTTTCTACTATTTTTTTTTTTTTTTTTCTGGAGAGCGACAGCCTACTCCTAACTCACCACTTTTTAATTCCCTTCTTACTTTGACTCCTCCCTGAACCCAATAGAGCGACGGACACACATCCCGTGAGTTTTTTTAGTGCACACTGAGCCCTTGAATGGCATATACAATTCTATTTCATTGATAAGAAAACAGTTGAATATGAAATATTCAAACCAAATATTATGAATGGTGACAATGGGTGTTGAAAAATACGTTTAGAGAAGGAGATTGTTTAGATATTAGATATTGTTTATTTTTTTAAAAATGGGATTCCCCTCCCTGTCAAATTAAAAATTTAGCATAGTTATAACTGGCAGAGTAAACTTCCCATGTTTAAAATGTGCTCTATTTGTATGTCTCAGATATAATTAAAACTAAGGCGCCTTCCCAACATGCTTACGAGCATTTTTTTTTCCCATTAGTGAGCCAGCTGGCTGTGAATGGATCTTGCAGAGTGGACTCGTCCAGAAAAGTGGACTCTCCCACCTTATCCTTAATAACATCACATCCTGTCATTCAGCACCAGGTGTGCAGATGGTATGTTGTTCTACTAGCATCATAAACATTATCATTAAATGATATGGTTCAGTGTATCGATTGAATATGTATTGAAGACCCCAAAATTGCAAATATAATTGAATATAGCTATACCCGTGTCGTCAAAAGAGGCATGCTGAGAATCAGATTGAATCCCTAGAATTACATAATCGTAAGTAGATCCCAACTAAATCATTGGTGAAAATAATT
>CM032664.1:51224351-51296014 GCA_019095985.1 Streblospio benedicti | reverse complement strand
ACAACAAGGAGAACAAGGAACCGGACGATCAAATACGGGCGTCAGTAAAATGATCTACGTGAGTATAAAATGACTAACGGCTGATGGCGACAATAGTTTCTTTTAAATATGATTATTAAAATACAAGGAGCACAGAATGTAGTTAATCCTGAATAACGTCCATTTTCCTCGGTGCATTGACACAAATTCAAATACATTTGCAATTCACATTCTAGTTGGAGTATTCTTAGCCGCATGACTTCTCCCGTTCACAGCACGAGGCGTACGGACCGGACACCCCGGCTCTCCCGCCGACATCGCCCTGCTCAGAGTTCGTGGAGCCCATCGAGTATGACGAGAAGATGTCGATCGATCTGTCTGACGGACGCCGCCGACCAGGACTTCAGCTTCCTCAACAGCACGTGCTACATCACCGGATGGGGTCTCACGAAAAGGTACCGATACAGCCCCCTTCCCGCCATCTTAAATGCTTCCCACTAATCATCTAATGGTGGAAGGGACTATGACAGGGAAATTTTCTGATGACATAGATTTAACGTGTCATCACTCTAGGTACTGGTGACGACCGCGTGCACCGTGAGGCGCTGATCGGTCATCACCAACGAGCTATGTGACCGCAAGTGGGAGGAGGGCTCGGGCCGCGTCAACCTCATCAAGGACAACCACATTTGTGTGGGCAACGGCGGCCCCAGGGGCCAGGGGCATGCAATGTGAGTACTGTTCATGTATACTTTGAGGGTGCCCTCCACTAGAAATGAGTATTGTAATAAAATGTGTAGTCTGGTGCAAGTAGACTTCCGGGTGCAGTAGAAGACAGACCTGGAATATTCAAAGGGTGGCTGTTGCATACTTTGTTGTAAGTGTTCACTGAAATATAAGTGTATGGCTATATGGAAATGATGGGAACCATTATACATTTTTTTTTCAGTACTAAGCAGAAACACGTGTTAAATGTTAAGGCATGTATTCCATAGTCACTTATGTGACGTTCATTCCATCATGCTTGCATGCTGACACATTTTGTTTATTAATCTGTCTGCAGGGTGACTCTGGTGGCCCCCTCAGCTGCTTGGTGGACGGCCAGTGGGTGCTTGCCGGCGTCACCTCGTTCGGAGCTTCAGGCTGCGTGGCTGAGGATGCCCCTGATGTGTACACCCGAGTGCCCTACTTCATTGACTGGATCCAGGACACAATGGATGCTAACTGAGTCGACGGACTGTTTTAATGATTCATTTAAAGGATAGTGTTTATGATGATAAAATTAGTAATAAATTCATCTAGATTGGCTGGCATTTTTGTCTCTAATTACATTGACCATCACCAATCTTATAAATATAGGTCAAATATACAAGATAAACGTTATTTGAATGACATGTTGATGTAATGGAGAATATATGTAAATGAATTACATACAGTGTCAACATAGACGTTCTTCGTGCGTTGGTTAGCTGCTGCTGGTCGCTTGGAAGAATGTTGATGGGAACACAACCCGTGGCCATAATACAAAGTTTAGTGGCTATTGGATATTACATTTTTACATAAACTATGATATAAATGGCCATTAGTAAGTTCATACTTATATGTACATGAAAACTCGTTGTTCCTACTAGAGTTGAGTATGGATGATCTTATTAACGATTAGTTACTTTGTGAACACATTATTTTTGCACGAAAGAAAACAAATTAAATGAAACGCAGAAGACCTCTCGTAGAGTATATAAATATGTGATATATCGCTAAAGAGGTCTTGTGTTTTTCTAGGTTGTTCTATTTGCTGCAATGTGTCATGCACCCCTTATGTTTATACACAAGCGGAGGATTGATGTTCTCAAAGACGTTTATGTTAATCATTATAGAATATGTATGATTAATCTATATGATAAATTAACGAGACGCTCGCTGTGCGTTATCAGAAGCCTCTAGTAAGTATTTACCCATTTTTGCACAGTTGCTGTGCTTTAAGTGTTAACCAAGTTGGTGACATATAAAAGTCGTGGTAGTTGGTGGAGGACGTTGTGTACTCTTAGTCTGTATACTTCTGGACAGTCTAACATGTGCAAGATGTAACTACCAATTTTAAATCGTGTATTAAAACGGAATAAAGCATTATTCAACGTTCTCCATTCCGTTATAAACACTGTAAATGTGTTTGTCAACAGCTCTCGTGAAACAGGGATCCGGATCTGATATAAATCCGATCTTAATCAGGTACCATCGTGCGGGGTCGCTGATAAGCCTATTTTATGAAATGGTGAAGTTCGTATGGATTTTCTCAAGAATAAGCATGAGTGGGGTGTGTCTAGATCCGTTTATTTGGCCGTTCGGGGGCCACACTTGCAGCTCCTTCCAGTCAGTGTATGGTAATTAGCTTGCTTACTAATATGAACATTCCTTCTCTCATTTTTGTCCGACTATAATGTGTAAGAGTTTGTTCGAACAGGGGTGATAACCCTCTCCGGGTTATCAGATACTTCTTGATCATGCAAACCAATGACATTATATGAAAAATAATGATAAATACTCCTTGCCTGAGTACCAGCGAACAATGCACAAAACCAAAACGGCACCAAATAGTAGGCTCAATGTGTGTGGTTAGTCAGTATAGAGTAGAATACAATTGTAGATCCATTTTTTTTCAGATTATTCCATAGGAAAGTAAAATAGAGAATACACATGAATACATAAATGATAAAACTGTGCATAAAATCATGAAATAGCACCACATATTACAAATTCTATGGTCGTTTTGTGTGTGTGTTGTTTTTTTTTTTCATTCTAAAAAAAACATCATCTGCTTTCCAATGAACCAACCCACAACGTACACACAACGTCAAAAACAAACACCAAACTACCACAGAACTCCAACAACCAGGTAATTGGCAAAGGGCTGAAATATGTTCGTTCAGAACGCCAGAAATTTTTGAGCATGCTGTTCGTTCAGAAAAATGTTGCCGACGACCCAAACGACCAAATATTGATATAACAATCACTGAACTGGCGTCGAACATCAGCATAACTATGTTGGGGACAGAGCAACGCTCTTTCTTGTTTGCAAACGTTAGATTACTCGATAGCTTACCACTGTATGTGTGGAGCGGCGGTACAACACTTTTAGAACGGTTGTAGTGGGCCTACTAGGTCTATACTACCGCATGATGTTGAGCGTGGTCGGGATGAACTGATATTGCGAGCCTTTCCAGCGATAAAGACATAATCATTCAAAGTGGCAGACGTTTTTTCCCTATAGTGTTATTATAATGATCAATTAAAATAGATTTTTCTCGTAAATTCCCGAAACTAGTCTTTCCAAATCCAAGTAAATCAAAGGATACCATGGGATTCTTTACTAATCAAGCACAACTTGAATATTGTTTGGCGCACGTACATGGGATTTTCTTCCATTGAGAGACGCACGTGTTTGCTGTGGTGATGACGTAGCCTGTGAACATGCACACTTATCAGCCGACATCTCGCAGACTTGCAGACTTGTTTGTTCTGCGATTAGAACTTACCGACAAAGCGTGCACATGAATACACTGCGTGCACAGTGTTGTTACATTGTTGTGAGTACACTTTGAACTGCATTGTATGGTTGAAAATGCTGTAACTTATAATTATGGCTAAACACGTCCTCTTTAAACGAAAAGATTGCAAAATAAATGCGATTTGACAGACACAACGGAACAATTATAGAATTCACTACCAAATATAGGCCCCTATCTAATTTTATAATTATATTATTAATATTCATTAGTTTGCTAATCAGCATTAGTATTAACATTAATCATGATTATTGTTGAATATATTTTGCAGTATATTTCAACATATCAGGGGGCTCTGCCCCCTGAAACCCGCGCACATACAACCGGACTACTTTTTGGTAGTGAATTCTATAATTTAGCCTATACAGCAACGTGCAACAACAAATTGATTTACACATGCAAACACACTTTGTTTTAATCGTTCAATAGACATATCAATACACACCGAGATTATATATAGTTATTGCATATACAGACAGCCATGCCCGATAATACTCTCTCCTGGCCTTCTTAAATCTAGCAAAAAGGGGTTCTGTAAGACACGTACACTTCCGTGAAATACCGAATTAATCACACTATTGTCCGATAACCGTTCATTACGGATAGCATCAGTAGCCTACCGTAGGGTCTTATAACGGGTATGTCTTGCCCTAAGCGTGACATGCACACACTTCAAACGTGAAACTTTTATCCCGAACTTGCACCAAAAACATCGAAAACCGTCAAAGTCGTCTGGGTCTGCATAAAACTACGCAAGCGGCTGCAAAAACCGGCAGCGCACGCAGCACAATCTAGTCCACGGGTTCGGCGAACAATGGGTTCCAATCAAACAATACAAAACTTACTGGGTCACTTTTAATCAGCCACGGTGCCACAATGAATAGAGCGGGTATGTGTTTTTTTTCTTCTTTATCTTTTAAACAAAAACCACGGTTACATATCAAAATATCGCCGCCACTTGACAACAATGAGTAAACTAAAGTTCAGACAGCAAACAATTCAGACGTGGACTTTACTATACATAGTATATCTGTTTTATACGCCTATTCTTCTAGCCGTGACGGGGGATGGCGTCCGAAGTTCGTCTGCGGCGGTATAAAAGCGGGCGCTGGCTCAGTGTAGGCAGTCACTGGCTCCTGAACAGGATTACAGGCTCATTACACGCACAGGTGGGTAGTGTTTCACGGCTAGCATTAGCAGTGTTACTTATAATATAGCTTTCATATAGGTTACATGTAAGTTGTACGTACTAGCTGGTGAATATGATTAACCGTTAAAGTTGCCAATCTATGTAGAAGTGAGAAGTCAAATTGTTTTTCGTATAATTATTAAAAGTATAATCGTTTCAACAAATATCCATCTACTGATGAAGCAGCATTCCATTACAAAACGCCAATGCAATGCAATGCCAAGCCTTCTCGTTCAATTCTCTCAGTAGTAGTAAAACAATTGACAACAACACTATCCCATTCCTAACCCCCGTCCCCCCGTCCCATTGCAGCAGCAAGATGAAGGTTCTGGTCATGATTCTGAGTCTGGCGGCGATGGCAGCCGCGAACGATGCGGGCTGCTGCTCCATGGAGGACCGGCAGGAGGTTCTCAAGACGTGGGAGTCCATCTGGTCCGCACAGTACTCCGGCCGTAGGGTCGCCATCGCTGGCGCCCTCTTCAGCGAGTAAGAACGCCGTCTTCGGTTATTTTTTGTTTGATGTTGATTTTTTTCTGTTTATTGCTGCAAATTGATTAGTTGTGAAGTTATTCGTCGATGCAGGCGTGATTTAGCATACATGTATGAGATGCAGCAGTTAGCAAAATGTTAATTATTTGTAATCAATTATAGCCATACACACATTCATTTTTTAACAATGTGGAAATTAACTATTTGTATCAAGTATTTTCATAAGTTATTAATCGAGTAGTCATGAACGGTCAGTATTAGCATATACGCACAAAACAACATGGCCATGTGCAAAATTGCAATTAACTAACTTTGCACCCGCCTGCTGATTGCAGCATGTTCGAGCGTGCACCAGAGACCAAGGCCCTGTTCAAGCGTGTCAACGTGGATGACCCCACGAGCCCCGAGTTCAAGGCTCATTGCATCAGGTACGTCGCCGCTAGGGACTCGCCTTTCCCAGTTGTATGATATTATGATGTTATAGATAACAGAAAAATGTGTAACCCCCTCACCACCTGGTCATTGAATATGATTACATAATTACATGTATCTCTACTTGTTATTCTAATAATGCACGTGCCCTGACCGCTCTCTGTCCTCCCACAGGATCATCAACGGTGTGGACACGATCATCAACATGGCGTTTGCGCCCGCCACCCTTGAGAAGCAGCTGGAGCATCTGTCCTCTCAGCACGCTGCCCGCCCAGGCGTGAAGTCCGCCTACTTCGACGTGAGTATGAGAGCTAGTGCCCGACGTGACCGAGCGTTAAAGCCGACAGTAGTGGTTTTGTAGTCATTGATAGTTGACACTTAACATCGTCAAAGAAACGCGTTTTCCATATATAAACTCATCTCATAACATGTTGTTAAATAGAGGCCTGTTAAACATACATTGTTTTCGGCAGTACACAGACCACTGCGTTAGGGCCATTTAAAATATGTCAGCTTACGTCTTGGCCGCAAACGTATATGCACCAGGGATTAGGATTGCAGAATGAATGCTCTGATACACCATGACCCCCATCACCCTCTGTTTCAGGTGATCCAAGAGTCCTTCGACGCAGTGCTGTCCCAGGCCGTGCCCTGCTTCAACAACGACGCCTGGAACCGCTGCTTCAAATACTTCACCACCGGCATCACTGCCGGCCTCCCATAAGGTGAGCATAAGCGGCCTGGGGTGAAGTACACCAACCGCTCTACCATATTTGTATTCAGCACTCTAAAATCCCGCAAAACAAACAGAATGTATTTTGTCCGAACGGAATGTGATTACGGTATGTTGATGATTCCAGAATTGCTATGGTGTGAATAGGGTTGATACGAGTATTATATGAGCATTCTCACCACACACGGCGTACCCCACTCTCTTCGTGTTTAAGTGTGTAGTGCTCTAGTGAGTTCACACCCACTTTTTTCATGTTTTTTCAAGGATCGTGTAATTCAATTATCATCAAAATTCAAAAATCATCTGTAATGATAGTAGTTTAGAAAGATTTGTGAAAACTAACCTATCCATCCTCTCACTATCGTCTTCACCGTATCCAGTCACCCTATACTGTGATCATTTCTGTTCCAGCTGTGGATGCCGAAATGACCAGGACGCCGCGCTGCCACCACCAGAGCGGGCCAGTCCTTGACTTGCTGCAGTGTCTTACATGCGTGGTAACACTGACCCCACCACCACCCGGGGTCAGCTGACCCAACAACATCCGGGTCAGACGCCCATGGCCCGAGCTCCATCTTACAGACGGCCAACAGCCCACGACCTTGGGCTCCATCAAAGGTCAACCTCCCCACCTGCCGACCATCAGCAGGTCATCTGAACGTCACCAGGTCATTGGATGAGGCTGCTGCTTTGGCTCCAATTATAAGCGGACGTCTCATCTCTTGACCCACACCAACACAATTGTATATCTGTAATCCTATTCTGCTGCTAAAATAAAACAATATTTTAATCTTCCATTTAGTGTCATTTCGTTCTTATATTTTAATTAGATTGGCAATCAGGGGTTTAACATAGAAGACGAATGAGTGTCATGTATTGTCTTCTTGTACATTGATATAATTTGCAAGGTTTCCTTTGCATATTCGCTTTTGTTTTATTCGTCCTTTCCGCCATGAATGACACACCATGATTGGCCAGTACCGAGTTTATATATATATATACAGCCTATATTACCACATCTAACAGCTCGATAATAATGGCCAAGCAACCATGATACAACGACTCCCAATAACGCCAGGACAACATTCTCAAGACAGAAAAACAAGCCAATAACGAGGAGCAAGATGGTTTAGCGGGGCGTAATCATACACACCAGCTTTCATGTTAACTTCCTCATTGTAATTAAATTTGATCTGCACATGACCCATAAATATCCTCATGCAAAGAAAGAGGCCAGAATATGTTCAACAATACAAACATCAGTGTCACTAATGTTCGCAGCGCATTAGCTTTTGATTATGTTGAGAGTGCTAGATTGATAACGTGAATTACGATGTTCATCTAAGATTTAATTACCAAATTTGATTAATCTTAAGTAAGATTTTAAACATGTTATGATATCTCTCATTCAAAATTACCACATGCTGCACAATTCAATGCATGATAACAAAATATTACAACTTGTAGAATTAATCGTGATGACCATTTTCAAGCCATCGGTTGTGTTAGTGAAGATCCACAACGAACCCTCCTCCTACAATGCACTGTACTGATGAAATCAAGCCCACTATGATACACAAACCATATAGTAAGAATGGAACACCCAGGAATTTGGAAGTTCTCGAAATTTGAAATGGAGTCCAAACTTATGACGTCTCTGAAAGGGTGACGAGTTGAAAAATTAATGCGCCATGAAACCGAAAGTAAAAAGAATGCCCAAAAGCCCTAATCAACAAATTATGATGATTGAAATAGCAAGGACATTGCTTGCCGTCAGGGAATCTCAGTACATGCATACATGTATGCTAGCTTTTGATTACACAGGCAACTTTTTGTCAAAGAACCTTTCAAGAAATGTTATCTTATTCAGCAATTCTACAGGGCTTATATAGGGCCGGTTTGCTACTACCTATACGTATCTGTTGACTTTAGCATGTAAACCTATGTTAGGCAAACAACTACTTGAACTTTATATGTTACTAGCTAAATTAATTCCTTTGGAGTTGAGATGTGTGTTTTTTCTACCTAGCAGGAATTGCAGTCGTATTGCATGTATGCTTTTTGCCGTTTACTTGTTTGCTTTATAGAGTTATTATAGAGTTTTCCAATCCACCAACAAGTTGTTATATATATCTAACAAATTCAGACGAATTTTCATAAGAAATATATTTGTATGTTTAACACACTTAGTAATCTTAAATTTAAGCGTACTGCTATTTTGAATAACCTTTTATTGTATTATGTTCTTGACGCAGCACTAATATAAACACAAACTCTGAAACCCCTTGCACAAGGTTCACGCCACAAGTAGATTATACTTTGGGCTGGTGGCATGAGCCGAAAGGTAGTACAAAAAGATCTGATTTCTCTGGTTATCTCTGTGTCGTTCGGACCCGTTCACGCTAACATTTTTTTCATTTTGTGCTAAGGTATTTTATTCAATATAGAAATTCTGAAAGCGTCTATAAGTTAGTTAAGTGAACTAAATACTAGTCCGGGACCATGATTGATTCCGCATATTAACACCAATGTAAGATGGCACGTGCTAAGTGATAAAGTGCACTTCGGATGGCCACAAAAGGTCATTGTATGGGAAGTGAAGGACGCAGGCATCAACGTTGCTGGCAGATGAAAGGCTGTCTGTGGAGGAGTGGCTGGGTCGAGGACTTTGCAATAGCATCTACCGGCCTCTTCCTCAAGATGAAATGTGATCAAGAAGTATACTTCTATTTGGCATTGGCAGGATAATGTCGGACAACCCAGGTCTCCGTATGAAAGTCAGTGTTATAGCCAGTTCCAAACACAATGCTCCGAGGGGTTTACGCTGTGGCATGTTCATGGTGTCCACGTGATCCAGGTTATGGCAATATTCGGATTCTTGGAATATGAACTTTTATCTTAGGAGGACGGCAAAACAAGCATTGTCAGCCATTGCTCTTATTCCAGTTATGTTTCGTAAATTAACTCCAAAACGAATATCATTGCTCCCATAGTCGCAGTGCTGTTCGCTACCTTTATCTAATTAATATACATGTTAAGGTGTATGGTAAAATGTTTGTCAATCATAGTAGTGTACATACCCCCACCCAGCTCTCATGATGCTTGAGCCCATGGTACATTGTACTTTGCATGGCGGTCGCGCCCGAGGAATCCTCTTTCCGTCGTACACAAATGAGTGTGGTTGTGTGCATGGTGTGCATTCATTGCTTGCATCTATTCAATGAAGTGACGTGTTGCCAAGGACAGGTTTAATATGATACGTGCAGTGAATATCAATAAGGAATCTAGTGTTGAGTTGTTGTTTTTTCTGATGATTCCAGAGGAGTATTGATGTGTATGCCTACATGAGCCAATCTAGCCATTTTTGCTACATACTAATCGAACAACAAGTTATCACATACGGCGGTACACTAGAAAGATGTTAACCTAACCGAGGTAATGGTGAGGCAAGGGCCGCAAAGCTATGTAGACGTGCGCAAAGGTTTACACACGTCATATACAATAATCACTGTCATAATACACATCAGAAACACAGAGGTCTTGAAAGATTCAAGAGGAGAAAATGGTAATGATATACAATATTGTCCTTGTGTAGCATACAATGTTATAATTTGTTGTTTGAGTTATATCTTCATGTTTACTAACCACGTGAGAAATAAGCTTCGTTGATGTGGATTGGCAAGAAAGTGGCCAGCAAGGCCAAAAAGGTTCATAAGAGTTCTCCTTAGTGCTGAATTATTCAGAGGCACTCTCGGCATATTGCATTTTATATTCTTTTAACTTAAGCCTATGTCTTGTTACTCTTGTATAATGCTTTCAACCTAATTAAAAGACTATGTATTTTTTATTTGTGTCAATTACAGGCTCATTTCATGTTGTAATGTATACTTACTGCACATCTAGGCCGCCATGTTAGACTGCAGCATTTAAAATGTTATCAACGTAAATTGTAACAAGTTATATTTAACGTTGAAGTATGTTATCGCACATCCAGAAATTGTATAGCTGCCGTAAAATGTAAATTCTAAACATACTAAAGAAGTGCGTTTGAAGTGCAGATGTTGTTTGAAGTAGGAGAGGGGGCGGGTTCCATATACGTTGACAGGTGACCAAGAAAGAAGGGGTTCTATTTCGAGTCTCTCGTGTGCCCGTCCACTTGTCGGATAAGTACAAGGCCCCCAGGCGAGGTACAACTTTGACCGGTGTGGGTCAGCATATTGAACTTGTATCGCATAGTACTATAGACACACATAAGGGAACAAAGTTTCAAAACACCAAATACATGTAGTATGAATTTCGGTACCACGCCCATAAACATAAATTACAAGGAACTAGCATCTCTGTAGAAGTTTATAAATCAAATTCCACATTTGATAAAGATTGAAGTGTCAACCCACATGCGTCTCAATGACACCGAAATGGGCTGATTAGCCGAAGCCTGGGTTTATGTATCACTGCATTTTTTTAATAACAATGTCAGAAATATCTCATTTATGAATTTGTAGTTGTAATTTCTCCAATGATTGCCACATTTCAATATCTTGCCTGTGCAAGAATGCCAATTATTGTGAGGAAAATGACTTGATACATTTTAGAATTGTTCAATTAACATGTAAAGTAGCATTAATGGAACATTAATGGAACAAATCTAGACATGATGGGAAACAATTAGGCCATTACTTACGAACATCCGCCAGTATTCTCTAAAAAGTCTTCTGATAGATGCGCTCGCTGTCCTACAATACCCCGAATTTGTTCAAATCAGAAAAAGCCTCCTTGTAGTAGAAACATTGTTCGTGCGATATGCTTGTCTTTTAAAATACCGGCTGACTATTCCGAAAATTTGAAATGAACTCTACTCATTATGAAATCCCATGTTAAGATCGCATTCTTTAAAACGATATCATCAATGCGCCCCAAGGGATCAGTGTCCTTGAACACGCAATTGAAACTACGAATACATCACGCGAAAGCGCCACTATCTACCCACCATAACAGTAAAACCACAAACCACTTGCCTCATTACGGCCAGAGTGCTCAGATGGCCCATACGTCGTGATTTATAACAGCTCAGTTTGCGCCACTTTGACCATTAACGTGTGTTTAGGACGAACGACGCTGCAAATGCTATTGTATCTTTAATTAACGCGCGCTGAAACGTGATTATTGATTGGGTGATGGACCATTAAGAAAACAATGAATAGTGTGCGAGCAGGAAAGATTCTAAAATGAGTCTAAAATGCAAAATTAGATACTATATAAACAATTGCGACGGCCATGCAATAATTCTATATCTTATTTAACCTGCCACTTTACAAGTGCCCATGACCTACGTTATCAATATACATTTACAGTTTCATGATATGAAAAATATCAGGAAACGGGTAGGAATGGAATTGATTCTAAAGGTTTTACGGTGATACAAATTATGGTGTTACTGCATACAATCTAATTATGTAGGGTATGTTGATTCTGAAAAAAAGTGGCATCAAAATAGCATGATGAATGTAGTGGTGCCATCGGGAACAGGCATTGTGATAACATACAAAGCACACCGAAGCCATGGTAGATTTAAACGTATGTGACACTGCCAGTTTCGACCAGTGTTGAACCCATCAAATTGATATTTAGCTGGCTAAAATTGCATGAATCGTCTTTTAAAAATAGCACTTTCAGCAGAGACAAAACAAGAATGACATGCAGGTTGTTTTAATAAGGTCTAAGAATAACATGCTTCATCTCGTGCATCTTTTAAAGGTGTATCTATACTGGGCGATATTATGTAAACATTGCATGATGATCTGCGCATAATGCAGCCAATTTACATGGTCCCCTCCAGGCGGAGCCAGGAAGCGCCGTATGATGCTGGTTATTCGCTGAATATTCGGGCACAATCAAATTGTCTGGAAAGTGTATATAATACCTGAACACTATTTCCTTTGTAAATGCATATCATGGAGATTCAATGAAGTGCACAGCAGTGCTAGTTCGAGTGTACATGTAAGGTGTCCTAGTCACAAAACATTTTGTTCCAGTTTCTTAAAAATCATTTTGAGTACGACAGACTCCCATTGGCATAATCCAGAGTGGAACTCTGTTGTGAAAATGCGCTCCAATTAATAAATCCAACCATTAGAAATGCAATCATATGGAGGTAAATCTTGTTAGAGAAAGAGCATGGTTCAAATAGTAAACATGTTGCTGGATGTTCAAATATTATTGATAACGCTAATGTGTCGATTGTAAATTGTTAATTACTATTAAGTGCCCCATCCATCCCTTGCTTAGTGGTTGTACTCTTTTAATGCAACTATTTTTCTAAATATGTCTATTTCTTGACTAATATATAATGCCAACTTATATGTAATAAAAATAGTTAAAAAAAATAAACTAATGGCACATGATGTTATAGAGGAAGGAGGCGAACGACAGACGATCAAAACTTCGGTTACATACACAATTAAAAGATAGTTATTGTACTCGCTTTACTAGTATGTTGGTAAAAATGTGGCAAAATCTTGCAGATCTTTTATATGTCAGTTGAGGTCAAATACAATGCCAATTAACGTTTAAACTGGAAGATTTCAGCACAAAACTGTAGAAAGTAAAATTTGCCCATGTTGTAATGAAAACTAGATTGAAGATGAAATTCATTTTTTGTTTAAATGTCCTCTTTATGCCTGTACTCGTAGTGTTTTGTATGCAACATGTTCATATGTTTTATCCTAATATCAATGCAAAATGTTTTGTTAAACAACTACAATATTTTATGAATTATACTAATTTGATATGTAAGGTATGAGCTTTTATTAGAGATTGTTATTTGACAAGAATGCGTATATTTATTCTATTAAAAAGTAGGGGATTTTACTTAATGATTATTTTAATGACAAGTAATGTGTCTTGTAGGATTTATAACCAGCTGATGATTCAATTTAGAATTGATGTATTTTATGATTTATTTTATCAGGTGACACGTAAATAAATAAACTACTACTAATGTATGAAACAGAAACATGACCAAAGCATGTCTTAAAATTTTAATTCACCATGACAAACAATCCCGCAAAGTTTTTTTTACAGTATAACGTATAAATGCAATCTGAACAAGAACGATATGTCAAAGATAAAACCGCTCTCAATACCCTCATACACACTATATAAACACACATATAACCTGATACTATATTCAGTTTACTTGATGCACATATAGAATACACAGGCTGCACTGAAAAAAATACATGACGTTGATCCAACATTTGAAATCATAATCAATTGTACTATAGTAACATAGATTCCGTGACCATTACAATTTAACAAATATTAACATATAACCAATCAAAGACAAATAGGATGGAACATAGCGTGAACACAGAGGTACCTCATTCACGACATACATGCACATACAAAATGTGGCACAATAATACTGGAGATAAAACAATCTCACTGTCCGACTGTGTACACTATGAGCATACGCATTTTAACATGACTGGCCTGATATTCAATTATACCATACCAATAACAAGGAAATCTTAGCCTTATTTGTACCCCCCAGCACATAGAAACTAGCTTCTCTTCCTTATTGTGGTTCAAAGGTGCATTTCGCGTCCTTTTATCAGATTTGTATATGGCATGTAATAATATCAAAGTATGAATTCCAAACCAGATACAAAAGTGCTCAGATAGCACATCGTCGATAGAACAACGTTGACTCGTGGGCAATAAAGATGTTAACTCTTAGCAGCCATGTTTACTTTGCAATTAAAACATTGAAGCAGGAAAACGTCCAAAGTAACAAAGATTAACCTCAATCAATCTAGGGTATGGGCTTTTATACAAATGATACAAATGTGCTTCTATCTATGCCAACACGCCACATACAAAATATTTTGGGTTGAATGCATTTACAGTTGGTATCATGTACTAGTGTGATATTGGAGTGCGGGTGCTTTCCAAACATGGCTGATAATTAAATATCTACTGCCTATGAGTCAGCGTTATTCTAGTGATAATGTGCACAAATCGGGGGGTTAAAATATTGACTTAATATGGCTCTCTGCTAGACAAACGTTAATTGAGCAAATTTTAAAAATTGAACACCTGATGTCCACTAGGCATGGGCATGCACACATTGTATAAAGTTTTAACGTTTTCTTTATAGTTTTATCAAAGCCATTACTGACAATGCTAAAATGGTCCTATAGAAAGCACACTTTAATTGGCAAAGTGCCCAAAAATCAAATCACTTATGTTGCGCCATACAACATGGTTTGTGTAAAGTTTGAATAAGATCGGTTCATTACTAAAGGCTCTACGTGTAGCTTACAGAGACATGATTACATAGTTAGATAGAAACGAAATCAACACACGAAAAGCTGAAGCTACGCAAGAAACTTAAGCACATCATATTTTATTTTATCTATTTAATCTTTGTGTATCAAGAAGTTATGATGTGATGACTGTTACATTCAAACAAACTAAGGGAATATCTGATGGTCAATGGCGATTCTCTTTTATCGCGGTTTTTTGTAAAGTTATTTGTAATTGTGCTATGCAAACCAATTATAGTCTTCTCTCGCCCTGTTCTCTACGGCAAGCATATTAGAATATTTTGTAAACAATACACATTAGGATCAGAAATAAGGTATGAAAATTCCAACAAACAAACTTTGACAACGGTTTGGATATTTACTGTCAATTGTTAAAAAAAACTCATCGTAAAAGCACCCACATCACAAAACCAGTATTTTTAAACAACGATTTATTGTGACACAGAGAAGAAACTTTTGCATTTTACAAGAAGAAGAACCACAGACTGAAACCGTTCTCACTCCATACCAAAGTCTGGGATCGGAATGCTGGAGACAATAAATGAGCAAAAACTACACTTCCTTTTTCAAACCTTTTTCACATGAGCATACTCAGAAAGGTGAAAATGACGATGACGCAGTACATGATGAAATATAACACTATAGCCTCCAGGTTTGTTTCTTTCTAAGTGTTTTTTTTCTATTGACAGTAGTAGTGTACAGTATGTGTCTAGTACTATAATACCTCACTCAGTACTTTGGCCTGGGGAACAGCACGCACAGTGACACAATAATGATGATGATGTACATGATGAAGAAGCAGCGATCAAGTACTAGCGCCACATCCTTCCATTGGCGGCACAGTCCACGCAGTGCCGAGTCAGCACCAACTCGCATTGCCAATGTTTGCCGCAGACTCCTCAGAGAATCTTTCATCTCACAGAGCTGCTCATCCACTGATCCTGCTCCACAGCAACCACTACCGCTCACATCATCTGTGTCTACTGATGACGATGGGTCAAAGTTTCCATTGGAGGTGGAGCCGATGTTAGGGCCATTGTGGTCCATATTATCCTGGCGCTTGAGCAGTGGGTATGTTGCTGGCTGTGACACTAAGTAGTTATCATTTATTGCCCTCCCTGGGTTTGATACGGACCCGTTTGTCCGCAGCTGTTTTTTATTGATACCTTCTTTGTGCGTCATTTCGAAGTACTCCTCACTGCTGCTGCGGCGGTATTGCTTAGTACCAAAGCAGTCAAGCCAGGTCTGAGACTGGTTGGATGACGTCGATGCACCATTGTTGTTGTCGCGCTGCTGAGGCATTGGCACTGTGTCTCTGCGGTTGCTGCGCCGGCGTAGAATGGGGTGCCCGGTGAAGAGCGGTGTCACACTGTCAAGTCTGTCTGCAGATTCCATGTTGTAATTGAGGTTGTGAATGTCGGCATCAAAGTACAGAGTGTTCTGGTGCATGAGCAGGAAACGCGAAAGGCAGCGTAGTGTGATCTGGGAGTGAAGTAAAGAACAATGATTACAAGTACAATGTATATCATGGTGAGATAGACAGCTTGTCCGAATAATCAATTTGAAACATTGCTTTGAAATCAGTTGCTAGTTGGACGGCAGGTAAACAAAATAATTTGGATGACATGGTACCTGATGGATATGTCAACAATATATTTTCTCCTTAGAAAATCGTTTTTTATGACTCTCGATCCGGACAAAATGCCAACTATATAATAGGAGCTTGAATAAGTGTGAGAAATACTCACAAACTTGAGCCACCTTGGGACCCGTCGCCCACTTTCCCCAGCGCGGCAGATATTGACGACGAGAGAGGACAGGAACACAGACAGCATGATGATCACCATGTTAAAACAATAGTACACGCCTGGAAAAAAAGCATAGCTATCACATAAATACAAATTATTGTACATTCAGAATATGTTGTAAGTAAACACGGCATGAGAAACCTTATACTTCAATCTTTATTTCCGAAAGGGCCGATGGCCGTACAGGATATTGAAATGAGTATCATCTTGTCGTCTCAACTAGGAGAGTTCTGATGTAGTGTTATTTGATCATAGGTTTGATGAGTATTCTCACCGTAACTGTTATATTAACAGGTCTTCTTAACACTAAACAAACTAATTTATCTACGTATTTTTCGTTTTGAAACATAAGCATTCCCTTTCTGCTGAACCCAGAGTCATATGCGTGACAGTATTATCACAACGCACGCTAGACTCCACTGAATCGACGCGCCCTTCCTCCTAATGCTCTAGATCAGCCCGTCATTCCAGAAGGTCTGCTTGTGTCTTGTTGTAATTGACTATGTGAATGACTACATGAAAGTGGCTTCTCCAGAAGAATATGAAAGCCTGTTTTGAAATGTAAGAATTTACATAGGGTAGAAGTTGTAATATACCATTGCCAATCTCCATCTCGATCGACGGACTATTTCACATAAATAGATGTTGTGCGACAATATCCTGGCAAAGTTACCTAGAACGGGTACCGATGAGGCAGTAGGGGGTGACGACTCAACCAGGATGAGCAAGAGCATCAGGAAGCTGGCGAAGATGCTCATTGCTGTAAACATATCAGTACATCATTAGTTTATCGTGACAAAATGAGAGGACCCGCACATGGTCTTGAGAAAGGTAGATCAACAGCAGGTTGGATGTATACCAGCAATAGTTTTCAGTTTGCATGACAGAACTATGACAATGGGCAAGCAAGATAGGGAACTGCAAACCTACAAAATCCCATTATTCATACCACTCTCATCCCTCCATATCAGTAAGAACAAATAACTGTTATTACCATGCTATTATTGGCATCTCCATAAGCCTTTGCAGAAAATAAAATCCTCTTACTGCACCCCTCACCCCTATACCGTCAGTTCAGAAAATCTATGTGCACCAGTGACCCACTACATGCACTCACCGAGAGCCGTCCTGTCGGGCCGGTCGGGCGGCAGCCAGAAGACGACCAGCGTGAGGCAAGCGAGGAAGACACAGGGCAGTGTGAGGATGTACGAGGAGAAGGTGAGCTTGCGCTTCATGTTCAGCTGGAACGTGAGCACGGCGTAGTTGGGCGTCTCGTTGGCGGACGGCATCACGCGCTTCTCGGCGATCGTGCCCGTGATGTCCCACTCGCTCGACTCCTGGAGATGGAAGGGAAGTGGTCTTTGTAAACGTGTGCGTTTAGAGGTTGCATGACGCTAGTGGAATGCGGATGTATTATTTTTTCATAGCTAGGGATCAAGTTGAATTTGAATTTGAAGATGCAGTCATTCACTGTTAGGATGCAATGTACATTGGATTGTGTATATAAGTGCTCAAGCGCCAACAGTACTTGAAAGTATAAAACTTGTGTAAAGTTGATACCCCAGTTTTACTGGCACGTATGCAATTCTCCTTGTATCACTGATAAAATAAGGTCATAGCTTCTCAGCACTGACACAATGTTCACTTCATGCCAGTTGTACTATTCAGACATACTATGTATATGAGAGTTTAAGATATGCGCGCACAATGCTGCAACTACCCACCTTGTAGTCTGACTGGAAGGTGGAGAGGTCGATTCCTTCCTTGAAAGCCATGTGCACATCCACTTCATCCTGTAGGTGAGAAGATGATGTACTATGTAAAGCTGTGGCTTAGTTACCTTTAACAAAAACATGCAAATTATAATTATACACTAAGTGAATAAAAACAACTACACAACGTCATCCGGAATTTGTTTTTCAATAGATGTTTAATAAATTTTGAGAATATCTTTGTAAAACATGACACCATAAGCTTTAAGCAAACGAGCTCAACAGCTTAAAACATTACACTACTAGCAGAGTGTATGTATCATATAGATTCAAGCTCCCAAAGCATCATCATGTAAAGTGCCAAATATGATTCATAACATATTCCTCCTCTCTTAAAAGTGTCTGCAATCAAACTTTGCAAACCAGTGGCTACAGACCGCGGGCCTCCGCGGCTACCGCCGTACCTTGCTGTGCGTCCACGAGCCGAACCACATGTGGCACGTCTGGTTGTCGAAGGGGAAGTTGGTGACGTCGATGGAGCAGGACGACTTGAAGATCTGGTGCGGCACCCACAGCACCGTGCCGTCGTACTTGATGATGGCCAGCACGTTGCGGGCGCGGTCGTACGGATCGGCGCTAGCGGGGCACGAACGTAGACAAGTGGTGGTGATGGTGATGTTTTTTTTATCAACATTATTAAGGCTAACTGCCGTTACTAGACATATGTGATAATTGACTTGTAACAACTCACTGTCTTGTTGTCGAAAGCAGTGTGTCTTATGGCTAGTTGTATCAAGCTCTTGAACAGAGTTCATCAAATAATTAACACATAAACTATGTCCATGGCCACAACAAACTTAACAAGTGCTTTATAGCTTCATTTTGTGTGGCGTTCACAGCATGTTGGCCCGTTTGCACTCATATGAAAACTTGTGTTTTTTTGCCGGCATCGTGTTTCGCCTGTGTCCTATTCACCGGGAGTCTTATTTATTACAAAACGGGACATAACCAGTAATGTACAGCTTCAATTTGTATTGTGGCGCAGCAGCAGAGCAGTTCCCTATTGCACAGCTCGTAAGTTACATCTCTACATCAATTGATGAAAGGGCCTTTAAAATTTGTGGTGAATGGGTGTTGACAGTTAGAGGTATATTTCTTTCCCCTGTGTCTTCGTTGGCTAATGTCTATAAGAATTGCAAGTAAAGCGCATGAGCAATAAATAATCATTTGTATTTCTTTCCTGGCAAATTATTGTACTCGATGTGGTCTCTTTGTGATCAGAGAAAAGAGACTTTTCTTGCATTAAACACAAAGAGATTCGTTTACAAAAGAATATAGACTTTATAAATTCAAATTTACACACCATGTTTAAATTTAGACCAAGAAGATTTTTATGTACCATATAAAGGCCATGTAGATGTACACACAGAAGTAATTGAAGTGCCATGGACAAGGCGGATGTCGTGTTCTGGCTTGTAGCATATTCGCAGACAGACGTCCAGCAAAGGACGACCCCCGCCTGACTAGCAGTTTTCGTGGATTTGTATTTGAACTGATACTGAATGATGGCTATAATGTGAGCAACAATCGGCTGTGTAGCAAAATAAAAAAAGTAAACCCGTTACTAGCCATCCAGCGTGAAAGGTCTTGGTTTACATAATTTCCTGCGTAGTCTGCCATTTGAAAATGCGCTCCCACTTCTGGTATTGAAAAAACAACAACACAAACATAATGTAAGGGGAAGATGTTGTGATGTACAGAGCACAAAGTACGGCACCATTGTCATTATATATTAAAGTGCCATTGTGGGGTTCTTCAGTTGTTGGCCCCAAATGTCAGGGTGTCTGACGGGTGCAGCGGTGCCACAGCGGGGTGATATGCCAAGATGGCGATGACAAAGGCCTGCGATGGCCAAATGCCAGTGAAAAGGGCGGCGCTCTTGATACTAGAGGTTATGTGAAAATTAGTAGTTTGTTGCGTAAGCATAAATTAATGTATAGCATGCACGTCAACAGCCAACTATTTTCACAAATGGCAACGTCTGTGCCCACGCATGTACATGTACAAGTACAAATAGGTGGTAGTTACGGTGTCAGATTTAACGTAATGTCAGGCGGAAGGCCTTTATAACGATTTACGGTTTAAAGTGTACCGTTCTTTAAAGTTTCAAATTTTTGTCCCTTACTCCTTTGAACTGCATTATACTGCAGATTATATATTCTGTAAATATTTTGAAGACATTCACAATACGATAAAAGTGTGTGAATGATTTTTGATAAGGTGTAGGAGTTCTTGGGTGATAATTGAAAACATTTTATATATGAAAAATAGTTTTCCATTTGAGAACATTGAGAAAATAGAAAAATATTAGACTGAACGTTCGGAAAGTATTAATAAAATATAAATCTCATTGGTAGCTTCTAATCATATAATCTGTATACAGCGAAACACGTTATCTACGATACAAATTAGTGCCTGATCAAGTTACGTATATCTAGGCGAAGTACAGACATTGAACAAGGCAGTGGCTGTTTGCAGCACTCACGTGTTGTAGAGCATGATGTCCGGCACCCACACCAGGTCGGGGTTCAGGCGGATCTTCTCCACGCCGTTGAACTTGAGCGGGTCCCAGCGAAGGTATTCGTCCCGCCATTTCTGAAGTGGGGAGAAGCAGGTTTGCTTACTTGTTTGATATGCTAATTACTCTACTGGCAACACTGTTTCACTGTTGAATCAAGTAAAACTACATAAAAATATACATAAAAAGCTCGTTGTTTGGGACACCAAAAGGAAATAAAGAAAATGGTCTTCAGTGAGGGGCTCCCATTAGCGAAGCCTCATCATAGCCATATTAATTTATCAAGAAACTCAACTGGAACATACATATATGCAAGTAAGAATATCAGGAAGGAACACACAGCACTAAGAACAAGATTATGCGAAGTAAATGAGGATACACACTTGGACTCGTGCGGGTAACGACCACTTACTGAGAGTTTTGCAATAACCGGGAGTGCGCTTTACCGCCCAGGCTGTTAGACGGCGCAATCTCGCAGAATGGACAAACATGATGAAACACATTTATTACAGCAGTAATGTTGCCAGTTGCATGTGACGACTTACAGGGGAAGTGGTAATACGGGCGTGTTTTATGCACATCGTTATTTAAAATTCCAAGCGAGACACACGTTTTGGTTGTCTAAGTCTTGTGCTGTTGCTGCGTAGGCGAAATCTGGCATGGAGCATGAGCATTCACAATAGCCAGCTACATTTTGAATTGTCATGTTATGAAAGCGCCCTACACGTTCAGGAGTTCCAATTACACCCCTGATTTCATGTCTTTTCAATTGGACCTGTAGGTTCAATGTGTGTAGATAATGTGCAATTACTGGTGTGTCTTTGTGTGTCTCATTTAGATGAATGCGCATAAATTTCATTTCTGTTTTAATCACATCATAATTCCTACAATTTGGAGTTCGCGTTAGCAACAGGAAGCTTTGCGTCTCCCTATTGTCAGTGCGCAATGGTTCAATCATGCTGAAATGACAGTGCTTAAGATTCATTCCCAACGCCCATCCACAATTTCATTTCGACACCATCTTTGACAATGACAATTGCAATTTGTCAGTCTTGGAATCCTTGTGGAGCTTAGTACTCTTTAGTACGCCTACGTGTCTCTGCTTGATAAAGGCGAAGTTAATAAGCAACGTTTCCAGAGGGAAAATACGTGTGTATCGTACAGTGCCGAAAAGATATCCGCTGCCTGAAGAAGATAATTGTCTTTTAAATACAAGTAATTGCTACAATTTCCCCAAAGCAACAACATAATCCATGCATAACATACACCTAGACTTTCATTAGAATGCACTTGTTTTAAGGTCAGACAAATAGAGCAGTGAGTTGTAGAGTTTACAGCATCAACTGACATTGCAGTTGTGGTGACATTGCAAATTTCCAAAAATATGGGACGCACTAGAAAAAAATAGACCAGTGATATGTAGAACTGGCCCAGCTAGTCAGATGGGTAGAAACAATGTGCCACTCTGATGGCCTCGTGACGAACGTACACACGGCAAGGATGACGCCTTTTCCATTACCCAGTGGTGCCCGCTGGCAATCAGGGTAATGTGACACGAAAGGACGGTAGAGTGGAAGGAAGACTCGGTGACATATTCCTCAGCTTTTATGCTCAGCATGCGACAACCCCGAGTCACTCCATGATCCAGCTTTTAAGCTTTAAAGGTGTCAGCGTAGGCAGCATTTAAGAGCATTGCAGAGGCGATAGTGCAAGATGCAATTACATGTGCACATGCAGCCATGGCCCTCTGCACCATGGGAGTGGCGAAGGAGTATGTATATTACTATAATTTACTATTATATTATGCACATTACCATATGCAATAAAATATATGTGGTAATGAACCGCATGCACATACATGAATATATATCTATATGTATAAATGTGCTGCAGTTTGATGGACGTGCAAGTCATCATGTTCCCCAGACTAAAGGGCCATGAGAGGAAAATATAATCTTTTACGAACAAGTTACAATGACCAAGCAATACCCAAGCAATGATTGACTCACGTATCTGCTCCACATGCTCATCTTGAGGATCTTGTAGTACTCGTCCAGGTCCATCTGGATGAGGCCCAGCCCGAACTCGACGTCGATGCTCTGCGATATGTTGTAGACGGGCCGGCCGTTGCGCCCGATGTCGTCGTAGTTCTGCATGAGGCCCTTGATGAGCAGCTTCTCCGCCGACATCATCGACCTGAGGTGGCAATATATACTTTTGTGTAAATAGCAATCCCATGTTGACAATTGTAAAATGTGTCAGTGTGTGGATATAGAATGGTTTTAGCATATAAAACACTTGACTTGCTTTCCCACCAACGCGGATTAATATGTAAGTGCACTTGCACTTAGGGCGTGGACTATGGACGCAATGTCGGCCAGCTGCCGTGCTATAATACAGGATATAAACACATACCTATTCCCTCACGCCGAATTCAGCGTTGTGTTTCATCCATGTGTGATAGTCACAAGTGGATTGAGGATACATTAGGGCGGCCTTGGAAACTCTACTCTTCATATCTTGTTGGTGTACATTAAACAGTCGTTTAACACATCCGGCTAATAGCAAAAGTGACCACTACAACACCTTGGTCACAAAATCAGTTGTAGTAGGTCATAATCAATGAACTTGCATCATTCTCTCTATATCACTTTCGTCGGTCAGCAGTATAACGTTGGCTAGTTCTATACAAATCGAAGAAAGCTGTGAGATTGATACCAACGCCCTAATAATTTCCTAATGCTTTTTGAGTGCCAGAATCCATGGAAGTGGTGCTAACAGGAAAGGCACCCCCACTCGAGGGTATTGTGTCGTGGTCAATGGATGTGGGTTAGGCAAACAATAAAATCCACACTCCTATTATCTGGATGTGTGACTCTAGTTGTGGAAACACAATGGCCTCTCTATGATGATTAGCACTGTGAGTTTATTAACTGGCCAGGAGATGAGAATTGCAGTATACGGTATAATTGACAGAGCACTATGGTGATTATGCACAGTCTTCGGTCCTGCAATACACCGTTCATTGTATTGATTGCATGAAGTAGTGTGTGCATCGGTCTTCGCAAAGAAGGGCAATGTCAGTGTTATCATGCTTGATCCTGCGTTATGTTACATAATTTTGCTTCTATGTGTGTCTGTGTGAAAACTTCCTGGAATGAGGTTAGTGGCTCAATCATTGATGGTATGAGGACCTCTTACTAGCTCGTGCACGTGGGAAATGTTCTTATAGGGTAGAAATACGTTTTATCATTACTCTACACTGGTGCTATATAACTCATAACAATGAGGTCCTGGGTTGATAGATTTTTATAAAAGGGATCAGCCTAAAGACTAACTCATACAATTGATCAAGCGACTTTGTATTTGGAATATAACACCCGAGTGAACACTTACATCATCTACAGGAATGGGGAACTACATTTGTAATAGACTTGAATTCGTTTAGATAGGACGATAACGCCATATATACCTCCGTTATAAATCTTCTGAATGCTCATGAACTCGGCTTTACGCTATTTTTTAACGGTATGCCTTTAAGTCTGGCTGACAATGAGTATCCCCGAGAGGGTAACTTCTGAAAACGTAATGACATTTGGTGGCTCTATGGTGGGCTTTAAACATGAGTTACAGAGATCACTGTCCAGAAAAAATCAACTTTATTATGCTCTTTTATTTTCAATTAATGGGCAACCAACTGTACATAACGTTAACCATATAGGAGTCACTGCCATACTATCGGCAACTTCAAAGTCAATAATCCCTATTAAATTGAGTATAGGTATATTTACCACAGAACTGTACTCATGGCAATTTGTTTTAGAAAACTATTGGTTATCTTATGTTCTAATGTGTGATTCATCAGGATTTAAGAGCACGAATTGGTTTTGTAACTGACAAAACTAATCATAATGTCATGATGCCGCCCCCAACTGCAAAAGTCCCTTCTCAAGTGGTCAATGTTCACGCACATTTATAAATGAGTCTGCTAAGAACAAGTGTTTAGACAGCAGCACAGATTGATGGCACAGCGCGCTACACCCGCGCTAGTTTACGAGCCCTCTATTGTACAATAGAGCACGAGAATCCACGTGTTAATGGCCATCATCATCATAAAACTCCTCGTATTATCGCCCCCGAGCGTTAATATAGTGATGCTCTTTTTGTCTGACGCTCTTTTGATATGAAATAAGAGGCTATTTGAATATTTCTCGGGGGTGCTGGTGTTAAGTTGGCCTTGTTCTGATTATGTTTGGATTTACTGCTATTTGGCATATGGGTTAGGGATGACAAGGTTGTATCCTTTAACTGAATGGGGTTTTATGGCATGGTCTCCAATGTCATCGTGTAACTTCGTATGGTGCCATACGCATAGATACATAAGGACTGGACCGGTGGTTACCGATAGCAGAACTTCGATAATATAACATAAACACATTCTTGGTAAGGCAAAATATGTGCACACACAAATCGTTGACAGAACGGACAACGACAGCAGTGGCCGTGTTTTAGTCTCACAGGGCTGAAGTCATCATGGAGGACAGATCATAACTTGTTCGCAGATCTTCAATCTCAAAAGCACTTAAATAGAACTTTAAATTATTAACGCCGTATAATGTGACTCTCGTTCATTCTACCCCACGAAAACCTCCAAAAACACAGGCGGGAAAGTAAATTTTGAGCTGCAGACAAATTACAAGGGGTTGTGTGGGTCAAATGGTCGTCTGCCACCCAAAACAAAATTTATACAGAATCCCCAGACAGCAGCAGTCTTATGCAAATGTTTCAAACCCTCGACCAGCAACGGTGGTGACCGGGATTTATCAGGCTAAACCTTTATGAAAATGGGATGCTTCACCAGACCTTTTTTACGAATAATTAAGTTGAGCTTCCTTATGAGGGCTAGTATGAGACAATGATGTGTGAGACGTGAAGTTAAGCTCACTTAGCCAAGTGGCTCCACTAACCCACACATTACCGTTCACTCGTCGGCACTGATCCAAGAGACGCCTAATCCTTGTGTGGCAGGAGGCGTGATTATTGGCAATAAGATGTGGGTATTCCCCGGTGTGGTTACTGGGCGGGTGTCAGGACAAGGCAGTGATTGGTGCAGGACGGTGTGATGCTTGGTGCTGAGATATCTGTACGCATAAAAGACAGTTAACATGATGTCTGCGGTGCTAATATTTGGTAATTGTGCGTATGGATGTACAGATCATGTATTTGTACAAGGGTAAGCAAACTACAGGACTTCTAACTCTTGAAGATCGAGGGTTGGGTTTCATCATTGGCGCCAGTGTGTAATAAACGCACATATAACACAGATTGGCCCCCACTTATTTTGTGATGATAAATGTTGTTATCCAATATCAGGCCCAATGGAAGAATCAAATCACGTAAAATAACTGCTTCACACATTAACACATATTTTACACTAATGACATGTCATTGAGACCCATGGTTTAATACGTGTACTACATGAGCAAAGTCTCTGTCAGTAACGGTTATCAATTGAACAATAATGCAGTTTACAATGGTTTGCAGTGGTCTCTTAGGATAATGGTTAATAGGAAATCGAGTATAATGGGCAGTCATATTTACGTTATCACAAAGAATGACTGGCAATTGAACCCCTAAAGAGCAAAACCTCTCGTGACACAAGACGTCGTTGTATTCCTCAGAGCACTAGGATTACGCAGCACACACTAGTGTTTTGTGACGCACATCTTGGGTCATTATACCTGTGTTGATGTGCCGGTCAGTACACCACACCAACTACAACAGTATAGACCGCCGAGAACCCGAGTTTAGTCCGGATAGAGCACAAGTCGTTCCGCTTTATAACCAGGGCAACTGAGCGGGCCATAAAGGCGCCCTTTCTTGACTTATTGAATGGTTTCTGCAATAGAGTTCGCATTTGCTTGTATTGCATCAATTGCAGTCAGTTGACTTTACTTTACTAGGCTTCTTTGTTTTGCAAGATACATGGCACAACTAACCACTGCACCAATTCTCTCTTTTTTTTATATAAACGGTAATGCAACATACCCTTTTCCCGTAACCCCAACGTACCAACTCTGTACAAGTATTTTTATTTTCTAAGATAGTTATTTTCTAATGAATGGGCAATACTAGCATACATATTCTTTTTCAATAAAGATAGTTCAACTATGCAAATTCAATAAATAGCCAAATCACAATACCAACATATCTAGGGTTTTTCAAAGAATAAAAAGTAAACTGGTCCAGGTTTGCCAATCGGCACCCGCATTACTTTCGCTTGGGTCATGCTTAGGCCTACCATACGACTTTTTCCTATCAAGCCATTAGAGGCATTAGTGTCGGGGTTCGCCTGAGCAAAAAAAACACACACACACAATCTAATACGAGCTGATTTGTACAGTCGGCTGCGTATATTTTACACTTAAATTCTCAGTTACAGGATATTGGGAGAGATTTCTAAATGTCACGAATACATACGACTTCTCCCCAGGGCACATTTTTCATTGTCTATTTGAATTACATGCCTGCACGATTTTGACTACGATGCATATAATCACATGAAATCTATACGGTCTCATGTGTTATGTAACACAAAAATAAGATATATATTACAGCAAATATTTCAAACATAAATTTATCAGACTAGCCTACAGACACTAGTGACATCCCGCAATCAGGCAACGCCCGCGGTTACAACAAATGGCTTTCTCCAATTAGCCGGGAAGTCATTTAATTGTGAATTAAGTGCAAACTGGTAGCTCGTGGCTGGGACGAGGCGCTCATCACGCCCCTTCACGTGATCGCAATCACGTGACCCATTTTCCAAACAAAACATTCAATTACATTGCCTAATGTGTCTGGCTTACGAGTGGGTGCAGTCACCAGGGCAGTGGACGGCCAAGGTATGCTTACTTTATAGATGGAGGATCATCGGTGTAATAGACTTTCTTTTGTCATCACATCAATTAGGTCTTCTTCTGGCATTTAATACAATCAAACAACATAATGCAATACTCGCAAAACAATCACTTTTGATGGTGATGACATTATGAATGTTACGTCAGCACCATGCGCAGCGCGCACAAAATTTTGTCACCCAGAAAACAACAATTATTAGTGATAATTGTAGTCGATGTTCCCTAATTAATTAGACTCGCATACCCTTGGACAACTGGTTTCACCGGCAGATACCACGGTACAGCACTAATCGTTACGGAGGTTCCTCTCGCTGATGTCTCTATCCGTATTGATATCGGTTTCATATGCTCCAAGTTTCACCACACACGCTTTGGGTGGAGATGACAGACGAGTTTGGATACAATATGTTGCAATAATTAAAATTGTGATTAAAATCTATTTATAACTATAGTATTGTAAGTTTTTTTTTAGCGAATGGCCTTCGGGAGCTCTGCGCTCTTGATCAGTCTGCCGGTGTTCCGGCAACAGGATTGACATGACGTTACAATTTTCAAATTTCTCCCAAGTGTATATTTTTGTGGAAATTAATGAGCACTTTTGCTTTATACAAACTATGCAGCATTATGCAAGCAGATAAAATACTTTTGCAAATCATTCTTTCCGGCTGTATTTGATAAATGTAATGTGTATAAATACAATAATACAGTTATAGCATTGCTTCAATTAGGTGCGTGTTTGTCTTCCCTGAAGCGAGATAACTACCATGAAGCACGTGTGTTTGCACGATGTACTCTCCTCTCCTGACACGCCAACTTCCTATAATCTCGTATTATCATTGGGCTAATTCTGAAATGCTACATTACGTTTAACGTGTACTTCCAAGGGACACGTTGGTGCACCTTGATCTTGCAACACCTGCTCTCTGTGTGCTAGTGCGGCGTGTGCTTAAGTAATGTAATCACCCTCTACAGCCGGCCCGTTCACCCATTACCGTGTGTCCCTCTGCCGGGCCGCCCCTGGGTGCGTGCTTAGCTTCTGGTCATCTCCACGGGGCGGTCGTTGACAACCACCAGAGGTCTGGTCCTACTATGCACTGTGATGAAAAATAATAGACACTAGGGCACTATCCACAGTTCTTACACGTCGGGAATGCTTCATGGATCTTCTCCCAAAAGTCATTGTCTCAGTACCGCTTTACCAGAGTTTATAAAGGTCAAACGTGCAGTATAATATTTACAGTTACATTACCCTATTTCTGGGAATTACCTAGGGCTGTGGGGTGTGACCTTACAAATACCACGCAGCTTTCTCACTGGAGCCCGGGTGTTCAGGCGTGCAGAGAGAGTATTATATCATGTAATAATTCGATTGAGCTATATTGCAGTGCATGCACCAAATTTACTCGGATATTGAAACTTGTTTGGGATGATTCACGCATATAGCAGTTAAGAATGACATACTAGTATTTTATAACACAGCAGTAACGTCATACTACAAAACATATGTGCGCAGCTATACGAAAGATGATTCAAACTATCGCTCTGCTTTGTATTGGCGGCGTCACAATAGTATACAAATGATCTAGTTCATAATAATTTTGGTGTCCTTTTTAAACCCCTCAAGAAGTCATGGAGCCACAACCGTAGACGTTATCTAATCCATCACCATGATATATAAAGATGACGCAAATACCATAGTGCTGCAATCTCTGATAGGTGTGAGCGATTGTGAACAGGGTAAGCCTGTAGTAAGTACAGTATGTGCCCATAGCACCGGATTAGCAGACAGCTGGAGCAGAGATTGGCAGCTGAGATAGGCAGCTCAGCAATCATAGTGTACCAGGCTGCCACATGGACGTGTGCAGTTGTGTGACCGTGTGATAACAATTGTAGACTGGATAAAGAGCATACGCCTTATGTATCAGCCACATCATGGGTATCCTGGTCCTTATCACATGCCACCAATTGAAGGGTGTTCACACCTGCCTGGCACGAAGCTTGAAAAGAACCGCTCATGCATGCCATTGGGGCTAGGTGTGGGGTTTCTTTGAAATATCAACCTTAAACCATATAGATTTCATTACAACGTACAAACGAAATGTTCTTTTAATGAGACCCCATCTTATGCCTTCCGCTCAAGTGGTTTACATTAAATCCCGTGAAGATACGGCGTCGACACTGTTGACTACAGGCTGTTTCAAATGTATTATATGGGCATATCATGTAGTGCATATGCGCTTGGTGATACACATATTGAAACATTCTTTAGAATCTACGGAAACACACGAGGCCCATATGATGTCTGCCTGACAGGCATGTGTTCTGTAACACTGAATACTCTTCAGTGCGCATCGTGACTTATTCCCAGTGTACATTTGCATTGTCAATAGATGCATTTTTGTTTGCAATGTCTTGTACAAATCAGACCGCTTGTTCACAGATTAATAGATGTCACTGAATGAGGAACAAAGATGCAATCATCACTACGCGCATTTCTGGGAAATCAGTCGTTAATGATTTACGTCTGCAATAGGAGATTATAATGCTAAAAGGAAAGTAACACTCTCAAAATCAAATTGTTATCATGAAATGTCATGATGGGTTAAGTATGTTTCTTTCATTTCTGACATAAAAGATTTCTCTCAGACTGATGGGGATTTACCTAAGGAAAATGAAAGCACTGTTATATTACTCTCTACGTCAAGCTTTTTAATGAAGTAATGATTGTGTCAAGCTATGGCTAAGCCTAAATGACATATACGTGGAATGGAAACTTAAACTGTGCGGTTTTTTTAATTCTCTGTTATATACCAAATTGAAAGTGGGTGTGTTGCTGTAGAATTAAATCTTGTTGTTCAAGCGTTTGATAACCTTGTGTTTAATGTATATCCAAGGTGCGCAAAATTTCTTTTGTTGGACGCTCGTACCCACACAAGAGTAACAGTGGAGAGTGGAGATGTCTACTCTAAAAGCGAGGTTCACATGGTTCGATAGGCTCCCACCCCTTCCACACACGTACCTGAAAAACATACACCACAAGATCTGCCATAACGCTATTGTATTACATGCACTTGTCATTTTACTTCTTCCTATGTCTGTATTAACCAGCGTCAAACGTGATTGATCGTGAATATTGTAACTGAATTTTATTTCAACTGAATTAGGAACCGATCGACGAGCATACGTCTGAAATAGGGACCTGATACGGTCTTGTGTTCTAATACGTAGGAGTAAATATCATCTTTTAATTTAAATTGTTTCTTCGTGAGCACTCTGCCTCAATGTTAACATCGTGTATTCGCACTAAAACATGTACACTGACATAATCCATTGTTCATTGTTACTATTTAATTTGAACACGAATCCATCACTTTATTAAATTGCTGGACTTTCACGGGAGTATCTGCTGATTTTGTAGAAGCTTATACAGCATGAATATTTCTTAGTAAGCGATTTGTGGCGTTACGTGAATCATCGTGCAGATTACTAGTAATATTCGTCTTCTGAGCATATTGTCTTTCCCGTGATATTATGATTTTTTAAATGATTTTGTTATTTTGAGCTGTAACTACCCCATCATGCATCACTGGTGTATACACTAGTCAGAACTTGATTCAATGAATGTAAATATATGTTCCCACCTTTTTATCAGTGTGTTGATAGTCAAACACAGACGTTCCAAATCATCATTCTGTCTTTTTTGAAGTACAATAGTTCATTTCTTTTTCAAAGACACACAATCGCTCTATGTGATTTTATTCATTATCGTCTGTTGCCTCCTTTTACATCATATGTTCTAATGTTCCACACACTGAGTTGTACAGATTTCCATGAGACGGCTGTATATGCAGTTGGGTTGCGTGATGCACAAATTGTATCAATTGTTAACACAATTGGGACCTGCTCTCGGGGTAAGCATATGAGAAAATCAAATTCTCCTGTAAATACTATAAGATGTATATCTCTGGGATTGTAACAACTCCGTGGGGAAAGAGAAACAGAAAATCTCGAACATCATGCAAACTGTGTTCTTGGATTAGAAAATCCTCCAGACAGAGAAAAGATGAATGTCCAATGATCTGTTGTTGTTTTGTTGTTGATATTGTTATCAATTACAATTGATATTATGATATTGTTGTTGAAAATACAATAATTGCATCGCCTAGATGGCAATGAATAAAGTTACTGACACCGAGACACATATCTAAGTTCACTGAAGCTTTCTATGACAGTTAAGGCGGAAGCTCACTGAATTTTGTTCATGCCCATTACTCCAAATATGTGTAAAATACGGATATAGACACCCTATATCCTAATGGTAGATAACTTCTAAACTACTTCGCATTATTTTTTTACAAAATATATTTGAGTATGACTCGTTGATGAACATACACACGAAACTATATGTACACAAATAAATATAGAGTTACAGACAAAATATTTATTTCAAATATTCATCTAAGTTGTCACACCCTTAATTTTTCATGTTCGATGTTTATAAAAAAAAAACTTTTAACATAAATTTGAAAATATATTGTAGGTCATTGCCAATATCTCGTATTGATCCCCATGTCAAAATGTAAAATGCTTTATAACTTTCTCTACATATCAATTTCTGATATTTGAAGGGTATGACGACACGGGTAATTATCAGTAGACAAAGACTCCTTTTCTTTGAAAAGGTTATGGTGTCTCTAACTTCTCATATATGAACCTAAACGTTTTGCTTTTCGGTTAAAACAGTAACATTCAAAATATTTTCAAAAAAACAATAATTTGAAGAATAGTCAACACGATTTGCGAACATAAGAATTATATACACGTGCCTATCAAAGAGGGGAAAATCAAAAGGGACAACATTTTGTGATCTCTTCTCTTAACACCTACTGAATATACAAAGCAGCTCAACAATCCCCTTAATATTAACATCGCGACTCCCGTACTTTGGCATAACATGAGCCACATAGAGGGCTAGGGCTGTGCGTAGTGACAACACTGTTTGCTTGATCAGGAATTGTCCATTCAATATTTATAGCGCATAAAACGATAAGACCATTTCCAGATTGCCTCCCGAATAAAGGCCATTGCGGGCGGCTGACCAAGCGACTGGCGGCGTCATCTCCATTGGAAGCATACTAGTATTTTGACGCACCCGGTACCCGTCTGCATCTACATTCCACTAGCACCGTTTCAGAGTTGACAGTGCAACCTTTTTTCTTCTTAGCATGCATGTTAGTGGTAGCATGGCAAGGAAAGCAAGAAAATTTCACCAGGAGCGATATACTACTAACATTTACACAGGACAGTGGACTGTTGTGTATGGTGAGGTGTATCATAAATAGTGGTATGTCCCCTTGGTGAGGTGCATGTACTGTACTAAGCAAATTGTTATTGACACATAACTTGTGTTACAGAAAAATGTTTTAATAGCCATATTTGCAGACACGTATTTGATATATATCATAACTGGTATTTACCAAACGCAGTGAATGAAAGCACAGTAGAAATCACGTTGCATTTTTTTCTAGACAGAAAGTAATTTGTTTTGTGTAATGGAGGCCGTCATCTAATTAATTCTCAAGATCACGCGTAAGAGAACATTCTATCAAGTATCAACCAATCTGTGTATCAATGATACTAACAACTTGCAATTAATGATCACCGCCGCACTGGGTGTTTTTTTCATATAGCGCTACATTACAAGTAACTTTTCAGATTGTAGGTAAAAGACAAGAAACACATTTTAGGGTAAACTATTTCTGTACTATTACATTATTTACCATTCAGAGCTGACAAACGAGTTCATGCAAATGCATGTGGTATAACAAAACTGATCCAGTTCTGACTGCTCTCATTTGGAGTCCAATACATCTGATAAATCATGGTTTTATTGCAGGGTTGGATGCAAGAACCATGAAGCTTGAACTTGTACTGGATGGCGTATGTGTACTTTATGTCTCTTCCAATATCGGCCATAGTACGATAATGGCCATGTGCATTATTGAACTGATTTATTGTGACAGAAAAGAGCACGATAATTACTATAATGTTGTTCTCGGAATGGCCTGCATGATTCATAATCACGTGGTTTTTTTCTGATCCATACTCTGTGGGCTTGGCAAGCAATCATAAAGTCAGGAGATAACTGACTGAAAATAAAAATGGACGGTGTGAGTTGTTCTCAATCAATTTATATAATATAACAATTTATATAATCTAGTTTTGTAGATGATGTCCCGAATGACATGAATACGCCAGTTCATCGAAATGCTATATCAGTTCATGCCTCCGTATATACAAGTAGCAATGGACTTCATGTTATATTGACATTATTATCTCACTAAGTCCCCCTTCCAGCAGCTACACACGGGTCTCTTGCACGAGTAGCCCCCGCACCGTCGCTGTGTACACGACCATACAAGGCGCTGATCACGGTGTGTGAGCCGCCATGTCGTCGGTCATTTTGCCCGTGACTGGTGTAATAATCGTCGCAGTGATGTGAGTAACTTCCGCATAGTTCATCATTCTATTCTCCAATTCAATTAGACCTCATCAGCTTGTCAAATATAGTGTACCTATAAATGAGGCCTTATATCCATACCATAACCTATTACGTCGTGATTAACATATTTCCTCCAGATAATATCTGCGGACATATTACATCATTTGGAATACGTTTCACAGCAATTCCAAGTAATGCATCTATATTTGATGTGCACATGCAATCGTCCGTTTATCATGATAAACCTTTCCAATTTAACACGCTCCATTTTCTTCATTTCTGCCATTCATCAGAAGCAAACAATTATACAATGGGCACGAAATTAATTTGTAGATTGCAGCTGGGCGAAAATTGACTCTTTTATTACAAAAAACTATTAATAAATAAGGAGTGCTCTGGGTTTTATTGTCATGCATGTGACATTACAAAGTGAGCATACCGCTCCTTGCAAAAGATGGATTGCCTTCCCTGATTTTTGGTACGGTACGACCCTTTTCAGTAGCCACTGTTACTTCAAGTCTATAGAAACATATGTTCTTATTAAAATATGATTTAATGAAATGAAGTTTCTTAGTTCACTTTTTTTTTCAAGACGATATTCCTGTTGTATTGCCACCCACGGGCACCATATTGTCTTCATATATAGAATTGTGATTCATGACATAGAATAAATTATGATATTGTTACATTGACAGATTCGCTATATCTGCTGAGTGGTTTCAGGTTACCAAGCAACTGTGTTAATCATGAATGTCTAGAAACCAGTGTAGGAAGGTTGAATCTTTCGGTATAAACAATAATAACCTCTTGATTAGGGTATTTTTAAAGAACTTCTTGTACAGATATTAAACTTTCGGGTTTTAGATGGCGGCCATCTTGAATCACGGCAGCCATTGTGAATGATTTTAATCACAAAGTATAGTGAAATTTAGATACTGATAGTTTCTTCATATGTTCAAATTTTGATGACATTTAGGTGTAGTTGAAAGTAAGTTATCAATAAGTGTTCGCCTCACAAAATATATAAGCCTATATAGGTTACCATGTAAATAGCTAGTTTTCTTTCTATATGTTTGCATCAATATATTCCATCATATCCATAGTTTTATAAGGCCTGAATACTTGCTAAACAAAATGAGATAACATGTAGCTTGTTCTACCACCCAATGGCCTATTTCAAAGGACTTCTGTGAGAGATAATAGACATACATTGTATTACATTAAATTGGCGGCCATCTTGAATTACGGCGGCCATATTCAAAAATATCAAAACAAAACCATACAAACGTTTGATAGTATTATCTTCTAAATAAGCACACAGTTTATGAGTCTATGTGTTGTATCCGCCAAGTTGTGACTAAGTGTATTTTGCCATTTCATTGTGTATGCTTACATAGAAAACAATGGAAACAGTTAGTTTTCCATATGTTCCCACACACCTATTTCACCTATTCAGTATTTTTCTGATGCCCTACTACCTACTGAACAAATTTGTACATTAAATAGCTTGCTATACCACTCATAGGAGTTTATGAAGAAATCATTTTGAAATGAAATTAAAAAGATTACTAAAGAAAACGGCGACCATCTTGAAATTCGGTGAACACAAAATGTATTGACATTTTGAGACTTGTATCTACTATATGTGTCCAAAGTTTCATGATTCTAGGTGCTTTAGATTCCAAGTTATTAATTGAAATGTGTATCTCACACAGGGATGCGTGCACATGGAGGCTTATATGGAGACATACAACTTGAGGCATGTTCACACCAAATATTTTGAGTACGTACATGTACGTGTATTTTCAGAAGGCCTCACCATCTACAGAACAAAATGAGATGGGATGCTGCCTGCTCTACCACCGGTTAGGGGATCTCCTTATCTAGATCTCTTTTTTAAGAAATGCCCGCTATAGTCTATTCAGTGACTTAAGATATAGATCAGAGTTGATAATCACACGATAGAAAGCGAGTAAGAGGTAGGCCTAATGTGTTAAGACAGGGTAATTTATGGTCTACCTTGCTTCACGCACACGTGTAATGTGCTTGGCATTGGACGTCTATTAGAGTGTATTTGTTCTATTAGTAATGGGACTACATGCCCGTTGCAAATAGACGTTTATGTAAAACGTCATATGCTACATGACTCAACTGCCCATTTGGCATTAAAGTAAGAGTCACTATATCACACTTACACGGTGATATGACATCCAATGTTCCACCAAACATGAATCACAGGCCTAGGTGCCTGTAGCTCATATTCACAGTATTTTTCAGCCTGCCGGTACAAGCTCACTTTTAAGCAACATCACAAACTGATATTAAAACAATATATTTCGCACGTGACACCTATGTCATTTAAAATACATAACGGCGTATCATAAACGTCGCCATGACACAATCACGGTGAGGCAAATGCCAAGGATATTATGAAAAATTGATAAAGTTGTACTTTGAGATGGTTGTAAACACGAATAACCAAGGTCTTGAAAGAGAGGAAAGTGTTAGTGTATAGTTGATGTTGGGTTTGACACTGAATAATAGCGGACAGGTTCACAACTCACAATTTTTATAAGTCCACGTCGCTAATAAATTACTTACGTCATCATTTTTATGTATTCATGATGTAAATTACTGCAATGTTTTGATATTATCTTTATGAAGACTGTTTTTAGTAGTAGGAATATCCATTTGGTTGAGAATTGATGACACTACCACTTACATTTTTACATTGACTTAACGTTGCAGTCACCATCACGGGACCTTCAACAGAAGTGACTTCTTCTGGTCTTTCTTGATGACTTCACATGGCGCTTCGTCTGACAGATGGAATTCCCGTCAGACAGCAGATGGAGGAGGGTCGGGGGATGCTCTTGCCTTGGTTGAGGTTTAGCTGCACCGAAGGAAGATCTTAGAAGCAATAGAGATCTACAAGCACCAACCGCAGCTAAACCTCAACCAAGGCAAGAGCATCCCCCCGACCCTCCTCCATCTGCTGTCTGACGGGAATTCCAAGACCTCCTGACGTCAGACAGAAAAGTCGCCATGTTGAAGGTCCCGTGATGGTGAAAGCAACCAAGTAAAAATGTAAGTGGTAGTGTCATCAAATCTCAACCAAATGTTTTGATATTATATGGTATAGGCTGGTAGTATTTTAGGTACTTCACTTAATTCGTGACTAATTCGTGTCTATACCGTAGCATGGATATAGAAAATTAAAACCCCACATCATTGCATACTGGGAAAATGGCAAAACAAAGTGAATGTACCTTTTTAAAATAATATTTTAACAGCCACTACTTCTGCATACACAGATAAGGCACTCTTCGGGATGGGAAAACCCGTGAGAACGAAGCTTTGTACCGGAACAGCACATGTCTCCAACCGTAGTTACGAGTTTGAGCATCGTTACTCAAATGTCAACATGCCTGTAGTCTCCAACAACCCTTGTTTTCTATGTGATTACAGGGACTAGCTTGTTAATTACGCATGAATGAGTCGTATGAATGTTTTTGTTACATTTTTCTCCGCTAAATACATGCACTGCTGTCAATTGACATCGAACATTTGTGAATGGTGTGTCGATGCACACAGTAAAGTGAATACACACATTACATACATGGACTAACAGTTATACGATGCAATGTCCAGTGGCTACTGCCACACGATCATGTTTTATTGAACTAATGTGGACTAATGAACGCTGATCAAACAATGGAGCGCCGACCTTGCGCGTAAAGTGATTTTCCCGGTCAAGGCGGCCTAACGAGTCGTCTGCGCATGGAGCTATTTCCCGGTGTGACGTGCGCATCATACCTTCTGTAACTAGCATGCGAGGTTCCGAATGGGACCGGCCGTTATCATGCGGCGGGTTTATATGGAAGTGAGATGTGAGGGGGGGGGGGGTGAAAAAATAAGGACGCGGGGGAAAAGGCCAAAAATTTCAGGGAAGTGGGGTGATTGTTGAAACAATAAGTGAAACCACTGATAGATCTGCTGAGATGAGTTAATGATGGGGATATTATAATGTAACAGGTTGCCACAACATGGACACTAACGCTGTGTATTGGAATATCAGGAGATTCTGTGATATGAATTATGGGGCTACAATAGTTGCACCCTATCTAATATAGTTCAGACTGCTGTTGAATACCACGCATGGGCTGGCTACCATCCTCACTGGTGGAATCAAAATGATTGGATTGAACATTAAAGATATTAATAAGCTCCTAAATATAGGAGGACTCATACAACAAAGAACAGCAATGGCATTTGTTTGTTTACTACATCACAACACAATCTACGATCGTTACGTGTACATGTAGCATCCTGATATTGACTCACGGTTAACCTGGATGTCACATGTTTTTAAACATAATGTTTATCTGTAAATTGATATTCATCATGACCTGCCATGTAAAATGGCTCCAGTTGCCTGGTGCAGTGAGGCAACATAATGTTGGTAATGTATAAGACACAATTAAGGGCTGTCACTTACTTGTTTTGCCATTTATAAGGCTCCCGAGCTCAGCAACTGGGTCCCAATGTTTCTTTACATCTAGAGACACCCGGACACCCCACCCCCACCCCACCCCCCACACAGGACCTTCAGAATGCAGGGACTTCCTACCTACGGTAGGTCGGTGTGTGTCTCTAGATGTAAACAAACATTGGGACTCGCTGACTGTGCTCGAAAGTGCTAATCAACATCGTCCGCAACGAAATGTAGCGAGTTTGTAGACATCCTGGTAGGTAATTTGTTTACGCAAGAAAATATATGAAGCCTATAGTGGCATTTAATGTTTGTGAGCTGTGACAA
This sequence comes from Streblospio benedicti, assembly GCA_019095985.1. Taxonomy (NCBI): domain Eukaryota; kingdom Metazoa; phylum Annelida; class Polychaeta; order Spionida; family Spionidae; genus Streblospio; species Streblospio benedicti. The sequence goes on along the minus strand of CM032664.1, from coordinate 51,256,960 downwards.
ATGGAGTCACAGATTTGTTTTCAGGCTTCAATGCTTTAGTGGGTGGAATGTTTTTGCATTTGTGTTGCATTACAATCCATGTTGCAATTTTTCTATGCTAATGTGAAACCGTTGAGTACGTATAGGCCATTCTGTATTTCTATAAGATAAGCATTTTTACATTTGTTGCCATTATACATTATGAGGTGACTGGCACCTCACGTGTGGTTACGCTTTATCATCGATGATTACCCTGGTGCTATTATTATAATAATGAATGCACACTTATTGTGCTGTTTTATGAGAAATCAGCAGGTTAATGTACACTATTTCCTTGGTTCAGAGTATGAGAGGTGCAATATTCATGCTGCAGGTAAGAAACCTAAGTAATCAGTATAACATTCAAGCTGGTTTGTGCCACGAAAACATTGCATATGGCTGATATTATATTACTGATGACATGTGCGTGTCTATGTCTTCTTTCGCTTACCCATACATTGAACATTGACATTTAAGCCATGATTGTAATATGATCTCTATAACAAACAATATATAATGAACACTTCCTGTTACAATGAATCTTCATGTACTTTTTGCATTTCAACAGTTTAACATCATTTACCCTGGTGAGGTTATATACATGTATGCCTGACATCAATGTAATTGTGTACTGATGGGTGCGCAAATCTCCAAGATTAAAGAACAATGTGCCTCAACTCACTCATCAGTATCTATTCAGGCTTATTACTTATCACTTATACCATGGACATCGGATTTTGAAGGCTGTGTGAATGGTAAAGGCGTGAAACCCACGATGCAATTCACTTAGCAAAACTCTAAATGTTCACTGTAACTATCACCACATTTGTGCTTTGTTTTAAGCTCTCACTACCACCGCCACCCGGCAGCGTCCCCATGCCTACCTGTTGCAGCCGTCGCACGAGAACTCCACGAGCGGCGGGTCCGGCGCCGGGTACAGCTCCACGTCACCCACACCCGCCGCCGCCGGGCTCTCTGACGTCACTGCCGCCGCCGCCGCCGCCGTGACGGACTCCTCGTGGTGCAGCGCCAGCCCCGTGGCGTGGTAGAACACGGCGTCATCACTCAGGTTGCTGAAATGGATCACAGCTCGCTGCTTGGGATGATGGTATAATTTTGTGGTGTCATAACCTTGGGGTCGTGAGTTCGATTCCCGTCAGGGCCACTTGATATAGCCAAAGGGAAGCTATGTCTGTATCAGCTATGTCAATACAGTGGTAGGAGCTTGCTTGGCATAATAGTGAGAGTAGAGTTGAATTCACAAGCAAACTTCGGGAAAATATAATTATATACAGTTTCATAGAATCACGGACCTTAACACGGCTGGAACATTAGACCTACCAAATAATTCCGTCATTAGGTGGGATTCGAAACTACGACCTCTGGGTTGAGATGATAACTGACCAAGTATGTATGGGGGTTACAAAAACAACGGTTCGTCCGTGTAACCTTTTAACAGCTCATTGGTGGTGTCATTCTGGTTTCACATCCTTGGGGTCGTGAGTTTGAGTCCCGTCAGGGCCACTTGATTAAGTCATATGCAGCTATGTCTTCAGCTATGTCAATACAGTGGTAGGATATTGCTTGGCATAACAGTGAGAGTAGAATTAAAAACTTGGCATAACGGTGAGAGTAGAGTTGGATCACAGACCGTCATCGGTGAATTTTGCGAAAACGAGAACACAATGTCCCCAGGCGTGCCCTTGAACGTATGTAGTATACGCCAATACGTTCATGAGAACACAATGTTCTCAATCAAGTTTGGTAATTAAATGTAGGCTTACGTAATTGGTTCTATTGAGTTACACAAAAAAATGCCTGGTTCAATGATTATCTATCATAAAAGCTAGTGATACCCTATGACAAAATCATCCATCATGTGCTCAAACCAACAACCGCAGTTGTTTAGCTTTAAGCCATCTCTGTACAGACGATGTGAAAGTCAAGTGCAATATGTGACAAGGAGGCTGCTAATATGAGGGTGCGTTTGAAGTTTCCGACTGCACCCTTCATCATGAGACAGCCATGGCTGTGCGTAAATCAAAGAGACACGACCAGATACTAGAAACGTGCCTGCGCACTTAATGGGCTTTGTGTCTTGTAATGAGGAGGCCCTCTAACTATAATGAGAATCATTAGGATGGACAGAAAGCGTGTATTGGTTTCATTGTTCAAAGGCAAGATTACAATGGTGTGTATTTTAACGCAGGTTGGTGGATTATGTGTTGTTACCACGTGCGATATGTGTGGTAATCGAAGTAAAAAGAAATCAACTAAAATAGTAGACAAGCTTGGCAAATCTCTACCAGTAAGTTTCTCTCAAAATAGTCTCATGGATAGCAAAGTTAAACCATATATACACATGTAGCTCAAATCTCTTGAAGTAAAAGCTTCCACTTAACTACATCCGGGCTTCGCTGATTGCAATAAAATCCGATAGTTGGATTCAGTCACGTATTAGTCGTGTACATGGATTCTGGGCAGACGTTCACAGCGATTTTATATTTAGGAGTTAGGTGGGGTTTTTTTCCTTTTCTTATCATGACAGCAACTAGGGGATATGAGATTGCTGATGTGTACCCCTATACCCATATACTTGTATATTACTGGACCTAAGTATTTGTGGTTATGCAACAGAGCTCCATTGGACATGTCACTGTCATTTATTCATGAACTTACGTCAAAGTGTCGAGCGTGACACGTTGAGAGGCGGTCAGATTCCGTCTGCCTAGAGGGCCGGCTTGGCTTGGTCGACGTAATAAGACGTCAGTCTCGTATATGCACGAAGGTTGAACAACAACCGCTGGCATGGACCTTGTATACCAAACGCTTACATAGCTACACTATTACAACAACTACACCGCCCAAGCTTTCTTAGGCTGGGCATGTATACACTGCCAACGCGAAATACCTTTCTGTGCGTATTAATTACCGCGATGTGTCTATGATTGACATAACTATGTGTACGAAATTGCCATTGCAGATTTAGAGGTGGCAAAGTTTCCGTCCACGTCCAGTCATTTTATTTTAATTTCTGCTGGAAACACTGTATCCTAGACCATCAGGGTCGCGAGGCAGATGCGCGTTTGAATCATGGACCCTTGCCACGAACTACTGAGAATGCCAATGTAACTACTGTGATCTACTGGCATATTTGCGATCACCACCCAGAAGCGCGCACCCACCCACCTGTACAGAGTGTCGTTTGCCGCCGTCTCCACGGTGCCGTTGATGAGCTGATGGCTGTAGCCGCGGATAAGGACACTGAGCATGAGGAGCAGCACGCCCTCCACGGTGCCACCGCCACCCCCGAGGACCACCGCGCACCTCCGCATGGCAGCCCCGTGCAGCCTCACGGCATGGCAACAGTGCCGCCGCCGCCGCCGGAGAGGTTGTCCTTTATCGTGGATTACTGTTGGAATGATATTGTAAATTGGGTGGTGTTGCCTTTCCGCCACTTACAGTACACTTCCGTATCCAGTGGCGGTGGGGTTATAAGGGTGCTAATTTAACATCCCACAATCTATCAGAGCGTTTTTCCCTGATACACGTGTGCGTGTTTGTGCACTGATTATGAATGGGATTGCAATGCAGTTTGTAGTTCACCAGAATAAAATATTCCGCTTCCTTACACTGGATATCACACAGATATGGCGTGTGTGATAATTTTAACACTAGCCAACAGGAGTCTATGTTTATCCAGGGTGAACCCCCGTGATGATATCCACTTTGTAATCCATGATGTACCTCGTTGGTAAGTTTATCCTCACTTCGCATCGCCCATGCTGTGTTTGTGTGTTATTGCACACTCACGGTGCGAGCACCTTATATCATTATCACAGATTGAATTCAAACACCAATCTGCAGACTGCTAAATATTTGATCAAGGGGCAACTTTGATGAGTTTAGTGGAAATTTCATTTGCTGGCAACTCATCGTACAAACCACGTGGTTGTTGTCGGGTTAAGACGATTTGTTTTGAGATATTTAGATCAAAGTCCGTCCAGAGTTTGTCACCCGTCCCACAGGCTCGTCAGCAGCTACGTGAAACACGTGGTGTTTGGTTTGGTTCACGGGCAATTATATCGCCAAATCATATAGAGACATTTGAAACAGCTGCACAAATTATACTCATAATATCCCTATATAAATGGCACGAGAGTCACCTACTTCCAGTTTTCAGTTGATTCTATATCGTTATCCGATACATATATGGTGCGTGATTTGCAAAAATAGCTCGATTTATTTATTGCACGTCATTTTATGTAAATTATGGTATTCGTATTACTGTAAAACACATTTTAATATTCACGACATGATTTCATTACTGTGATTTTTAATAATTGAAGTATTGGGTTTTTATTCAAATATTAGTAAAGGTGATAGGCCTATTAGCCGTCTACGGTGACATATTACAGAGTGATTCATGACCAATTCCAGTGTTGAAACTGACATGGAAATTTTCGGTCTTGTCAACTGGAGACCATCTGAAGAAAGACGGTTTTGCACGAAGTGGCGCTACCTGATGTCCTTCAGATGGCAAGACCGGAAGTTTCGATGTAAGGTTAAAACACTGGATGTATCATAGAATCAATCTGTAATATTATCAGAAGGAATCCGATGAAATTGCTTGATACGCTACGGTAACATTTCTATTTTTTTGGATTTGTAATAGTTCTCATTGTCCAGACAGATTATGCAATTAATTAATTCTGAAATCAATATCATTACCAACCTATCATGTTACTGAAGTAATTGTTTCAAAACAAATTTTGAAACATATAAATATGCAATAAAACAATATGGTGTGCTACTCCAAACACATTGAATATAAATCTTCAAACTAAGATGCAGTAAATTGGAACTTCAAGAAATAGTGTAAGAATGTTCTAGCAAAACAATTTGCGCTATTCCAAAAAAGGAAGATATCCCGCCCGTATTGATTGTACCACTAAAAGTAGCAAGAATCAACTGTACGTGCCGCCACTTCCGCCGTTTGCTCGCCCGCGCCATCTTTATACGAGCCCTTCCTGTAGACTCATCGCCTATTGTCGCTCACTCTCACACGTGCTGTCACTAGAACGAGGCTTTTAGCTGTTGACATGGGGCTTTAAAGTTATCGTTTTGACATTGAGAATGATGAGTGTTTGAACAAATAATAACATGTAAAAGTGGCCGAACGTCGATTGTAAATCCGTGTACGCTTTCAGGAAAATCATGCACACCGTGCAGATGTTTGTCTCAGGTGGGAGAGGGCGGGGTCGGGGTACGGTGGTACGGACGTCCCACGGACAGATTGAATGTGACACCCACCAATATACCTACTTTTGAGACGAGGTGACCTACCATCTAACTATATCTGAGAAAAAGATGTGACATAAAATGCCACTATCTGAGAAAAATGTTACATAAAATACCATTATCTGAGAGAAATGTGACACTAATATACTATGAAATGTGAAAAAGACACACAGGAATATACCGTAATGTGGAAAAGACACTCTGGATAAATGGAGTAATACCTATAAAAACTCACTGTGGCTATAAATGTGAATGTTATGAATTATTCAGGGCCAGGCGTATTCACACACCACACACACGACTCCCGTACACCGCCCAGCACGTAGCGTAAACCGCGCTGCTGCTGCTGCTGCTGCTGCTGCTGCTGCTGCTGCTGCTGCTGCTGCTGCTGCTGCTGCTGCTGCTGCTGCTGCTGCCTCAGTTTTTGTGCCAAGTTATCCTATAACTCACCAACAGTGCAGTTTATTAATTGGGTTTATGAAGGTTATACTGCCTATATCTTGGTACATAATAGTAAAGTCGTTTGGCGGTCAGCATAGCACTGTGTTGCGATTGTACAACTCATAGTCCTTAAGAAGCAGAATGGAATCTATGTACCCGAGAAAAGACACTAGCCGACGTATTGAACAGTCGTAGCCTCACTGTGTGCAAACATACAGCTCAATATGCAGAAGTATATGTATGTAATTTCGCACGATGATTTAGCAAGCAGCAATATATGTATAGGCTGCTTGTGTTACAACCCTTAATAACAAGTTTATAAGATAACTGCATGACAACAATACCGTGACAACAATAACAGTTGGTAGATCTATTCTATAAAACAAAAACTGCAGAAGAAACGTGTTACACAACTGACAAGGTCCATGCTGTGTCCAGTTCTCTTTTTCTCCAGTAATGATAAGGTCTCGTGGAGGTACGCGTGTTCGTGGTAATAACCGCTTACGGGTGATTGCTGTGTAACTATAGAGCCGGGCCCTGCAGGAAGCCACCGACTCATCGTAATTATCTGCTGCCCGCCGCCGCCGCCTTGCACCACGAACCGGTTGCAGTCTGCGGCCACACGTCACTCACATATTGGTTTACACCTATTTTATTGCCATCTTAATGATACATGTGCACGTATGGCATGTTTAATGATACGTACATGTACACATACATATACCGGTCCAAGTTTGTTTTTTACGTTATCAAAAATAAGTAACGTATATTTACATCTTTACATCATGTTGGGCATGAGCCAGTGTTTCAACTGCATTATTTTGTACATTAGTAAGTGATTCGGTCTTCGGTTGTAACTCTTGTTCTGTGAGGTGTTCACTACATAATAAAACACGCTGTTGTTTATACTCACATACATGTAGTATTCAAATAACCTATAATGCGTGCTGTCTACATACTACCTGCCTGTATGTGTATACGTGTTTGCCAATGCTTGCGTTCAATGATGATTGAAAGCCCTTGTTACTGAGACTGACAAGTACACTCTCACTTCGACAGAAGGATCAAGGACCACTACAGATGATACATAACATACTACAGCCAGTCTGCGCGCGTACACCATACAATTGTACAGAATCTAGATATGACTTACGCATAACTGTCGGCAGGAAATATAAAAGGGCTGTGCTCAGGTGTTAAAGCTAAGTATAAAGATATGTCACATGATGCAATATGAGCAGGGTCGCGGTAAGGCCCTAGTTATCCTTCAACAGTAGTGTTGTTATCAGTTACATGTTTAGTACTTCTCACGTTGCTAACACCCTGTGTCAAGTTAATCCATGGAATTTAGCAGTTCCGTAAGCATTGACTAGGGTAGTGTCTCCTTCATTCCTTTGTATGTTGTGCTCCCAACTCTGCCAAACGAATCAGGCTTATTTGGTGAACCTTTGGTAGCTAGGATTTGTGTCATTCGCTTTCGCTGAAATTTACACCCCCCCCCCCTCCTTGGAAGTTGTGCACTCAAAATTTATCCCCCCCCCCCCCTCACATTTTGTGCATGGCAATCCCTCCTTCCCCTTCATTGCATAGTGAATGCAACACAGCACTTGATTTGGAATTTGATAAAAGACTACATGAAAATATAAACTGTATCTACTTTGAACACATCTTCAGTACAACCATTTGAATTTCACCAGTGATCACCAGTTGTATAGCATGTTAGCATTTTGTTTTTATGTTATACACGTCCCGATCTTGATGTTAATATACGGTAGGTTGAACAGTGATATGGTCATCATCACTATCAACCGTGTCAGTTTCATCTGAACTATTATCTGAATCTTCACTGACCTCTCTTGTATCATCGTCATTGGGAACAACACGAACAGCATTTTTTCAGTACTTAATCCATCGTTTTCATCACACATCAGCATTGTTGAAAGAATAAAACTGTATCAAAGATATTCTGTTTTATAGTTATTTGTTTGTTTTTGTTTTTACTATTTGTCTGCAAGTAATATTAGAATCATATTTATAAGTTTTAGATTTAATGTTTGTGATGCCTGCGCAAAGCGCGCAAAAAAATCATCTTGTTTGAATGCTTTACTTTAAACATAATGCACGGATTTTTGCCCCCATTTCCATTCTCTTGCATGCAAATGTGATACCCCGCCCCCACTCAAAGTCCTTGCACTGAAATTCCTCAACTCCCCTTAATCTGACCACCCTCCCACCCTCATAATTAATGAGAGTTCCCAAACCACGTGCCTTCTGTGTACACCTCTCTCTTGGTCTGTGGTAATTAGTAATTACCAGAGTTGTGCCTAAATCCATTATGGACTCAAGCCCAGCCCAAGTACTTTGCACGTGTATACTTCGGTCCAAGTACAAGTACTTTAATTGTACTTGAGTCCAATTACCAAGTATGATGATTGATTGTTTAACATAACGCAACATAAAAACTCATATCTTTAGTGCTTCAATTATTGTCATATTACAACCATATATTCACATCAGGTAGGTGGGGGTATAAGGGAACAAGAAGTCTCACACCCCTACCTAATTGTTCTTTCTTTGTATGTTTTCTCTTTGTCTTGACCCACGGAGTACAAATTCACATGTTCACGAAAACTTCTAATTCTATGGTATAAATGATAAAGAATAAAGAGACAGACTATAACTATGTTTTCATGGTAAATGCTTGCAAGTGGGAGAATCTAACGAATATTTTCCATTGTCTTAAGAGCAGGCCAGCAAGGTGTAATGAAATTAAATGATATGGTCCACCCACTTTGTTACCATTTCTATTTGTTTCAAATGCATTGTGGTTAAGTGTACACAGGAAACATTCCCTTCTAAAGTCCCTTCAAGTTTAAAACTGTGAATTTACAAGGAAGTAGATATTTACTTACCATTTAGTTAGATTGCAGATGCATTATGTACACATCGGTGCATTTTTTATTCTAAAATATGTAGAATGATGTTAGCAACAAAGCTAGACACAGATTATGACCACATCGTCATATATAAGTACCTTTGAATTGTAATTGAGTACAAGTCTAAGTACATTTAATCTTTTACAAACATACTTGAGTCCAAGCACATCAAATCGCTGCATTTGTTGTAAGTACGATCTACTGTATTTGCAAGTCCTCTACCTGAGGAACAACTCCGGTAATTATAGGTTACTCGAGCGAATAGTCAATGTCCTTCAAATATTCTAAAGACTCGAACTTGCCTTTGACTGGATTTTATGCTAAGTGTTCTTCTCATCTTAAAAAATTAATGACTGGCCCGTCAGCTTTGTGTCAGTGCGAGCCGTGCGTGGGCTCGTCTGCCACGTGCAAGTCTTATCCAATAAACACCTCGAAACAAGGGCACCACGGCTAGCACTTTGGTCTGCACCCAAAGTGTGATGATTTTTTCGCACTGTACTGCACCTGATACCGCGGTGTTTTGTTGAACACCCGCAAGACATGACCAGTGAACAGCGTAGGTATCTATCTAGTCACGCACGTTGTCTTCATGGTGAACTACAGTTTGCCATGTTCGTCACAGGCTCAACATAATGGTCACTGAGAACTGGCCACTTATCTTAATCGAAGGGCTCATCACTACGGAGAACCCGAACAAAGATAAAGCCACGTTCACGCATGCATTATATGATTAACTAATGGACTGCTACTAAGGGACTTCTTGTGTATACATTATTAGAGTGAGAAGCAATATAAACCTGAAACCAGCCTTTTCCATTAGAAACATAAGAACAAGATTTAGATGTGTCACAACGATTTATATCTCACTAAGTGCTGCTTTTTCAAAACGGTGTACGTGTATTTGGAACCGTTGTTTATCATTCCTTTGCAATGTGGCTTTTATTAGAACCCATATAAATACATGATACATTTTAGCATGTCATAAGAAGGCTTCGGTTACAAGTTCACACGGCGCATTGTTGCACGTTACCACATATGGGCCTTTTTATAACTCTTAGAAAACGCCAAGTTAGCAGACCCGTTAGTATACATTGGTCATAATAAGAGATGAAGTTTGATACTAGCTTCTGCTGCTGCTGCTGCTGCTGCTGCTGCTGCTGCTGCTGCTGCTGCTGCTGCTGCTAGAAATACATTGAGATCTTTGCTACGTTGCCGGTGGTTTCACGTACAATGACATTTAAATATCTTGGTATCTAAAGTTTTTTAGAAGGCATAATATGATTACAGTGACACGCCTATGTTTGCTTAATGTCCACGAATGGATTCCAAAATCAACCCTTTTCACATTCAATGTTAGGGTAATCCCACTCACGAAGAACCTCCGTGTACTTGACGTGGTGAATTGCCCACCTACACTCATGTTGCATTAACCGGTTAAGCTTTAATACCCAGTGATGTGCCCTTAATCATCATCACGCCAGATTTGGCTGCTAAATGTGAGTAAAAAAATGCAACGGTTCTTTATCTATTTTCTGCCAGTGCTCAGGGGTGAGTGTCTCTCAAACTCACATTCTAAATGTTTAATGTGTAATGGCATTTTGTTAGGTGATGCAATTTTCACACATTTAGATGTATGTTATCCTTGGTAAAAGTGGCAATGTGTACGTGTACGTGATGACATGTTAAAACTGGGTGATAGGTGTTTAGACCATTAAAGCATGTTCTCCCAACGTTCGCTGCACTATATGTTGGGGTTATAAAGGGTCGTGAAATCCCAAATATCTAATTGTCTTGGCTGATTCCCAACAATCCTTATTGTTCGGTCTTTTCCCTACATCCCACACATTTTCGGGCTTTGCTCACACTTTGAACTTCCTTGAAAGCCTACATTCCTCTTTTTTAAACTTTTCCTGCATCCATCTTTTTCGGCCTTGTTTCCCACACCCCACCTCCTTATAGACCCACTATGTATTCGTTCTATGTCAGTCAGATATCACTTGCAGAGACCGAAAAGAGCATCTGAGTGGGTAAATTTCTTTATACTGTTGTACTCATTTCCAGAAATACACACATTGATACACTGGCCTTGCCCATGATATACCACACTCATAATCACAAGGCTCAGATGTTAGTCACGTGATTAGCCGTCAAAACAATATGGGAATCTGTGGTGGAAAAAAACTGCAATATTTTATGGCAATGGGTAGATGGCGTGAGACATTGCGAGATCTCATGACAGAGATTGGTAGACAGATGCTGTAAAAGCTGCGTAAATCACTCGGTGGAAATTGGTATCAGTCAATTTGGAAATGACACTCTAATTAGCCTTGAATTTGTAAGATATGGCAGCAGATTGTCAGACAACAGTGAAAAGTATTAGATGTTCAACACCGACACCGTGTATTAGGAATATATATAAATATATGCTGCATTCATGGAAACCCAACACCACGTTGTGCTATATTTCTGTAACAAGAATATTGTCATCACCAAATCAGCTTCTGTTGAAAGTAGTAACATCTGATGACGAAATCTCATTTCGTGTGGACTTTGATGTAACCCACGCTTCTCGTTCTGTTAAAGTCCACAGGAGGTGAGATAGTTCTTCTCATTTCTTGCACGTTTATTACTTAGAAATTCAGAGCGAGAGCAAAACTATTATCAAAATAGACTGTTCTACTTCACAGTACATTCAAGGTATTAGAGCTCCATTTTAGCCTCCCCAAACCCCTCTATCACATGCCAAGCATAAGCTGCCCCAAGGTCCAGCGTAAGCCCTGCCCTGTCCGCGGGTAATGGTCCGGCTCAGCCATTATCCGCCAGTTAGATCATACTGTGACTGAGTGATCGCACCCTCGGCCTAATGTGATAACGATGCCGCTCAATTAGTGACACACAATATGATGAGGCAGAGTTATCACCACCACAACTGTCTGTTGTGACGACATATATGACAGCGAAACTATTGTTCACATACATGTACTCTTAGAGAGGAATTGTTGTGGTCAGTATTGAATAATGGGGGTTCCGAGGAAGTGGAAAAGTTGAAACAGAGGGATGTAGAAACAGGGGATGTGTGGCTGGGGAATAAGACCACAAACGACGGATGTGTAATATCTTGACCCCTTATATTATAAATCCCCGTCTACTGACAATGTGGATGAAACTGCATTATGCTGTGGAATGTTAGTATCATGCTGCGTGGTGGGCCTGAGCCCCAGTCGCACAGTTAACGATATGACACAAATGTGTGTGGGTTTATACTTGTGAGAAATTACTTAGTATCTTCGGGAATTATCAGTAAAATGGCGAAACCATCCCACCAACTGGCGTTTTCTATATATGTCACCCAACGATGGAAGCTTACCATAAAGCTGCTTGGTAATGTGTAGCCTCCGGGTCCATTGAATGCCTAGAGCGTTCATACAGTGTGCGTGCATATGTGCCATTGCATCTTTTACCTTGGCTTTCGTCATAGAACAACTTTCACTTCCATATAGTCGTAATGGAAATCTTTTCTTCAGTTTTGGTTTCAGATTTGGGACATTCCACTTACAGCTTGTCATGCCTTTCTGTGAGTTACCCACACGTGATCCGGGGTATTTAGAATCCTTCGCATATTCATGGGTCTTGAGTATGTGGCTGCGTGGGCCTTTTGATAGATTGTACAAAATCAGCATTGATTTGCCATGAATGATTGGCACGCTGAGACTTGATCGTCACACACACCACGAACCCGAATGTACCCGAATACAAGTTTCAGTGTGAATTTTGGAGAATACACCCACGCATAGAAAGTGCCACGCCTTATTCGTGTTCACCGTTCTTGAATGTCAGACTGGGGCAAAGTACATTCGTGCCGAGCTCACCACTTTTAACATACAAACGACCTGTTGTGATGTGGTTGATGTGACAGCATGCGAGGAAAAACGCTAAACAGTTGCAAATATCTGCCTATCTCAATAAAATCTGCATAATATTCCTCATTACACGGGCCTTTTCGGATAGTTTATCAAGAAAACAACATCTTTGAATGCCATGAAACCGCTTGTTCAGAGGCATTACACCATCTTTTCCTATGTTCGTGTATTAGATGTGGGCACATTATTGCCTAGATCTCAGTGATGTGCAAGGTGCTTTTCATAATTATGTAAAAATCATATGCGTTATACTACCATCCATAGTGCTTCGTGACCATTTCATATCATAATAACCCTGTGCCCGTGGTCATACTCTCAAATATGACAAGAGATTTCGGTTAGCGTCAGTAAATCGGCAATAACTAGATCAAAGGTGTTCAGAGAGCACAGCGCCGCTAGAACAATGTTGACTGTTTACTATAAACTTTATGAAAATCTTGAATAAAAATTCACATTTAGTATGTACATGTATGTAATCAGCCACAAATGATATGTGCGCCACCAATGTCGAATAATAATAGTGACTCTTCCATACCAAGTGGAACGATATCCCAGCCCATCAGCACAGAGCAAACGGGACCAAATAGACATTTGCTGCTGGCTGTGATATCGGTTTTCATTGTGCATTCAATACTAGAAAGAATGACGAAAATGGACGAAAATGGACTTTAAATGGCTCTGTGGAAAGCACATTTTAATTGACAAAGTGTCAAAAATTGAATCACTTTGGTGTCGACTCGTACCTCAAAGTTAAGTAAAGTTTGGACGAAATTGGTTTATCAGTAAACGCTCTAGCTTTTCCAGAGGCATACATACAAACATACATAGTCAGTTACAAACAAACGAAACATAAGACTTTGCCTCAGCAGCTGAAGCGTCGCAATTACCAATCGGTCCCAAGTGGCCACAATAGCTACTCATCAACACCATAAGTATGTAAGCACGGGTGAACATACGGGAATATTGATATAAACTGAGTAAAAACTGCATACACATGTATATAGAAACAAAGATAACTAGATCGAAAGTGCTCAGAGACCACAGTGTCGCTGGAATAACGTTGCTCGTGGAAGATAAAGATTTGTACTTCAACCATGTTTAGAAAGCATCTAACATCCACGCACGCTGTACTACTATTATGCACGCTGACAACTAATGTATATTTATTTAAATAATAATGAATTTGTGTCTATTTGTATGAATTGATATGGTGCACTGAAACTTTTCTAGTCAAGCCACCGGTCTGGTTGACACTAATACACATCTTAATAATTTTGCGTATAATAATGAAGTGTTTTTACCACAGCTATCAGCTGCTATGCTAATACCATGATATCTTACCAGCGAACTCAGTACTGCATTGTCCAAAGGGGATGACCATTCAAAAAGTTTCAAATTCACAGTTTTAAAACAATGCATCAGACTTCTACCACAGATAAAACACCTGCCTACGCACACATCCACTCCGAAATATCCCTCCAGAATAGAGCCTCATCTATTCTCATTTAATAGCTTAAGGTCACCGTGAACCTGCCCCATATCTCTATCAACACTCATTTTTTGTTACCGAGAAACTAGGCAATATATGATTGCACGTTTTAAAGCTTGACATCACATTCAATTTTACACTTAATCCCCAATTTACATTTAGACTAGAGTGACATTAAAAATATCCCACGTCTCCTGTCACGCCAAAACGTGGAGGAGACCTTCATGCATGAGTAGCTACCGTCAGAGCTGCCAAGGTCTCTCCTCAATCAAGGGAGATGTCGGAGTCATTGGGCGACGTGATCTTCACTGTCTGCACGCGTTAGTCTCTACTTCAGATTGATGCATGGCTGTAATTAATTAGCCAGCGTGTGTGAAAAGGCTCAGGAAGCGGCAGCTTAATTAGTCAAATATATTTTTACAAACCGAAAAGGCAATGCATCAATGTAAGTGCTTATATGTGTAACGGACGTTGGCATCTTAAGTGTCTGTGTTTTATTACTTCCAAAAGTACGTTTGCACACACCATGGACCCCAGCATCATAGAAGGGTGTATGTATGGTTTGTATGGTATAGAGTTTGTAATCATTGTAGCTGACATACCACACACACCCTCCCATGATGCTGGGGTTCATGGCACAGACAAGCAATGTGAATCTCAAACACTAACGACGATGTAATCAGAGCATTTACCACTACGGTAAACACTCATAGGAAAGAATCAGAAAAAAGATTTATAAAGCTATCATGTATATAGTCTGTTGGAGCAGCTGCAAGCATTCCTCGATTAATCTTCGATCACACACAAGTGCCCTTCGTCAGAAAAATGTAATTAGTTGTCGCTCCAAATGACAAACAAACAATTATAGTGGTGTCCCCGATGTGTCTTCTACGTAAAACGCACTCGAATAACAGGCACATCATTTTGGAAAATTAATTGGATTTTCATGTAATTTCATTGTTCTCGGAAAATATGTGATACTACAGTCTGTTTCATATATACATGTAATTTCGTCTAAGTAGACGATATGCAGATGAAACATTAACAAATGCTCTACATTATACATGTTATACATCTAGACTTAACTGCATCGTTTCAGCTGCTGAAGCAAAGCCTTGCGTTTTGTTCGTTTGTAACTAACTAACTATAGGTATTTGTGTATGTTTGTCTCCTGATAAGCTAGAGCATTTACTGATAAACCGATTTTGTTCAAACTTTACACAACTATGTGGTATGAGGAGACAACAAAGTGACTCAATATTGTGCACTTGCCCAATTAAAGTGTGCTTTCCACAAGGCCTTTTATGGTCCATTTTCGACATTCTTACTAGTATTAATGCACAATCGCGGATCAATATTGCAACAGCAGCAAAAGTCTACTTGGTGTAGTTTGCTACTACAAGATCACTATTTAGCATGACGAAGCCAATATTAATAGACAGTCGCATACAGAGTAT
The DNA here is from genome assembly GCA_019095985.1 of Streblospio benedicti. Taxonomy (NCBI): domain Eukaryota; kingdom Metazoa; phylum Annelida; class Polychaeta; order Spionida; family Spionidae; genus Streblospio; species Streblospio benedicti. The sequence continues at coordinate 51,241,398 of CM032664.1, read as the reverse complement.
TTGTGGCTGATTACATGCATTGTAATTGTGTACTTTTAATCAAGATTTCCACAACATTTTACTTAACATCTTTATTGCCCATAAGTCAACGTTGTTATAGCGACGCTGTGCTCTCTGAGCACTTTTGACTTAGCCTACGAATTTCGCATACATGCATATCGTTGTAGCAAAGAAGGTACTATGCTAAAGTCTGTGTATAATAATAAAATTATGTCTTATTTCGATGTCATATTTTCTAAAATGTATTATCCGTGCTCAATCGACTTGGCTTCAGCCAGTTTATGAAAACTTCGCTCATGAGGCACATGACCACTAAAGGCTCCGACAAAACGTCGTTGTCCCTTATCATATTGATACTACGACAGCTAGCCGATCTAAACCATCGCACGCTAAAGGGCTGTACATTGTCCACAAAGCGAGCAACCGGGCTAACCACGGGTAAGCTGCACGTCCCAAATGTGCCTCTCCCTATAAAAAGAAAAGGCAAATCACATACTATCAAAGTAATGCATTGAGCTTTGTTCGAGAGTTTACATTAAATAAAACGAAAGGATATATAACATTATGCAGTAAGGTATTCAATTAGTGAATTCAGCCGAGGTTCCTTTCAAATGAGAAGTTATCCCAGCAACTCAACATCAGTTTATTGTTACGTGTCCCAGAAGACCTACTGTGCATACACGATTCCCAAGATCATCATGCATCATAATGTGAACACGTGCACCTGCAAGCTTTTTCTTTAATAATCTATCCACGAATATTGGATAAATTTACTTGAATATTATCATAGCAGTGAATTAGCTTTCCGTGCGCAACCAATCTGTAAAACGTGGGCAAACGTATCTAAGATTTCAGGTAATCTTGAAAACTATACAAGCAGCATGCACATATTTTCGAGCATTTTATTTTTCATGTGAATTTACTGTCGACCATACAATGGTGTGTGTAAAAAAAACACCACTGTTTCTGGACAAAGCGGAAATAAACTCCAATACTTACGAAAGTTGTGTTGCTTCACAGCGCAACAGATGATCTCATTTTTTAGGCTATCTTCCACTTTTTCTGTATCGATGGATACTAATTTGATTACTATTCAAATATCTAACTAACAAAATTCCAACTTAGTCTCTACAGATTCAAGACAGAAACTACAAACCCTCTATTACCTCCCATATGAAACCTACATTAAAATCCACTTTTTGTGTCATCACTATTACTCGTGCTGTGCAGAGGAAACCAAAAATATCGCAACAGAAAGACCCTGAAACACAAGCGTGTACCTACACTTGACACAAAGCCCCGTTATCCGGGCGTCAATAGTAATAAGCGCCCATTGACATGACTGATATTCCATTTGACACCCATTCAGGCCCCTATTACTGCCGCCCGAGGTGCGAGCTCTCCGTAAACCTGGATATTGTTACCGTGTTAGGCTTGTCACTGAGGGGGAATGGACCTCCTCTTGTCTATCATAATTAATGGCGAGTTTGTGCCACTCTCAGGTCATCATGCCGCCGTTGTACTTCATGAATCGACTGTGATTAAACACTCTTGTTACCCAGGATATTTTTAGTGTGAAGCAAAATCTGTGATTGTGGTGTATATGCAATACTTTATTTTTGGTATACAGCTTTTAGAAACTTTGAACCCGGGGAATATATAAGTTAATTTAATATAAAATATGATTGCAGTGATTATTGTTTTTTTTATCCCTCATCAGTCCGTTTAGTGAATGTTTAATGCATAACACATTTTGATGAGGGAAGTTGCATTATCGCCCATACAAACCGAGCATCTGTCAAGTAGGTGTGTGTGTTTTGAGTGTATGTCACTTGAAAAGGAGGTGGCTGGTGGCTAGTGTCAGCGATTGCCATCCGGCAATACAGTAGTATACGGGTCGTCTTACTGTTAAGAGAATGCTCTGACAGGGTTGTGGATAACAAAAATACCCCCAATTTAGTTGAGGAAGCAGAAAACAGATATACACACAACCTGCAGTACTTCCGAAGCTACACATACGAGCCAAAGTAACACCCACCCACATATCTCACTGTATCAAAAGTAAAATTTACTGGTAAGCTAATACAGTATAGTGTTTCACTTCTCTTTGATAGTCACTCATGTTTGAATACCACATAGGTATTTGATGTTGATCATATAATAGCTGACAGATTAATGTAAACCGAATATAGGCATGTGGCGGCCCATAGCCTAAGTAAAAGTAAGATATTTCACCAACCATAGGTCTAGATGTGTGACTTGCATAGTGATCGTCACATGAATTTGAAACTACGACTAATTGTCAATAGAATATCAACTTCGCTACTAACGCATTACAATGGTTGTTATTTAAAGCTTAACATTTTGCCTCTTATTCATAACTGATTTGTGTATGTGTGTGTGTGTGTGTGTGTGTGTGTGTGTGTGTGTGTGTGTGTGTGTGTGTGTGCGTGTGTGTCTGTGTGTATGTCTGTGTATGTCTGTGTCTTTCTGGGTGGCTGCCTGGCTGCCTGGCTGGCTGCCTGGCTGGCTGGCTGGCTGACTGGTTGTGTGTGTGTGTGTTTTACCGGTTATTGCGAATAGATTTTCAAACTCCCACACATCTTTTCAGCAAGCATATTTCTACCAACCTTAGACATAGCTGAAGACAGGTTGTACAACTTTAAACTTCCGGTTTACTATATCAAGTGGGTGGCCCTTATGAAACTCGAACTCACGACCCCAAAATTGTGAGACCATGTGGGATTCGAACCCACGACCTCTGTGTTGAGATGATAACAGACCATATATGCCCCTTTGAAAAGATGGGTGTTGAGACCAGTGGGATTCGAACCCAACTGTTTAGCCGTTTTAACCTTTGTAAACAGTTCGCTGCTTGGGACTTCAATTTCTTAGCTTTTGGAACTGTAAAATCTTTATATGCAATGCTACACAATCCTGAAGACCAAGGATTCAAAACTGTGACACTAAAAGTGATGTAAATCACGACATTCTTTACGTGCAGTTAATGCATTTTGTCACATGAAATGTAACTTACGAACTTTTAATAGTTACAAAGTCAAATAAAAATGTATTTTTGAAATGCGAATATAAAACTCATACCATCATCGAACGGATACAGTTTTTATAGCAATTGTCATAAGTATGGTGTAATAAAATGTTAGTGCTATTTTACATCGTTAGCTCTACGTCTAATTTGTGAAAAATCAAACTAAGTTCTTATCAACAGTAATGTGATGGTCTTTCTAAAAATGTACAGTACAGTGATGGTTCGTCTGACTTCTAATACCCCATTAACATGGAGCCGATTGTAGCCGATTGTGAATTCCAATCCCAAATCAACCACTTCCCACATAACAACTATTCCGTACTCCGGCTGCACTCGTCCAGACGTGCTGAAGCCACTGTATCGATTTCTGCCGTGCGAGTCCCGTCAATCTGCCGCAATGTTCAATGTTTCTTGCAACTTCAAACATTTTAAACTTATATCATTTTATATCGGCTTTCAATCGTCCCGGCACTTGTTCGGTTTCGGCCGTAGTGTTCCCTGCTTGAGTGGCCTATCTTTCAGAATCTTCCCTCTAACGCCGGATGATTCCGGCCGAGTATATACTATAGAGAATGGATGCTCCGAAAACAATTGAGATTCAACTATTTGAAATCGTTCTGTCGTGTGGTACCATATTGGCCCGCGGCGGCGGAGACCTTTGAAAGTTTACATTAAACAAAACAAAGGAATATATGATACCCCCCCCTTTCACATAGCCGATGCTTTCTTCAAGGAGGCAAGAAATGAGAAAACAAATTTGTCATCCTTTTTATGTTGCCTCGTCTGCATATTTCGTGGCCAACACGTATGTGATCGACGTGACTAGTAGTCAATGACCTTTCTGATGGACTGGATGAAAAAGCAGGCTCATGGAACCATTCGGAAATAGCACACCAAATACGCGGACGTCTTCATGAACATCGTCAGCAATGTCACATCTTAAGCAGAAAGACCTAAATGATGATCAAGTTAGCCCCACGGACGACCCAGAAAAGCAAAAACAAGATCCAAATCAACAACTCAATAATCCAAATCGGAAGCCCACAAGCCGAAAGAATCAAAATCACTTCTCCAGAGACGTGAATACGATTTGGGGGCCAGAACCAGGTAGAAATGTGTCATTTCCTCCAGGAAGACAGCATTAATCATGGAGCATTGTGAACAACCCAAATGTTGGAACCGATGATGTTGGAACAGATGCTTCTGTTTCGTGCATTCATTGCTTCAGATTGTAACGGCGGTGGCGGCACTTTCCTTTTCATCTGTCAACTATACATCCTCCCAAAGCAACAGTTAAGCAAAAAATACTCAGAAAACCAGAAGTGCCCCATTCCTAACAGAATCAGCCAGACCACTCCGAATTTGAACCCAAAATGACCATGACCCACCAGGAAGTGACTAATCTTCTGGCGTATTCTTGAGCATGTGAACCTAGCATCGGCTATGTGAAAATGGAGGATAGGTAATCAGTTAAGGCCCCCATTTCACATGGCCGATCCTAACTCCAGATCCTCCAAAAAAAACCGATTTGTCATTTCAGGGTGGAATGTGCGTGATCTGGTGCGTGATTTGGCTGGTTCGGCGCGGAATGGGCCAAATTTTTTATTTTTCGTCTTATGTGGCACCAATCCACACAATCTACACGCTTTTCGGGGCTGTCTGGTGGCTTCCTCTTGCATTTGCAGCATTCCAATGTCTTTTACCTTAGCTCTGGCCTAGTCTTTTCTGGGAGGATTATAGTTGACAGATGAGACCGGGCCGCCACTGCCGTTTTCTGAAGCAATGGAAGCATGAAACAGAAGCATCTGTTCCAACGCCACGCTCCCAATTTAATGCTGTCAACATAGAGAAAATGACACACTTCTGTCAGCTTCTGGCCCCAAAGGTGTTATCACTTCTCTGCAGAAGTGATTTTGACTTTTCGGCCTGTAGGTTCCCGTTATGGATTATTAAGCTAGATATTCAGTCAGTTGCAGTTGCACTCCCATCACAAAAACATAAAGCTGTGCATTCTAAGTTAGCTTTTTTACACTTGCACATTACATTGCAATCCTTTTTGCATCCACAACATAATAACTCCTGTACAGAATTGCTTGCTGGTGGTAAAGTTGTCCATAGTGGACTCGTGCCAGTACAGTGTTTCCAGCCCCATTGCGTAGGAGAGGGCAGACTTTGTATTCTATTCACACATTGAGCCTAAACAAATGCACCTTAAAATGATGATCTTGCTATATGTTGTTTCAATGGTGGAATATGTTCATGACTCATTTCATGGCACAGGTATTTCTTTGTTCCAAGCATGGATGATGAGTCCCTGCCTGTGACTATACAACTCAGACTATACAATAAGAAAGCAAGCCACGACTAGAATTCAAAGACATGAAACTATCAACTGCCAGATTCATATGCAATGATTTAAGCAGTGTTTTTTAAACAGACAAGTTTTAAGTACCAAAACCTACCAGTACTCAAACTGACACTTTCCAAACCGTGAGTTCAACGATGTTATTGCAGCTGAAATCAGGTAATTACAAATTGAATTATGAAAATAGATATTCAATCAATCAATCAATCAATCAATCAATCAATCAATCAATCAAATCCTAAGTTTATTTGAGCAGGCCCTGATCATTCCTCATTTAGAGGGTGTGGCCTAGCTGCCCAGTCTACATCTCAATCATCCTCGCCAAGCTTTTCGGTCACCAGGATCTATGAGACCCATGTCCGATCTTTCTACAAGACCGCATCCCAAGTCTGTTTTGGTCTTCCCTTTCCTATCCTTCCTTTTATTTCAAGTTTTCTTACTTTGCTAATCCAGCCAGAGCTGTGCTCAACCTAACGTAGCAATCTCAGTCTCCCTTTACGAAGCACTTTCAATATCTGTGATGCACAATTTCTACAGAAGGCTATCTGTACTGATATCATTGTCAGACGCCACACCGCACATCCATCATCATAGCTCTGTCATTTCTTCTTGTTTGCTCTACATTACTGGAAGATGTTACCCATGTCTTAGACGTATGATGCACGGCGTACACAGATGGATTACACTCTACCTCTTGAAGATAAAGGAATGTGCCATGTTGGTTTGGCAGGAACTTACGAAATTTACCCAATGCAATTTTGCATCTGACAGTTGCAGCTTAATCACAACCTCCACCACTGGACAACATGTCACCTAAGTATCAAAACTCTGTCACAACCTCTAACTTGTGTTCACGTTCACCTTCTGTTGACCTCCTTGATTAGGCTTACACCTTGGACATATAGTCAGGATAAGGTTTGAGAACACCCTCGATTCCGCTGCACCATTTGTGTATCAACTGTCAAAGTAAATAGAGTATCTCGCTACCCCCTTCAAGAATACAGCACATGGGTATTACAAACATTGAATCTCCCTTTGGTCCTACCAATACATGACCCCCACTAGAAGCTCATTGGCTTGTTGCAAATTCACCCACTAAGTCACGTGGACAAGATCCGCTACCAACTTGGCTTCTAAAGAAGATTGTTAATCCTCTGCTTCCTGAAACGACTCAAATTATTAATAAGTCTCTCAAAAGTATATCTCCTAGGGCACTGAAGTATGTCAGAGAGTTTAAAAATGTCTAACCTTGGTACATCAATTGTACAAATTATCGGCCAGTATCCAATCTGGCTTTTACCTCGAAGCTTCTGAAAGAGCAGCATACTACACCAGCTTTAAAGGGACATGAACAGCAACCACCTCCTCTGACAATTTCACTTAAAATTTTATTTTTCTATTTTCTTCACATGTTGATGAAATGGCACAATCATAAACACGCGTTTGTGAGAAAATTAAAATAAATTAAAACAGAGGAAAAACGAGTGGATTGACATTGGGAGGTTCAACTAATAACAGGACTTTAGCCTTTATATCTGCGCCAGTGCCAGATGAAATTCGCTTGTCGGAAATAGTTATTAAGGCTGGATGTTACACAAATTCCCCTTTGTTTACAAAACATTGGGCTGTGGGTACTAAACCAGAACTGATTAATTTGAAGAAATGAAAACCATATAAAAAATATATTCAAAACAACAAGTACTATTTATGCGGCATAAAAAGTTTATATGACATGAAATTCACCTGTTCATGTCCCATATGAAAAAAATAACTGCCTTTGCCCAATGCAGTCTACCTTCAACGCTAAACATAGTACAGAGACAGCATTTGTCAAGATCAAGAATGATATTCTCTTTCATTTGGACTCCAGAAAAGGTGTCATTCTTGTAAAGCCAGAGTAACGCCCACTCTTATATCTCACTGTTATAAAAGTACAATAACTGGTCTTTGATAGTCACATATGTTTCAATATCGCGTAGATTATTGATTTTAATTATATATTAGCTTATAGATTAACTTAAACCGCATATAGACACGGCAGAGGCCTACAGCCTAAGTAAAAGACTTCTTGTAAGAGATTTTCACCAACCATACAATGTAGGCCTGGATGTGTGACTTGCATAGTGATCGTCACTTCAATTTGAAACTTTGGCTAATTGTCAATAGAATGTCAACTTCGTTACCAATACATCATAATGTTTGTTTGTTAAAACTTTACATTTTCCTTCTTAATTATAAATGACACAGCTATTATATGAATGCCTAAAGCAAAATACAAAATATTGTATTGTTGATGCAAGCAGTTTCTTTTTTATTGTATGTTACAATCTATGTACACTTCATTGCTTTTGTCTGCATATCACACTTCAATCAAGTGGTGGCCCATAATTACTGTGGATGAAGTAGCAGGAGAAGCGGTTGGTGCCCGCCGTCTTCTGCGTGTCTACGCCGGTTCCTGTCGACTTCACGTACACCTGAAACAGGTGACACACAGCTAGTCATGTTGTGTAAAGTAGTATTGCTGCAGATCAGAGAGGGGAAATCTGAAAGACAGACCCTCTCGGCGGCACCACATTTTGCAGCATATATCAAACATATATCAAAATGACCGGCATACACTCTAATTTATGAAAACTAATTGATTCCATGGGGACCGGAGATATAAATCCGTTGCTATGGCAACTTTTGTAAATTCATAAGAAATATTGATAAACCATATTTTTGCATAGCCCGCTCAACCTTCAACCTATAATAACATGTGATACCTCATTTTGATCGGCATGTTGGAATATCATACCAATATGCAAATTAACATCATTAAAATAAAGCTGATTAGCATAAGTCAACATGAAACATGTGATTTTGTAATTTCTGGTTTAAACGTATCTATTACTAACACATTTGTTGGCAAATGAACACAATTTCCATGGGGAGGGGCTCAATGATAAATCCAGGTTTTCACATTGGGTGGGTGGGGAACAACCACCACTCACCATGACTACGACCATCATGATGACAACACTCAAACTTAGCAACTTACTGTGTCACCAGCGAAGGCATCAACAAGTACAGTTGTGGTCTGTTGTTTGGTGCCACCGAGGAAAACCACAAGCATGGTTTGTTCTGGTCCAAAGCGCCACCAAAATGTGCGCACTACTTCCACAAGTGGCCCGCCGCTGGGGGGGAATTCGAGGACAGAGCAGGTGAGCGTGAGTGTGCACGAGTAGACACCATTCAGCTGTACAAAGAACTCGCCAGTCACTGCAAAAATAACATGTTTGAGGACACCAAGAATGGCAGTTTTAGGCAATATATAAGTGTGTGTTCTTATGAAGAAGATTGTTCAAGCTGGGAAATTTGAGCTTAATGTGCTTGATAAATATCGTTCAAATTTTTGGCTACCGTGAACGATTTTATTGGTCATGAACCAATGTTGCACCAATGGCGATATGTTTTTCATACACTTGGAACCTAGTTTTTCTTTTTGCAAAAGTATCAGACATTCACTGTAAATTCTAAAAAAATATTCTATCGTTTACTCCAAACTGTAAGATCGTAAAAGATACCCCATATAACTCGTGACCAGTTATTATTTATCGTCCACCTGAAAATGGTCCAGCTGCTAGGGTAAATTGTAAGCATGCTCGGGAATCATGAATGTCTTATTCATTGGTATAGGGTGATGGGACTGACACCAATATAACCAGCTTGAAGAGCACATACCGTTCGCTGTTACTACTAGATTCGTTTACAAGTGGCCGAAAAAGAAAGTGTTCACATTCGCGTCTGGTTCGCGGTGGCACGTGACCTCACCCTCGGCCCAACTTTGCCGTGGCGGGGTCCGGGCTACGATGGTGATGGAGAGAAAAGTGTGGTGTCATTTTAAAGCTCTCTAGTTTCACCGTCAGCCTGTGATGTCATGATGACAATGAGGGTAGAAGGGCTTGTAAGCCATCAAATGCATTGTTTAGTTGGTTATGATTTACTGTATTTTCATTTAACGGCAGTTAGACCATTTTGGAGGCCGGGTCAAATATATGTTAATGTAAATTGGTTATATTTTACTGTCTAACATATCCTAAGCATGTTTACAAGAAATTTCAAAACATATTTATTACTTATTATCAAACAAACTTAAAGTAAGCTTGTAGTCGTACTTGTAAAGTATACCCACGGAGGGGGATATGCAAATAGTTCTTCATCAAAATGTATGGTGGTTAGATCAAAGTTGAAATTCCACTTTGAGGTTACGGAGAAAGAGTGCTTTGGGTGGGTGCCTACAATGAAGATTTTGAGAAATATAACTATACGGTTTAAAAGTTCGATTAGCTTTTAATGTTTAATATCATGTACACGTTTAAAAACTATCAGCATGCCATTGACAATGTACGATGTGAAAGAAGATTAGCTCTTACAGTCTTCACAGCCTCCTGGTGGTCCTGTGACGCCAGTATTTCCCTGGTAGCCCTTGTACCCCCTTCGGCCACGCGCACCTCTCTGGCCCCGACTCCCGCGCTGGCCCTTCTGCCCCTTCTGCCCGGGTGGTCCCGGTGGACCGATCACATCGGTCTCCTCGCCTGAAACAGTAATGAGACTTTTGACTTTCAGGTTTCTTCCTTCCTATGTTATTATCAAAGTTTGTTTGAATTTTAATTATGACCTGAATGTTTTCCGTAAGCTTCCTTGAAGGAACCTCAATATGCTAAACGCCCATTGTTAGGATCAAAATTGAATAAGTAATGCATCAATCCTCAAAGTAATCTAACACAGTCACATTGATCCTACTATTAAAATAGACATATTTGCCCAAAGCAAAACATAATTACTCACCCCATGCAAACTGTTTCAAGTTTTGGCGTGCGACTGGTTTTCGTGTGGGTAAAAATCCGTTTTTGGCGACTATATTTTATGAACAGGAGTCATACTCGTTGCATTTCTTCTCAGATAGAAAACATTAGGTTCTTCAATCAGTTTGGATGTTGTGCATTGAGAACAATATACATTCGTGAATGCGTAGAGAAGGGAACACTTTTACTTACTATAACCAGCTTAGTAAAAATCGCGATGACCTCTTACTACATTCCACTTTCATGTCCTTTAGAATAGGTTGTCATGGCTATTTCCTGGAAAATCAACATTCTCAATGGAACACCGACAGAAATATGCAGCAATATACAAGCTTACCTATCAGCAAAGATTTCCCTTCTGTTGATAGAAAGGCAGTAAAATGCTTTTAAAATGCTCTTCCAGAAATACCAAGGTTTGGTGTTTGTCATTTCTGGCCAAATTTGAACATGAAGCTTATAAGATTCAATTACTTCATATAAATCTAACCAAATGACCAAGGCTAATGTATATAGGGTTTACACATTGTTTATGTCTGCACATTGAATCACATTTTTGGTGTTATTTTTATTATGCCAAATCCTGTTCTTTATTCCGTTCATACAATTATTCACTGGCCAATCTATGGTCTAATTTCTATCACCTGAGACAGTTATGTGACATGTTTCCGGGAAATGACTTTGACAAACACAAGTTTTACCTGTTCAAAATGTGTGTTCTATACCTCGCACATTCCTATTGTAGCAGAAGTAATTTATCCAAACTTTTATCAATGTCATTATTCTACGGTTGTATTGGACTATACAGATAGGACTAGATGGATGCATACTGGTTGAGCACCAACAACCTAATACTTAAACTTAGCCTGGTCTTGTTTGGATGTCTCCAATAGCTCGAAAATAGCTATTTAAGGTGACCTGGATTTCTACTTTTGTGCAGCCGTTAGCATTCATACTGGGTCATGACATGAGGAGACACATGTTGTATTAGCAGATACATTCCCATTCTCAATGCAAACAAGGACTACTTCTTGTCTGTCAAATTATCTTGTACATAACTGAATTATTATATAAAAACTTCCCGTCAACTACCACAGCAGAACTGCTTTTTACCCACACCAAAACCAGTCACACACGCACAAAACAGATTGCATGGTGTGCTATATACGACTAAAGAAATGTTTTGTCAGGGGTTCGAGATAGAAAACTGCAATGTTGAGTTGTTGGTTTGAAGTACCTGGTTGCCTACAATCTCAAATACATTCAACCAGCTCACCTGTAAACCTAGACCCGGGTTATTCCATACCTTTGTAGCCCTTCAAGCCTCTGAGACCAGCGTTCCCCTTTTGACCTTTTTGGCCTTTCTCTCCCTTCAGCTGCAAGTCCGTCACTGAGGGAGGAATGAAGCTTTAGCACACGTGTATGAATGAAGAGGTTGTATTTTCTGTAGTTTCCTACATTGAACTGTATCAACTGGTTTATGATAACCATACTTCACTTATTGTTGACGCTAGTTTAGATTTCATCATTATGGAAAATGTACATGGCGCAAAAATTGATCTATTTACTTGACAGTACTCAGATTCCAACACTGGATATTGATATTTGCAACTTAAAAGTGAATGACACGCTCATGATATGCTAAGTTCAACATTTTTACTCGAAGACTGGGTTTATATTGGTAGAATGAATATATGTTGTTGAAATCTACTTACACATATATGGAGCACACATGGATAGTTCACCAGTTAAGGGTTGGCATGCTGTGAAAGAAACAATTCATATTTTCAATTTTGTAATGTTTAATGCCATGTATTTTACAACTTGTGATAGCTATAGAAGCAGATTTATGTATGCTTTCTTTGAATATGGTTCCCATTGCTACGCATCAGTCAATATTCCAAAAGTCTTACTTTTGCATGTACATGACTTGTTGTTCGTATTACCACATTCAATGGTAATACATGTGAAACATGATCATACAAGTAATATTTTATGTTACAACTTTACAAGTACTCTGATCATATTGTGAAAAATTAGCTTACCACAGTAGGTGCATATCGGAATACTGATTTGGCCGTTTTCAAATTGACTTTCTCCGCAAGCAGCTAAAACTGATAACAAGAAGATAATTAAATTGAACTTTGTTGTTTTCTAACATTCATCATCGTGTCGTGCTCGTCGTAAGATTGCATGATTCAGTTTGCAAATAAAACAATTTAAAACTGAAGATACCCTATATGCAGTATGTGGGGGATGAACTTATTTAGAATAATGTTAAAATAGACACATTGAAGTGACTTGCTTACCACTGAGTATGGCGGCGGTCAGAAGCATGGTGGCGGCCCGCGAGGTCTGCTGGTGCGGGACAGCACGCTGGTCCTATATTGCGAGGCACCATCTTGAGATGCCATTAAAGTGCACTCATTGCATTGACGCAATGAAATGTTGCACTAAAACGTGTCTGCAAAAAATATTTTTCAGCTAGTAGATATTGATGTGGCATCCTGCATAACTTTCCAACCGTCAATTCAACAGATGGATTTTTGAGATAACGTGCAATGATTAGATATGCATTATATTACAATGATATTACATTATAATAAATTGAAACATTTGTGACTTTGAATAATTTCATATCTATTACAGATTCTGGTATAGCCCATGTATGATCCGTATTGGATAACATAACACATACGCAAACTTTGTTCCACATATACCAACATATGATATGGTATAACGTGGTAGAACCACTCCAATTAAGCACCTTTATATTGAAGCCCCTGTAATAAGACTCTTTCTTACAGTCTCAACTCTAACTCATAGAGGCAACATGACACTTCATAAAGAAACCGCATCTCAATTAAGACCACATGAAGCCGGACCCATGAGTGGCCTAATAGTGACATACATGAGAAATTGTCATTGTCGGACAATAAGAAGACCATCACAATGGACCTTCATATTTTGACCACTTGTCTGTTAAGACCACTTGAAGGTAGTCCCCAATAGAGCCCCAGTACTGAAGTATATGTAATAAAACTGTGACACTAAAAGTGATGTAAATCACTACACTCTTGACGTGCGATTATTGCATTTTGTCACATGAAACATAACTTAAGAACTTTTAATAGTGACAAAATCAAATAAAATGTGTATAAAATGTGAGCATAAAACCCATACCAATAATACCATACGAGTATTGAACGGCTACAGTGTATAGAAATTGTTAGAAGTATGGTGAAATAAAATGTTAGTTATTTTACATAATTAGGTGTAAGTTTATCTTTTTGAAATATCAAACTTAATCTAAATCTAGTTTTACTTATCACCGGCAGTGTGAGGTTCATCTTAAACTGTACATTACACCGACTAACGTGATGGGTTTTTTTCTGACGTCTAATACCCCCGTTTTACCGCTTATTAACATAGAGCCGATTGTGGCAGATTGTGAATTCCCACAAAAATCGACCACTTGCCCGTGCTCTTCCGTACTCGGGCTAGGCTGCACTCGTTCAGACTTTTGCCAAACGGGCTGAAGTAAACTGCACTCAGCATCATTGCGTCTGAAATATAGACATCGGCCATACTTCTTCCGTGAATCATTCGCCCCAACACTAGTTGGGTGTTAGACGTACTGTGTCCCGCTCGGGCAGTCTCTCCTCCAGACTCTTCCCTCTTAAGTCAGCCAATTACAGCCAAGAATAGACTGAATGCAATAGAGATTCAACTGTTCTAAAGCTTTCCATCTACTGGTGCCATACCTCCCTGATAAAAAACACTAAGCGGGCCTAACCGCCCTGAGTATAATTTTGCTATAGCATGTATAAGCACCTGATGTTGCCTAATTAGACGCGAGATGGGCCGAGATGGTGTGATTATGGGGTGAGTCAAGGCAATCAGTGAAGAATTCACCTTAATCGGCCCACTTCACAAATTGGTGATACGATTGAATCTTTTGTGGCGCAGACGAAAGCGCTACATAAGAAAAAGGTGTACTGAAATTATATAGATACCTATAGGAAACAGTCATTTTTGTCTTTGGCAAGACTTTCGCTCTTATCGCAAGAGCTTCGTGGGGCCTAATGAAATGATCCTCTCACTGAGTCTCACCTTGCTCCACCGTGCTGATAACCTAGTGACTACTCCTGAGAACCAGGCCAGAGAGAAAGACCATGTGAAAGCAGTGCTCCAGAATAATGGATATCAACCATGGATCTTCAAATTACCCAAGCCCAAAAAAAAACGCCCACAGACGACGTCTCCAAAGAAGCGACGGGGAAGATTCCAGTGTGCCTTCCTAACCTGAGAGGACTCTCCGAAAAACTGAGTAACATTTTCCGGGAATATGGGATCAATACATACCACAAGCCGGTCAACACCATCAAGTCAATACTACCTTCTCCCAAGGACAAGTCTCCAGACAGTGCCAAGTGTGGCATCATCTATGAGGTCAACTGCCCTCAGTGTCAGGAGACGTATTTTGGTGAGACAGGCAGGACCCTGAACACCAAAGTCAAGGAACACTTAAACCCGAAACGTGTTCCTACGGCAATTGGGGACCATATCAAAGATACAGGACACATGATCAGCCCCAGTGACTTTAAAGTAGTAGCACACGAGGAAATGGAGCTGCGCAGGAAGATCCGTGAGGCCATCGAAATCCGAGAGCGCCGACCCTGGATGAACCGCGACACCGGCTATGACCTACCCCCCCCCCGTGTACACAGCTCTGCTGTCACATGATAGCCAAATCCGTGATGGTCATGTGACTCAGTGAGAGGATCATTTCATTAGGCCCGACAAAGCTCTTGCGATAAGAGTGAAAGTCTTGCCAAAGACAAAAATGACTGGTTCCTATAGGTATCTATATAATTTCAGTATGTTTATATAATGGAACCCAATACAAGCTTACATTCTGTGAAGAAAAAGGTGGTGGGTGCATCTATTGTGATGTGTTGAACGAAGATCGCAGAGTGGTCATTTTGCCAACTTGATTCCCACAGCTACTGTAACTTCTTGCGAATATCACCAGATATATTTGAAGAAATCCTCCCCTTGAGAAGCAAGACACAAACTTCAGATTGGCCCATACACCACCACGGAAGCTTGCAGTCATCCTCCACCATCTGGCCACCACGGATTTGTACACCACTTTGGCAATTGATTTCCGTGTTAGCCGGGTACACGATTGCTGCAATTTCTCCTGTCGTGTGTGATGCCATCCATGAAGAGTTTGCAGATTATGTGATGAGTCTACAGCAGGACGAAGACGGCTGGAGAGCAATAGCTGAAGAATTCCGTGCAAAGCGTCAAGTCCCATATGCTCTAGGCACACTATTACCAAAGCCTCCGAAGTCAGTAAGTCTATATCACAACTATAAGGATTTCTTTTCCATTGTGCCCATGGCTCTGGTCGACACCGATAACAAGTTCGTGTATACTGACCTGAGAGGCATTGGTCATCCATTTGACTGCCAGTTGTTCTATTCCACCAACGCGAGTTTAAAGACTGTCCCTGGACAAGATGAAGAACTCAGGGTGTGGGGCGGGGGGTCTCACATCACCGCAGTGAGTATGGACTTGCCCCGAAACAGGGTGACCTTTTTCACATTTTTGGTATATTCTGGGTGTCCTTTTCACATTTTAAGTATATTTATGTCACATTTTTCTCAGATATTGTTATAGTGTCACATTTTTCTCAGATATTGATATATTATGTCACATTACATTTTTTCTCAGATATTGGTATATTATGTCACATTTTCTCAGATATTGGTACGTTATGTGACATTTTTCTCAGATATTTGGGGTGTGCTGTTTTGAGAGTTGACAGATAGACTCTGTCTGATTGATTGTATATTTTCAAGTACGGTTTTCAGTTTTTAAGTTCCCTTGTCGTGCAGGTGTTGTGGGTTTTACAAAAGCACCTTCACACCCAGAGGACAGTCATAAGTCGGATTAAGTAAAGAGCAAGCTAAGTCCACAAGATCTCACACTCCACACTGAAATGGCAGGCAGAAATGTTCAATCCAGGATTTAAATTGTAGCATTTTTGTATAGTTTTACACCGGATGCAGACATTTCACATTTTAACCAGGTTTGGAAACTCCACTTAATGGTTGATGAGAATTGCCAGCACAATCTATCTGCACTTGAAGTAAATAGAAAAAGCGGGACCATTACGAACAGACTGTGGCGTGACTGATGCTGCAGCCTTGGCCGGGGTGTGCGCGGAGAGCGGGATGAGCAAACATCGTCATTACAACTGATTGTGTTACAACTGATTGTACTAGGAAACCATCAAACGAATTTTAGCACGGAAAACTGGACCCCTGGTATCATTCTTCCCCCACGTGCACTTTATGTAACAAATCTACGATACACTATCAGCCATCTTTATTATGAAAAATCATACCAGTTATGAAACGTTCTCAACTAAGATTCGTGAGGATTTTTATAAAACTTCATTTTGACAGTTGCAGGAATTTTTGTATCTTACAAGGTACGACAATCCTTAGAGAAGCTAACAGAACACTGAACCATTATTTTTTTTTTTTCTTTCTGGCAAATTTTGTTGGAGAAGCGTATTTGGACGGATCTGTGCGGTCCTAATATGATGTTGGCATTCCTTGGCTGCAGTGAACTGTTGCAAGCAGGGAAGGCATCTTTAAAACGAATAGATTGCACCCCCTCCATGTCGGCATCCAGGACGTGGTCCCCACCGATGTGTCTCAAGAATATATCCGTATTTACATAGTCGTGGACTTTTTACCTGGGGATTGACAC